>OY744531.1:69478702-69816202 GCA_963556195.1 Sepiola atlantica
TTCAAAGTCCAAATATGATCTCTTGCGTATGACCAACCAACACTTGCTTATACGAGGCCTAAGCTGGATACTCAACCAGACTTGATGAAGTTTTGTCTTGGAATACGGTTAGACTAAGAGACTACAAGAAATATATACTATAACATAGTTAACTGAACCTATATATATATATAGTTCGGCAGCACGTCATTTCTTATGGAAGCGTCAATAAAGACCACCTTCGGTTTTTGGGTGTTAATTGGTAGTGTGTATGTGTGTGTGGGTGTGTGTGTGTGTGTGTGCGTGCGTGTGTAGCCAGAGAGAGAGAGAGAGAGAGAGACAGACAGACAAACAGACAGAGACACACAGAGAGAGAGAGAGAGAGAGAGAGAGAGGGGAGGGAGAAAGGGTGGGAGTGATTACATAGCTATTAGTTTAAGTAGTAATGAAACGATTTCCTTAATAGGAGAGAAATACATGTGCTTGTTGGGAAGTGTAGATTTATGAAATGAAATTAAGTGTTTATATATACATATATATATATATATATACATATATATATATATTTATATATATATATATATATATATATATAGCTTTTCTTTGTTTTCTCCATTTCATTTCTTCTCCATTTCATTCTTTTCAAATATGATCTAAGGTTAAGATCGGATTCTAAATCTCCCTGATGAGATCTCAGTTTATAATAGCTGTTGATCGATAACATCGCCATGCCAGTGTCGCAGATTTTGCACATGTCTGTGTAAATAAAAATAATCATATATATATATATATATATATATATATATATATATATATATATATATTGTGTGTGTGTTTGTATTTATCCATCATTTTCTCATTTATGCAAACATTGTTAAAAATAACAATGTTTAAATTTTTCAATTTGTTTGATGACCTCTTTTGTATTCAGGTGTCAAAAGCAAATGAAGCAAAAAGCTGGAGAACGTGTTATTAACTAGAATAACAAATCTACAAAAATATCACTGCGCTCCCTCTGATTAAAGACATATTCTAGTTAATAACACTAAAATAATGAATCCCGAAACAATAAAAAAAATACTAATACTGGAAGCTATCTACATAAACACACGACAACCTAGAATTAATAACATTACGTACCAAACCAGTAGCAACATTTTACAATGCTTAACGTAATGCGATTTTTTTTTTGTAATGTTACACCAGCGTCGCTGAATTTAAAGCGTCAACGACTTTCCTTGAACAATGCGAAAGACACTAATTGCGCGTTTCTCCCCCGTAGTTTAAAACATTATTTTCTTTCTTCAGCTTTTATTTGTACATTTGCTTTTGACACCTCAGGAATATTTGACGAAGAATCAAAAACCTTCGTGAAACCTATGAGGCATTTATTAATTTCTTTTATTTTAATACAAAAAGACATCAGAACAATTAAAAATGATAAAAAAGGTACAATTAAACAGACGAATTCTGCTATTTTTAACAATGTCTGCATATATATATATATATATATATATATATACATATATATATATATATATATATATATATATATATATATATATATATATATATATATATATATATATGGGTGTGTGTGTGTGTGTGTGTGTAGTGCGAGGGAATTGTAGCCACTATAAATGTCTTAGTCATAAAACTGTTCACGTTTTTACAACGAACCTGGAGCGTATCATTTGCGCTTTTATCGATTTTTAACATCATGCAGATCTTGTAAGGAGGAAATCCAATCGATTCAATGCATTTAACTTATTAAATAAGAAAGCAGAACGTGTGAAAGCATAACGCGAAGGAGCGAAACACATTTTTAGTTTCGTAGATATTCGGGGATAGAAAGAGTGGAATAATGATTAGTGGAAATAATAAAACGATAAAAGAGAGAGGGGGAGGGAAATTGTAATATGAAAAAATCGCCAAAAGTACAAAGGTTATTAATGAAGGACTAAATGAATCATGTGAAATAGAAAAAAAAAAGATTACATCAAAACTGAATGGCACGTAAGAAGGGAAAGAAGACAGAAACAAAGATTAAGAGAAAAAAATGAGATTAAAAGAAGTACAAACGAGAGGGAACAGGAAAAGTGTGTGCGAGAGAGAGAGAGAGAGAAAGAGAGAGAATAGCTGAAAGGAAAAAAATAACTTTGAAAACGGGAAGGAAAAGTGGTGAAGGAAGAGAGATCGAATACGAATATAAGAATGACGAAATATACAGACAAGAAAGAAAAAGAGAGAAATGCAGATAATAAGAAGAAATAAGACAATCAAGTAAGAGAAAACACGAAAAAGAGAAGATGAAATTAAGAGAACAATGAAATAAGGGATCGAGAAAATTATGTTATTAAGAGAGAGGGATATTTTAATGTAAGGCGACAATGATAAAATTAGTAAAAAAAATCAAGATAGAAAGAAGATACACAGAAAGAGCATGAGGAGAGAATTAAAAAAAAAACTATAGAGAAAGTAGGAAAATGATTAAGGGATTAGGTCGAAAAAAAGTGACGAAACACGTGAACTAGAAACGAACGAGCGTCAAAGGGGCTGGAGATGATAATATAATCATTGTAATATGTAACTGACACATACGAACAATTGAGTGTGAGAGAAAGCAAGGACATGCGTAGGAGGTGAGTGATTTAATAATGAACGGAAAATGATGAGAGAAATATAATCGAAAAAGTTAACGTAGAAAACATTGACAGGAGATAATGAAAACGAGAAACATAAGACATGGGGAGATAGATAAAAGATATAAATTAAAAAATAGGAAGCAAACCCATAAAAAAGGAAGAGAATAAAAATAGAAACACAAATATGCGGAGAGAAAAGAGAAAAGAAAAGGCATAGAAGATGAAAACCAAGAGAGAGAGAGAGAGAGAGTGAGAGAGAGAGAGAGACAACAGCACGAACAGAGAAGATATAAAAAGAAAAGAACTACAAAAGAAAATGAAATAAAAAAGGTAGAAAAGAGAGGGGAAAGAAAAGTAAATTAATAGAACAACGAAAGGATAGGAGGAAAAGCGAAATAGATACGCCTTAAGCTTACGAGGACTTAAGAAGAAACCAACATTCAGTGACCCTCGAGTCATTAGTGTCTAATGACTACGGAGCAAATTCAATGTACATCGGAGATATTTGAATTTTTGAATGATGCTTTGTCTCTATATTATGCTCCCTAAAATCTTTTGAAATTTTCCAAGTGATTTCTTACACTTATTGTTAAAGTTTCAATTCAATCGTCGCCATTAACATTTTTCCGAAGAGCTTCTTTCCCCTGTTTATCCCATTTGCCATACAATCAAATGATAGAAAATATAGCTCACATTTCGACTCCTTAGGACAAGCTTCTCTGTTCGAAACTTCAAACTGATCGGTTAATTAGTGTTCAAATGAATCGTGTACACATAAATATAAACGCATATAGACATACGTAACTTTTTATTAATGAAGACAAAAACACATATGACAATTGTTTTAGGTGAATGTCCGTACAAGTTTGTCTTGATTGGGCCTTGCGTTAAATAATTTTGTAAAGTCTGTGGTGATGTAAGGTTGAAGAAATCTTTACTTACGTTGAAAGAGAAACAACAAGAAGTGCACATTGGTTTTACTTACCTACAATCGATTTCTCTGAATAGTGACTATACCTGCTAAGTTTATAGTTGTATTTTTTACTCGCTTTCATAGTAGATAAAAAGGACGCAAAAATTTTTATTAGAGAAAAGTTCAGATATTCTACAACTAATGCGAGATACTCAATTTTCGTAAACTGTCAGCCAGTGGCTAAGTCATTTGTCGCTGTATTTAAACTTTTTGTTTAGCTGTTGGATTTTTTGTGAATTATTGACTAAGTCTAAGTAAACACATTGAACTTATCATTGTTGACCATTCTTCATAATATTCTTTGTTGTTTTACTTTCATAGCCATTGATAATTAATGTTTTATTTTTATACTGAGTATCCTATTACTATTTGCGTACATCATGATACTGATTACATTCAAAATCGACAGTCATCAATACGCAGACATATTACATATCAAGGAGGAAATGACCGCTAACAAAATAAGTGAATTAGTTTTGATAAATGTGTATAAAGATTTTACCGAGAGATGTTTGTTTAATTTAAGTAAAGTGTTGAGTAAGTTATCAATTTTTGTTATTAAATAACTTTTTTTTAATTACTGTTAATGTCGACGAAATTGTTGCATATATATAGACAAGATAAGATGATAAAATTAGAAATGAATAACACAAACCATTAATATATTATGAACTGTGTCAACAAATAATTACGAAATGTAGGCATTTAAATGAATGTATTTTAGATCATTGATCTCTATTATATATAGAGTATTTAAAAATTATATATTGTATTATTAATGTTAATAACGATAGCCCGTATGATGAAAATATAGATGTGATAAATAAACAAAAATGTCTGCATTTATTCACAGGAAAGGCAGAAGAGCACGTCAAGTTCTAAGAGACGTTAGGATAAGTAGAGTCCGGTCGATGTTATGCGCGGATTGTCGCTTTTTGAATAAGGAAATTGACAACATCTTTGAAGCACGCATGAAAATGTATTTAAGCAAAACATTATTTTTAAAATCAACACATCGTGCAATTTAAATAAGAAAGAAGAAGTAGAAAACTATGAGACAGGCTCTCCTGACAAAGCTTTTCTACAACGAAAACTTGCGAAAAAAATTAAATAAATGATTTATTTATTTAAATTGCACGAAAGTTTGATTTTCAAAAATATTTCGATTAAATACATTTTTATGTGTGCCTGAATGATGTTGTCAATATTCTTTATTTATATATATATATATATATATATATATATATATATATATATATAGACACACATATATATATATATATATATATGTGGTAAATTACACAAGTCATGAAAATGAAATGCCGTGGTAGACATAATGTGTGAAACATGACAAACGTATATATATATATATATATATATATATATATATATATATATATATATAATATGTATTGATTACAATAACTATTAAGTTTTGTTCAACTCGAGTACTTTATGAGAATATAATAAAATATACAAATTTAGCAAAGTTGCAAGTTCTCTCACTTGAAAATATAAGAAAACGATTTTTTTTTCTGTGTTGACAAAATATAAACAGATAACTTCTCTAATATTTCAAATTATATTTGTTCAACCGGTATCATAGTTACATCATCCATACGGGTGACCTTACACATAGATATGTCTATAAATATTAACATAAGTATTCATTAAAAATAATCATTAAGCGTCGTTAAATTCAAGCAATTTCAGAGATATATAATAAAAAAATATATAAATTTAGCAACGTTGCGCAAAACAACACAGGGTTCTTCATTCAATCTCGTGCAAAACAGAGCTCTTCTGCTAGTATAAGTCTACTCTACACGAATGTTGGCTTCGTAAATAAAATAGAACCGACTTATCTTATCTGATCTCATACTCCACGTTAATATCCATTGAAACACTATTTCTCCGTTTTACATGTACGAGTATCAAGTAGTTGTAATAGGTTCCCAAAAGACGAGGCTAATCTCTTTTTAGTCACACCTCATGTTCGTGTGATGAACATAAAATCTTAAGTGATCAGTAAAAAAGGAGTAAAATCCAACTAATTCTTGCAGAGGATGCATAAAAACTTTGCTGAAATTCATCTCCAGTAACCAAAAGAAAAAAGTAAGAATAAAAAACTATTCATTGCGTTGAAAGTGAATCCATTTTTCATGAAGATTCGAATCCGTAGATGAGCGTCATTCTGTCGAGAAAAGGCGAATATTATTTTCATACTGATACTTTCAATCGAATTAACGAAACGGGTACGTTTAACGACTATGCAATTAAGACGAGTGATGTTTTTTATGCTTCTATGTAGATGTGTAGACGTGGAAATAGAGTAAAAGAATTATTGAAGAACAGTTTCCTTGTTTTGGTTGAGGCAGGTTAAAGCAAAAAAAGAAATAAAAGTAAACATACACACTTATTGATAACAAAAATACGAAATTTTATATAAAACTGTTAAATGTATCCCCCCTCCGCACGATTGTATAGTTTTACTATCCTTGGATGATGGTATAATAACCAACGAACACCTGCTACACTATCCATGCTAAAAGAAAAAAAGTAATACCCGTGAATAATGGTCCGATCACAATTAAGAAGATACGACAATACCTCTAAAAATTAAGATGATAAAGACTGGGAGGATAGTAAATGACAACAAAACATATACCATGTTGTGCCAGCCCCAGAAAACAATAGCAAATAATGCCTAGGAGGGTGGTCTCGTGACAACAGAACGTATACTACACTACGCCTTGGAGTGAGCATTGAAACAGTACACCAGTCTAATTAAATAGTATAGTAATCTAAATTGATCATTATTAATAGAAGTAATATTATTGTTTCGGCTTCAGACAGATAGATACAACACCTGGGTATGAGAAGAAAATGACATAGAAGAATGAAAATTTAATAAAGAATTGAAAATGAAGAGAACAAAATGAAACATAAAAATAAACTAGACGAAATAAAAAAAGGAAATGCATAACTTAAATGCAGTTACTAGAATAGAAAAATAGAGAAAGATATGAATAAAAAAGAAAGAAAGAATGAAAACTAAAAAGAAAATTAAAACATGAAAATAAGATATTTAATAAAGAATAGAGTCATGCAGCAATATCTGGAGAGATTCATCTCAGATGACTCTTTCTTGCCTTCACAGAGTACACAATCGAATTCGCAGTCTAGTTGGGGATGATCTCTTCTCATGCCTTGAACCCGTTCCCACAGAAGAGACGTAACTAGTCATTCTGATCTTCATCAGTATTTTGATAGTAGGTTATTGAATGTGACAAACTCCCGTGTCTCCCTCGTTAACTAGGCACAGCTAGAACCCCTCGACCTTCCATCACTGCAAATAACTTAATTTTCTTCCTATGGGTAACTAAAACCAAATTGAACACCCATTAACAGAGTTTCCTTCCAGGAACTTTCCATCAGTGGAACAAAATACCACGAAGTTGCTCCCCAGTAGACTACACATTATCATTTTCAACTCAAATGATTACACATATATGTAGAACAATACTCTACAGTAACGTATCGTGTTAATCGTTTAAAATGTTCTCATAAAATTGTTCATCACTCAACCGTCAATGTCATTAGCCCTTATTCTCGAGTGGCCTTTGTTCTTGGTATAAACATAAAAATAAAATAACGTACTGAAGAAGCACTCTAGTAAAACGTTAATAATATTCTACAATATTTGGTTCAATCTTAAATTTTTACTTTATGAAACAATTTTTAGTGTCCGTCTGTTTGATTGGTTACAAACTCATCGTAGTGTTTTGAAGCTAGTCCCCATATACGCAAATGTATTACCACATCAACGCGGATAAAGATTGTACATGTTTATCAAATGTGATACACAACTATCGTGGACTCTGAGTTAGTACTCGAAAACGCCAGAGATGGAAGAAATGATAAATTTACCAACATTACTTTAAACAAATGTTACCTTTCTCACTGATATAATACGTAGTATATCATTGGGCCCCACCGCAACATTTCAATGATATAAAATATTAAAGAATAAAAATCTAACATGGTTTTATGGGCTGAATACCACATTACATAGTATGCTTTATTCAATCTTAAGAAAACGCTGGTGATTCTGGTTATAAAATAACAAAGAATGTAATGACAAGAAGAGGAGGCAAATGAATTTAATAGAATTAACCGAAATGCTTTTGAAAAAAGTATTGCAAAACAGAAATTCATAGAAATACAAAGATATAAAACATTCTAATAGCATAAGCGAAGGAATAAATATAGCTAAAAATAAATAAATATATGAAGATATGTATCAAGATATAATGTGGTAATACCATTTAAACGCGAGTGTGTAAAACCATATAATAATGGGCAATTTCCGTGTACGGTAGAGTGACATTTTCAATTAGAAATCGAGTGAGTGCTACATATCCAAAAAATGACATTACAAACAGGAAGTTGCTACTGTGACGTGGTCATTAAACAGTCAAGATTATTCTATTTTCACTACTAAATCGACAAAAAACTTAGGGGTTTGGGGTAGCTACTCTACTTCGCCTCCCCTCTTTGGGGAGGAGTAAGTTTATTGCTTACTGCCTGAGGAGCCCCTACCGGGGTATGCCGACGGGGCTGCCCAGGCAATTTTTAAACCCCACTTTTCCGACCCGACCTTGGGTCACATCTTGCTTGTGGGAGTAAGATAAAAACTTGCCTTGTGCCTAACTCCTGGAGAGGAGTAAATCAATACTCTACTTACAGTTAGCAGTATTATGTGTGTATGAATGTATTCTTTCCAGAACAAATACACTCCAAATATATTGTTTAAATCCAACTGAATCTGTGCTTTTCTTTTTCAGTAACATTGATGGCAGATGTTAGTGAAAGAGGTAGAAGGCGTCTGCGACGAGATAGAAGATGAGGCGAAATGAATTACTGCGGCATATCATCCACCTGCTAGAATCAATCAGTCTACGTGATGGGTTATATCCTGGTAACTTCTGGGGATCAAAGTAGTGATCACCCTAGTTGTACAATGAAGGATTCTTGTTCGTAGATTAATCTTCAGTAATATAGTTTATGAATATCTAATCAGTAGTTAACATAAGCAGTTGCTAACACACATATATAGAGAGAAACAAACGTTGTTATTAATACGAATTTAACACATCGAAACATTCTTAATTTGTATCATCGAAATAATCACAGTTTAGCCTGGTTAGGACTTTGTATGCAGATTAGACGCGCATTAAAGTAAGAAGCGTAAATAACTGTAATCACTTTATATTATGAGTAGCCAAAAGCTATTAAAGTAACTTAGATTCTCAAGTATTTGAAGAGAAACGAGTCCAGAAGAAAGGGACACTCCGAAATAACACAAGTTGTTTTTGTTATCCAGCATTGTTTTATGTCATATTTGATATCCCCGCAATCTATGTTCCAAAATTTCAGGTATAGTTGACCACATATAGAAAAGGTAACTATATTTCCTTGTGTGAGAAAATAAACATTATAAACAGGAAAGAACAGTGGAAGATAAGCCGTCTTAAAGAAGCAGCATCTATTTTGAGCGACAATCGCCTCCCATCTAGACCTAGTGAAAAGGTAATACTATATGGAAACCATGAACTATAAATAGTACATTAGAACAACGACACCACACACACACACACACACACACACACACGCGCATATATATATATATATATATATATATATATATATATACATATATATATGAGGAAAGAAAGATGAGAGTAAGCTGACGTAATGGGAAATGAAAAAGGAAACACCAAGATATGTTTTTTTTTATATATTCATCATCATGTATTAGAGCACGATCATGCTTTCAAATTTGAACAAGCCAAAATCACCAAACACATTCGGGGCAGACTACTGGAAACTGCACTAATTACAGCCTCCAACACCATCAGACAACGAAATAGCTTCTACAATAAGCAAAATTCTCCTAACCGAACAAAAACTAAACCTAGATCATGGCTAACCTTTTTCTCTTCGTTCTCAATTGTACTTATATAGAAGTCTCCGCATACACACTCACGCACACACTCCTTCTCATATACATTTTCATCCACCACGAATCTAAACAACTTTACCACAAATAACAGCCTCACCAATGAACACAATTTAAACATCCTCACAAATATTTAGATATTTAACCCCCTTTTGACCTCAATTAAATTTCAAACCATCAACACTGCCTGCACAAAACTACATTTCACCTATTTCTCGCCAAAATTAATATCAATTTTCTCCTTCTTATTCTTTTCCTTTCCCCTAATTATCATATCCACATCACATTTCAACACTTTCCTTCTTACTCACTTATATGCACACATTCCTGACATAGCCAGCTGGTCAATACTCCATCACTCCAAAAAATTTCACACCTCACCACAACAACATCTCCCCTCTCCCCCACACCGATCTCACTCTTTCGACTACTTCTTTCACACACTTACCCACCAATCCCGCCTAATTTCAAATTATCTTCATTTCTTCAAATCTTTTTCTAAAACTATGATACTACGTATATACCAAAGACACAGAGTTTCCCTCCTTCCTTCCTCTTTCTTCAGCCCCTCAAAATCCATGCTACACCTCACCACGACAAACACCCCAGCACCCCTCCCCTCTCTCCCACCCTAAGACAAATTCACTTCCCAACCTCTTTTTTCACTCACAGCTATCCACATTCATTTCACTCTCTGCTACTGACTTCTCTAAGCCCGGACCTTAATCCAGCGCTCTCAGTAGCCACGGCTAGTACTTTTCTCATCAACCCATCATGTACACCCGATATTTCGATGACATTTTTCTTTAAATTATCACCCTGATGAAGTATTACAAATGAAGACGAAACGTTGATGAGTATATATATATATATATATATATATATATATATATATATATATAAAATATCTCTTGGTTTTACCTTTTTCATTTCCCATATATATATATATATATATATATATATATATATATATCAATACATGCCTGATTAAAAATGACGAAATTCTCTCTTTTATTATTTTCTTAATCGTTCCTCGACTCGGCTAACTAGCTTTCCAGTCTCTGATGTTAATCGTGATATAGGTTCTAGTGGTAATCATTTCGTCGATCGCAAGCGCTTACGATAATCGCGATCATCTTAAAGAGGTCTTTTTCTTTGCTATATTGTTGTTATACAAGGTGTTTAATTATTTTGATATGCAATTATATCAGGAGAAAATAGTGTAATACCAACAACAATATAGAAAAATAATAACTCCTGAAAGCGACTGCGAAGATCGCAAGCGCCTGAGATGGACGAAAATAGAACACTCGGATCTATACACCACAAGTCAGCAGCAGAGACCCAGAAACTAGCACGCCGGAAGATTCTGCCAGAAATATCGTATTACAAACTATTACTAAGTGAGATTTGGTATCGTATTACAAACTATTACTAAGTGAGATTTGGTATCGTATTACAAACTATTACTAAGTGAGATTTGATATCGTATTACAAACTATTACTAAGTGAGATTTGATATCGTATTACAAACCATTACTAAGTGGGACTTGGTATCGTATTACAAACTATTACTAAGTGAGATTTGGTATCGTATTACACACTATTACTAAGTGAGATGTGGTATCTGTCTGTGTGAAGGCAAAACTCTACTATTACTTCTACTAATTGTACTATTGTACTATCTTTTTTTACTTGATTCAGCTTACTATACTATTTTTAACTACGGTACAATATTTCTCCTCTCAATTCAGAGTGGGTAATGTACTGTTGCCATGATACAATCCTCCAAGGCATTGACTCCTCTTTTATAAATAGTGTAGTATCTGCGCTGTTGCTATGAGACCGTCTAAGGAAGTACCTCCTCCTTTGGCGGTAGTGTTGTATGAGTTGGTTCCTCCAAAAATGACCCCAGGCAGTCTAATATATGTATGTTCTTTCTAAAACTAACCTCACAGTCTAGCAAATGTAATCGACCAGGTTGGGGTACATATATTTACTAGTATATTTATGGAAAACGACGACGTTTCAAAATAACGTTGCAGTAAACGTACTCTTTATGGAGCACATCATTTAGTTCAACTGTTGCCTAACCCTAGTAAGGGGCGCGGCAGTATTCGATGTGTATACTCTTCCCGGAACGGGCCGTGGCAGTTCTCGTTTAAACACTCATCATTTTTAACACCAAAAATTATATAGTTTGCATACCTTTAAATTTGTCGTACCCTCTCTTCTTTCCTCGTCGCGTGGAGGGGTGTGTCGTCTAGTGGTTCAATTATTTCTTCTTTCTTTCTGCCGAAACATCGCCGCTACAACAAAACAATCATGACTGACTCCGTAGACAAACAATCTTTTAAATTTAATTTCTGTTTCATTTCAAGCGTTAGTTTTCTATCGGCTTGGAGATATCCACTAACGTCGAGAGAAGGAAATAGAGAGAGAGAGAGAAAGAGAGAGAGAGAGCAAATTACTGATTTCGTAATTACTTATCAATCAAGTATTAACCATTCGTGGAGGGGGAAATATATATTTCGCCTGTATTTTCTTAGGGAAATAATTCACCTATGTAAGTTGCAGACTACATGATAAAAATCATGTCTGATAGGTTCGCCTTCAAAACCCACTGGCTACAACTCTGCTGCCCACGCAAAGGCGCGGAGCCTCTAGTCGCAGATGCATTGGTCACAGCCTTTGAACTCCTCGACCTAAAAGATCTCATCTAAATGCTGGCCTGTCACGTCTGTGAGCTCAAACCATGAGAACAGCTCTTATTCTGCACTCAACTGCACGAGTCCACCCATACTAATTCGCGCAAGTCAAGCCAACGATTTCCAACAGATACGCCCATTCCCATAGGGTCATTATCCAACATTCCTCCACTCCCTATACAAAACAACAATCCTAAGATTTTTATTTTTACACACCCCTCCACAGGGTCTGGGCAGAACCAGGGGTTTGCACGGCTGGACATCTCAGTTCCTCCCTTTTGACCCGGCTGCCATAAATCGGGCCTATAACATATCTTGGGATGTAAGGAATTTCCTCTTACGATCGATATCGGCTCTATGTCCATCCCTGTCACAATCGATAATAGGGCACGCTGGGTGTTTCCCTCTCGCAAGGTTAGTTAACCATTTGACCCCACGGGCATCTGCACGCGATACCTAGTCACACAATTCACCACACACATACATTAAATTCTAACAGAATACAGGGCAAAACAGAAAATCCCCATTTTTAAATACTCATATTTCCTTTCGGGGCAGCCATGTAATTTCGCTGTAAGATATGCCTTATCATAGCATACGACCGCGTCCGCTTTTTAACACGGACCAGAGCGACTACTTAACTCCCTACTCAAGATAATCCGTCCAAATCCCTCTGAGCCCGCTCGTTGCACTTTCATATCAATCCGCCTCGGGCCGAAACAAATTCACTCACACGAAACTAATTTCACAATAATCTAGACCCGCCAAACCGTCGCAGTGCCCTCGTGGTCCCCACCAATGACCCATACCGATGCGGTAACTGCGAGCCTCCCCCCCCAAAAAAAAAGACTATATCATGCCAATCTTTTCATGGCTACAACTCGCTTTTTTTTTTCACGCGTGTGGCACCGAAACAACTCTTTGCCCGCTCACCGGCTACCTCAACAGGTCACGCGTAGCGAACATAACTCAATCCCCGCCCGTTTATACCATAGCGGGCAATTGAAGAGAACAGCCCCTACAGGCCCCAAACACATCGGACCCCCAACATTCTTACCGCACCGCTAAAAGGTCATTTCTCCCATTCTAACTCTGTTTAATTGACTGAGCTCTACTTAATCTTAATTAGTTACTGGTTCTTTCTTTTTTCTTTATATACTAATATTTTAATACGAGGAGGGCAAAAAAAAACCCGAAAAAACAATGTTCTCGGTCATTATCCAACACAATGAACATAATACGTCGATTACCTACACCGACTAAATACAATCTAATTATGAAGTATGATCAGTATATGTTAAGACCGAATTTATGTCTGAATTCTCAACGACATTATGCCGTATTTAGAAACTCAAAGATTTTAAATGATCTCTTTATCATAATATTAAACGAATAAAAAGAGAGAGAAAAGAGAAATATTAGATATGTGTGTAGAAATAAAGTACTCGCCCCTGAAATATTGTTAAATTGTATAATTTTCTCCATCATCACCGTTTTCAATACTGATTGTATCTTTCCCTCAATAATATCAGTCGGTCGAGTGTTAAAATACCTTCTGTTAACTTCCGATAAACTTTAATTTTATGGATTGCAAAGAGCACACGTTACACGTGTTCGACAGGTATAAATGTTCTCGTTCGAACGTGTATTACTCATATAGAAGCTCTGTACACAAGAACATAATACACGCTTTCTTGTAATGACGATAAGTAAGTCACAAGGTTTTCTACCGCTCGTCCACTGGCTTATCACGTCATCCACAAACATCAATACTTTTATCGATCTATACACCACACTAATTTTGTTTGACTAACCGGAGAAAGTCAGTTGTTACTTTAGGTCCCACGTGTCAGAGAGTAAGGTCACATTTTGTTTATTTGACTCAGTTTAAGATGTAGAGTCGAAATAAAAGGGATTGACACCCATTTTCTGATTGAAATAACTAACGGACGAATTTGATAGGTTAGTTGTTAGTCTATTATATAAATAAATCAATGCAATTATGAGTATGTAATATTTTGGAAAAACTACCGACCAATTCTTCGGAAAATGACGTCATCAAGTACTTTGATAATATTTTTCGCCAGAGTCACATTATTATTGTTTATTTTTTATTATGTTTAATTCCTCTTCAAAGAAAGAGACGGAAGGGGATCAATTTCCATTTTAATAGAGCTTTGGAGGCTTTCTTAATTTTATGTTGGTGGTTTTACCGATTTAAAATAGACTAAGTGTTTCAGGATTCACCGGTAAGAGGAGCCTCAGGCGAATAAAGTAAAGCTTGGGACAGTGTCGGCATGCGCCAGTAGAGGTGCATCAGCTAAATAAGGTAAATCCTGAGAGAGTGACGGCATTCGTCGATAAAGGAACATCAGGAGATTGTGATAAAGCCTCAGAATGCGTCAGCATTCACTGTTATGGCGCCTCAGGAGATCAGGGTAAAGACTGGGAGGCATCACACAGTAGACGTGCGTCAAGCGAATGATGTAAATACTAAAAGAGTGTCACCATTCGTCGGTAGGGGCACCACAAACGATTACGGTAAAGACTGGGAGCGTGCCAGCATTAGCACGTAAGGGCGCCTCAGGCGAATAAGGTAAAGACTGGAAGAGTGTCGGCATTCGAAGAAGTTAAAGTCTTTGAGGACATCAGGTTTCACCGATATTAACGCTTTTGAGATCACTGTAACGAGTGGGAGGGAGAAGGTAAAGCCTGAACTGGGTTTGTGAATGAAATTCTGACTTTTAGTTTCAGAGTGTTGTATCGGAACAGATACTACACTGTTATCTTAGCTAAAAAGCCGCGGAGAAAGATTTATTATTTAGACAAAAACTGTTATATTCAATCACAAAAGATCAAAAGTTCAATAAGAAATGTGTCACATTCGACCACAAGCTATCAAAAGTCCGACATTTGCCTTCGGCATAGAGACCAGATCGTTTTGAGGAAAAAGGGAGGTCGGTGGTCATCCTATTTTGTCTACCAAATTTGTATTTACTCTACACTAGACAGTGTGGCTGCTGATAAGTAATGCACTCTGGGTTGACAAGAAGCTTCATTCAGCTGATTTGGCGAATTTACCGACTACGAATACGAGACCGTGAGTCACGCTTTCTTTTATTGACGCGTCGTTGTGCCCCTGATTAGGCTTGTTGCAGGTCATGGTTCGCATGCGTTATGTATCGTCTTGTGACCTGGAACCCATCAATGTGTGTAACAACTGGGCTCCGTCAAAATATAGACAGACACGTGTTGTGTGTTTTTTAGCATACTAGTCGTTACGAAAGACACGATGTCAAATACTCGTATAGAATTCAGTCTACGGATGTAAGATTTCACTTCTATCAACATTTTGCGAGTTTCAAATATTCTCTGAAACGGTGAGACTATCTCAGACAGATTTTGGTGAAAAGTGGATGAGAGGTACGAGACTGTGTACAGTGACTGGAGCTAGATCAGAGTGGTATTTAGACGTACAGGATATTGAGTAACAAAAACGAACATCGATTATAACCCGGCTAGAAATGGACTAAAAGACTAGTTCTCCATTGATTTTAGTTCATAACTTAGCAAGAGAATGAAATTTCATAATGGTCCCTCTTATTTTTGTCCTTTATTTCCATTTATTTCCTCAATTTAATTGGTAACTTCCCAAACCCGCCGCTAACTATGTGACAGAGCGGTTGATTTGCCAGAGATGTAGATCCCCTTCAATATTTTCGAAAGTGGTGTTGGTGAATAAGCCGTTAGAACCTGCATTTACACTTTTTTTCTGATTTTCGATTGCGTATCTGCCACAGTTTACTAATGGGTTTTTTTTTACTGACTATTTTTCTTTTTTTCATTGTAAGTACTATTCATATATATATTTTGTAAATATAATTTTTTTTATTATAACCCCCGTTGCATATTTCACATATATGGGGTTTAAGTAGGGTTTTCATGGCGTCATGTCTTTTGATGTTTGGAGAAGAATGTATAGTATAGATCCGGTATTTTGGTAAAACATAGTCCTTGATGAAACTAGCTAAGTTAGATTAGTTAACATTTATTAGTAAACGCCAAACATTTCCCCTACCCCTTTTTCGCCTTGTTCCGCATTTTGTAAATATTTTTTCATTAATAAATAAATAATCGGAAGAGAAAGGTTGACGTTGTGACCACGTCGAGTGCATAGAGAGACAGATAAAAAGAAGAGAAAAAGAAAAAAGGAGTTCAATGTTCGACTATAAGTTTAGTTGTGAACGCTGCGTCGTTCACATGCGTGTTGGACTGTTGTTGGTGAAAATAATAATAATAATAATTCGGCGTTCCGTTTGAACTCAGTGGTAAATAATTGTTTGAACTCTGAGTAGTGAACCAAATACAGTTTATTAACTCTCCATTACAATATATATATATATATATATATATATATATATATATATATATATATATATATATATATATACAAAGTGTTGCAGCAACATCCCGAAGGCAATACTAAAATCGCTGCTTACATTGGGTGTCACAATTCGACAGTCTGCCGAACAATCAGAAAGGGCATTTGTTACTCCTCATACCGCAATTCTTGCCGCATGCTAATAACGAATGCCTCAAAATAGTCGAGGAATGTCAAGGCGACGGCTTTCTAGACGAGCTCAGTCTCAGGACCGTCTGATGAAAAAATTTCGACCAGGACCAAACGAGCAAAAAAGAGAACGACAGGTGGATCTTCAAAGACATAGAGGAGGTTTCGTCTAAGTTTACCTTCTCGTTCATGGTCCTTAGCGTACTCTAGAGCTAAGAGGATATCATTCCCCTATTCTTCTTTGCAAACGGCTTGAGGGTAACCGCATACATTTTCCAAGAACTGCTAAGGATCGTGGTGAAGCTATATATTGATAAGATTGGTGTCGGATATCACTACGTCTTCTAGCAGGACTCCGCTCCAGCACACAAGGCAAAGGCGACTCATGCGTGCCTGCTCAAAACTGTTCTTCACCACTTTAGGCGGTTGCTGATCATGTAGGCACAGCTAATTTCGGTGGGTCTGTATCACTTAAGCCACATCGCATTGATGTACCCAGCAATATTGCTGAAGATGTTGCCCTCATCGCTTAGTGTCGAACCGTGATATGTGAAGGCACCTTATTATACGTAGAAAATATAATCTCTTTACTTCTATATTATCTTTATTGTTACTATTATTTTATAAATTATCATTGTTGATTCTTGTATTAATATAAACACTCCTATGTAAATTAGATGGGCACGCTTAATATTAGTCCCTTTTCTTAAATGCTATTAATGGAATGAAATAGAGTAAAGATTAATTGTTGGCAATGTATCTTCGCGAGCAAATCTTTTTTTTTCAAATAGAATTAAAGTCAGCCTGTTTTCCTGTGTATTCTACTTCTTGTTACTGAATATCCGGTGTAACTCGCGGGATCAAGTCCGTGTGTAATATCTATTTTCCAGTCTCGATATGTCTTTAAATCAATACGTCCAAGAATGTTAAACAGGTTCGGTTAATAATAAAAAAAAATAATATACTTTTATGGTTTATTAGACGCATTGCATCATAATGTCTCAGAAATAGTTAGAAATGCCACTTTTTAAAATTAATTATGATAGTATAACTTAGATGTAAATTGTTATTAATACATTTCTTGATGATATTTTAAAGATAAAACTGTGGATGAAATTTTGTCTTTTTTATCTTTTGCTCTTATTGCCCCTTAGATCGGCTACGTTGTAGCAATTCTGTGTTTTTATAACGATTTTTCCCATTTGCCCTATTTCTATCAGATGTTCAAAATCATCTTAAATGATACAAAACAGCTTTGCAATTCTATCTAAACAGAAGGGTTTTTTTATATCATCGGAAAATATACTAATGAGTATTGACATCTGAGATATAACATTTTTCTTTTTACTCTCCGCATTCTATTTATTTTACTCTCAACAAAAACGGTTCATCATTTTTCGATATGCTGTCGATGTGTTAAATTTTTTTTTGTATTTAATAACTATTAATACACATATAAACGAATATTACATTTTATTTTTCATTAAATATACAGCGTTGGACATTTAAAATAAATATTATTACTTTTTGACTAAATGGCTATCAGAAGTTATGCTATTTTATTAGTTTTCTCTGAACCAAAACGGCTTTTTATTCTTCGGGTTGCATTACATTTTTTAACTGCAATACCTTCATACACAACCATATTAAAATCCGATTAATTAAACACCTAAATTTATCTATTTAACTATCATCAACGAACATGTATATATATATATTTAGACTCATAATTTAATGAGTCTAAAAATATATATATACATACATATATATATATATATATATATATATATATATATATATATATATATATATATAATTTCTAACAAACCCTCGTGGCATGCTGGTTTACACACTCAACTGAAGTCCTTGTAATAGAAGGTTCAAATCCTATCATAGTTAGCCACGCTGATGAGCCAGAGTAACGGCAAAACACGTGCCCGTGGGTAACAACTTCACTTAAGAAAATGAAATAATAAACAACAAATATATATATATATATATATATATATATATATATATATATATATATATATATATACGTGTACAATCCCTACATAACGGAGCGAATTCTGTAGGCAAAGGAAGGCAACTCTAAATGATCAGTGAGCAATAAGTACCAGAAGCCGTAGCACAGCAATTTATCGTAGTTTAAAACAGTCCCTAGTTACGCGCTGGTTAGTACACTCTATTACAGTCCTTGAGATGGAGGATTGAAATCCTGCCATAGTCAGCCTGGCTGATGGGTCGCAGTAACAGTGAAAGAGTTATTCGTAAATAACAATGGTTTATACAAATATAAATATATATATATATATATATATAAAGAGAGAGAGATGTATATATATATAAACATATATATACATATATATATATATGTTTATATATATACAATATATATATATATGTATATATATATATATATATATATATATATATATATATATAAAGAGAGTTGATCAGATCTTTGAAAATTGTTTCATAAATAATGAGATAGTTTTTCTTTATTGAAATTAGAAACCATGATCACTTACTTGGTTAAATAGCGCAACAACGCGCGTGCACATCGAACACATACTTCATGTAAATCCTTGTGTCATCAACATCGGACATATATTTTGGGGCTTTTACCAGCGAAATGAAACAGGAAAAAAAAGGAAAAAGTCTAGCTTTATTAAAGGCAAGTTTCTTTGCCGAAAATCTAAGCTCATAAATAAATGAATTTTATTAATTTAAAAAAAGGTGATTGTTTGTGGTTTCTAATATCTGTAAAGAAATGCCTTACAAATCTCATATCTTACGAAACTATTTTCAAAGATGTGATCAACTCTCATTGTTTATACTAGCGCTACCACGCGCGTGCACATCGAAAACATATTACATGTAGATCCTTGTGTCAGCAACATAAGACATATATTCTTCTGTCATTATGTGAGGGTCACCTCTCCTGGGGGCTATACCAGCAAGATGAAAAGGAAAAAAAGAAATAAAAAAAATTAGCTATGTTGAACGCAGGTTTATTTGCCGAAAGTCTAAGCTTATGAATAAATGAATGTTTTTTAAAAAGAATGGTGGTTTCTAATTACTGAAAAAATGATACATATACTTATATATAATAATATATAATATATATATATATATATAAAATTATTTTTGAAAAATGTGTCTACTCCTATCTACGTATATATATATATATATATATATATATATATATATATATATATATTTATATATATATATATATATATATATATATATATATATATATATTAGTACTTCATGTATCCACATAAAATATTATAAGGAGATATAATTTTTTATGTGTCAGTTTCCAGTATTTACTTCAACAGTGCTCGAGCGTAAGAAGAGCTAGGTAGTAAGCAATGAAAATATATATGGCAATCAAGCTTGATTGCCATATATATTTTCATTGCTTAATATATATATATATATATATATATATATATCATGTTTATGTATATTTTAAGACACAGAATGTATTTTCGTTGATTGTAGAAAAAGTGAAAAGTGTGGGTGTTAAATAATTCGTATTTTTATATGTTTGTGTATAAAGGTATTAATGTTAAAAGAACTGTGTATGTGTTGAATGTAAGAGTATTCCGAATCTTCATCGACGCATTTTTTTTTACAAAATATGATGTAGACACGTACGCATTGTTTTGTATGGTAGTTATATACGTTTGATTCAACTGATTCCAGACAGAAGTTGATCGATCATATGATATGAGGAAAAAAATCTAATCACATGAACAACAATTTAAAGAATTTCACATTCTTCAGATAATTTCAAGAATTTCCCTGCGGCACATTTCGTCGCGCTATTCTGTTCTTCTTTTGCCAATCTTTATATTCTTCATATGTTTTTTCTTCAATTGTTAACATTTACGAACTGAAGTATGAATCGATATATATATATATATATATATATATATATATATATATATATATATATATGTATATATATATATATATATATATATATATATATATATATATATATATATATATATATATATATGTATATAAACTACTGTTACTTCGATGAAATAGTAAAGAATGATGCGGTGAGTCATTGAGTATAATATAAATGACAGCAATTTGTATTTATAGCTTTAGTTGTTTACTGGGTTATACTGTGCTGTAAAATGTTCTTAAATAAATATCAATGCACCTCGTACGCCTAGTGAGTTTGTTTCAATATAAACGAACGTATTTTAGTTCAGTTCAAATGTAATAACAAACAGACCAATAATGTACTAAACATATCCGTGACCCATTGGATTACACCACTACCATTATTTATTCTATTTTTATTTCGTTAGAAGATTCATAAATTATGACATTTCTTTTAGACATTCTTCTTACATGACTAAAAGCTTCTATATTATTATTATTATTATTATTATTATTATTATTATTATTATTATTATTATTATTATTATTATTATTATTATTATTATTATTATTTGTTGTCATTAGGAGTTATCACGCATATCAACAAGAGAGATTCCTCATTGAAAAAAAATAAAGCGGTGTTCCCTGGATTTTGAGTGACAACATGTCTCACCAAATTTCCAGTACTCTCGAACTCTTTCGATAAGGTTTGCAAATGTACTTTGCGTTATCGCAAGGATCGCTTACCATTGAGTTCTTTCGCTAAGAAACGACCATTGGTTTCACTGAGATTTGGGTGGCAATAAGCCTCCGAAAGTACCAGTACTCTGCGTACTCTCCCAATGGAGGTTTTTTTAGTGCTCTCCCTCCTCGGTCTGTCTATCCTTTTTGACACTTCCCAACTATTTTTTGTGGCATCAGCCGAATCTGAGATTTTTTTTTGGGGGGGGGGCACAGTTTATACGATTTCTTGTAGTCTCAGTTCCATTGGGTACACGTGGTGTTTCTTTTCTATCTTTTCGTTTTACTTATGTTACAATTTCCATGTAGCTGGTTAGTGTTTGTCGTTAATGTAGGATGGCTGCTGCATTCGAGGATTTTCTTAAAGATTTCAGCTGTTTTCATCATTGCTGTCCTTTGTATTGTCTCAGTCCTTCCTTTTTTCCAGGTTCATTCGATTTCTTTCGTTCGCTTTTAATTCGTTTTTTTTTCAGTCGTGTTTTTATTCATATCTTCATTCATTTTTATTGACTGATTTTTTAAATTCATTTTTTAATTTCTTTTTCATTCAATTCTTTTACTTCATTTTGCATTCATTTATTTGTCATTCACTTTTTCATTCAAAATTGCATTCACATTTTCATTTTTTTTAAATTCATGTTACATCCATTTATCTCATTAAATTTATTTCATTCATTATCTTTCATTAATATGAATATCCTGGATAGAGTGGGTTGTAACCCAAAAGGTTTCATTACAGTGCTCAATATCCTAGATAGAGTGGGTTTGTTAAAACTAAGTGTTGCCTGGGATAAAGAGCTTTTTGTATTTTTGAAAGAATGTTGTATACAGCTGGGATCCATAATCCATATCTTCATATTATTGTGAAATGGGTTTTGAACAAGAAATTAGTAATTTACCGGGATGATATGTTCTTCTCAGCATTGTGCGAGGTCAATAATTGTTAAAGTTCAGTAATGTTTCTGTTAACTGGTATATATTAGCTCTCTTCGACAATTAACTTCACCAACATTACGTATGTTCTTAATATGTCTAAATGGAAAGAAACAGAAATTAGGAATTGACCGGGACTATTTTTTTACTCAGTGTTGTCCGGGATAAAAAAAAAATAAGAGTACAGTGTTACTTTTGGTAAGGTATATATAGTAAATCTCGTCGTACTATTAACTTCATCAACATAACGTATCTTTTTAATATTTTTAAATTGAGATAGGATGGAATTAGGAATTGGCCGGTACTATTTGTTTTACACGGTGTAGTCCGAGATAAAAAAAAATGTAAGATAACAGTATTACTTTTTGTAACTCGTATATATCAAATCTCTTCGGACTATTGTATATTTCAACATAATTTCTCTTCATATTACTGTAAAAAAGAGGGACAAGAATTAGAAACTGACCAGGATTATTAGTTCCACTCGACGTTTTCCAAAGTTAATTGTCAAAGAGAGTTAATGTATGCCAGTTACGTTTTCTGTAATCAATAATCATTATCAACATTACTTCTCTTAATACTTTGATGTTAACGGTATTTTGACAGTTCTTTGAAGGCTTCCTTACTAACATTACAGTATTCTATTCATCAAATGACGAGGGTTACAGAAACTTTTGTTTTTTCTCAGCGTTGTCTGGGAGAAAACTCATTCTCTTCGTACTTTGATTTTCACCGAATTTTTAGCAGGGCTGTGAACGTCTCTTTACTAACATTACGTTATTACATTACTTTCAGACCCGGAAGTCTTCATAACATCGGACAATGAAAATGAAAAATAAAAAATAGAAAAAAAAAAATTTGCTTTGACAACGAAAATTCTAATATCGAAAGCTTAGATGAATATAAATTCCGTTTATTTTAACACACACATTGTTATGGGTTTCTCAACAACAACACAAATAATAATTTCACGAAACAATGGTCTATAATGTGTTTCCCCATTTCTACTGATTACAAAATAGCGTAGCCGCGCTAACATACATACCGGATTGTTCTTTCTAACCAAATAGTCCACATAACATCGGCCAACAAAAATGAAAAAAGAAAAAAAAGAAAAAACATCTGACCATTATATTCAACTAATTGAAACTGTCATAGCTTCTCGAAATACATGAATTTGAAAGTAGGTCGATTATTGTTACTCGCTGCCATTTCCTCCACTCCCTCATGACTTATTCACATACGTCGATTCCATCTTTAGTGTGGCAGGCCACGTGCTTGTACAACTCCCGGAAGTCCAATACTGTCTTGACTATATTTTTGGTAGGCTGAACCACTGCCATAGTGCCAACATTCCTTAAACCTTCGCTGACCACGGTATTAAAATTCGTTCGTCGATCCACGTCTTAACTTAAATCTCGAACTGCGGTGTTGTCTCACCTTTGAGTGTGCTTTCGTAGCTGCTTACCCGATTTGTCAGCACGGGCGGTGTCGCTGTCTTTTGCATTTCTACTCTCCACTTGTCACCATCAAAATTGGCTCGGAATTCTTATCCTCAATCTGACATGACCTGGGTGTTCTCAGTTGGATGTCATTATTATTGTCCGCGCATCTTGCTATTCTAGTTACAAGCTGCTTGCCGAACTTCACCTCGCCCTTAGCAACTGTACCTACGCCTAGCCGGTTGATAACATCGAAGCCCAATATCACATCAAGTCCCGCGACGTTCGTATCCATCACAATTACTCGGGGTTGTACCGCTATATTTCTTACTATAACTCGGTATCGGTTTTTTCCACAACACTTCACCTCTCTGCCATCTACTGCTCTAATATTTCTGGCTTCATTCCAAAATTTGGCGACACTAGTCGTGACAAGCGTAGTTGTACGGTCGGTATCAACAAGGGCTCTAACCCTTCTCCGGTTGACAGTAACCACTTTCTGTGGCAGCAAACTCTTACAGGCCTTTTCAGAATTAAAGGGGTCACTACTGACGAAAGAGCACCCCTTTACTCGTTTACTTGAAGTGAAATAGCATATTTACTTATGATACAGACCTAGCCACACCAGAAAAAGATAAGACCCGGCTTTGGTATAGTACACTCTGTTATCAGGTATCTAAAATATTTTTAATGAATGTACGTCTCCTCACTATCTACTTTTCTTAGCCAAGCTTGTTTGCGGTAGAGGTAGCAACTGCCCCTAGTTCACTAGGACGTTTCGTAAGCACTATGGCATCTCTCAAAATATCCTCTACCTCCTTGCTTTAAATCTCAGTCATTCGTTGTAGTTCAATCGAGATGCGGTCAGGAATACCACCCACGAAAGCCATTTTAACCCTCTTCTCAAAGCTTCGTCCCGTGTATCCAGTCAATCCTGCTTGTCGCTTAATTACTACTGCATACACGTCCACCGATTCTCTGGTCCAGGTAACTCTTCTGAGCTTGTTATAGGTCTCAAATAACCCTCTGAGAAATGTTTTTTTTCAATCTGTTCCCAATACAGTCTTGGTATCTGCCTGGTTTTCCTCTCCTATTTCCAGATAGACTGCAAGCGCAGTTTACCTCTAAATACATTGAGATCAATGTCCCTACGTCATCAATCTTTTGTAGCTTTGCAACCATCTTCAGCTTATTAATGCATGCGACCACATCGCCTTGTGTCTTAATCGGCCTCAGGATTTTACTTCTTAACTTTACTAATACGCTGATTTTCGCCGAAATAGCTTGTGTTTTATCCGTGAGAGAAACTGCAAAATAGAATTTTTTTACTGGCAATTAAATGTTCAACCGATTTTCAGCCCCACCACTTTCTCCTTGTACTGCACTCTGCTGTCTTAAGAACTCAGTATTTATTTATAAATGAATAAATATTTACAAAATCCATAAATGGAAAAGACAAAGTTTTCGTCTTCACTAACGGATTTAAAATATTTTAACTCATCTAGCTTCATTCAGGACTATCATTCACCAAAATACTGCATGTATACTATACATATATATTCGTACCATGAAAACCTACTTAAAGCCCATATATGTGAATATGCTACGAGGGGTGTGGTAATAAATATTTTATGTACAAAAATATATGGGCATTATTTACAATGAATAAATCTTGGTTAGTAAAAAATACCCCCATCATTAATTTGAAAATTCACCTAAGTTGTCTCTGTCCACATAGTACGAAACATTAAATATCGATTCATCAATCCTCTTCTTGCAAATTTATTCTATTCTTAGTATATGGTACTGAGGTTTTATTTACGTCTGCGATAGTTTGAAAGAGTTTTATCCGTTTCGGAAGAGAGTATTTCATGTAGTATACCTCTTACAACGAATTATTCGTTGTGCTCGGTTGCCTGCAGTTGCTAGTAGTTTGCATATTAATTCAGTTGTCGCTCAGATGACCTTCTTAGTCTGTTTGTCTACGACATACATAATATTACTTATTTTCTTAATTTCCTCTGAAAAAAACATATATGTGAAATATTCCACGAAGGGTATAGTAATAAAAATTAGATGTACAACAATATATATATAAACATTTTTTCAATGAAAAAAAGCAATGTAGTAGAAACCCCTCCGATTACTAAACTGCGACAGATACGCAGATTTGCCAGACGAAATCGAAAATCTAAACAGTTGATTCATGCAGACCCCAATGCTTTATTCACCAATACCACCTTCGGAAATATCAAAAGGTTGCCTTCATCTCTTGCACATCAAGCGATCTGTCACGTAGTTAGGGGCGGGATTGGGGAGTTACTAACTAAAATGGGAGTAAAATAAGCGAAGGGTGAAGAAAAAATAAAAGGGGCATTATGACATCATTCATACATAAGCGAATTTATGAACTAAATTTAACAACAAAAAAAACATACGTTCTAGTCAACTTCAAACCTGGCCATGATCGATTTTCGTTATTGTAACCAAATATCCTCTAGCAAGGGTACGTCTAAATACCACTCTCATCTAGCTTCAGTCACTCTACACAGTCTCACACCTCTAACCCAGTTTTCACCAAAATATCGGCTATAATACGGGCTTTCAGATAATATTTGAAAATTGCAATAAGGTCAAGAGATGTGTAGGTTTCGCCTTCGTAGATTGCAATCATATCAGATTTCCATATCTCGTCTCTCATAACGGCAAGTATGCTAACGAACACAACACGTTTTTGCCTATCTGTTGTCGGAGCCGAGTTGCTACATACATTGATAGGTTTCAGGTCAAAAGATGATGCGTTAAGTGTACGAACCATACTACCTCTCAAGCAGCGTATCTAACGGGAACCATCGTTCTGATAGACCATATAGGATGATAAGATAAATGGGAGAGAAACACACCTCTTCTCTGCGCTGCAATGAAAGATGTCTACAGATCCACAGATTTCAATACTTCTGATCAATTTTTTTCCAGCTGAAAGTCAGGACCGAACCAGACGCCGATTAGCGTGAAAGGCCCGTAAGTCCAGTAAAAATGTCCCCGCAAGGTAAAAGCTTCTAGCCACTGATGCGCAATTTGAAAGACTTGTCACAGTTAATTTAGGTCCCTGTTGTCGTTTCATATATTCTAGTTAGTCTCTCGACGACACTAATCTCGGCACTGCTCGTTACAAGCACAGTCTAGTCGTCGGCGAATGCGGAGTAATTTAACGTAGTGCAAGCACATGACAAAGTATTCTCACGTAGAACTAGATTAACCCTTAGCCTGTAAATGAAACGCTCCAACACAAGTGCATAGAGCATCGGTGAAATGAGACATCTCTAACGAATAGATGTCGATAATCTGAAAGGCTTAGACCTAAGAAAAGTTACCTCCACCAGCACACGGGAGTTTACATACAAGAGGCGAAGTAAAGAGTGAAATTGCGGATTAAAAACAACATTTAAGTAACGATGGTCAACCATATCGAATACTTTAGGCTGATCTAAATTGATCAGCGTGACTTCTGTGTCGACCATATCTATGATCAAGTGAATCAAGTTCAAATGATAGTGAATCGTCCTACTGTTAACAGCACACTTCTGTTCTGGGCTAATTAGACCAGTTAAACCAAGCTGTACTCGATTAACTGAGGTTTTGGCAAAAATCTTAGCTTTGATAGTCGTTAAGGGCCGAAAATCATCTAACCCATCCAATCCTATACCTATGGTCAAGTTCTTGGGAATAGACCCCTTCCTAAATCACAAGTTAGATAAAACTGTCAGCAAGGGAACGAAAATGTACTACATCCTCAAATACACCTCGTAAGCCGAACACTCAATCCCACAACACTTATGAACGCTGACTCGCTTTAAGGCTTCTTGAACTTATAACGCTGTTATGCACTCTTCAGCCCTGGCTGCTTAGGTCGCCTCGTGTCGACAACAATCAGCTAAATAGGGGTCGAATTATGCTAAAAACAGACCTGGTTCCCTTGAAAAATGATCATGGAAATGAGAACGAAACGCTTCCAGAATACATTCGTTTGTGGTCACGCCCATCCAGTAATGAGACACGTGCGATATTACGATAAGTAGCTTGTCTTTCAACATTCAATTCAGCGGCCATATTTGTTGGAATCTATTTAACTTAATCCTACTTATTAAAGCTTGGTGTTCTTGGAAACCATGGAGACCAGCACTGCTTTATTAAAGTAAGTTTAGCACTATTCCTCGCCTCCACTGCCCGATATAATCTAGATTGTATAACCACTTTAGATACCCAAGTTGTTAGATTAGGTTGTCGGCTAAACTTGGCAGTAAAATACCTAATTACTTACATAAAGTGAACCCACTTCTTTTTCCCAATTACAACACCCGTCAATTTCCGCTGTAAGTTCATAATAGCTGTTCCCGGTAGTCTTTTACATCGAGAAACGCAGTTTTGAGCTTGCAGTAACTAGCTAATGAAGTCCTAGGTCTATCTAAGTGTACACATACACTAACAAGTCTATAATCCGAGTAAACTCTATCATAGATACTCGGGCATTCTAATAAGTATACGTCGACTCTCATTATTAAGAATAAGTCAATATAACTCGAAAGTTGTACCGAACCGGAGCTGCGCCTAGATGCCCAAGTCAATTCCCTATCTCGGGGCTTCTCATTCCGATATTTATCGATAAGATCAAAATATCAAGAAAATTACGTAATAACTTAGCATTCCGATCATTGTTTCTTACCCTAGCACGATTATGATCTATATCCGGATCCAAGAACTGCGTTGTAAGTCTCCCACTAAGATAACCGTCCGAGTTGTATTCATGAACTGCTCGATCCGCCAGAAATTAAGGAACAAGCTCAGCTTTGTTACAGTGGGCATAACGCCCTATAAGATGAAATGCTTTATCTTCTGTGGTAAAATCAAGAACGCACATCCTTCCTTCCGAATCCATGACGCAAAGCTCACACGACGAAACTAAATATATATTTACTAACCAGAAAACAATCCTCGAGCGAGGAATCAAGTGGGTTTCCTGAATACAACATATGTTCACTCCAAGCTGCTTAAGATCTATAGCAATTCGTTATTTACGAAAGTCTTCCTCAACTTTCGGACATTTATGCTACCATTATCAAGAACCATTGAGATATCTGAGAAACGAATATCGATGGGGTCAGGATGCCGACGGCTCTCCCTAAAGAATGCGTGGCCATCTGAATATTGATTTAACCGTCCTAAGATATGTCGGAAACATCCAAGGGGTATGTTAGTTATGCTATTCTTTAAAGGAAAAGGTGCAACGAACTGGGACCCTCACAATGCGATCTTTTCTTAAACACTTTAAATGATCCTTTTTTAATGGCCATGGAAGGTGATGAAATAAAATGCTCGTTTGCCTCCTCTAGCATTGCCAAAGTCCTTTAGCTTCCCATAGTTTTCTTATAACGGTAAGTAATCTTAATGCACCAGGAAAGTTACATTTGTTGTCACCCTCCATAAACGTTAGTAACTTAATTAAGTCTGACAGTGGTGATGCTTAATTGTATATTCTCGAATTTTGCCAACCACATAACTCATTTTTTCTTACTATTTAGGAGCTTTTCTGCTTTTTGTCTTTGCGATTGAAGGAGGTGTGGAGGTGACGTATCTTCTTTCATTGTTGAGTGAGAAGGAGAACTATTTCTGTTATGCAGAAAGGGTGAGGAGAGAGCGAGCTTGGCCGGTTTTGCAGAGGGTGGGGCAGGGGTTACTTTTGGGGGTTTTTTTGTAAGAGAGACGAAAGGGGAAGACTTTGGAGAGGAGGCGGATTTCCACTTTTTTATCGGACTAAGCGGGATTAGCATATTCCCTCTCTTTCGAGAAAGCGGTGTCAGGTATAGGCGTCGCTTTCGGAGGTGACCCCGGTTCTGTCAGTGTGGGAATAGAGGTGGTTGATTATTTTGTTTTAGGTGAAAACTGGGGGCTTTTCTTTAGAAAAAGCGATTTGGCGGGAGACTGCGAGCTTGTATTTTTTGAAGGTTTCGATCTTGTTGGTACCTTTTCTTTATCCAGCTCTTTTTATAAAGTAATCTATCTCCATATACTTCCACTTTCATGGATATTTTGATATCATCCTTTCGTCTATCATTTGGTCCAGGGCTCGACAACCAGATGTTTTTTTCCTCTGGACCAATACCAATTCGTGTTTATCTCGTTCATATACTTTACTTAGATCAGAAAGGACTGGGTAATCATCATCGGTTGACGTAGTAGATTTTATGAGAATTCCCACTCATTTGGTCAGAAGAACTCCTAAATGTTGGCCCACTCTGGTCTTAGTAATTGTGGGTTTTCTTAGTGGGCAATCAAACGTGAGGTGAATTATTTTCTCGCGTCCTAACAAACAGTCCTATTTCTGGCCACAATTAAAAGGAGCTTTTTATCTCTTATTTCCATATAATAAATGATGTAAGTAAATGCTTCCTTATCCAGTAATATTTCGAATGTCCATATCCCTGGATGATCATTTCCATACTTTAAAATAAAGGCTCCTAAGTGTTCCCCATCTATGTGGAACGGAACGTTGAAAATAAACATCGCTGTCTACCTCTTGCCCATGTATTTTATTCTTAGAATATGGTATAGTGTAATTAATTCTGTCTGAGATAATTGAAGATAGATTTCTTCATTTAGAAACAAGGTGTTCCAAGTGTTGTAGCCTTTACAACTAATTATAGAACGAATTATTCGTTGTGGTTGATAACCTGTTGTTCCCAGTAACTTACATATTAACTCTGTTGATGCTTTGATTATTTTTTAGACTTTTTGTCTACGACAAACAATGATACTTCTTTTCTAAATTTAGGAATACCAATAAGAAGTCCTGTTTGTGTCTAAATGATGTCACTGTTTTTCTTTTTTAATAAACTCCTGTACATTAATAATGGTCTTAGGAGGCTGGCTCTATTCAGAACCTCTATGTGCATCCCCCGGCTGGCCCCTTTTGCTCCACTGTAACATTCATGTCTACAGACTCTAGGCTACTAGTAGCTGTCGCCATTACAGTCATCAAAACTGATTACAGAAAGAAATCAGAAAAAAAACGTAGTAAAATAAAATAATGAAACTCCATGAAAAATGTTCCAAAAATGTTATTTCTTCAAACATAACATTAATTTATTACAAATAATGAAGGATCGCGTAATTAATGCAACATAATTAACAATGATAGGTAGAATTAAGTTAACTAATTTAATCATAGGACAACTTGATGTAGAGATCTTGAATATATAATTTTTCTTAAGGAAAATCAAGATAGGTAAATCAAAACCACTATTAATTAAAATTTTGGAAAAAGATAGATATCAATGTCAGTATTATAGACATAGTCTTCAGATTATTTTGGTGGGTTGTTATTATACATATTGGGCTATGTAACTGATTGTATCGGTATGACTCCGGATGATGAGATAAGTATTAATTGCTAGGAGATCTATAAATTAATAGGTTACAAAGTTTAGAATTTATATTGAATTTAGAGGTGTGTTGCAGGATATACATCATGATAAAATTAGTGAAATTAAATTAATATCAATTAAACGTCCATTTGACTAAATCAATATAAGTGGACATATAAAGAGAAAATACAATAAAATAAAAAATGCAATTCCTTCATAAAATAACGCAAAATGATTACAAAAAATAAAGTTCTAAGGAAATTATAAAAAAAAACTAGATAAACATAATAACTAGTCGATATTAAAAACTTGGTTTCTAATACTCAAATAATTAGGGGAATAATATTGCGGTTGGATTAACTTAATTTGCCAATAAATATGATTGATATTTGTTAAGAAATTTAATTAAATAGTAAATAACGATTGTCTTAATATATAATACTATATTTAATGGCTTATTGGGAAAGTGTTTAGTAAGGAGATAAAAAAATTAAATCATTAACACATTACGCAAAATAGATAAATATATATATATATAAGTGTGTGCGTATGTGTGTGTATATACATGTGTGTGTATATATGTGTATGTATATATATGTATATATGGATATATATATATATATATGTATATATATATAGATGTATGAGTGTATGTGGATATATATATGTATTTATGTTTTTATTTTTACATCTATATATAAGTGCGTATATATTTTTGTGAGTGTAGTAATGTGTGCGTATAAGCGTGTGTGAGTCTATCTCGGTGTGTGTGCATATGATTAAGGTAGAGGAGACGGAATTGTCTAGCCAGTCCTGCCAACAGTTTTAGCAAAATAGATTAATATATTTATAAGTGTGTGTGTGTGTGTTTATATGTGTGTATATATATATATATATATATATATATATATATATATATATATATATATATATATAAATATGTGTGTGTATCTATAGATATATATGTATATATGGATGGATGTGTGTGTGTGTATATATAGATGTATATGTGTTTAACTTTTCTTCTATATATAAGTGTGTATGTATGTTTGTGAGTATATAAATATGTACGTACTAGCGTGGGTGTGAGTATGTATGAGTCTGTCTCGATGTCTATACGTGTGGTTAAAGAGGAAGAGACGGTATGACCCAATTTCTTGCAAGTTGATAGATAGGTGTCAAAGTTTGCATGTTATGGAAAGGGTTGTCTCGTCTGAAGATTTTTGAAATGTAATTTGTCTTCTTTTTTTTTTGTTTGTTATTTTTCTATGATTGTGTATTAGCGGATATTATCTTTGATCACCAGTACATCCCTGAAGAAGGCCCGAGCAGGTTCCAAAACGATTGTCGGATACTCCAACCATGTTTATTTTAGTATAAATTCTCTAATATATATTGAGCACTTTTGAAAAAGTAATGGTTTTGTTCATTTAGTTAATATTTGAACTGAATTAATTAATCACACACACACACACACATATATATATATATATATATATATATATATATATATATATATATATATGTATATATATATATTACCAATTAAGCCGCTTGGAGGGTTGCCAGAGCAACTGCGTTTGTGCGTACATTTGTGAGTGAGTAAGTGTTGTCGCAGGAGTAACAATTAAGCGGGTTTCTGTTCGAGCGAGTAGCAATTAGGCAGTTTAATATGCTAGCCAGTGAACAAAAGTTAATGTATACATTTGTAAGTGTGTAAATGGTTGTTGCCGGACGAGTAACACTCAGTTTTGTTTCTATTTACACATTAATCCATTACCTGGACATTTTAGCTATTGACTGGCGCCATCCGAAAATATATTCCCCACTTCATCTGTTACTGGTGATGTATTTCGCTGAACAGAACAGACACATTCGTGTATATTGTGTAACTTTGAATTAAAACAATTTTTAAAATAAATGAAATCTATACATCAACATATAAAAACAACAATTATCCAGAACAGGCGATAAGTATACACTTTCGATGTATTTCTTATCATATAGAAAGTGCATATTGTTCCCTAAAGTCATTCTATTCGTGTGTCTTCCCGGCATTCTGAAGTGGGGTCAAAGTGAAGTATCATGTTACCCCTTGTTCAGACGATGGGGTATTTTCTATTTATGTTCTTAATCCTTTTCATTGGAGGTGGATTTCCCCCCACATGAAATAATTACATTGTGTTTAACTTGACCCTCCTCAGGGAAAGGTAAGTAATTAAAAACACGTATACGATTCATCGGTGTCATCTAAAAATACGTTCCAGATTATAGCTAGTGCTGGTGGTATGTCTTACAACACAGAACACACTTTTTCATATGTGTTGTATCACGTGGATTAGTAACAAATAAGACACAAAGCAACAAATACTACGCGAAGATGTTAATAGTAATTACTCAAAAATACAATTGTCTAGAATAGGGTCCCACACATTTTTTTCTTGGGGAGATAACATAAACCATTGATGTGTTTCTTAACACGCATATTGTTCAAGAAAGTAATGTTTATCCTGTTGAATTACTCTTCTGTTCATTTCTTGCATTTCGAGCTGACATCAAGGTGTAACTTTTCCATTCTCAGTCAGGGCCATTTTGTTTAGAATGTATTGCGTTTTTTTTTCGAATATAATTCAACCATGTTAATTTGTTGACGCCATTCCCTATCGGGCGTGACTACAATCGTTTCAGCTTGCCGATGATTCCACTGGGCACGGAGATTTATTAAAGATGTCTAAATCTGCCCTTTCGGATGAAACCGCGGTACATTGCTGAATTATGTAATATACAGTATCTAAATAAATTATATTAGCTCTCTTATATGATCGAGCACTTTATTTGATTTATTTTCATATACAACCTGACACACACACACTATATATATATATATATATATATATATATATATATATATATATATATATATATATATATAAACACTTATCTATTTACACAAATCACTTTATTCATAACATTAAATCCGCTGGAATGCATTTCGGTTTCTTAAGAAAAAAATTTAGTAATTTTGCTGAATTTATTTCGGAAATTACACTCCTACTAACAACAAAGAATGTATTCACAACATTACTTATTTTTATATACTAAGATGATTTCACGTTTCTTAGAAAATATGTCTGTCATTTGAATAAATTACTTGGCGAAATTCTAATTTTCTGCCTTTAATTACTTTGCTTATTCGCATGTATTATTAAAACAACGTAAACGTAATGTCCGTGCTACGCCGATTAAGGATAGCTAGTAATTTAAAACTTTACGATGTTTTTTCGTTTCTGTGAATTATACTTTTCAATGTAATGTTTTTATTATCTTTTTAATGTTGATCTATTCAGATCATTTTACGGCATAATCGCTTTATCACACCGGTTCCCGTTATATCACAGTAGTTAAGCGACTTTGACTCCGACCAGTACCTGATGGATCACAATTTAGGAATACCAGCCGCTGTATTTGAGAGAACGTCGAAACGTCCTTACAAAGAATACATCCTTGAAGATGCCTTCACCAAGAACCTCAGTATAACCGACTAATCCACACATGTCTTCACACAACGTAACAATCGCTCCTCCCCACCCCTGGTCGGACGTTGTGTTTTTAATCATTTGGCGAAGCTCTCCAGAGAACGTATGCTATTGTTTACTTTTTTTCATATATTTGTATTACTCAAAACACCCCAGCGTTAACATTTTTTTTTCGTAAAATTGTCTATTCGGTACTTTCAAGAATTGAATCGTCAGAATATATTCACATTTTGAATCAGAAGGCTGAAGCTCGAACATTGTATACCGTAGGGCTTTGATGTAATCCCATACGTTAATAGCGTGCCCAGTAATTGATGGTGCATACTGTAGCCCAAGATGGCAGGAGTTTGTCTACTTAACAACCGAAACAGATACAACAATTCTATCTACGCAAACTAAACTTCGGGTACACTTTTTGGGTTGTGATAATATGGTAAAGTTGTGGATGGACCGAGTATTCCGTAATAGGACGTGGCTATTCATATATGTCGAATCATTTTTTCTAAGTATACTTAGAATGCATTGCGTTTTTTTCTTAGAAAACAAGTCCACCATCTTACTGCTCAAAATTATAAGTTTGTGGCTTTAAGTTACTTTGCTATTAGTCATGTGCTATTAAAACAACATTACCTTAATGCTTGAGCTACGTCGAGTAGGGGCATGTAGATATAAAACATATTTGACGATTGCTTTTGCCGTTACTGATTACTATACTTATAAATCAAATATTTTCATTGTATTTTTAATTGTTAAGGCTTTTTGCAAGACTGGGTATTTACAGCTCGTGCAATTATTATTCAGCTGTTTTGCTTGTTTCTTGTACGGCTTTGTTTCTCGAATCTTCAGACCTTTTCTTCTTAACTATTATCAGCAATCTTGCTTCGTCTTTATAACCCAACTTTTCAAAGTCTGACAACCCTACCCATGCAAGAATATAAAATCTTTCTCATTCGTATGTTGTCCTTGTGTATGTTTGTTAATATATCTTGTTTTCCCATCATTAATAGGTCTTCTGCGAATCATTAAAAAAAATGCGTGTGCCACGTGATTCATTATCCGTTTACTGGATTGCAGACATGTTCCTCTTTTTTATAGATTTATATATCATTTACACAAAAGAAAACTGCAAAAGGGTAAAAGTGTTCAGATGAAGACATTATTAGTTTGATTAATTACATCAACCCCCAAAATGGATTAATTTTCTGCTTCTTCTTCTTCTTCTTCTTTATCTTCTTCTTCTTCTTCTTCTTTATCTTTTTCTTCTTCTTCTTCTTCTTCTTCTTCTTCTTCTTCTTCTTTATCATCGTCTATTCATTTTGCTTTTTGTTTTCATTTACATCGAGTGAAGATTTTCTATTAGTCTACTCGTTTACCATCGTACAACATTATGTTTTATGCTACAGAATTTCCTGGTCCGATAAAATGTATTCTCTTTCTTCTTTTCTGTCTTGTGCATGTTTTTGTTGTTCTTTTTATTCTTTGTTTCCTTTTTCTGTTTTGTTTTCTTTATTTTGTTTACTTCTGCTTCTTTATTTTCTTTTCTTCGTCTTAGTTATTTTCTTACTTTCTTTCTTAACTTTTTCGTCCTCTTTGTCTTTTTATTATTATTATTATTATTATTATTATTATTATTATTATTATTATTATTATGTGTTTCTTCTGCTGTCTATTTAAAATTCCCCCACTCCTCGTCCTCCTCTTCTTCTTCCTCTTTTTACTATTGCTACTACTACTGCTTCTACTACTACTACTACTACTACTACTACTACTACTACTACTACTACTACTATCATGATGCTACAACCTTGCTTATAATTATCATTCTATTTCTCGTCTTCTATTTTCCTGTTTTCGAAGCTTCTTCTTATTATTATTATTATTGGTACTATAAGTATTATTATCATTTCCTTACTATGAATGTTCACACGAGTAATTATTAGTGATTGCTCACTGGAAATATCCAGTGCTGTTCCTGGAATTCTGAGTGACAATAGGTCTCCCCAGATTTCCTGTACCCTTCGCCTCTTTTGACAACATTTGGATGTCATTTTTCATAACCGCAACATCTGTCTATCATTGATTTCTCGCTTGTTGTCTCTGGTGTTTGAGCTGCAATAAGCCTTCCTAAGGTGTCAGTACTCTCTACGGCTTTCCAATGGACGCCTGGTTGGTGCCTTCTCTCTTTTATCGTTCAATTCTTTTTGACCCGTCATTATCAGTTTGCTTGTTAGCAGCCGAGGTTGATACCACATGCGTATGCGTGTTATTTGGGAGAAAAGTCAGTTTATAAGATGACTGACAGTTTCAGTTCTCTTGGGCTCGTGTAGAATAATAATTATAATTATCATTATTATTATTTGTACTCGTGAAAAAATATCACGCAAGTCATTGTTAGTGACTACTCACCGACAACAACCGGTGGTGTTCCCAGGAGTCTGAGACACAACAAGCCTCACCAGTACTTTCCACCTCTTTTCGATGACCGCTACACATGACTTTCTGGTATTGCAACATCAGCCTACCATTGAATTCATGCTGGTAGCAACTATTATTATTATTATCATTATTATCATCATTATTATTATTATTATTATTATTATTATTATTATTATTATTATTATTATCATTATTATTATTATTATTATTATTATTATTATTATTATTATTATACAGTTGTTCTATTTCTATAACATATTACCTTAACTATGCTTGCAAAAGAAAATGAAAATAAAAATGAATTATATCACTTGACTTATCTCTCTAATTTCTCCCGTCAACCACATGCCGTTTTTCTTTACCCCATCTAACATAGTTATATACATTTGTGTTACTCCTCCTGCATCAGTAGAATATAGTTAGAATATATTTGAAAAGCCAATTGTCACTTAATAAAATATATCGGCACAAATCTTTGCGGAAACTATTTACCTGTGGGCAGAAGTCAATAAAGACACCACGCGTTGCATTATACGGTAATTGCAAATATATCCTTATCCAAAATGTGTGTAAAACTTGATGTAATTTCAGGTTCGCCACACTCAGGAAATAACAACTCCATAAAGTTTTACCTTATATAAAATATTCTTTTAATTAGTGTATTTCAGAATTTACTCTGTGGTTATTTTTTTTAAAGTATGTGGCGAAAATTCTCGTCAGAATGTAAGGTGTTTCATACACGTATCGTACTGCAATTAAATTCACTAAGTCGAAAGTAAATAATGCATAAAATCTTAATTTACTTGGAAAGTGACGACGAGGGTCTTTCTTTAGTACTAGCTTATTTCTTATTGTTCATATTTTTAGGCAGTGCGGTTTTTTCTTAAATCTATGAGATTTTATACTGAAACCAAATTAAATTGTCTCTGGTTTGTTGCTTCTCGTTTCTCATCATTCATTCGTTTTGATGCATAAACTCACACAAATGTATATGGTATGTCAAGTATATTGCAATTTTTATAGTTACTTATTACGGTAAAAACGAAATGAAGTTCTGTATCAGTTTTGTTTATTTCCTTAAACGTTAACAAACTTGAGATATTGTTACATTTCAATCATTCTTTGCAATAATGATGATTTTGTCTTACACTAGTGGAAAACTACCATCAATAAAAGTAGTAAAATTATATGGGATCATGTTGAAGAACATTCACCTTTCATTACTTGTTCATTCTCAATTTCGTAAATATACATTTAAAACTCGTGTCGATTGGTCAGAAGTTTAACGTTATATGCATAATCTTGACTTGGTAAAAACATCTTTAATTACGATGCATCGTGAAAGTATGGAGAGTAGAAAGTGGAGCTTAGGTTTATTTTCAAAATCGTAGTAACTCTCGATTCCTCTATATTTTGCCCTTTTGTCATCAGATTATATGAGCGATGTTTATGGCAAAAGGAGAGTATTTGCTGTTTGCTCGGTCGGCTGTTGTTTTGAGTGGGCTGTATACGGAGATGTTTAATTCTCTCATAATCTTTATCAGTACTCTACTGTTAATCTATCTAATTCATAATCCTTATTCTTGATAACAAGTGATTCATTAGAAAAACATATTTCATATTTTGAAGAAAATGCGTACTCTATAAATGTTTCCTCTTTGCCTTATGAAATCAACTTTATGGTCATCTTCATCTTGGTAACTAATTGTTGAACCTGAATAGCATTTGTCAATAAAGTGCATTCGAAGCAAATTAAATGCACCCAATGCAATTTCCGTTTTGGGATAAACAGTTTAATTATAGAGTATTTATTGTTTATTTAATCCATCTTGTATTAAAAATAAGCAAATTCGGTTTTTATACATTTTCAAGAACATTTGCGTGTCATTGTTTGTTTATGTATTTTAAATATACCTTAAATAGGGATACTTTTTGAACGCACTTTGAATCTTGATGTATACGAAAGTTTTTTTCTAAATTGTTTATTTATTTTCTAGTAAAAAAAATGTTTAGATAGGTTTTAGCTGACCTCCTACTATGAAGAGTAGGAACCTCTTTATTGAGCATTTACGTCAGGGGATAAAAAGCTTCAGTCCGCATTCTTAGTGTTGTCCATTTATTCATACATTTCCTTCTGTCGTGCTGCGGTATGCAGCCTGAGGGATTTTTGCCGGCTTGCTCCGAATGGTAGCAGTACTAGTGAGCATTGCATTAACAAGCAGTCCCTAGTCGCATGTGTATGCCTCGAAGGCAGGATGGTTTCAACCATGTTAGGTTTTCAGTTTTTTTGCAGGGAGGTGTCGCCGTCATCCTACACACAATTTATGTTATTCACAATTGATCATCCATCTGTTATTGACCAGATTCAACGTCGCATACCTTCACTGATCTAAAGAGAACCGGTGTCTGAACATGATTTTTTATGTATATGCTACTAAACCTTGGCATTTCCTGTTATCGTGTCCTTATGGACACCTGTTGACGTCATCATTTTGCGACGTTTTCCATTAAAACAGAGGTAGAGGGTAACCCTGTACAGTGGATTAAGTAACTAAGTGATGACGTCACTTATCTCACTAGAAATCGAGAGAGAGAGAGAGAGAGAGACAGAAAGGGCACGACGGATCGTAATACGAAGGATCACTGGTCATCTACTGGACAAACCGTCAAAACCCCTGAACGTCCATTTTGTTTTAAATTCGTCGGGCATTTTGAATTATCATTGCTTACATTTCAGTTCATTCCTATCTAATTGAATGTAAGTTACGCCAGGATACTTTCAAACGCAGCTCGTATTTTTTATAAAAAGTAAGGTTAAATGTATTGCTAATTTATATTTCAGCAGAAACATCTTCAGTTAAGATATTTTGTTATTGTTCTTGTATACTTTTCGTACTTTTAAAACTTTAACTTATAGCATTAAAATAAACTAATGTTGACGTTACGATGATAAGCGTACTGGTGTCTATGTTTGATCTATATATCTCTATACAAATGTCAATATTTGTTTGTTTATCTGTTATAGAAATCAATAGTTTAACAGTTAGTGCATTCAAATAAATTGCAATTAGGATACCATTCATCAGAGAATGTACAGACAATGTGGGAATGTTAATTTGATTCAATCTGAAGTCACTAAATGTAAGTATCTGTTAGGTTTATAAAATAACTGAAATTTTAGAACATAAAAAACTAAATTATTTTTTAAATACCATTTTTAATATCATAAAACAAAAAAAATAAACAAAGAATATCTCAGTGAGCAATGTATTTTACAAAGTTTATTGTTATTGTTAAGATTTAAAATTATTAAATAAAAAAGAAATTGCCCAATTTTCCGTTTTACAGCTTCACAATTATATTCAGGTAACGACTTCGAACACGTTAATTTATTTCTTAAGTAATTCTTAAATCGCACAGGAATTAATTTTTCAAAAAAACATTTTAACCACGTTCATTTATTGTTTTATTTTAACGTAATATTCAACTCACTCTGATGACAATAACAAATTGGCTGTTTCTGTTGAAATTAAATTCAAACTACTAGCATAATTTTATTCCAGATTTCTCCCACGTATTCATGTGTGGTTTGATTTATAAGGTAACTCTAGATCATCAGAGTAAAATGTCGACTCTTTTTTCAGTTATACTTTACTTGCAATGTTGGAGGAATAAATAAACAGTTACTATTTTCATGATTTATACATTATTCTCCACCGAACCCTTCGGCAACTCTGGGCGCCGTGCTATTTACTTATACAACTAAAGGTTTCGTCATGGTCAATAGTGATGTACTTTTATGAAGTAACATTTAGAAGAAAATCATATTTTTAAGTCTTCCCACCGACGCACTCATTCAGAAAAGAACGTTTTGTTGCATTGTTCATGGTTTCAAGCAATGCTACTCCTTATTGATTTATGAATGGTGTGTGAATTCAAATTTGAAAATAAAAGGCTCTAGGAAAAGATTTTCGTTCATTATTGTGAAATCTTTCCGCTGATATTTTTTTATTTTCTATATCACTTGGGGCTTTAAAAGTGTCTAATTAACTTTTTTTTTATTTACACAAAATAAATTGATCTATTTTTCTTAATTGAAAGAAATTCAAGCGAGCAATGCTACCGGCTTGTTCAAAACAATAGAACATAGTTTAATGTTGCATAAAACTTTCTTTAAATAAGAGACTGTTAGTGAGAGGTATATGTGTCAATGGGACGTAATTCTAACTATTAAGCTAATGAAAACAAATATAGAATGTTGAGAGCGAAAGGAGAATAAAGAGTCGAGAGCAATTAAACAAATTCGTGCGTATAAACCCAATGATAGCTGTAAGAATCTCCTATTTACAAAAAAAGGGTAATTATAATATCTGTATTTCCCCTCCATACTTATAAAGTTGGACCATTTATCGCACTAACCGTGAAATGAAAAGCACGAAACTAGACCCATAATAGATGATCAATAGCTTTAAAACATGCTGTTCATGTTTATCCGATACACGTAAGATTAACTAATTTGCATATGGGTTTGCAAAATGACATCTCATTAATTCGCTATTCGTTTTCTAATTCAATGTTTTCAATTTACGTTAACACATAGTTGTGTTTACGAATAATTTTTATATTTTCTATAAAATCTTAGCATATTGGGCGAACAGAGTATGTTCTGTGCTTTTCTCTTAATTTACTTTTGGGGTTTTCGATTTTTGAATTCCTAAATTTTCTCGGGCAACACCGGATCACATATCCCGCTAGTTATATATCAGAGACGATACTTATCGGTATGTATCTATGTATGTTGGCTGGCAAATCTTAGGTGATCAGACCAAAGGAAATCAATTTGACAGAAATTATTCCCTACATAATTAAGGAACATGGATCCTCTTATTTTTATTATCTGGATTATTCGAACTACGTTTCTCACCTTAAATGTTATTCTTATAACGTTTCAGTCGATGTAACCCCCGCCTTCCCTCAGGTGCGGCTTGTTGAATTCTGAAATCTATATGTCGTATTCGAGAACTTCGAACGGAACACTTTATTTAATTCACGGGGTTAGCTTGCACTCGTTTCGTCAGCGATGACCGGGTAACATCATTAAGTAATTCGTAATTGTATTCTTAGTATTCCCGTACTGAGAATTGAGCCTTTACCTTCCAAAAGACTGTCATCTAAAACTAGTTATAACTTAGCACTCTTATCCGTTGTGCCACGAGTCCCTACGAAACAGGAAACATCTTTAAAAAACATAATTTAACTAAGATTAAAATTATAGTTACATTACACCATATGAAACAAATCTTCCACATTTGACACATTTTTTGTTTATTAAAATACACTCATACGAAGACCACATTACAAATGAAAAAGTGAAGAACAAACTCAGACAAGCAGTCCGGCAATATAAACATCTACTGACCACTGTGAAGATGAAGAAAATGAAGTGGTTATATCATGTCACACTATCATCAGGTTTTACAAAGTAAATTCTGCAGGGGAGAAAGAATGAGGGGCAGACAAAGAAAGAGCTGGGAGCACAACATTCGACAGTAGACAGGGATGACGCTGAGTAACACGCTCAGGGAAGGGGGCAGAAAGGATGGAGCAGGAAGAGATCAGTAGGGGCGGAGAAAACTCGTTGCCCGGTCATCTTTGGCTCCTCAAGCTTAGTTTGACACCGAGACAGATTGTACGAGGTGAACAAATAAATAAAAGTCTACCTAAACCAATAACATTACTTTTGTAAATTCTCAAAATAAATTTTTGCCATAGCGGGATGTTTTTTAATTTAATTGAAGTGTTGTTTTTACTAATGAGTCACCAGTTATCAAAGTCAAAGCGATTCGCGGATTGGAGTTAAATAGATTGATGGATTGTCAGTTAGAGCCTATTATTAAAAGACTGAAAATAATTAATGGAATAAACACATTTTGATTAATTATGGAGACGGTAAATGCTAAGTATTTGTTTACATTAGATTTGAAGACGACAATTTTGTAATCTGCAGGGAAATAGCTGCGTAGTAATTTGGTCCACAGACGTGAAGTCGTTAGTAAAAAATCTGTCTATAGAAATTCCGCCTAACGTTAGATTCATAGAGAAAGAAAAGACAAGTTTTTTTCGTTGTGCCAGCAAGAACAATTTTTGCGTTGAAGGTCGTACAATGAGATGCAAGAGATTGGAGTTCAGTCGAGCACATTCCATAGAAATACAGCTGGAGTAGAGAAAGATTAGTAACTTTCTTCTGTGAGAAAAAACAGTATATAAAGACAAGAAATGTTTATCCTCAACTACATTACGAAGTTTATAGTTTGAGACCTGAACCCTTGCCTGACCTCTTTCAGCATTTAATCGAACAAGCAGAATATATACACCTTTCCTACGTATCAGTTTAATGAAATGCACATTCTGAGAAACTGAAAAATATGATATTGATTACAAACACCTTAAAGAGTCGGTAAGATTTGCTCAAATTCTCAAAATTAAAACTTGTTATAAATTGTGTTGTGTAATTTATATACACATGTGCAAACTATCGAAGTTTTCAATTGCTAGCCATTATCTTCTGGTTTGGTCTATTGTTATTAACAAATGTTTTAATGGTTTCTTATTGCCCTGATAGCATAATTAGAGAAATAATCTTGGTAAGTTATACTATATGTGTAGTCTCTTTGTCAAATTGGACTATTTACAGGTTACATTTTCCGAAAAAAACTATGAAAAATGTTTTTTTGTATTGAGTTACTTTTTTGTGACTTGTCGTATCATTGGTTTTGCAGTTTTTTCTAGGTGATGGCCAGTCCAGAAATTCCAACTTTAAACATGCAGAAGACAATCACATTCTCGAGTTCGTCGAGATGTAACCGAAAAAGGTCGTAAGTTATATCGGCTGAAATGTGAGAATAACTTATAAAATGAGAACAGTAATACAAATACAAATACAAATACAAATACAAATACAAATACAAATAATAATAATAATAATAATAATAATAATAATAATAATAATAATAATAATAATAATAATAATAATAATAATAATAATAATAATAATAATAATAATAATAATAATAATAATAATAATAATAATAATAATAATAATAATAATAATAATAATAATAATAATAATAATAATAATAATAATAATAATAATAATAATAATAATAATAATAATAATAATAATAATAATAATAATAATAATAATAATAATAATAATAATAATAATAATAATAATAATAATAATAATAATAATAATAATAATAATAATAATAATAATAATAATAATAATAATAATAATAATAATAATAATAATAATAATAATAATAATAATAATAATAATAATAATAATAATAATAATAATAATAATAATAATAATAATAATAATAATAATAATAATAATAATAATAATAATAATAATAATAATAATAATAATAATAATAATAATAATAATAATAATAATAATAATAATAATAATAATAATAATAATAATAATAATAATAATAATAATAATAATAATAATAATAATAATAATAATAATAATAATAATAATAATAATAATAATAATAATAATAATAATAATAATAATAATAATAATAATAATAATAATAATAATAATAATAATAATAATAATAATAATAATAATAATAATAATAATAATAATAATAATAATAATAATAATAATAATAATAATAATAATAATAATAATAATAATAATAATAATAATAATAATAATAATAATAATAATAATAATAATAATAATAATAATAATAATAATAATAATAATAATAATAATAATAATAATAATAATAATAATAATAATAATAATAATAATAATAATAATAATAATAATAATAATAATAATAATAATAATAATAATAATAATAATAATAATAATAATAATAATAATAATAATAATAATAATAATAATAATAATAATAATAATAATAATAATAATAATAATAATAATAATAATAATAATAATAATAATAATAATAATAATAATAATAATAATAATAATAATAATAATAATAATAATAATAATAATAATAATAATAATAATAATAATAATAATAATAATAATAATAATAATAATAATAATAATAATAATAATAATAATAATAATAATAATAATAATAATAATAATAATAATAATAATAATAATAATAATAATAATAATAATAATAATAATAATAATAATAATAATAATAATAATAATAATAATAATAATAATAATAATAATAATAATAATAATAATAATAATAATAATAATAATAATAATAATAATAATAATAATAATAATAATAATAATAATAATAATAATAATAATAATAATAATAATAATAATAATAATAATAATAATAATAATAATAATAATAATAATAATAATAATAATAATAATAATAATAATAATAATAATAATAATAATAATAATAATAATAATAATAATAATAATAATAATAATAATAATAATAATAATAATAATAATAATAATAATAATAATAATAATAATAATAATAATAATAATAATAATAATAATAATAATAATAATAATAATAATAATAATAATAATAATAATAATAATAATAATAATAATAATAATAATAATAATAATAATAATAATAATAATAATAATAATAATAATAATAATAATAATAATAATAATAATAATAATAATAATAATAATAATAATAATAATAATAATAATAATAATAATAATAATAATAATAATAATAATAATAATAATAATAATAATAATAATAATAATAATAATAATAATAATAATAATAATAATAATAATAATAATAATAATAATAATAATAATAATAATAATAATAATAATAATAATAATAATAATAATAATAATAATAATAATAATAATAATAATAATAATAATAATAATAATAATAATAATAATAATAATAATAATAATAATAATAATAATAATAATAATAATAATAATAATAATAATAATAATAATTATAATAATAATTATAATAAAAAAAATACAAATTATTGATCTTCAGCTCAGAAATTCCGAAATATAATAAAAGTATTTCATGAACAGTTTCGGAAACAAACGGGAAATCCAACTGATACGTTTGAGTATAACGTGTACCCTTTCATAAGCAGAGTGTCTTAACCGATGACTCCCCGCCCATAAAGCGCCGTTGTGGATGGCAAAATAAATATATAATTACTCTTACTGACGTAGATTGTCACTGTTACTATTTCTTCGTATACATTATATATATATATATAATATATATATATATATATATATATATATATATATATATATAGCATATATTTTGTCGCAATTAATGAAATAATAAAATCACCAACAAAAATATATTTTGCTCTGAATTTGCATTGAGCACTCTCATAAACCTGGTTCCAACTTCCTTCGGATTTATACCCCCTGGATATTTTTAACAAGTTAATTATATATATATATATATATATATATATATATATATATATATATATATATATATATATATATATATATATATATATGGGAATTTTCTACACTTTATCTTATAATTTCTCTATCATACTTGTATTTACATATTTTCAAATAATGACTCTTGGTATTTCATTTACAAACTTATCTATTTGTATTCATCTTATGATAAGAATCTCTTTTTGAAGAGTCATGGCTTAAGGAAGGACAAATAAATATTATTTAATTGAATATACCTCGTTTCGAACAACTGATGCCGTAATAGATTTTGTATTTTCACAATCTTCATGTTTTCTTTCATTTTGCCCCCTCACCCTCTCTTTCCCTCTCTTTCCCTCTCTCTCTCTGTATATATATATCTATATCTATCTCTCTCTCTCTCTCTCTCTATATATATATATATATATATATATATATATATATGTATATATATATATATATGTATATATATATATATATATATTTTTTTAGTATTTTTATCATCATTTTTTTATTATCATTCATTTATTATTTCAATTACTTTACCTCAATTATTAGGGGTATCTATTATTATTATTATTATTATTATTATTATTATTATTATTATTATTATTATTATTACTACTACTACTATTCCAGTTACATTTAACAAATTAACTCCAGACAAATTATAAAGACAATATAAACCCAGAATCGCGACACATTTGTTCACCGCCCCACCACCACAACAATCAGACCAGTTTGCCCGCACGCACACACACATATACACAATATTACAGTTCACTTGGAAAAGTACATTTATAAACTCGACTGTTTTTTGACACCTGATTCGTGCATGTCTACCCCCCTCCTTCCCTCTTGATCTGAATCAACAGACGCCCTCTCTCTCTCCTTCTTTTTCCTCTATGTGTCTACCTTCCCACCACCTCTCCCCTCATCACTATTTGTTCCTCTTTCCACCTTATATTTTTATTTATTTATTTATTTATTTATTTGCCCTGTTTGTTTCAGATTCTAGATTTTAGATTTTTGTTTTCTGTTTTTTTGTTTCTTAGATTTTTTAATTTTTAATTTTAATTTTAATTTTTTAACGGCTTTAATTTTTGAAATGTTAAATTTCTTTCCTTCTTCTTCTCTTTCTCTATCCCTCCACTTCATTCTCTCCAAATATGATCTGAGGTTAAGATCGGATTCTAACTTTGCCTGATGAAATCTCAGTTTATAGTAACTGTTGATCGATAACATCGACATGCCAGTGTCGCAGATTTTGTACATGTCTGTGTAAATAAAATTATCATATATATATATATATATATATATATATATATATATATATATATATATATATATATGCACGGAAACATGTACACTCTTGATTAGTGTCAACGCGCAGTTAGTCCACTGGGAGTGGGATGACGGTCAGGAGAGGGGAACGCTGACGAAAATCCACGGTTTTATGGGCATTAAAAGATGTTAGTTTGTCGATTTTTTAAACAAATTCCCATGGTGTACAGTAGATGGGAAAAGTCGTGTGTAAGATCTTACGTCACTACAAAGAATTTTACGCACAGACATGGCTTGCTACAATATTTACACGTTTTTTTACCTTATATCCATTCTCAATAATTGAAAATAAAAATGTCGGAATCAATAGCAATAAAGGTCAGAAAACTCGTGGTGAATGGGTCTCGGTTGACCTGTGTCCCACGACACTGCAGTGTGGGCTCAATTGTCATCATGCCACTGCGAAATGAATATTGCTTGCTAGAACGTCCGAACAATATTAGACGTCGAATCAGCTAAACGCCGCTGGAAAAAGTTGTCTGCACTTATTGCAAAGGGACTGAAACGTCACCTTATTGATAGTGAAGAATCATCGGAAACCAGGCATAATTGTATGGTTCATTTAAGTGAAGTTTTAGGTTAGTGTATATTATATTGGGGTGACAGGAAAGAAGGCTGTAAGAGAGAGGTTGGCATTTTTTTGGTTAGCCAAGCAATCACATCAAAGATGAAACAAACACAACGTGGTTATAGTGATATTATTATGTCCATGGGTACAATTTGACCGTAATTAGTGTCTATGCTCTTACTATGAAATCAAGAAAATATTATAACCTTGTGTAATATTCATCTTTTAAACGAACATTATTAAGGATTCTTCGTGTATATTCACGTGTTATCCTTGGCTTCTTTAAGTACTAGTAGGAAAGAATTGGTCGACTTCGCATCTAGCGGGCAAAAACTATGTAGGGCTCTGTAAAAGTAACGGTTTGTTACTTTTGCAGATGTGAACTATTGCCAAAAATACTCGTTTTCGGCAAAACCAGAAATTAAAAAAAATGGATGCTTCATTGCCCCCAAAACAGTGCGTCTAATTTACACTGACTTGGCGAGAAAGAGGGAAATTACGGATGATCAAATAGTATGCGTTATTGGTTGGTACCGATTGTTGAACTATCATAGCCTTATTCCAGTGAAGTTTCAATTTTGTTAAAAGCCAATGTGCGGAAGAGAGGTATAGGTCTCCCAAAGAAACTTAATATTAGTCTTGTTAAAAATAAAGCAGTAAGAAATAAGCATGAACTCATATTTGCAAGAGGTCTGTGCTGATGTAGTTTGATTTGTCGAACGAAACCACAAAGATTGGTTTGATGAGAGTGATGTAAACTTTCAAGCTTTGCTTGATGGACTAGGAAAAGCTCTTTCTTCATGATGAGTATTGATTTACTCATCTCCAGGAGTTAGGCACAAGGCCAGTTTGTATCTTACTCCCACAAGTAAGATGTGACCCATGGTCTGGTCGGGAAAGTGTGGTTTAAAAATTGCCTGGGCAACCCCATCGGCATTCCCCGGTAGGGGCGCCTCAGGCAGTAAGCAATAAACTTACTCTTCCCCAAAGAGGGGAGGCAAAGCCTGGGAGGGTGCACATCCTAGAACTGCACAGGACAGACCCATTGACCGGCGTAAATCAAGACCCGAAGGCCAAGACAACACCAGTATGGGGTGCAGTATCCATCGGAACAGATACTAAATGTTTTTAAAAGTTAAAAGTAAAGGTGCATTGTAATCTCAGGATTATCAAGAATTCTTGGTGGGATGCAAAGGGCAATGAAATGTTGATAGAGTGTGATACAAAGCATGCATAACATCTATACACTCTGATAAAGCAGCTGTATTGTTCCAATAGCTCAAATATAACACCAGTTCGCTCCGAAAATGGTAAGGAATTGTTGAGTGATCCCATGGGTATTCTATCAAGGTTGTGTGATCACTTTGATTATCTTATCAATAGACAGTATGTGGTAGATAATCAGTTTTTATGCCTATACCATTGCGCCGAATGAAAACTGAAATAAATAATATTCCCTCAGAATCAAATGTTCAAAAAGCCAGATGTAACTTAAATAGTCGCACATCTGGTATTTATGGATTGCCTTAATAGATCTTTAAGTTTTATGAGGACAAGTTTATCTCAAAACTGTGTTATCTTATGCAGCATTTTTGGAATGCTGAATATATACCACATAATTTGAATGATGAATTAATGGTGATCTTGTACAAGAAAGGTGCTGAATATGATTTTGATATTTATTGTAGTAATTACTGGACATAGTAGGTAAGTCCATGTACAGGATCGTCCTTGAAAGATTACAAAAGCACATTGGAGATGACGTTCTCTCCGAAACTCAATTGAGTTGAAGTAATCGGAGGGCAACAAGTGACATTGACGTTACCGTTAGGTAGCTCCAAGAGAATTATTCTGCGTGACATTTTGTTTTGTACCAAGCTTTTATAGACTTTACCAAGTTTTTTACACAGTGAAATAAATGTTTGTGGAGTATCCTAGAGAAGCTTAGTTTTCCCGCAAATCTGGTGTGTAGATAATAGTCACATACAGGGTGACATGTAATTTGTTATTTGTTCTTCTTCTCTGCTGTTCTCTTTTAGTATTTTGTTATTGTGTGCCCTAATTATTATTTCTAGGTTTTCGCAGCAGCTGTAGGACAGTTTAAGGTTATTTTTATTGAATATTTTATGCAGGGGATAACAATGGGTACGTGCTTTTCAATCAGAATTTTAAGAAATTTGTCCAGTTTTGTTTTTAGCATCTGCTTATAGGGCAGTGTATAATAGATTATATTTCTTTTGCCTTTTATTTTTAATTTTATTATAACTATTGGTGTCCTGTTTCTTATATTAACTTTCTGTATTATAGTAACCACTATTTTTAGAGCTGTATTGTAAATATTGCTTGATTTTTTAAAAACGTTTTCCTTGCTAGAATTGTTGATAAGTCTACGTTCGATAGAATTCGGAATATGTTTAATGATTGAGTATTAGACTTTCGGTTTACGTATATTGGATTGGCGTTATCTTTTAGGTATGGTTCGTAAGTATTTGTATTTAAGTTTAACGTGACATCTAGAAAGTGTTTTTTTTATGTTAGCCAGCAGTTCTACTTTCAGGCCTAGTTCGTTTTATTTCCATATGCATAATTTTCTTGAAGTTTTCTCCCTTTACTTTTTTGGAATCTTTTATCGCTAATCCATCATCTCTATATAGGCCGATATCTATATTATCAAATATAATTGTAAGTGTATGAAAAATAAATAGCCCCACAAGATCTGATGCCTCCACAGAGTAAAAGACACCCATTGCCAAATCAAAGGAGTTTGTCATATCCATTGGTCATCATTAGTTTTTCAGGTCCATTAGTCATCATTATTTATTAAAACTGATCCCATTTTATACATTCTCACTCGACACCAATTAAGCAAGGTACCCTGAATTCCAATTTCTTCTTAAGACCCCTATAATTTTAGACATTTTCTAGAATTAAAATGATGTAATTCTGTTTCAGTAAAATTAGAATAAAGATTCTAGACATAACGTTTAGTATTATTATATCTTGAGTGTAAGATTAGTAAAGAGACATAAAATTTGTGCAAAGCTGGTCTGTTCGGGGATGAAATTTCCTCCTCATATGACTGGTATTCTTCTAGTATGTATGTAGCCTACGGAGATGATACGTATACGTCTATGAATTGCTTAATGGCCATGCATTTATTTTCATAATTTACTACATATATATATATATATATATATATATATATATATATATATATATATATATATATATATATATGGTGTGTGTGTGTGTGTTTTATGTGTGTCATTGACTAAAGAAATAGAAAACTAAAGCGATCTGCAAGTTACAAAACAAAGAAATCTCGGAATATTTCTTGTGCTTGATTTTATTATTTGCTCCACTTGAATCGAGATTATATCTCGCTGAATGACGAGATCATTGTCTAGCCTGATTCGAGAATCTCACTATAGATAAGTTAATTAAATCTAAAGCTGGTGTCCGCGTTTGGTACATATCGTCTGAATCTAAGTGGATTTATTCTGCACAAGACGACAGCAAATCTTGTAGAAAAAAAACTAAGAAGACGAATTGTCGTTTTAAGAAAATAATTCAAACAACAAGGCAAAACATAAAATAAATAGAAATACTTGACAAAATATTGGCGAATAATATCAAATTGGGTTGGCAAAAAAAGCAGGAGGTTTTCATTGGCGTACGGGATATTACTTGCCATATAGATTCGGCGGTGCTTAGGATAATACGGCATACTCACATTGACACACGGAATCTTTTAGTATCACCGATGTTTAGTCTGATCAGTAGCTGATGTTTTTGCTTAAGGCTTATTGCATATACGGCACGCCAAACCTACACAATATTTATGGTACTCCACTAACTAGAGCAGTTATGAATTTCAATTGTCAAATGTAGATTGTCATCTGCGAATCCTTGTAATGGTCAGGACAATATCTTCCGTTGGTGGATGAGTTTGGTTGTTTTATCTGACGGCATATCAACCTTTGCGGTTAAATTTATGTCGAATCCGGTCATTTTGATAAATGCTGTTTATGCTTCAAGTTATTTATATGTTCAAGTATTTATTCATGGTGTTTGCCTGAGTGATAAAGGGTAATGGAAAGGGCAGAAGGAATGGGGAGGGAGCAGGGGGGGGGTAAATTGTTGTTTTTTGTTTTGGATTTTGCAGAACATGAGTGGGTTTTGCAAAGAGAAAAATACAATAAAACATTAATGGGTGCTTGATTTACGATCATTGCGCCGATATCTTCAGACAGCCTGATCTGGTACGATGAGTGTAACGTAAACTACTGTTACCGGTGGAATAGCCAAGTTTTACTCCTCAAGCTCCGCCGTGTTCTGTCTATATCAATGCATATTAACATGGTAACCTAGAGAAATGTGTGGCTATTCACCACGCACTGACGGTCATTCTTTATGGAGAGGCTATATTTTGACATCAGCTCGAGTGAACATCTTAAGTCCACTCTTTTTAAAAGCAGCAAAACTGTATAAGGAGTTGAAATGACGGACATCTCACGCAAAGTGTTTTCTTTAGACGATATCAGCTTACATGAAAATAAAATAGTCCATAAAAATGTAACTGCTACATTCCTTTGCAACTATTATCACTTTTTTTATTTTTTAGGCTGGCGTGCTTAACGGCAGATATAATTTCAAAAAACAGGCTTCTTGGGGACCAATTTTAAAATAAGAGTTCTGTCGAGTTTACAAACGGTAAAAGAGAACTGTTTTGCCCAACCAAATATTTGCACTCGGAGATTCGAGTGGCTGTTAGAGGACCTGTAACTGACAAAGTAATAATTCCTCTACACTTTCTATAAGATAAGTAATTAAAACAAAAACAGTAAATATAGAAAAGAAAAAAATAATTGGATACACACATATTTGTATAAAAACTAATATTTGCATATTACATATTAATAACACTGTTTAATGCGTTTTTTTTCATGAATCTATACACATGAATCAAATAGATGAAACGTAAATTGACGTTCTTACATATATATATATATATATATATATATATATATATATATATAATTTTGTTCATACGCTTTCAGTCGAAGTAGTTGACCAGTTTGCAATGTTGATATATAAGTGTTTAGCTGAGAAGTAAAAGCCACATACAGTTGGTTTCTGTGCTATTACGAGAAATAAGGAAAGGGGCCGAGGCTTGTGCGAAAAACATTACGTCTGCGAATGTTCGTGACAGAATGATAGATACACAGAACTATAGATTGAGAAGCGCCTATCAAATTCGCCCCAATGACGATAACAGTAAAGTATTCGTTTAACAACACGGAAGACTTTCATAAGTAACACCGACGTGCTTCCATAGTCAGCACAACTATCACAAAATAAATTGATTACAGCAATAATTAAAGATCCGGTTTGTCGACTGAGCGAACGTGACAATTAAGACTATGTCGATTAGCGAGGCCAGTGAATGTGGCGCAAGTCCAAAGCACATTTTCATAACGGTCGAATTACAGCAACCGGTCAGTGGAGACATCGGGCCTATCTTGTCCGGAGATGGGTAATACATTAACGGCAGCTGTACACGTAGCAAAAATAAAACGATGGCACGAATTGAATTACACAACACTATAGAAATTAAAAGTATAATATGGTTAGATATTACATCTTTCAGACTGTATAGATAGTTTATTAAAATACTATACATAACTGCGTCTGCTATATATACCCGGGTTGCGCCCGTTGTTTTATTCTGGTGTAAAGGAACATTTCAGAGTGTGATTTTCCGAAAAGATTCGTTATCCTGTTTAAAGCAGTAGGCTGGTGTACTTGTCTTAACAGGAAGTCGACTTTGTATGACTTTCAACTGAACACTTTTATCATTTTACTTCTAACACGTGATACACATATATATATATATATATATATATATATATATATAGATATGATATATATACATACATATTATTTATTAAAAGTCGATATGTTACATATTTCTGAGACGTGCTATTGTTTCATTTACATAGATTGACTTTTTACCGTTTAAAAAGATTAATAAAGTCCATTCAAATCATCAGCGACCCAGAAGATGAACACAAATACAAATATGGAGTCCTAACATCACCGTTAGCATGTACCTATTAATCTGCTCTCCGATGTGTTTTCATTTTGTGAGTCGCTGATAATTTGCATGAACTCTAACGATCTTTATAAACGGGTAAAGTGATATCTATGTCAATGAAAACATGGTACGTCTCAGTAATATGTAACATATAATGTTAAAATAAATAATTTGTATGTAAGCGATCGAGCAGGTTATTGATTTCTTATTTCATGCTTTTTGTTACTTTTTGTTACTTTTTGTTGCTTTTTGGCGCCAATCTTTATGTTTTTGATGCTTTTTATTTGTTTTTATCTGTTTTTTTGAATTTTACATGTGTTTTGTCAATTTTTTTTTTGTAATTTAAAACACGGCGATTCAGGTCAAACATGGAAAGTGTTTACATTTTTTTAATGTATTTTCATGTTTTTTGTTAAGAGTAAAAAAATTGTTTTTTAACTAAAATATTTCTTTGAGAGGGTGAGAGTAACACTTTTTGGGAGCGAGGGGGGGAATTTTTTTAAAAATATTTTTTAAATATTTCTTTGGGTAAGGGGATAGTAAAAAAAATTTGGGGGCGGACATTTTTTTTAACTAAAAATATTTCTTGGAGTAGGGGAGAGTAAAAAAAAGATTTTTGGTGCGGAAAAGTTTTTTTCTTTTTTTAGGGTAAAAAAACAAAAAACACTTTTGGGTGGTAAAAAAAATATTTAAAAAAAATATATATATATTTTTAGGAGGGTTTGCGAGGTTCGAAAAAAAATGGGGGATGGGATAAACAAACAGTTATTTTATATTTTATCAATTTGTTTTTGCTTTTTGCTTTTTTTCGCAAATTTTATCTTTTCTGATGATTATTTTGTTTTTATTTGTTTTTTTTTATTTTTCATGTTTTGGTCAATGTTTTTCGTTTTTGTGCTCTTAGGTGCCAATTTTGATGTTTTTTGATGTTTTTGGTGTTCTTTCACCTTTTTTGCTATTTTGACGTTAATTCTGATGGGTTTTGATGACTTTTTTTGTTGTAAATGTTTTGTTTTGCTTTTTTGCACAGATTTTGATGTTTTTTTTATAGCTTTTTATATGTTATTTCATGGTTTATTGTCAATGTTTCGTTTGTATTCTTTGGCACCAATTTTGATGTTTTTTTTTAGTTTTCTACATTTTTAAAAAGGTTTGTTATGGTTCTTCTTTAATGTTTTGTCGTTTTTTAGTGTTTTTGTTCACTTTAAACAGGGCGCCTGATCGAGATACAACCAGATTTGGACGCGTCAGACGATTAGCCGTTGAAGTATAGAAGTAGTGTAGTATCTGTCCTATTGGCATTACCCTATTTTCTTTTGATAGATGTGAGGTAAGTGTAGTATCTATTCTGTTGTCATGATACAATGCCCCCAGGCATCATATCCTCCTGTTTTGAGAGGTTTTGAGTTAGTGTAGTATATGTTCTGTTGTCATGATATTAGTTTCCTAGGCATCACCTCTTCCTTTTTAGAGGGGTGTAAGTAATGAAATATCTGTTCTGCTTCCAACTACAAAAATATGCGACCGGAAGCTTTTTCAGTATACCATACACTTGGAATCCGTTGTTAGGGGGTTTGTGCAGTACTGCACCCTTATGGAATACGTTTACTTCTTCTTCTTCTTTTTCTTCTTCATATATAGTATGCGCATTAGGGCGTAGATAAGTATGTATTTAGTATGTGCACCAGGGCTGAGATAGGTACGTATATAGTATGCGCACCGTGGAGCGGATAGTTACATATATAGTATGAGCACTGGATCTTAGATAAGTACGTATATAGTATGCGCACTGGGGTAGAGATAAGTACGTATATAGAATACGCAGACAGAGGTGGTACTTTTTAATAGACAGATGCCATACTTTTGCCCTGGGCAAATGAAGAGAAGTAATAGGTATGTATATAGTATGCGCACATGGGCGGAGATAGGTATGTATATAGTACGCACACCGGGTCGAAATCTGTACGTTCACGGACGTATCTGAACGGACGGATGTACGTGGACAGATAGACGTACGGACATAGCTGAACGGATTGACGTATTAACGGACGGACATACGTAGCAGGACTGACGGACTATGCTTGATTGACGGACGGACGGATGGACAGACGGACGTAGGTGGATGGTTTGACGGACGTAGGTTGACGGATGGAAGGACGGATGTTGCTGGCCAGACAGACGGACGGGCGTAGCTGGACAGACATACGTGCGTAGCTGGAAGGACGGACGTAGCTGGATGGGTGTACGGAGGACGGACTTAAGTGGGAAGACGGACGGACGGACGGGCGTAGCTGGACGAACGTAGGTGGACGGATTGATAATCGGACGTAGCTGGGCAGACGGACGGGCGGATGCAGCTCGACGGACGGACGGACAAACGTAGGTAGACAGATGGACGGATGTAAGTGGACAGATTGACGGACGGACATAGCTAGACGAACATATGAACGTAGCTGGACGGACGGGCGTAACTTTTATTGTATCGCACCTGGTCTTCCCAAACAGTCATCCATTTTGTACTTGCCAGGATACGTGTTGCTTAACCAAGATTTTACAGCACGTCGTCATCTTAAATCAGTACCTATTTAGTACTGGCCAGGATATGCATATATGCATTGCTTAACTTCTCCCTTTGACCGATATTAATGACACTAGAACGTTTTTAACATTGTATTCTCTTATTCCCGGACAACGCCAAATACAAAGAGGCCTCCAGAGCTATACTAAAATCACTCTTTTTTATTTCCTCCCTTTGATGAGAGCAATAGTCAGAAGAGAAACAAACAAAACAATAATAATGTGACCATGGCATGAAAATAAAATCCTAACCTATCACTATCGCGTCATGTACCTATCAATATGATTCTATGTGAACAAAATAACATTAAAAATGGTGATCACATTAAACGGAAAAATGACTACTTGACCCCCCCCCCCAAAAAAAAAAAATGTATCTTTAAAAAATTGTGTGGATATTATTTACCCGGGTTATTCCGGTTAGATTAATACTTAATTTGAGGAAGTTTGTTGAGTATTTTAAAAGTTTTTGCGTTACATACATACACACAGATGTTTGCCTTATATAGGTTGAGACTAGCAGGGCTATCCGGCATTGCTCGAGGTCATAAAAACACAAAACAGAAGAAAAATAGCGCGTACAACATCTTTATATTTAAACTTCTATTTCTCTGGCTATCTCTATAGCCGTCTCTTTATCTTCCTTTCTCTTCCAGTGACGCCCCATTTGACCGCCCCCTTTCCCCCGTTGCTACCTTCTCCCTGTTGATTTCGGCGAAAGCTGTCTCTTCCCCACCCATACAATATACGTACTTATCACTGCCTCAATGCGCATACTATATACATGCCTATCGTCGCTCCGGTGCACTTACTATATACATACATATCGCCGCCCCGATGCGCATACTATATACGCACCTATCGCCGCCCCGTTGCGCATACTATATACGTACCTATCGCTGCCCCGGTGCACATACTATATACGCCCCTGTCGTATCAAAAACTAAAATTATATTCGTTCATTTGGTGTCACTATCATAAAAAATAACTCATATTAATGTTCCCCTGTCATATCAAAGAACATATATGGTGCGTTTGCGCCCCTGTTTATGAAGAAGAAGAAGAAGAAGAAGAAGAAGAAGAAGAAGAAGAAAACGTATTCTACAGGGGCGCACTACTGCACAACACCTATTTCATGGGTGGGAAACTGCACAAGCCCCCTGTCGCATATTTATGCTAGTTGGAAGCAGATCAGATACTACATCACCTCCACACCTCTCATAAAGGAGGAGGTAAGGAGGTTTTTAGAAAAAAAAAATCCTCCTCAATGCCCCCCCCCCCCCTAAAAAAATTGTTTACTCTCTCCCACCTAAAAAAATATTTTTAGTTAAAAATACGTCATGTACCTATTAATATGCCGTCATGTGCACAAGATAACATTAAAAATCGTGATTATATTAAACGAACAAATGGTTATTTAACCCCCGAAAAATGAATTTTTATTTTTTTATTTTTGGATATTATTTCAGGAGGTATGCCGGTTAAAATAATACCTACTTTATTGGTATTTGTTGAGTATTTTAAAAGTGTTTGCGTTACATACATACACACATGTCGCATCTTTAACAGAGAATCTTAAATAACTTTTATGAATAGTTCTACTACATGTGCTGCTATTACTACAAATAGTGAACACCCGTAGGCTCTAAAACTATATGACACAATTATACCATATTTGACAGTAATCACCATTAGCATGTGGTATCTGTAACAGAGAGTGTGATAGAACTTTTACGGAGAGTGCTACTACGGGGGCTGCTATTACTACACATAATGAACACTTATAGGCTTCAAAACTACTTGACACAATTGCACTATATTTGACATTAATCAAAATTAACATGTCTGATCTGTAAAAAAGAGGGTTGTAGAACATTTTCGAATAGTGCCATTGTGTGTGCTGCTATTACTACAAATAGTTTACACTTATACGCTCCAAAACTATTGGACATAATTGCACAATATTTTACATTAATAACCATTAGCATGTCGGATCTGTAACAGGGAGTGTGGTAGAGCTTTTAAAGTAATAATTAACACTTATAGGCTTCAAATCTATTGGAAAAAACTGAACTATATTTAACATTAATTCTCAATAACATGTGGAATCTGTAACAGAGAGTGTGGTAGAACATTTACGAATAGTGCTACTACTTGTGCTGCTATTATTACAAATAGTGAAGACTTACTGGCTATTTGACAAATTTACACCATATTTGACAGTCAAGACCATTAGCATGTGCGATCTGTAACAGAGAGTGTGGTAAAACTTTTACGAATAGTGCTACTACGTGCGTGTTATTACTATAAATAGTAGACACTTATAAGTGCCCAAACAATTAGATACAAATGAACTATATTTTTTTTAAACTAAAAATATTTCTATGAGTGGGAGAGAGTAATATTTTTCTTTGAGGGGTAGATTTTTAAAAAAAATAAAATATTTGTTTATGGGGGAAGAGTAAATTTTATTGGGGGGATATGGGGATTTTTTTTCTTTTTTACGAAAAATGTTGTTTTGGTGGGGAGGTTAAAAGAAAAAATTGAGTGAGGTGGAAAAACAAATTTGTTGGGAGGGATTGTGAAAATAAATTGTTGATCCTGTTTGTTGTCATTTTTTTTCTTTATACTTTTTTTCGCAAATTTTTATGTTTTGTTATTGCTTTTTTGGTTATCAATGCTTTTTAGTCATTTTAAACAGAGCGCCGGATCGAGATACAGCCAGATCTGGACGCGTCAGGCAATTATTTGTCGAAGTGTTGAGATAGTATAGTATCTGTTCTATTGCCATGATACAGTATTTCTAGGCATTACCTCCTCCTCTAGTGAGAGGCGTGGAGTTAGTGTAGTATCTATTCTATTGTCGTAATACCATCCTCCCAGGCATTCCATCCTCCTATTTTTAGATGTGTGTAGTAAGTGTAGTATATGTCCTGTTGTCATAATACCATCTTCTCAGGCATTACCTCTTTCTTTTTAAAGAGGTGTAGAGGTGTTGTTGTATCGGTTTTGCTTCTAACTGGAAAAAATATGCGACCGTGGGCTTGTGCAGTATACCGCCCCTATGAAATACGTTTTAGGGGACTTGTGCAGTATACCGCGTTTATGGAATACGTTTTATGGGGATTGTGCAGTAGTGCGCCCCTATGGAATACGTTTACTTCTTCTTCTTCGTCATGAACAGGGGCACAAAAGTACCATATGGGTTCTTTGATATGACAGGGCGCATAAATATGAGTTATTTTTTATGATAGTGACGCTACATGAATGAACTTGATGGTTATTCTTTGATACGACAGGGGCGCATTAATATGATTTATTTTTTTGTGATAGTGACACAACATGATGGAGCAGAATGTTGGTCATTTGATACGACAGGGGCGCATTAATATGAGTTATAGTGTATGTGCACCGGGGTGGAAATAGCTACTCATATAGTATATGCACTGTGACAGAGATAAGTATGTATATAGTATGTGTACCGGGGCGGTGATAGGGACATATATAGTATGTGCATCGGGGCGTAGATAGGTATGTATATAGTATGTGCACTAGGGTTGAGATAGGTTCGCATATAGTATGCGCACCAAGACTGAGATAGGTATATATATGGTATGCACACTGACGCGGCGATAGGTACGTATACTATATGCGTATTGGGCGGAGATAAGTACATATAAAAGGTGATGACAGAGATGGTGTTTTTAATTAAAATATTCCATACTTTTGCCCTAGGCAAAGGAAGAGGAGTGGTGGGGAAGCGACAGCTTTCACCGAAGGCAATAGGGAGAAGATTGTAACACGGAGAGGGAAGGGTAAATGGGGCGACAATAGGAGAGAAAGGTAGAAAGATAAAGGGACGGCTATAGAGAGATGGAGAGAAATAGAAGTATGAATATAAAGATGTTACACACGCTATTTTTCTTCTATTTTGTGTTTTTATGACCCCCGAGTATGACGTCTGTATGTATTTATGTATGTATGTAACGTATCTCCTTAAAGAGTACTGCACAAACCGTCACACACTTGATACCATTCGAACCGGCAAGGATTCGGACGTATTATATCTCAAAATTAGAAAAAAAACATACCATTTGGGGGTCTACTGGGCCATTTTCTCCAATGGGGTAGCTTTTCCCCTACATTTTCGTACGGTTTCATGTACACATTTGGGAATAAAACAATGATATTATTCATAATTTGAGAAAAAATGCACGTCATTCTTGAACCGTAAATGACATCGAAGGAAAGAAGTGGCCGGAAGAAATTTACTCCCACAACACCCCTTTTTCCTTCCTTTCTTCTTTACCTCCAACTACCACCTTTTCTACCTTCATTTCATCTTTCCCTCTTACAAGCGGACTTTCTTCCATAATCCTCCTACATTCACTTTTTTTCATTTCTTTCTTTTGCTTTCTTTCTTTCCCCCTTTTTACTACGTCCAGCTACACCCGTCTGCCCATCTGTCAACCTATGCCTGTCCGTCTGTCTGTTTTTCAGTCCGTCCAGCTACGTCTATCTTTCCAGCTACGTCTGTTTATCCGTCCAGCTACGTCCGTCCGCCCGTCTATTAAGCTGCGTCTGTCCGTCCATCTGTCCGTACGTCAGTCTGTTCGTCAATCCAGCTATGTCTGTCCGTCAATCCGTCCAGCTACGTCCGTCCGTCCGTCTATTAAGCTGCGTCTGTCCATCCATCTGTCCGTACGTCAGTCTGTCCGTCAATCCAGCTATGTATGTACGTCCGTCCGTCCAGCTACGTCTGTCCGTCAAGCTACGTCTGTCTGTCTCTCTGTCTGATTAGCTACGTCCGTCTGTTAATCCTTCCGTCCATCTGTCCACTTACGTCCCTCTGTCTCAATCATTGAAGTTACAGCAATAAATAATTATGCTTAATTATTGTTTTAACTTATATTTATATTTATATAAAATCACGTCTTAATCAGTGAAGTTAACTCAATAAATAATTATGCTTTGTTATTGTTTGCACTAATATTTATATTCATATTAAATAACGGTTTAATCAGTGAAGTTAAAGGAAGAAATAAATATGATTCGTCATTGTTTTCAGTAATATTTATATATATATATATATATATATATATATATATATATATAATTACGTCTCAATCAGTGAAGTTAAAGGAAGCAATAATTATGCTCCGTCATTTTTTGTACTAATATTTATATCAATATAAAACAACGTCTCAATCAGTGAAATTACAGGAAAAAATACTTATGATCCGCCACTGTTTTCACTAATGTGTGAATCCATATAAAATAACGTCTTAATCAGTGAAGTTGCAGCAATAAATAATTATGCTCCGCCATTGTTTGCGCTAATATTTATATCCATATGAAATGATTTATCAATCTGCAGTATGGGGTACATAAAAAATACCGGTGCTTCTGCAGTTTACGGTACATAAGAAATACCTCTTCTTCTGCAGTATTAGGTACATTGGAAATACCGGTGCTTCTGCAGTATAGGGTACATTTGAATACCGGTGTTTCTGCAGTATATTGTACATTTTAAATACCGGTGTTTCTGATGTATAGGGTACATTTTAAATACCGGTGTTTCTGAGGTATAGGCTACATTTTAAATACCGGTGTTTCTGAGGTATAGGCTACATTTTAAATACCGGTGTTTCTGAGGTATAGAGCACATCTTAAATACTGGTGTTTCTGAGGTATAGGGTACATCTTAAATACCGGTGTTTCTGAAGTATAGGGTACATTTTAAATACCGGTGTTTCTGAGGTATAGGGTACCTTTTTAATACCGGTGTTTCTGAGGTATGGGTTACTTTTTAAATACCGGTGTTTCTGAGGTATAGCGTAAAACAGGAAATACGTTTTAGTTAGTTTTTCTTGGGTCTGTACTGTAATACTTTTTTTTTAACTTTAAATATTTCTTTTGCTGGGGAAGAGTATTTTTTTTAGGGAAGGGGTAATTTTCTTTTTAACTAACAAAATTTCTTTGGATGGGGAAAAGATGAAAAAATTGAGGGGAGATTTTTATTTTATTTTTAACTAACAAAATTTCTTTGGATGGGAGAGAGTAAAACATTTTGGTCATTTAAAACAGGGTGTCGAATCGAGATACAGCCAGATCTGGACGCGTCAGACGATTATCCGTCGAAATATATAGGATGTGTAGTATATGTTCTATTGTCATGATACGATCCTTTCAGGCATTACTCCCTCATCTTTAGTGACGCTACATGAATGAACTGGATGTTTGTTCTTTGATACAACAGCAGCGCATTAATATGTATTATTTTTATGATAGTGACGCAACATTAACGAACATAATTTTTATTCTTTGATACGACAGGAGGGCATTAATATGAATTTTTATGTATGCACACCGGGGTCAAGATAGTTACGTATATAGTGTGCGCACGGGGCGATGATAGGTAGGTATACTGTATGCCCACCTGGGCGGCGATATGTGCGTATATAGTAGACGCAAGTGGCAGGCGATAGGTACGCATATAGTATTGCGCCATGGTGAAGATAGATGCGTATATAATATGCGCGCCGGGGCGAAGATAGGTACGTATGCGCACTGGGGCAGGGATAGATTCGTATATAGTATGCGCACCGGGTAGGGATATATATATATATATATATATATATATATATATATATATATATATATATATATATATATATATATATATTAAATGAGTTTAGATCAACATGGTACCTTAGGTTTCCAGCTAGGAGAGCGAACCCAGGTGTAACAAATTGGATTTTCTTGGGATGGATCAAATATGGCTAAATACAAACTGTGAGCGGTTTATTATATAAAGCTCAACAAAACCCAGAATGTTTTCAATTTTGACCGTTTTTTCAGTTTTAAACATAAAACACCACGTTGATCTGAACTTCTGCAATATTGTAAATATATATTAAGCTCTTCGTATTAAAGAATAGAGCAATTTCTTGGATTATTCTACCAAATAAAGCCAAGTTTTATGTATATATATATATACATATATATATATATATATATATATATATATATATATATATGTATATATATATATGTATATATATATATATATATATATATAAATTGTAAAACTTGTCACAAGTATATTTATTTTCATGTAAAAAAATACATGCAAGTTCTCTTTCTGAAAATTAAATCTTACTTTTTGTGGTGGTTTACTATTCTATAGGCACTACATAATCTTCCAATATACGTTCAATGTCGATTTTTAGCAGTCAGTTGAAGATGGTTAGTTTAACACGCTGTATCGTATCTACTTGTGTGCTAATCGTAGATATCAACCTAACACGCAACTTACATAGTCATAGAAATATTCGCAGGTAACCAGCTATTTCTCATCGGCATTCTTTTTCTCTTTTCATCTACTCCGAAGTTCCTAGTTAACTTTGCCCCATAGAGCACATGCCAAGTTACGATGGCTGCGATCCAAAACACTCACTCAAGTAACTATAACTTAGCTTCTGTCGCCCCTTGAGTCTTCTTTCATTTCCACCCTGATGTTCCCGTCCATTTCTCAGCGATGTAAACCAACCGAGACATTTATTTCATTTTTAACGGTTTTCTACGTGACAGACAGCCAATTTGAGTGACGAAACCTTAACGAATGTACCCCATGTCGCAACATTGAGAACTTTGTAGGTATGTAGTTATGGACATGCATTGCATGTCTTTTCCAGAAACTACATCAAATTTACTCAAAAATATGTAATATATATTTGTTTAGTCCTTTACCATGAGCATTTTCAAATAATAAGAATTGTGGAATGTTAATATTAATATCTTCTGTTCATCAGAAACATGATAATTCTGCAGCAATATTTAAGAAAACGTCTAAGACCACAACACGAATTATAAATGGTTGAGAAATATACAGAAACAGTTTCAGAACATTGAGAAAAGAAGAGTAAAAATATTAATATTCAAGACAACGTTAAGTAAACTATCAAACTGACATGCATTTGAGCACTACTTGAACCTGGATAGAGGATTAGCAGAAAGAAAACTAAGGAAATGTATACACGAAACGATCATACCGGAGTACATTCCGAAAGACAGCGAGAAAGGAAAGCAGTAACTACAGGCCGATAACCTGCCGATGAAACGCGGAAAATCCTAACAGCACAACTTAGTTAACAGATCTGCGACTCAATTAAGAGCCGCAGATTAGTTAATGAGCAATAAAAAAGGTGCCGATAAGTTACAAGGTTGATAAATGACCTACTATACATATCCATCGAGAGATAAATAAAGAAGTAAAATGCAAAATAACTATGGTATAGATTAACTAAAAAAATCACACAATACAACCCCAAAACATGCATAATTGAATGTATAAGAATGTACAAAATACGGGCACAATTGTCAACTTCATCGCGAAAGCACTGAACACAACTGGAGACTGGAACTGACAGCTCAGGGACAATAACTGGTAGAGATACAAATAAAGATGCGCATCTTCTAATGAGACTGCCCATCTCCATTTACTGCTTTCCATAACCATGATTGCACTAATCCAGATACTTAAACTATAAAATACAGTTTATAGATCTACAGCGAAAAAGGACACTTAAATATGTCCTTATGTGGATGATTTAGCATGGACTAAAGATATGCTCGGATAAAAAGGATGATAGGGGAACAACGGATAACATATAAATGTCCAGTTGAGAGATGATGAAGGCACTTTGTAACTGCGATACCAATACATAGCTAGACATTCTGAAAACAGATACAATAGAATTAACATATATAATGAACACATACTATATAAGAAGACACTACATCTCCTTAAAACCAACTTATACAGTAGAAACTTGATAACATACATAAATACTTGGCCTACATTAAGATATAGTAAGATGATCTCGACCATTCATAAAGAACGCAAACATAGAACTCGAATACCTGCATTAAAGTATAAGGAACCGAACGATCATGGACGACGCCGTAAATTAGAAAATATGGTTGAAGTGGACCGATGAATAGAGAAATCCGTTCTGACAGCCGCACAAAACAACGCAATCTATATTTAAATGTTATTTTTATCTTTAATATTACAGTAATAAAAAATAAAAATAAAATGTTTAATAAATGGTACAGATCTTGACGCAGAAGTAAACTGCGGGTTGCGTTGATTCCTATGTAACGCCAGGTGTGATTTGAGGATGCGGAACACTAAATGTAGCAAACTTGTTTTAAAATAATGTACATTTACTTACATCTCCTACATTAATATAACCCTGTTTTGTAAATAATAGCAATGAAGATGTAATTTTGTATTTCAGATATTGTGTTCTGTTCAGTTCGAGCAATTAGGTATTTTAATAAATATATTTAAAAGTCGTATTAATCTATTGACACATATGGTTAAGAGGCTGTTATTATTTATAGAAATGTGTTGTTATTTAATTATTTGCGTAAATATATATGGATGTCTGTTATTATCTTAAGGTCATAAAGAGGTGATAAATCAGTGTATATCTATTCGAAAATAGCTCGATACTAAGTTGGTTTTGACTAGACCTGTTATATATATATATATATATATATATATATATATATATATATATATATATATATATATATAAGTTCTATGTTAATCTCTCGCGTCTTAATAATTGTAGGCTAATATTTATGTGATATGTATATGGTCGTCAAATCTACCAGTATGTTTGACTGTGGAATAAGGAAAGATTTTGCCAGAATGACTGTTGATCTTTATTAGTGTTATTTTCAACATTAATTAAGAAATAAATATTGATTTTGAATTGAAACTTAGAGTTGTAATGTCTCCTTATAGGAATTTTATCTATTCAATTCATTTTCTTAAAACATTTATAGATCAATTTTACTTCTCTTTTAAAAACTTTTTTGATAAAAAGTGTCACATTTTTCTTTAACACCTTGTATATATACTTATATTTCTTGACAGTGTAAACATGTATATACTCGTCTTCAGGTGCGGTAGGCTATATAGTACGATTAACAGAAAATATTAGGATCAGTTTCAAGCCTGTATAATGAATAAATAGGTTGCTGTTTAATCGGATCATAGAACATAGAGTAGTGGCGTTGTATCAGTCTTATTCTCAGTCAGCTATATTTATTATTTGTGCCACCTGGACGTCTGGCCGTTGGCCTGGTATAAAACACCGGTAATAAGTCGTATGCTTTCGGATCTGTTTTTATTAATTTTCCTAATTTAGAGAAAACATTGCTTTAACCGTGGTTTTTATTTGCTCATGATCATGTACCAACAAAAACATGAGCAGGTTGCGTGATTATGACTTTTTAAAACGTTATCAACTCAAGCTTGCTAATAGGTCGTGACGTTAAGACCATACGATATCTAGTCTTATGACCCCATCTTTAGACAACTATAATACCGATTTGAAGTTTTTACATTGTTGCGAACAATTGAAAATACTTTGAATTCGGTAGGCGTAATGTAAGTTCCAGATACATAGAGAAACTTCTGTGATATATTCAGCGTTAAGCTATTCTTAGTTAAGAATTTGGAGATCCATTAGAAGTAAATAGAACATACTGAAGGTTAGAATTGTCATGATTCTTTTTTATGAATGTACAGCTTCCCCGAAAATGAGCGAACTGAAATTTTCTGTTCTATCCACAGAAAAGAAGTGCCACAAGATAAAACGGATTTATAACTCGAAGGCGCCCATAAATTATGAGACGAGAGATACTATTAAATATATAATGTTTTAAAATCTTAATGGACAAAATAGTAAAAAATTAAAAAAAGACAAATACAGTTTTATTCCATTATACTTAATACTCAAATACACTATTATTGTCATAGTAGATTTTATCGAAAATTACCGAAAAACAAGAGCTCGGATAAAATTATAATTAAACTTACTGGAGGCTCGGAAAATCGGAGACGGGGAAATGTGTATCTAATTCAGTTACGGGGCTTTGTTAGGAATGAAATAGCATAACATAAAATAAAACAGCTTCTTTGTTATTCGCGAACATGACACCCCCCCTCAAACACGATACTATATTAAAAACAGGCATATACAAAATGAATAGAACTGCGCTTTCCGTAAAATTTAACAGGAACAAGTGAGGTTCGATCTTATTATATCGCTTTCTTTTCAATTGTATTCTCGTACAGACAGAAAAAAATATTCACCACATCTATCGTATAAATGATACCGATCAAAACAGTCAGGTAAAGCTGATAAACTGATACACGAATCTGCACAATAGCTGAGGGGGCAGCTGGTGTATGTAAGTAGAAAAACAAAAACTATCAATCTTAATTATTTTTATCAGTCAGAAACAGCAAGTTTTACCAATTTCTTTATTCGATTTAGGTGTAAAATATCGACCAATTACTTCCGATTATAGGAATTGTAGTCGTTCTGTATCGTTTATGAAGTCGACTTGTCACTTTATTCCCAACCCACTCGCCCACATTCCACATTTTTCGAACCAATATACGAAAGAAAAAAGAACAATTTGAACAATACATATACATGATAAACAGGTATTCTTAAATTGCGTCTGTTCAATAACAACTACCTCATACTTAAGCGTGACATATGTACGGACAGAACCACTTATAGAGATGCGTTCACGCACAGAAATATATTATTTAAAACTTCAGTGTGACAACTCAAAGACATGATATTAAAACTTTAACGTGACAAACCAAAATATATTTTACTTAAACATTAAGCGTGACAGACGAAAAAATCATATTTTAAATATAGGCGCGTTCCAGATAAAAGAAAAGGCTATCATACACTTAATCGTAACTGTCGAAGAAGAACACTATTTTAAATTAAAGCATGACCCACCAAAGAAAACTATATTTCAAAAATAACCTTGGCCGACGAGAGATATTTCTTAATTTAAAAATTAAGCATGACACACCTAAACAAAACTATATTTAAAACATAACCATCGTAGACGAGAGAAAATGCTATTTATATCAGTATTAAGTGTGGCAGACTAAATAAATATCATTTTAAATTTAAGCTTGACAGATTAAAGAAAATGCTATTTCTAAGTTAAGCACAACAAAAGAAAAGATGTATTATTTGAATTGTTCAAACTATTGTTCTCATCTTAGGTCTTATTCTCACTACGTTTCGGCCGATATAACCTCTGAACTTATTCAGGTGTATTTTGTACAATAGCGTTTATTGTTGAATGGTGGAAATAATTATTTTTCTTTTCGCACGATCAACTACCGGCAAAATTCAAAATATGTGATGTATATATGAAAACGAAAGAGTGTCGAGTCGTTTCCAATGTTATTTTATTAATTCGGGTCCGTACGGATTTTTTATGAAAATCTCTCAGACAAAGCATGAAGCCACTTGATGTAAATATATAAATAAATACTACTTCAAGGTAAAATACTACTCAACGATAAGTATTAGATAGATAAATTGCGACCCAGAACACAGCAATTATTCCCTCATTGTTAGAAACATCGCACATGGAATGTGAAGACTAAAGGACAAAATAAGAAAAGTGAGACTTACGATGCTACCAAAAGAACACCCACGGTCTCTCCTTTGGTATGATGTTTGGTATAATGTCTCATTTGGTATAATGTGTCTGAATGTTGGGATGAGGAGTGATAATATGTATTAATTGGATTGGTCGGATGTTATATTAGCCGAAACGTTGTGAATATAACACCCAAGATGAGAACAATAGTCCGAAAATTCCAAATAATAATATTATCAGTCCTCATCTAAAAAATTTCAGAAAAAGAAAATATGTTTTAAAATTACTTCAGCGCGTAACAGAAGATGGACGGACGAATCATTCTATTAGATGTGATGGCGCATTTTCAAAGATAGTCAACCAACTAAACATAAAATAATGTTTCTTCTTAAAAAAATAAAATATAATAATAGATATAATAATAATACATATAACAATAATGGCGAAAACATAAAACGTCTCCGTTTTCCTCAACTGACACTTAAACGACGTTCTCGTAATGAAGTGTTCAGTTCATGCAATTAAATCTTTTATTAGTATCTCTGACGTGTGTATAATTATGGGACAGCAGATTTGAAGCGATTTAGGAACGATATTAAATTAAAAAGCCGATCGATAGCAATATATAAAACGTTATTTTCTCTCCCCCTACCTGCCGGGCAATCTCCTCATCGCATTTTCATGTTCATACCTCACTTTCCACCCATCTTTCTTGGTAGAGTGCACTCCCAATCTCACGGACTAATAACCGGTTGGATGTCTGGCTATATCGAAATATTAAATCTAAAATAAGAAACGGAATCTAATGTTTAACTATTTCTGTTTCAGTCGATTCCATAATACCACTTTCACTTAGGGACGTTGGCAACCATTACGTTCCCTCCTGCAAGAATGCCAACCACAGAATACAAGTGTTCAACGAAGTTGTACCATTCTGATTCATACAAATTTACTTCTACTATTTAAACGGTGAGAGAAAGCATGTTGTATCAGTTTAGAGAGTGATAGAGAGAGATTGCGAGTAGCACATAGATCGACAGCCCGAGAAACAGCGACAATGTAAGATATGATAACATCGAGTTAGACGGATTGTTCACGTACCGTATTTCCTTTTACTTATCGATTAAATTAAACTCATGTTCTATTGGTATTTAATCAGAAAGAAGATCCAATGAAAACATAAAAAAAACTATATTTGTAATTGATTGTGGGAATGCTCACAGGACTTGCCCGGACAAGTCATTTTAATGATATTCATTTACATAGTAGAATATTTTTTAAAATATAAAATACAATGCGTCTCTATTTGTTTAATATGTGTTTATATATTTTGAATTGCTGAACATGTTACTAAAATAATCAGACAAAATTGGAATTCTTTTTAATAAGTACAACAGATCAAACCACGAAATACTTCAAAGGAATTAAAACATATTGCTATGATAAAACGTGTAAAAATAGAAAACGCCAGCTGCAGTTATGGACGTGTGATATATTTATTTTTTCCTATGGATTTAGTTAGATGGGATATTCCGTTATAGTGATTTAGTGAATTGAGGTCAAGGAATTTACCTGTTCAGGTAAAAGTAAATAATCCGGGCATAACAACATAAACAAATATACTCACTAGCCATCTATATATCTCTACTTTGAAATGAAACAAACAACTTGTTTTTTATAACTTAAGGAAAGTATTTCTTCGTTTTATAAAGACAAAGCACATAATAATATGACAGACCTTTTACAAGTGTTACCTTGTTTAGATACGTGTTCCAGTTCATTGTTCAATTCGGACAATATTTTGATATTTTTTTCTAATGAACTTCTACTTAACATATGTTCTTATATCGTTGCTGAGTTCTTGTTTTTTTAGTCCTTTTCTCATAACGTGACATAGCGTTGGAGGCGACAGTGTCAAAATCAACACATCCTGCTACAGGATATTTTATAATAGTTGTAAATTTTTCTAACGTGTATTGCAGTACTGTTTTAATATATGCGGGTTTCGGATAGCCACGAAATAAACACAGCACAGGAAGAAAAATAGGTATTTCTTATGAATCACTAGCAGGGCCCGTGCCCCGATGTTGCCGGGCTGATATAAAATAATGATTTAATAGAAAAACATATTAAATTACAGACAAGAAAATAACCCATTTCACTGTAAATAATGTAGTTGATTAAAATAGGATTTAGCCATTGTTTGGCGTTGGAAAAAAGAATGTAATGATTTAATTTAAAAGAGATAAATATTAAAGGAGCAATTATGCACACTATTAGAAAAAAAAGATGTTACTATAAGTAATTTAGGTGATTAACATAAGATTTAGTCATGTTTTGGCGGATAAAAAATAAAATAAATATGAGATTATAAATTAAGAAAACATAAAAGATTACCGATTTCACTGTTTGTAAGTAACGTGATGAAAATTGGAGTTAGCCAAATGTTGTTATATGAAGATAAGCATATTATTGTTCTTAGAATCTATATTTACACGAATCTAATACTTCTAATACATAGTGATTATCTAACGCAGGTTGGTCACAAAAAGGTCGGTAAAGCAATAACTGTTTGAGTTTGTGCGTTTGCTTTCTATATTTATAAACGCAAATAGGTAAAAAGTAGATACTTTAAGCAAACTATTGTTTTTGACTTATATCCCAAGTGCCGTTTATTTTAAAAAATGAGGTAGATTTTGTTTAATGATAATCATACTAATACTTTTTAAATAGTCGTTAATATGGCCTCACCCCATAAAAAGCAAAAAAGCAAAAAAACAACAAAAGTCTTCGTCGCCATATACGACGTTTAAGTGTGTTAGTTTTTGATCTTAAACATCATTTGATTATCCGAGAACAGAAAATTGGTTATGACGGAGACGCAAATTGAGATATGACGTCTAAGGAGACAAACGTAAGTAACCGAATGTACCTGGTGAGAGCAGAGAAAAATAGGTTTAGGTATAACATAAATATTTTTAAAATGAAAAGGTGTTGTTGGTTGTGAAAGAAATAAAAAGAAGGTTACAGGAAAAAGAAGGGCAAAGCAAAACAAATGTCACCACCATGCGGAAGCACCCATTTTTATATTTGTGTTCGTTATTTGTATTCTGGTATTCTAAGAAAAGGAATGTATATATGATGGGGAAATTGTGTAAATAAACGTTAATGCATATATGAAAATACAAACGTAAGTAACTGGACTTTCCCGACGGGACCCGGGAAAGAAATGTGATGTTTTTACAGAAATTCTATAAGGGGAACAAAAATCAGAAAAAGTAAAAAAAATGTATGCGAACGGTTACAAATAATTAATGCGGCCGGTAACGAACACTCAGGTCATTCAGTTATTTGTGTAATTCTAAAATGTAAAGCGAATCACTGGAATAGCCAATAAAATCGCTGCAGAAGCAGAACGAAGCGACCAGTATTTAAGTCGTAAAAGTATACCAGAAAATAATCAATAGTATGTTTAAACACTAAATAATGACGGAGGTATAAAGAAAAAAGTATCCCATAAAGACTATTACCCGGTGTAAGGTAATTGCAGTGGCAATACATTTCTGTGGTGGAGTAATAGTTACTACGACTTACTATATGATGACTATTTTAGGAGAATCAGACGAGTCTGAAAAAATCTAGAAAGCAAGTTAAACGGGCGCATATTTTCTGAAAACACGCATCAAGAATCGGCCAAAACATGTAAACAGAGTGAATTTGACTTTATTTAATCATATAGATTTTAGAACTTGTCAAATACACTTGATTTTGTTTACTTGTTTCATGTTATAGTAAGATAAAGAAAGAAAAGAATGAAGATAGTATCTGTGACTGAAAAGACTTGATTCGTCTAATCATTTATCATATTATTACGTTGTCTACTCGCGTGTTTTCCTTAGTTAAGAATATAGTCTCCAGACGGCTTACTGACGCTTAACATCTGCTATTGGTTTTACAATTCACTTTACTTTACTTACGGCACCTAACAATCAGAGCCGCTTAGTTTGGCGCAACTGTATTCCATATTTTACGCTGCCAGTAAATAAGTATATTCGTCGGGAGGTTTAAATATTAAACATATTTAAAAAAAATAAAAACTATATGGGAAAAGAGTAACGCTCTCTCGACACATCGATATAGTTGCTAATAAAAATGGAATATTCAAGTCGCCCTCGACTATAGTCTGTAAGTTTTACTTTTTTTACTATACATCTATGCTTTTCTCATTTTGAAATAATAGTATAATTATAATCTTGCTAGTTGTTTAATATACAAAGGTATTCGGCAGCAAAATAACATGCACAACTCAGTTATATGAAAAAGATGGTAACGTCTGGCAAGAAAGAGTAAATAGTAAGTCAGAAAAAATGAAGTAATGGCGGAGGTATAAAGAAAAACTATCCTATGAATATTATTAACCGATGTAAGGTTGTGGCAGTAGATTTTTGCGTGGGGAATTTTTTTATAAGGCGATTTTACCAATTACTTACTCGTACCAGTTTTTATCTTTTTTATTGACTTTTTCGCGCCCACCATACTTCGTCTGATTCTTCTTTCCCTCCACTATATACAACATTCAATGAGCTAACAAGGCAGATACTCGTGATTGGATTACACTAGAACCTCAAAAGTCTAAACGGTTAATCCGGTAGACAAACCGTGACTTTATGAGTCACGATTTGTAAAAGCTTAATCATTGGATTAAACAATTATTTACTTCAAATCCAACTTTAAAATATATGACCTATTAAAACCATTGGAAATATCATTTTATTCTTAGTTTCAGATCTATATTTAAACAGCAACATCATATCTCGTCAAGATTCTCTTTAGCACGGTTTAACAATATAAAATGGTTTCGAAAACGTTGAAAAGAACTATATTATGATATTTATTGTCATCGTACTGATATGATATAGTTATATGATACGTATTATGATATAAAGTTGTATAAATTCGCTTTGTAACATAATTTAACAGAATGTGCCGTATTCTCAGAACAAGGTGTTTTAAGAAGACCTCTGGAGACTTTCTTCCTTTTTATTTTGTGTAACGTTTATCAAATATCGCAAAAAGAAATGATATACAGCGGCTCATAACATTTCTCATTCGGTGTTCCAAGAAATCGACAGTTTTGACATCGCTCTGGAGATTACTGTAGTTTTATTTTTTTGTCACAATGTTTAGAAAATTGTTGGAGAATATTCCAGAGGAAATTGTCGACAACGCTCTAGAATCCTCGTGTGTTATATATATATAGTCACTGTACTTAAAATATTGAAACATAAAATAATCAAATGTTGTTTTGAATAGCAATAACATATTTTCACGAGTTGGGTCTAAGCCTGCTTTCCCGGAATGGATATTTCAAAAACCCTCTGTAGTCTCATTATATAATTTTGTGTCACTTTTTCTTCAAATATTTCAGGAAAAAGTATTCTAATTTATCAGGATCAACATATTTACAATGTTTCCCCATAAATGGATAGATTTTGCACGCTCTAGAAGGTTACTGTGGTTTTATTTTAGTTTTCACTGCACTACAAATAGTGTTGGGAAATTATATGAAGTTTCTACTAAAAACAACAACATATCTTGAGAGGCTGGACCGAACGGGATTTAGTCGAACAGTTACTTCTTTGTTTTATTATAAATAATTTATATAAACATATTTATAAAATATTAATATAAATAAAATATTGTAATAAATAATTGTACACAGTCGTTGACTTGTTTTATTTTTTATAATCATAAACAAAATATCATTGGAAAAATTATATACAGTTGCGTTTTTATGTTTATTTTTTGTCACTATACATCAAATATTTGAAAAATTAATTATATAGAGTGGTTGCCTTGTTTCATTATTTGTCATCATGAATAAAATGTTGTGAGAAAAGTATATACAGTCTTTTTTAGTTTTAGTTTTTGTCACCATATAACAAATATTGTAAGAATAATTATATACAATCGTTTCTATATTTGATTTTTGTCACCAGAAATAAAATATTATGCGAAAAATTATATAGTTTATTTCTTAGTTTAAGTTTTCCTTCACCATACGCAACATATTCCAAAAAATAATATGCAAAGTGCATTTTATCAGCAAGATAATATTTACACTGGTTGGGTTAAAACATGTTTTCCACTTAATGGGTGGCTTCAACAGCGCGCTGGAATTTTCCTAACTTTTATTTTGTGCCAGTGTATCATAATATTGTAAGAAAACATCATATACAGTGGATTTTACACGAAACAACATATTTCCATGTGGTATCCTAGAAAGGATTTTTTCGGTAGCGCTGTAGACAGCTACTTAGTTTTATTTGATTTCATGTCTATTAAAATATTCAAAGAAATCAGCAACACCTGAGATTAACTTGACTATATGAAAGCAATCTTCAAGTAACATCTTCCTACCAAGATGAAACATGACAACTTTGACACCATTGTTAGATCAATTCTGGCATATAAAAGTAGCACCTTGACTTTTCCCAACATTTTAGAGAAGAAAATAAATGGTGTGCTCACCAGACTGCAAGTAGCTGCTCGTAACATCTGTGGGTCAGCAACCGACAAGCGATCAACTGTACGGACACCTGCCTCGAACTGCGGGTGCGTCGATCTAATCTGCGCGGTTAATGATGATAACGTTGTATCAAATTTAACAGTTAAAAACCGACAAGTGCAACTTCAAACGAAAACGTGCAGACTAACGATAATTCTATTTCAAACATAAGGATGAAAGATCAGATGACATGATATATAAAGCATAGAAGTTTTTATTTGTTATCTTCTCCACAAAAGCAGATTAAGATATAAAGTTGGTGTTGATGTGGGGAAAATCAAGTTCACCCATAAAAAGGGAACCCTAGATTTGGAAATAATTAAAGTTTTCACAGTTAAGAATACTCTCTTTGTCACCGATCGACAATAGAGCAAATACTACACTTTAATCCACGCCTGAAAACCGAGAAGAAAGTCACAGATTGTCTGACGTGTTTATCACCTTATAGAGATTCGTGGATGCATTTTAAGTTCTAAGATAAAATACTGCTGCCACATATCGAGGAGGTGTCGCAGTATTTTCTTTTCTTGACAAAGTACAAAATCGACTACAAAATGTAGTAAGAGTGTTTTCCACTTCTCTACGGCCTCTTTCTCACAAAAGAGACATTGTTTCTCTCTCCATTCTACCGTTATTTGCATGGATAGTGCTCGACTGAGCTCTAATTGTTGTGTTTACGCTTTCATAGTAAGAACGGGTATTGCTACCACAACAAAAATACTTACCCTCTCCCTCCATATGCCAAGTTTCAGCGTAAATTTCCAAGGACATATCTTTTTCAATGGATGTCTGCCTTTGGAAAACCTTGTTGCTGGACTGCTTCCGTGCCGATTAGAACTTGCTCGTTTTCAAATTCGATATCAACAAATTCTCATCCAAAAACTTCTCCATAAGTAATACAATGCAATTTCTGGCACATACTAATGTTAGCACTCCCATAGTGGTCCCCAACTTTCGGTTGATACTCTTTTTTCTCATTAATTATTATCTTTGAGAAGCTTTTTGCTTTGATAAGTGTTGACTTGAAAGTAAAAAAAAGGAAACAGAAAAATAAGATGCGCCCGTTCTATCTGATCGTTTAGCGATGAAAATATACTTTCAAGCTGAAATTCAACAGACAGGACAACGGATCGACGGACAGCACCATTCACAGAGATTCATAGACGCATCTAAAAAGATAGAAATAAATAAAGTTAACGCCCCGAAACATTCTAGACTTGGCAGGCGGCCATAAAATGGCTACTATATTGTATTCTCTTGCAAACAAAGAAAATATTAATGAAAGTTCTATTTTTCTTATTGTTTTCTCTCATTAATAAATGAAAAGAGATATCCCCCGGGAGTAGGTTAGAAAATAGTGGAAATTATTAGGCAGAATTGAATTAAAATATCAGCTAAATTAAAGCATAATCTGAACAAGGCAAACGAGAATGATTGGACAAAACTATTTAAGAAATAAAATGTTGGTAATTACAAGACGAACACTCCTGGCAATTTTTCACAATCTAAAGTATTTCGAATTAAAATAAAACAGTGTTATTTCGTAGATTTTTTGGTAAACTATCTGTTGAGTTCTGGTTAAAAAACATACACCAAATATATATCATAGTATAAATCTAGTGTAACAATATGTATTCTGATTTCATTAGCGATAATTGTGGAAACTCGTAAATTTCTACCGATTGGTTTACTTTTTAAAAGTGAGGGCTTAAAAAAAAAAACAAGCAGCAAAATAGTTCGTGTACAATTCGAAACATGAATAACTTGTGAAACTAAATGGTTCGGAACTACATCTAAAATATAAATAAATTGTGTATATTAGTAACCACTGGAACAATTAATTATTGTATACATGTAATTGTACTACTGCCGTGTTGTTTTCATTCCAGTATGGTTAGGGTTAGGGCTAGGGCCCACTCTTAAACAACTCCCACCATGTTTTGGAACAGTTAATTGACAGATCACATATTTGAATGCAAACCATGCAGTAGATCACATGTTGGAAGATCACAAAAAAAACGGAATAAACAATCAATGTGCACTCTATTGGTTTTGTTTCTTTTAATTCGACCTTATGCATACAAAGAAATAGCAATATAAAAAAAGTCGCAACGATTATTTATATTGCTTTTATTTATACATATAATGATGACTTATATTCCCTAAGTTTCAGAGGACAAATAATGTTTATATTTATTAAATATATCCGAGCAATACTCGGTTTATTTTAAACGTTTAAAAGCAAATCTCACTCAATCCAATTTTCACTGAATAATAAAGCTATGTTTCAACCTTTGTGATCAACGTATAACGATATGCAGCGTTTAAAGAAAGATTAATAACAGACGTTGATTAGAGTTATCGAACAGGTGGCCTCTACATTAATATTAGTTAAGCGAGTTTTTAGCTACATCCAAGAAGGGGTAATTAAGCTGAAAAACAGCTTCGACATCTATCCTGTTAGAGAATGTGTATACCTCGACATCTACGTCTAGTCAGCGGAAAGAGTATCAACATCCAGAAAGACAAGTTATGTTGTCTCCTTGATAGATGAGCCCATTTTGAAGTTATCTCTATACGGCAATCTTAAGAGTGATATTTATATGGCCATGATGGGGTCTTTCTTGTTTTTCGGCTTGACTACTTGGCCATTAACAAAACATTAAAGAGGCATCCTTTGACGAAACATAGACAATGTGTTTTTCCAGTTGCGTTGGACATCAGGTGAAAGAAACATTCAAACAAGAAACCCATTTACCTTCCTCTCATCACACTCTCACTAAGAGTATGGATATTTTATTTGCCTCATGAAGAAGTACGTTAATACCATGTGTATGATATAGTCTTGTGGTATGCATCATGCGAAATAAGATCAGTTTAAGTTCTCATCGCACATCCATTTAGTGATATTTGGATGGAAAAAAGTAAGCATAATTCAATAAAAATTCTCGATCTGATCGATTGATTAACGAGATTACTACAATTGCAGAAAAATGATGGTAAATCGTTTGCACCGGTGTATTACAGCGCGTAAACTCCAACACTATGTCAATAAAAAAAGATTTAAGATAGAGACCCACAACTGTGTCTTAAAGGATACCGTATACAAACGTAATTAAATACACTACAACAGGATCTCAAGACGGCAGGTCTTCATTCTTGCCAAGCGTTTTACCGTATATTGTGGATGGAAAAATCCAGTACGGACCATGCTACAACTGCAGCAGCAATTGCTGATTGATAATCAAGGAAATGACGTACACATTAATATATATAATTTAAAAGAGTACCTCAAATTAAATAATGTAATCCCCCAGAAGTCTATGGGTTTAGAAGATTCAATAATGCAAGAGAAGTACCGTCACATATGCATGTTGATTATGATGGGTATATATGAAATAAATGTCAAGTATTGCATTGGGGACTCTTTCAGAGAACTCTATCAATAATGATTTATAATAATGATCAATGGATAAAGAACGAAATAAGAAAATATTTTAATTTAACTTCGTGACCCTCTGATTCTGCGACGCCATCAAAAATCTAGGCCTCTGTAGTATGTACACTCTGCCAACTATATTTACACTTGTTCTTATCTGCCCTCAATTCTATTATAAATCGTTTGTATTTCCACCAGTAGTAGAAACACAAACGATTTGTAATAGAACTGTGGGGAGATAACCCATGTTTTAAATTCCCTATTGCTGTCTTTTTCTTGTCGTTTCTCTGCCATGCATACAGATGTAATTGTGTACGACACATGTGTTAATCGCTGTTATTTGGCATTGTTTCGTTTAAAGTTAAGATTTTATCAGTTAGAAATAAGAAAAAAAAAATTAAAATCCTATTAAAATTAAAATGTCATATTTCTAAGGGAAAAATCAGATATAAAATATTTGCCGTTAATCTGTTCGCTTGAGTTCTCTATATTTTTCTCTTTTCTCCATTTTTCCTCGTTCTTCTTCTTCTTCTTTTTCTTCTTCTTCTTATGGTTATTATTATTATTATTCCACTTTTCTCTATTTTCAGTTTTTATATTTATCTTCATTCACTTTCCCATTCACCAATTATTTCTCCTTCCCCCCCCCCCCTTATGATGATATTATCCACTATCAAACCCTTACGCCTCTTTTTAATTTAATATCTATATTTTTCTTTTTCTCTTTACCTTTCTCTCTCTTTTCTTTCTGTCCTTATATATTTTTACTCTTTTTCTCTTTTTACTCTCTCTCTATCTATGTTTTCTTTTTCTTCTCTTTACATCTTGTTGTTCTTCTTTATATTTGTATATTTTATATTTTATTTTAATTACATTTAGATTTTGAATCATTTTATTTTTATTTTTCCGTAATGCAACTCTTTTCCTATGTTTCGTTATTCCAGAAAAACATGTAATTAACAATAGATCAATTTATGTTTTCATTAAATTAACAATATATCGATTTATGTGTTCATTCCCTATGAACTCTCTGGATATATATATATATATATATATATATATATATATATATATATATATATATATATATACCTCATACTGCTTCTTCAATCGGATTCTTTGGATATTCAAATGCACACATTATATTGCTTTATCTTCCATTAAAATGTTTTTTTCGTTTGTTTGCTCACAATTGTTTTTCATATTTTCAAATATATGCTCAGTAGTAATACATATTTGATGATTTTTTGCGTTCATGAAAATACCTAATTTTTGAAAATCCATGGATAAAGAAATACAAAAGTTTTTGATATTCTTTGTTTGAATACTTAATCAGTTAATAAATATTGTATTTTATCCAATTTTTATTGTCATCATTCCTTTTCTTATGTAATTTCTCTATCTAGTATATCGAGCATTGACTTATCACGATAGGATATAATATACATATATACTATTTATATTTATTGTTTCATTGTATACATATATATGTATACATATATATATATATATATATATATATATATATATATATATATATATATAATGTTAGATATGTGTATAGGGATTATTAATTCTCTGTAAATGATTCACTATTAAACTAAATAAACGTTCATTATGCGATTTAGAACTCTGGTAGGCGTAGAGCAGGTTATGTCAGGCATATTTAGTTTATTCAGTTTTATCGAAAAAGAAAGTCAGAGTGTGGAAACCTTTTATGAGAATACATATATATAGGATTTTTTAAAAATGTGCACGGTGTGTATTAGACAGAAATCAACAAATAACTCCTGAATTTCAGTTCCTTTGGGGTGATTTAAAGAGTTTTCGGAAACATACTATCTGTACAACTTTCTATTTATTATTAAAATATTTCGGATTGACATTAAGTTTTATCCATTGATATTAAATACCAATTAAACATGATTGCCTACATTTCGATTTCTTTTTAAGCCTCCTTAAGCGTAAGCCTTGAATCTTAATCATTTTCTAATTGAAATAAGGATTCTAAGAAAGATGGTTTAGTAGCATTCGATCTTAACTGTTAACTTGGCAAGGGAACACAAACCTTGTGCAAACCTATTCCGTTTGGGGAATTAATGTTATCCTTCTTGGGACAGATATTTCTCAAGTTTATGTATATATATATATATATATATATATATATATATATATATATATATATATATATATATATATATATGTTTAAATATTTTCTTTGTCGTACGAAACTTTAAAATGGCATTGAAAGAGACAATATTTATTACTAATTAAGAAATTAAAAAGATGAAAGGGCAGCTGACCGGTTTCGTACCTTGCTCGAAAGACCCAAACATCGAGGTATCGTATAAAAATATAAAAAAGATGCTATAGGAATTATGGCGAGGGAAAGGGGTAAAAAAGGGTTAAAAAAGAAAATAAAGTTCAATCAAATAGAAACAACATTAAGCCCGATGAGATTTTCTCTTTGCTTGCAAAGAGAAGGTCTCAAAGACTTACTATAGATTGTTTCTAGGATCTTGAGATGATAGGAAGAGTGCGACTTACTAAGAATGGAGAATAAGTCGACACTTTATTTAGAGGCACAGGTGCGGTTATTTATGAGATGTTCACCTATCGACGAACCATAAGTATTATTCAAAACGTCAGTTGGTGAATAATTTGCATTGCGAATTTTTGTAGGCATGTGTTGTTTGACACGGATGTCTAATCAACAGTGCCCATATATATATATATATATGTATATATATAAACATATATATATATATATATAAACATATATATATATAAATATATATATATAAATATATATATATATATAAATATATATATATATATATATATATATATATATACATACATAATGCATACATTTACGAAATGTTCGAGTCATGTTCCTAAATTGTTGCTCATTCGTAATGATGTATTAGACTACTTAATAAAAGAAGAACGTTGAATATATAACTTAACGATTTTGCTCTTTGAAACTATTTCTATACATGCATACACATATTCGTGTCTATACATATATATATATATATATATATATATATATATATATGTGGGTATATGTGTGTGTATGTATGTGTGGAGACACATATATGTACGTGTATATTAATATGTTTGCCTATATATATATATATATATATATATATATATATATATATGAATCTACTTGTTTACAAATCTTTCAAGTTTTCCCCATCGCAGTTCTTTCTTTGCTCATCTCAGTTCGATTTGAGTATTGACATAGCCCAACATTACATTTTTCTTTTTCTCTCTTTGTTCCATGCATTGTTATATCGAAAGGATGTTTTCAAGGACGCTGCACGATTGTATTCTTCCGCTATTTGTTTACAATAAATTATGGCCTGCTATTTTATGATGACAGAACTAATTCGTTGTGCGGAGTAGTTTTTTGACTACGCCCTCTTCGTATCTATCCTTGCCTGACTTAATTGAATAAACATCTCATAAAGTTGACGCTCAACGATCGGTGGATATGTTGCCTCATCGGCTTTCTGAACGGTAGAGATAGTTTCAAATAGAGTCTTATTGACCACCCGAAGTGTTAGTTTCACATACACATCGGAGATAAGCATGATTGAATACAGAAATACATTTGAAACAAACGTACGCGCTAAAAGATTAAACAATTCTTGAACACAGATGAGTAACCAAATTAAAAACCCACTATTTCTATACTCTATAATAGCCATCAATGGGTGTATACAGTCACCATCATCAGGGTTTATGATCACTTTTGGAAGAATAAGTCCTCCCTGGTCTGATTTGATTTCAGCATTAAGCATTCGCATGTAAAGTAACTCTGAATGGCTGTGAAACCGCAAAACAGTTTGTATATAGTTTACTATATAGTCAACTATAAAAAACTGTTCTGTTAAGTTTTTTTTTGTAAATAAAATCTAGCCAAAACATTTTTACGATTGCATTCAACTTACCTCATTATACATTTTCAAAAGCTTTACTTATATATTTTTATATATAGTAAGTAATTAAAATATATGTAGGACAATGAGGCTACACAGAGGCGTGCGTATTTCTTCTTCGTAACACAAGATTGTCAGGCTGAAGTTACTAATGTGCTTGATTTTTTCCATTCTGTTTTTCATACATTCTATCCCCACGACATTTAATTTTATGAGATACCGTGTATTTTATCCTTACACACACATACACACATATACACACATTACACATACATATATATATATATATATATATATATATATATATATATATATATATATATATATATATATGTGTGTGTGTGTATATGTGTGTATGTGTGAGAGAGGCAGAATAAAATATACGGTGTCTCATCATTTTTTAAAAGGATAAAATATACGGTATCTCACACATACATGTTGCTGAAACAGAATGTATGAATAACACAATGGTAAAACAATTGCATAGAGGAAACGGTATATAAAATAACAAAAAAGAAAGATTGACTCGTTTCGTTCAGATCAATCGACATTTACTGATAATATTCGTTGATCCGAACGAAACCAGTAAATCATTCATTTCATTATTGTTATATATATATATATATATATATATATATATATATATATATATATATATATATATATATATGTGTGTGTGTGTGTGTGTGTGTGTGTGTTTGGGGGGATTGGTGGGTGGTTGTGTATGTATGTATGTATATTGGCAATACTAAAATATGTGGCTTTAAAGAATGCAATGCAATTGGTGAATGTTATGAGCCAATGCATTATGAAAATGCACCATAATGCTATACTTTCCTAAAGACTGACAATAAATAATTTTGTGATTTTAAAGATGTGATTAGTATATTAATTAACCTATTTAAAATGACAAAAAAGAAATATCTTACGGTTATGAAAATCTGAATGTTTTTGTGCTCATATGCGTTTGATTTTCAATACCATCATCTATAGACTTCCCTTTTTACATATCAAATATCAATCTATCCATTGAAACTTCTGCCAGATTAAGTGTGTATTGAATATGGAAGAAAAGTTATCTAACTATGCCTGTCAGTAAATATAATATATAGTTGGGATTATTAAATATGAAGTTTTCCTGTGCTTAGTGTATTGCTTTAGCTGTGAAAATACACCCGTTCTTGTATCTGTGTGTTTGTGCTCCAACCGAGTTCACTGATGCTCCCTTTCCACCAAGAAGAAATTAATTGAAGCGACCTGAGTGTAAGTCAATGGCGCGAATCGCTATTTTGAGAGATTGCAAACAGCGCACATTTTTATAAATGCAGAAACGATACATTAATGCAGTCAAACGTCCCGGCTGATCACTTCAAAGACAGCGGTATTGCGACAAAAAAAGAAGGAAAGGACGAGGATTGAGGACGATAGAAATAATTAGAAAAGAGAGAGAGCGTGAGGGAAAGTAAAAAGGTTAAAGAGAGGAAGCTAGAGGTAGAGAGACACAGACATATATAAAGAGGGTGTGATTGACACCCAAAACAGAAAGACAGACAGAATATGTTTTTTTCTGATTATTTTGAGGTTTTATCATCGAAAGCGACGCTAAGATTTACAATTAAGCGCAACGTACTTTAAATAATGTATAGGAAAATATATGATAAAATAGAAATATACAATGTATATGTCAATACATACTTAATGTAAAAATATTTATATATATATATATATATATATATATATATATATATATATATATATATATATATCATTTTATTTATTATCTTTGGACGTATAAGTATACAACATGTATAAAAAACAGAATTTTCGGAGGCTTCTTGCAATCTTCTTGCAACCTTCTTCAATGTTATGAGATATGTTTGTGTGCAGTAGTTAGTAGCATCAGAGAAATTCAGTAGAGCCAATGGGACGAAAAGGGGCATAAACGTGACTAGTGCGTAATAATTCAAGTGTCTCTGACCTCTCCTAAAATTGTCATACCTATGATGAAAGAGACAAAATGGTTAAAAACGTAGAGATATCGTAGACATTTTCCAAGAGTGTAGGAATTAGGATTAGAAAGTGCTGTTCCCTTCGGGGCGAGGGGAGCAAGAAAAAGGAATATGATTTTAAATGTAACACATTTTGAACTAGTATTTTTTCGTAAGTAAGATCGGGGAGTGTGTTTGCGCTTTGATGTTAAAAGTGTCAGTAAATAAAGAACTTTTTGATGTTCTAATAAATATTGTATATTTACAATATTGTATATTATCACGATAAATTATTATTAAACGATAATTCAATCATCGTTAATTTAATTCAACATTTAAATATTATATATGTATATATATATATATATATATATATATATATATAATGATATGTATATTACTATAACATAATATATATATTACTGAAACAAGAATGATGTTTAACTCTAATAAGTCAAGATCGTAAACTTATAGAAATGCAGTTGGAGGAAGTACACACCACATTCCATACGCATGCAGATAGGAAATATACGAAAAGCGAGTGATACGAATAAATAGATGAAGTCTATTTCGAATGTTTTGCAATGAGTATTTCTAATATGTATGATTTACATTATTCGAACTAATATTCTAATCTTGGTTGTTATATTCACAGCGCCTCGGCAGACGTACCATCCGATCTACTTTTTTATGAGTAACTCTAAAAATACATACGTATAAATTAAATAGTTGTACTTATACAGATAAATAAAAGATTAGGCTGATGCTATCAACATTCATACTTGAAATATCGACATGAACAAGTAGCGTAACAGGTAATGACCTTGTCTAACACGAAGTCTTACGTGACAGTCTTTTGGGGGTTAAAGTTTAAACAATTACTGTATACGATAATAACCAAGAATAACATGGAATTAATACTTTCTCCCAGTCATGGCTGACAGAATGAGAACAATCCATCTATGTGGATTAAGTTTGTTTTCAATTCCTTTCGGCATAGAAATTTCCAAGTTCTACTAGAGGTTTTCCGTATACGAAAAGATTCCCCATAACTAGTTTTGATGTGAAATTAGCCGAAACGTTGTGAACAAAGTTTCGGCTCATTTAACATCGAAACAACTAAAATTATTATAGTTTTCCGAAAAATCGAAATAATACAAAGGTATTCTATACCTCTATTTTGATTGTTATTCTTATTTTTTTCATACATTTAACTTTTAATTAATTCAAGTGACACTTTTAAATTATTTATAGAATTATTTCCTTTGCTTTTTGCACTTACCTTAATGAAATAATATGAACTCTTTTCTGACTCCACAGTCACTTATTCGGTCGATGGTGACCTGAAATAAATGAATATTGCATTATTTTTTCTTACTAGAATTGGTACTAAATTATAATTAATAAGGTTTCCGACGTTTAACCGGATAGAAAGACGGAAGATACACTATCAAATGCGATGCTAAAGTTAACAATGGCGTAACTGCTCAAAGTAAATGATAAGAGAAGAATAACACAAAGAAATATTGTTAGACTTTCATTTTCCTTTATACACCCGTATCATCCTCGTTAACTCAGGTTCATTTCGTCGGCTATCTACCCACTCGACCGCCGATGTTTATTTGAAAGGTTGATTTATAAAGACAGTCACAGAAAAAAACATCAGAGAGACATGTAACTTGTATATAGTTTAGAATGAGAGAGAGATAAAGACAGACACATTAAAAGACTGATAGCTCGTCTTACTACACCCAGTGCTGTGTGCGCTTTCCTTATTAAAAACAGCACTCAGATATGTCTGTTCTGCTTGAAGTCTTGCGAGAACCCCCCTAAAAAATTGGAATACTCAGCCCGAAGTCACGTGATTTTGAGGACCCTTGAGTTTTAAAAGTGTCACTCGAACGTTTCCATTCAAACACGACTCCGGCTATATAATAATGTCACAGAAGTCAAGCATGAAAAGCATGTTTTTCTGGTACAAGATGATGTTGCGCCATGATAGTTTATGAAACAGTCATTTGGTAATTATTTTTCTCCTGATACTTTTCGGTGAGGGGTCACAAGATTTTAAACATGTGAAAACCCACAACAGATTTGCGTACAAAATGCGGACATTTTACCCGGTGTGACGGATGTACGTCTTATGTATTCTGATCGATTGCACTTATCTTTAGAACAATCTATGTACCGCTTATATTATACTACGACGCTAAAGAGACCCAGTTGTTAGTTCGCTGAAGGAGCTATAAACTTTAATATAGAAATCTCGAATTATTTTAATTTAATAAATAAAAATATGTTTTACACTTTTGAAAAAAGTTTTAACATACTAATACATTTCAACAAAAATGCAAGTCGAGTTGAAAATAAATAAACTCACATGATCATATAATTTATTTTATTAAGGAAACAAGTTTAAGATTTCTCAGACATGTTCACATTATCTAATTTATGAAGGCAAATCTACTCCCGTACCAATGTCGTGTATAGCTTCGTGAACAAAAGTAACATAACACATGATTTCGACATTCTTTTTCGTCCTAAATTACTCCGCATAAGGAATAAAACATATTATTTTTTAATCACATATACCAATTTTGCTTTTGGTTCTGCTTTACATTTTCTTTAAGATTAGACATATTAACTTAAAGGTCTGGTATTTACTGTGACTCTACTCATCGTCACCGCCGCCCCAAAATTAGCGAATAATTTTGCTTTGCACTGTCTCACACTCTATCACTGATTGGTAAATATTCTTACGGTCGTTCGCTACAGGACAATATACTAATACACACACCGTAATACGCGTAGATGTTGTATATTGTTCAGATAGATAGAGGAGGGGAGAGGGAAAAACACAGACACATAGAAATAGAGATTCGATTTCGAAGATTGATTTAATTAGATCAATCATATCGTAACTGAACATTGTTCTTTCTTTACTTAAATTCGAAGTAGATCAAATCGTTAATTTCTTAATTCAACGGTAAAGTTACTACTGAGAGGAACATACTTCATCAGTCTGATCCTCGACAGTACACATGAATGCTTTTCTCTGGTGTTCTATAATAATGTACACATATTTATAAACAGTTAATTTATTACCTTTTATTCTGTTTTCTTCGTATTTACCATGACACGCTTACATTTATTTTAATAAGATGTATACTACTAACACAACTACTAACACTACTACCTTTACTACTACTACTAATAATAATTATGATAATAATCATAATAATAACAGCTGAAATGATGCTGATCATGCTGATAATAATAATAATAATCATTAAAAATCCGGACTTTAAAAACATAATGCGAGTGTAGAATCAACGTATAACAAATCAGGTCGGGATAACTAGTTATTTATACATGTATGATTTCGACAAAGCAATTACTACAGCATTAATGCGATTTACATTTAGAGTTTTAGTAATAACATTATATTGCATTCAGGATTAGGAACAGGATATTTATGATTCCGGTTAGTTTAGAATCAAAACGACAAATGTATTTAACAATACATATGTAAAAGTATTATAAATCTGTTTTCTAATGTCCACTCAAATGCCGGAAAGAAGAATGTAACACAACTAATAAGTTGCAGATTACTGTTTATTGATTTCGTTTCAGTTTGTTTTCCTCGTGGGCTAATTTAACCCATATTTATTATAAATAATGAATTACTATCGGCAGGATGAACGCCCCGAAAGCATTGTTAGTTTCGTCTAGACACAATAATTTCAGACAATATATTTATAACTTCACACGCGAACATCGTCCTTCAGGTTAATGCAGGCGTGGTGTCCTTTTCTGTAAAAGAACAGTAAAACGATTTCAATAAATTTCCCTCTTTAAATATTTAAATAACGGAAAACTTATTTGTTCATTTCTGCTTGATTGTTATACTGCGTCTTCGCATCTCATGTGAGGCATAGTCGGTCACTCGGTCAGTCACGCTTCAGTATTCATTGGTTGTTTTTCTCCAGTTGTTATACTTAAGAGAATTACAAATGCACTTATTTTAATTTATATTTAATATTCGGCGCGTTTTCTAATTTAGGATGTGGGGGAAGTAAGGGCGATAACTTATCACAACTATTTTTTAGTTTTTTAACAATTGATTTTAATAGATAGTTTACAGATTTCTTATCTGTTTAATTATTGTTATCTCAAATTATTTTTAGATGTTGTGGTTATGATGGCTAATAGATATGCATAATTAGCATAAGTAGAAATAAACTACTATATAAACCTCACTTTAAGTATAGCTATCAGTGAAAGTACACTAGCAAGTGACTAGGTACGTTTTCGACTTCACAAAAATGGCGTCGCCGATAGGATCCCAATAGCCCCTGTAGGACCTTGACTTCGTTGACACATGAATAAGATGCTTTGCTGCTAGTGCCCGGACTAAAAAGTTAAAAGACAACAAGTAAACGGGAGGAGAAAATGAAATAAGAGATTTATTTTGGGCTGCAGCTGGATGTGAGGCCATCATGAAAGTTTAAACCATGGTGTATCGCATGAATCTAGAAGACCTGACTTTCGGAAGAATAATTCAGCTCATAAAAAGAAATATGAGACCTAAGAAAAGGTTAGTTGTGGCAGAAAGAACGAAATTTATGGAAATGTAACAATAAATTGACGAACCAATCATAAAATATCTACACCGTGTACGAAATGCGAGTTTGAAAAACTTGGACAAAAAGAGCAGACTATCGCGGTAAATTTAATTAAATTAAGATTAATTGGAGGTATCTACTATGCGTCACACAGGAATGAAAGAAAAGAAGAGCTACAAATAGGAGGCATGTCCTTAAATACTTGCATTGTTTTATACAGAAACAAAAGTAAACACAGAAATACAGCGATCATACAAGTCAACACAACGACCACATAGTCGCCGATATGTACATGTTATTAAAGAAAAAAAATATTGGTATTGTGGACGTGAACGCGAAATAAAAAGGGGCAAATGCCCAGTATTTGGAAACACTTGTACACAATTGCTTAAGAATGAACCATTTTCAAGCAGTATGCAAGTTCAAAAATGGGCCAGAAGGAATATACGGTTTTACAAACATAGATTTGAAACCAGCACAGTACCAAATTCGAATAAGTGATAATTTCAAAGAAGTAAGAAAGATAAATACGCCATTGGGTTGCTAAAATGGAAAATAATACCATATAGAATAAATACAGAAAACTACATATTTCAAAACTTCATCGAACATGTGTTAGGAGAAGATAGAAAAATATGGTCTGTTACCAAGACGATATTTGCATAGGATTAAATCATGAAATTGAATGAAAATCACACACGGTCTTGAACAAATTTAAAAAATGCGGGAATGACTAAATGAAAAAATGCGTAAACAATAGTAGTAATATATCATTTTTAGGGAATTCCATTTCAAAATAATGTATGTCCCCAGATCAAGCTTTAATAGAAAAATATTTAAAATATCTATACCTTCAAACAAAGGAACTCGACTCTTGTTTTGGGATTGCTCAATTTCTGCAGGCGATATTAACTACAATATACAAACTTGACTGAACTGCTTGCAAATTTAAGAAAAAAGAATGTTGAATTTATTTGGTCAGAAAATAACAATAAAAAAGCGTTTGAGATATTGAAATTAGTAAAGGCAAATAAACCAGTAGAAAAGATTGTTGATCTCAAAAAAGCATTACGTTAACCACATATGCAAGTGAACATTCGATATCTGGAATAGTATCACAAGAAGAACATTCGATAATGTATTTAACAAAAAGACTAACGAACACTGAATTTAATTATTCAAATATAGAGAACGAAGCATTGGGCATTGTATAGTGCACCACCAAGGCTAAACAATTTTTAATTGGAAAAAATATCTTAAGTGATCATAGATCATTGGAATTTATATTCAATCCAAGAAAAGTATTACCCAAAGTTACGACATCGAAAATATTAAGGTGGGCAACCAAATGAATTATATTTGACTTTGATACAGAATACGTCAATGTAAATTCAATTCCACGCGTAGATGCACTATCAAAGTTGCGATTTCATAAGGAGTTGAAAGATAAAACAGAAGAAGAATTTGAAGCTACATTCTGACATTGGTTAGAGACTGATGTTTTTATCTTAAGATAAAATGGCTATTGAAACTAGACATGATCCAGTACTAAGTAGGGTAACATCGAGAATAAGAGAAACATTGGGGAAATTGTTCCAAAGAAGATAGACCTTACAAAGAAATAAGGCATACCTTAACGATAGAAAATAGAGTGATTTGTAATGGTAATCTAGTAGTTCCTCCAGAAACACAAATAAATTTGGTGATAAAAAGTGCACATGATGATATACACTGTTAAACTGCGGCCACACACAAAATAATAACACTCAAAGCATTAGTAACCACGATATTAACAGGATATCGAAGAATTTATAAAAAAGATGCACAAAATGTAGAGAATTAACAAATCTTACATAGAATACTTTACATTCATGGGCCAGAGAAGTAGAGTCATGGAGTCGTGTACATATGGATCATGCGTACATTTCTGGAGTAAGACTCTTATAAATAGAAGCATACTATTTTGCAGCCTTACCTGAAGTAGTCTGTGTGCCGGACAAGTACAGTTCTACCATAAAACATATTCTCGAGAATGGGTAGCCTTTACACCTTGGTATCTAACAATGCTCCAGAGATTTGTGATAGGCGTCTTAATTTATGGTTGGGGGGAAATAGGATGCAAACCGTACAAGACACCGCCACATCACCCTCAATCGAATGGGTTGGTAGAAAGAATGGTACACACCATATAAACGGGACACAAACCATGTTCCCAGCGAAAAGTAAAAGTAAGAGTTATTCTACCAAGGCTGCTTTTAAGCTATCGAAAAATACCACACGCGATAAGATAGAAAGCCCAGCAGCTTTAATGGGAAGACAACTTAGAGCTCCGTTAACTATGTCGTATTGTAAAAATGAAAAACTCTCGTACAAAAAGAACAAATACTCAAAGCCAGAAAGGACATAATTTATCGTGCAAATCGTCCACAATACAGCTATGAAAAATAGAGACCAAATAAGGTTCCAGTGTAAATATCAAGAGCACAATGAACAAATCGTAACGACTCCTCCCGTTATTGAGTTATTAGAACAACATGTACAGAATCAAACGTCAGAATATGAAACAATGCGAGATCAATTAGGTAAAAATGAAGATTCAGAGTCGGATTCTGATCAAAGTATGAAAGGGGACAGCCCTGGTTACAGTTTACTGCGATATAGGTCGAGATCTTTAAACGAAAGTTATAAGCAAGAGCAAGAAGAGCAAAGTAATATTAAAAATGAAACGATCATTAGAAGAAGTGCAAGATGCACTAAATGCATAAAGCCTATATATTTCAGGGGGATGTGGTGATACTGGCTAATTTATATGTATAATTAGCATAAGTATAAATACCTACTATATAAGTATCTGGTTAAGTATAGCTAGCTATGAAAATTATACTAGCAACTGACTAGGTAAATTTACAACTTCACTGCATATACTTTCGTTATCAATTCATTGTAACCAAGATTATTTGAGACACTAAAATTTTATTAAAAAAAACAACTTTTTATTAGTTTTCAAATGAAAATGAAGAAAATATTTTTGATTAGTTTAACTAGCTAATAGAATATTAAAAGAAAACAAATTTCCCATTAGACAAAACAAAGAAAAACAACACTGAATATGCATTTTCATTGGCTATTCTAATTAAAAAGTTTCACAATGTATACATAAAAAATGTCAAACTTCAGACGCCGTGGTACCATGAAGGAACCTATTGTAGACGATATATTCACTTCAGTCAAAATTAGAGCTTTGAACTGACACTTTAAATTCAACTGTTTAAAACATCTAAATATGAGTTGAGATGGGTTATATCCCTTAGTTTGTCACCTAAAGTAAAAAAAAAAGTTCTAAGATGCTGCACTTATACATTAACTTTAACTGCTAGTTTTGTATTATTAGACTTGCCTCGTATTCAAGACAAATATTGAAAGGTTATAGATTTGAATGATCTGTGGCTGTAAATCTTTGATTCTCATGAATCAATTCTCGTGAGATCTTTCGATTCATAATTACAGTCGAAAATTACCTTCAATAAATCACACATCGATCTTTCTCCGTACGTATATCGTAGAATTAACTCCAGCCTCTAATGATCAGATGTTTATAGTTACGTATTCTTTTTTGTGGAAATCGCTCTAGGCATGACACCACTTCATGTAAGATGCTATCAAGTACGAAATATGATTATCGCAAAGCCAGAGATAGCTATTCACATTAGTCTTAAAAAGACCAAGGATATATGTAGGACGAAAACAGTTCGCAGGAAAAGAGTTCCACGAGCCTTCAGTTCTTAAAAAGAAGCTACTGGAATCGGAAGTATTACTTAAATAATCGATAATTGTTTACGAACTATCTTGCACACAAACCATAGTGAAATAATAGTAACAATAGTGGTGTAGGCGTAGAATTGCTATAAGAACACGCTAAGCCCTTTCATGTTCGTACGTACGTTATCACCTTTTATGTGCATTATAAAATAATGAAACTGCCCGATTAGCTGTAATTAGTGAACCGTAATATTTTATATCTAAAAAGATGAGAAATGTTTAGTAGATGCTCTTAACGTCTAATCTTGACTATAACGTGTTTTGCAAGTTGATACACATAACATAAACGGATATTTGAGCTAGTATTATATGTGTTAGTTACGTTTTTTATCAATCATATTTTCATTCCCGGGCAATGTCGGGTTACGCTGCTCGTAATAAATTAAACGTTATAACAAAAATCTTACTTTTTTATAAAACAAAAATGCTTGTACGTATCTGACATCTTTAAAGAACTTGGCTTTTGTATTTGACTCATTTAAGTACCAAGACTAATCTTGTGTTCAGATAAATATCCAGGCACGGCTTTGCTTTAATGCGCACCTGTTTTTGACAGTTCGGAATACCTGGCGTAGTTAAGTAAATACCAACCAGCCCTTCCTCAACACTAATTCACTTACACATCTGACAGCCGCTCATAAGACAGAAAGGGCCCACATGGTATTCTAATTCTTTGTTTCTTGAAAAGCTTGTTTTTGGTTTGTAATTTTCTTTTGAGCAGACAAGGAAAAACTGATTTTCGCAGATTCTGCAAGATTCCTCGAGATGGCTCCGAATTTGGTGAAGGCATGGTACGTAGAATTTTATAAAACTAATCACAAAAGAATTTTGGTAGAACACGTGGGTGGCATCTGTTGAAAAACAGAAATGATGCTCCGAGATTGTTAGGGGAAGTATCAAGGAATATATTATCATTAAATACAATCATTTTAAATATTATTTTTAACATCTGTTACTCTCACCTTCCTCTCTATCTCTCTCTTTCTCTCACTTTCTCTCTCTCTCTCTCTCTCTCTAAATAATTAATATTTATTTATACATTTTATTACTAAAGGCTGGGCACTCTGAGTGAGTTTAATAACAAGCAGTACAAATAGCTTCATGCTTATACTTCTGACAAGGTTGTTTATCACCAAAAGTACATTTTTTTGTAAATATTGCCATGAAGACTCTTTAAAAGATTAACGTTTAGCACTGTTCAGAGATATTAAAAACAGACAGTCACTAGGCTATAAGCAAATATCCAATTACGTTCAGCGAGTCCTTAAGATAGTCTGGTGTCTACAGCCCGCTGTATTTAGGTAAAACATGATCATCTCCGATGGCCGCGAGCAAGATAGAGCGAAAGCGTACACTATTACTTGACTCTGTGAACCTGGTTCGCGCCTTGTGGATGTCTAAAATTGTCACTTTCCATATTGATGAGATCGTAAGCTCGAAACTCCGGCGTATGTAGTAATAACTCATTTAAGATGTTCTTTGTGAAAATATATATATATATATATATATATATATATATATATATATATAGGATCGGAAAAATGTGTCCTATAAGGAAAACAAAACGTTAATTTGCTTTGGAATTTTTACATGCAACTTTGGAATACATGATTAAAACCTGTCAATACAAACCTATTCTATATGCCTTACCTCATCCTTTATGCATGTCTTAATCTGACATCTGAAATAGGTACACGCTTTCTTTATGTCTTCTTCTGGGTAAGATTTATATTGTATGCGGATGGCAGCCTTACTTTAGCCAACATTGGCATGAGGAATTGCATCTTTTCTCTACTCGATGCCTCCTCACGATAATAAAGTTGTGATCAAGGGAGCTCGGGGTCAGATTTGTTTGGCCAAAAGTTGGCTATTTTTATTTGACAGAACTCAAGGGGCGTATTGGCTGGATGGGTAGAATCCCCCGTCGTGTTGCCACACTTAATGTTTGTCTGGGTAAGTTTCCTTCAGCCAGGGAAAAAACGGTGTACCTCAGATCATTATAATACAAATTAGCTCAGATCTTTCCACCAGACTTGGAGAAATAAGTGGGACTTTTCTTGCCCGGAACCATAATTTGGGATAAACTACGGGTTATAGATAACCCTTTAACCTCGTGTTGATGTTGCTACTCAGCAGTCATTCCTTCTATTATGAACTTGGTCCACAGTAAAGATTTTTTCATCGCTGAAAATCTTCACACAACTTCTATTGTGCTTGATGAATGTCAGTATCTTCTGAAACCTCTGAAGCCTATTTTGTTTTATGACGTCACGTAAGACATGACTTGGTCGTCAACAAAGGTCGTGATACCAAAGTTCTACTGCACAGCAGTACTTACGGTCTTTGTTTTCTACTTTTATGATCTTAGTATTTCTTCTCATACTGACAATGGGTTCATACTTGATTTTACTCTTGAGAATGTTTAGGAAGGGTCAATTTCTTTTTCTGTTTTGACCTTCACTGCCAGGAGATCTCATTGTCTTCGAAACCAAATTTCTTGACACGTTTGGTGCAACGGACTGTTCTCTCCCTGACACCAGCGATCCTGGTAATGTATTTCTGAGGGACATGGGCGTCCATGAGATCATACACCCGGCTGCGTTTCTTTTCCTGGTGCTCACTTTCTAAGATATTCAGATCTGAAATGCACAAAAGCGTTAGTGAATAAATAAATAATTAATATTGAATTCATAGATTTGATACCCCAAACCGTTTTGGTAGTATATTGAAGTTTCTGAATAGTACAAATTTGCTTCCTATATATATATATATATATATATATATATATATATATATATATATATATATATATATATATATATATATATATACAAGCAAAATCAGTGTACCAGCGTTGCAACGGGTGGAGTATGAAATAAGAATTTAATAATTAAAATATAACTATTCGAGTTTTAATTATGAAAAAAAAATAATCAGACGAAAACCCATTTCACTTCAACTAATGTAGGGGAGTAAAATGATATTGATTAAAACATTACTTTTGTTTTACATGAAATGAAATAGATTCCTTTCAGTGTTGAGTTAATTAGCTCTCCTTCCATAGCTTTAAGCAGGTGTTATCTTTATTAAGTCATATTTTAATAATCTAAATTACTTAGAGTGAATTGAGTTCATCTTTCAAGTTACACAAATAAGCTAATACCAATCATTATCTCAAAAATGGTATTAGATCCCACTCTAATACTATTCCTAATACTAAAACCACCCGCATAAAATGTTTTTTAAGTTAATGTGACTAAAACCATGATCATGAATCTTTCCGCGATCAGTGAAAGAGATATCTTTCTCGACTGAGACTATTGTGACACAATGTTAGAAGCAGATTACCAGAATTTTTTTTCATGTGTGTATAAAAACAAGTTATTCTTACCTGCATAATCATTTGTACTTTTTATTTTGTAATGATTCCCTCGAGTTGTAGGGTGGGGTAGGGCATGATTAGTAAGTGGGGCATTATGGGCCAAATCGAAGACTTCATGTATATTCTTCCGACTGAAAGTTGTTTGTATGCTCTCCTTCGTTTATTTACCAATTTCGGAAAGTTCTTCAATTGACTGGCGTAATTTTTATGGTAAACGTGTTTTATCTAGGTTTTAATAAAATAACTTTGACTAAGAAAATATCAACAGAAATTTAGATTTAGACATTACTGACAGTTACTAAAATAACTTACTTTTAAAGATGGGACATAATAGGTCACCTCATATTTTTATTGACGTAATACTCATTCAGCTTCTTGTCAGTGATTTGAATAGATTTGTACTAATGAGCGTCTGTGCTATCTATATGTCACCTAGTAATTATTTTATGGGGATGCTCTGTATTTTTCCTGTTAAAGTTTTGTTATAGTAACCACTACTATAACAACACTTTAACAGCAAAAATACAGAGCACCCCCATAAAATTAGTACTAGGCGACATATAGATAGCACAGAAGCTCATTAGTACAAATCTAATTAATTAGTACAAATCTATTCAAATCACTATAAATATAAAGCTCTCTAAGTACCTATTGTTGTTATGCTGCATGTTGAAACTCTTTATGATTTTTTGTTTTAACAAAATGGAGTTTTTATTGAATAGACATACTGGTGACTCATTATGCCCTACCAGCTAAAGAAGTTCACCAATTGTTATACCGTTGGTTATAACCCATAACTTTTGGGCACAATATTATACTATTTTAGAAAAAAAATACAAACCGACTTATTATTCATGGATTGCACATTTACTGCAATGAAATTGTATTTTTCCTAAACAATCATAAAAAATCGACACATTCTACTCGACTCCATTCTATTTAGCTATATGTTTTAAAATAGTTTAAAAGCTGAAAAAAGCTAAAATCGCTAAGTAAAAAAAAAATCCATCCGTAATATTTTCTACAGTCCTGTTATTAGTGTACGGTTAAATATTAAATAGTTTCCGCGCTTCAAATTATGGACTGTCGATAACTTCGATTGGTGTGATATTAAAAACATTGAAAATGTGTAGATTAAGTTAAATATAAGTTAGAGATATTGAATGTTCTCGCTCACACACCGCGTATTCTGAATTCGTGGCCATGTGCCGCCATCAGTGGGCTGTGTATGTTGTTTGAAGAGGTCATCAACAACGTTTTAAGTATAATTTAGACCTTCTGTAAAAAGATCGAAATGATTACACACTAACTATAAGTAACATGTAAAAACAAAGCCTTTTTATGATTATTTGATGCTTTTATATAAGCAAGTCAAAATACTAATTTTACTTGATTTTTAATGTAAATTTAAAGTTACAGCTTATTGTAATTAATAGTTTTCCTCTGTCGACAGGGCCACAAATTCACCGACTGCCACCGTGCTAAAAAAACGAAAACGGGGTCACCGTGATGCCTAATAACGGGGTCCTGGTGGCTGCGTCATTCTTCCACTTCGACCCTTACATCAGCTAAAACTAAAATTGGAGGGACCTGATCTCGTAAATCGGCTAGAAACCTCATGCAATAGTATATATAACTCAATTCCGCATTACTCAGTATAATTTAGAAACAAACCGAAACCTCATTTATCCTATTTACTTTCTTCCCAAATAGTTATACGCTCATCTTGGAAGTTATTCTCACGACGTTTAGGCCGACAAGTTCTAACCTTATATTCATTCTCAGATCAGGTGATACTAACGACTCATACATCAAAATACTTAAGACTTCTACGGATCAGGAGTGCGTTCGACTAGACACACTTGAAGAAGTCGGAAACTTATTCCGCGAAACGTTGTGAAAATAGCATCTAAAATTGAATAGTTGTCGAGACTGTTAATACTGACTCCAATGATCAATCTTGATTTGTACATTTTTCTTATTTGTTTCTTACAAGAATATGATAATATAGGTAGTTCCGTCTTAACATTTAAGTTAAACATAACTTATTAATCCCATTTCATGCTTTTTATCTAAGCCAACTTTTCATTAAAAAATCTATCCAGTTCATTTTCAGATAATTGGTCGAATATCTTATTTCAAAATTTAGCGATTTAGCTTTTTATATGAAAGTATATTTGATTAAATATGATCCAAATTACCTTCCATAACGCTTAAACATGTTATAAAAATGATCAAATGATTTCCTCCTACACATAAACTTATGTATATATCTATCTAAATATAAGATGGGCATATATTTATATATTTGTATGTACATGATTCAATCCTAAACATTTAACATAAGTGTAAACCCTTCGGTAAACTCTAGATGATTCCGATTTTTGTGAAATATATACAGTTGTTATAAACATAAATTAATAAATTTGTTTAGACATTGTAAATTGCTATTAGGGGGGACATATACGGGCACAGCCTCCCACTTGGAAAATAAAATATTTCGGATAAGCATTAAATTTGATCTATAATTATTGGACACCAACTAAACAAGATTTCAATTTATTATTTAGACCACATAAGCGTAACTATTGAGTATTAGATATTTTCTGTTATAGATTCGGATAAAAAAAACTAAAAAACATTTCTCGGCAGACGGTTTAATATAATTACCTTTTGATTTTAATATTTGAAACGGTACATAAAGTTGTTACAAAACTCTTCATTTCGGGAAATCAATTCTAACCATTTTGCTATGGGTATTCTTCTATTATATATATATATATATATATATATATATATATATATATATATATATATATATATATAAGTATTTAATGTATCCACATAAAATGTTATAGGTATATATATTTTTTTAGGTATCAATTTTCAGTATTTTCTTCAACAGTGCTCGATACTTGAGTAGAACTACGTTGTGAGGTATGAAAATATATTTATGGCAATTACGATACACAGAGGCTTCTTTGTTTCCGGGGATGAAAGGCGGAACCATATGTGTAGTTTAACTGCCATAAATATATTTTCATAACTTACTATATACATATATATATATATATAAGTATATATATATATATATATATATATATATATTTACATCTATATCCATTCACATTACTAACTTTATATATAGAAAGAGATTATAGATGAGTGTGTTCACAACAAGTTTGCCGTGATTGATCACGTCTGAGACAAAAATGTTCCACCTCTGAAAGTCCCACGTCATGCATAATATATTTTATTTATCTAAGATCGCAATAAATATATCAGTTTTGCTGAAGTCATTCTCTAAGATGATAAAACAAATATTTGGCCGAGAGGTGCAAGTATTATAGGCGCCATTAATAGGGAATCATTTTTATTTATTTGTTTCAAAGCCGAACAGATTGATTTATTACTGATCTTTGTTAGATTCTGACAACTCTACAGAGGATGGAAATCAAGGGATCGTGGTTTTATCTAGGGGGGCATATACCAATATAATACTCAACGTTTTTCCCTATTTACTTTCCTCCACACATGGGCAGAGTTTGGCAAAAGGTCGGTTTTTAATGTGGTAAAGTCAAGATCATGAAGACACGCACTTTGTAATAGGACACATATTTAAACTGTCTTCGTGTACATTTCTCATTCACTGACGAAACACATGGCAGATTAATTGTACTATCCGAACATATACTATACATTGCTTTTAGTCAAGTACTAATCGCGTGTTTGTTTAAAACACCTACGTTTCATTTGTCTGTAATACGGGAAGTCTCTGTCAACGACTCGAACACCCAAGTATTTCTCTAACAAGGTGTATGCAGTTCCACGCCTGAAGCTAGAAGGAATCCATGCCCTATGACACTGTTCCCTACCTGGTCAGCGAAAAAGTACTAGTAAGATGTTTTAGACCTGGCAATAAAAGGCGACCCAGCATGACTATCATAACCATAACTAGTATTATTTATTTAACTCAAGCTTAAATAGCAAAACATGTATTTAAATGTCGTCCTTGAACTAACAATTCTTGTCTTTTCTTTAATAATTTCATCTGATGTTCGAAGTTTATTATTTGCTATTCTCTAAACAGAATTTACATTTTTCAACTCTTGATTTTGCAAAGAGGAATATTTTGAGAATTGCCTTGATTAACATTACCTTTTAATGAATTCTACATGTAAACATTGTATGTGGTTAGGACCCAAATACTGTGAATCTCTTTCAGGATAACACCTACTGATAGGATGATGATGATAAAATCGTACCCCATGCTTTCCAAATATTCATTTTCAATGTCGGGAGTTGCTACGTGCTTTTGAACCATCTGTTCTCACCAATCATCACCATCTTCGGCTTTCCCAAACTTCTTAGCGACTACTAAATATCCCTCAGTGTTAAATATGACAAAATTGAACGTCGATGAACCAAAAATGTTGAAAATTAATGACTGAACTTCGTCGATAAATTAGGCATAAACTGAAACGTATTTGTAGCAAATGTGATTGGATTAAAGACATTGTTTTGAAATTCATCAGCGATTACACGGGTGGCATTTACATATTTTAATTTAAGCTCTGTATGGTGCGGGAATGTACACACAATATATGAAATAGACCAAAATCAAGCTGATATTTGAAAGATAAATTGCAAGTAATGGATCGAAAGTCAATATATCACTTTATTCAAGTTGTTAACTCGTTTCACCACGTTGTTAACCGGTTTCCTCACGTTGTTAACCCGTTTCTTCATGTTGTTAACCGGTTTTCTGACGTTGTTAACCCGGTTCTTACCGTTGTTAACCCGTTTCCTCACGTTGTTAACCCGTTTCTTTTAGATTACTACGTATACATAAAATATCTCCCACAATTAAATATTCGTGCAGGACAAAGAATTTAACTCTAAGGAATTGTACGTCACATATATGAACACTCATTAAGTAAATCTTTTATTGTCTGTCCCAAAATGTGCCGAATTGACGTCTTATATTCCGACTGGTTGCTCTGTAAATTGTTCCGTACATAACTTGATTTTAATAAGCTACAGGACATTGGGGGGGGGACAAAACATAGTTCGGGGTCATGTTAATTGTACAGTACGCAATCCAACATTTGGAATAACCAGTCCTGGACAATAACACATATTTATTCGAACACAATTGCGTGAAAATAATGTATATAAAATGAAACGTTATGTGACTCTCGTTTTGGGAAAAAGTACAAGATGAAGAACTTAGTAGGTTTGTATGTACTTTTGAGCTTTAAAGTAAGTTGATCCGTAGATACATTTTTTGATGTATGTGTTTGTCTTCGAGCGGCCGGCAGTTTCTGCCTGACTGAAGAACCCTACAAACTTTATTTTTATTTTAGAATTCTCGTTTGATGCTACTATTCTGTGCATGTAACGAGTCGTCAGTCAATTGACCTTTTCACACACGTAATATAATACTCCAGGCAATCTACAATATTAAAAGTATCACCATGCATTTTAATTCCTATTATCAGATGTGTCCTTAGTGATTGTTTCAAACATAAACCCCTGCTTATCATCTTCGTCAGTCAAAAACATGATTCTTTTTCAATAACACATCTAGATTTGTTCGACCTTTCAAAATTGTAAAAGAAAATACGTATTCTCAAAATTATTATTTTAATAATTCAAGTTGTGTTATTCAGAATCAGACATGTGCCCCTCTGCCTGTCACTTCATTATTAGAAATATGACCTATTATTCTCATGAACTGACCTCAGATCTACTGCAGACATCCGAACAGTCATCTCTAAACACATATATCATACACTAGACAAGGCAAGTTAAGCAAGGGCAGTAGCGCTTGATATATCCAAGGCCGTTGACAAGATATGGCATAAAGGCCTACCCCTGAAAATACCCTTATATGTTATTACTTGACGGATATTTAATATAATTAGATCGTTCCTAACGAAAAGAAAGATCCAGGTTGTACTCGATGGCCGTTTATTTTAGCAACATGACATAAATGCTGGTGTATTTCAAGGATTTATCTTTAGACCTTTACTGTTTCTGATCTTCATAAACGATCTCCCTGATGACATTGAGTCTGATATTGGTATATTTGCTGACAGCACCACGCTTTACTCTAGTCATGTGGGCAAAACGGGTGCGATCATACCCGAGGCAACGCTTACATCCTTAGGAAATCACCTCCAGGCTGTAGTGGATCGGGGGGGGGGGTCATAAATGGTTGGTAACTTTTAATGTCGCAAAGACAACGCTCCTTTCCTTCAATAACTACAAGAAACCTCTCCAACCACCGATTGTCATGGAAAATAACACCCTACCTGAGAGTAACATGAATATGAGCAAATACATTGAAGAGGTTTGCCAAGGCTGAAGCATAGAAGGTGCCCTCCCTCTACCGTGATAGTAAACTCCTCGTACTTGACATTATCATGTACATCTATAAAACAACTATTCACCCAGCATGGAGTATTTTTGCCACATCTGGGCTGGTGCATCATCCACTAGTCTTCGACAAGGTCCAAAAAAGAGTCGCAAACTTAATAGGTCCCTCACTATCCACCAAGCTCCAGCCCCTGCCCCATCGCCGCAATGTTGCATCCTTGTGCGTGTTTTACAAATACTTCAATGGATTGTGCTCTGATGGACTGGCTACTCGTATGCTCCCTCGACGTAAATACACTAGAGCAACTCGATGCACAGCTAAATTCCATCCATTCACTGTGTAGGTCCAAAGATGCAGGAGAGATTTCTCCTCCAATTGCTTCTTTCCTCGTACTGTCGGCCTCTGGAACTCCGTCGGTGCTCCCTGTTTCTCCGACAGTACCGACATGCAAAGGGTTCAAACTAATGTAAACAGATATCTCGCTACACTGACCCCAGGTAAGGATGACACCCAAAACCTACACGCTAATTATTAGTAATTCTTTACGTCTACAGTTGCAGCCAACCTTGTTTGAAATATGTTAACAACAAAATTAAAAAATGCGTTTGTGTTATCAACGTTTGCATGACATAACCTCAAGAACACCCCATACTGTATAGAAGAGTGAGACCCAGATAAGACTTTTGCCCATCTTTAAATTGTCACAGGGGCTTTTCCTGTCTCACGACTGACTCATGCTCTTTAATATTTAGATTAGACGTAGATTTTTTACAAGACGTCCGTCTGTTTTGGAGACAAATTCCGTAAACATATATGAGTATGTGGGAGTTTAAAACATGAAATAACATTTTCAGACAAAATAGAATATTAGTATTAGGAGTAGTAAAAATAAGGATGCAAAGACATCAGAAAAGCAGAACCAATATATCTCTGTTTATTCATACGGACATTCTTACATTAAATGATTATGGTCATATGAATAAACTGAAATGTATTGTTCTACTTTAGCGATTTGTCTGTGTCTTTATTTCTATCAGTATGTTTCCTTATATATCCACTATTCTGGCAACTGATATTCCATATATGAGTATGATTAATTAAAAGAAATAATTCCTAGCAGTTTAGTCTACAGAACTTGACTGTTGTGAGGGCAGAAAAAGAAAGAGATGGAAGAAGAAGAAGAAGAAGAAGAAGAAGAAGAAGAAGAAGAAGAAGAAGGAAAAGAACGCTAGTAAGGAATATTACCAGAACGTAAGGAAACATGAAAACAAAGTACAGAATATATTCTGCGATTAAATTAATTGGCAAACTTTTAAGGACTCTCCCCCAAATTATAGGAAAATGCTATGGCTAACTGATAGTATGCGAACGTTTCTTTCTCTCGGTGGACTAAGTTTTATATGCAGGAAACCGATGGGAAAAATAATTGAATCGCGCGACGTGTGAGAATGCAATACATATTTCATTATAATGCAAACGGTAATTAGGTTGTTTATGAATTCTTTGGCAACAATTTCGTCATAGAATTAATTAATATTTTCTCATTATTTGCGATAACCCGTTGCATTATGCTATATTGATTTTAATACAAGGTCAACAAAAAATCAAATTAAAAATGTAGTTTATTTTTCTAAGTTTATAATATGTTCGTTTATAATAATACAACTCATGACATATTGTATTGATTTTCTGTTGAGAGTAAAAATCATAGATGTTTATTAGAACAAAAGTATTCATTGTTTTTCATAGCTAAAATCCTGAGAGAAACAGGGTTAAATCACAGTAATTCTGATATTTCTTGCGAATAATATGTTGGCGATGACGACTATGTGAATGATCAGTACATAAATAACGAGGGGCACATTTACAAAAAAAGTTGACATACATGTTGACTTAAATGCCATTCACACATTTATATCATAAACATATAAACAACACTCTATCTAAATGTGGTTTGCGGACTGTAAAACACACAACTCAATCATCCTTCAATAGGAATCTATTACACGGAATTACAATTAAATAATAGCGTGATGTGCAGACAGCCGCTAGTATATTGCGTAAACTGAACGCTTACTTGACAAAGGTATAGATGAACACAAGCAGCCATTAAATTTAGTTATAAAAATGCACTACTTTCATATATGTATGATTACGAATATAAAATCGATCTTCCGATAAGTTTTCTACAGCAACACGTATGTATTTATGGGACATACTCATCTTATCCTCTTTTTTTTCTAACGATTCTTCCTCTATCAGAGGCACCGACTCTATTACTTTAGACTTATCCCATTATATCAAAACTACACTTGCCTTCCTCCGTACAACTTTCCCTGTTCTTACACATCGCTGCATTTTCTACCTTTTCTCCACGTGTATTTTATGTATGAATTCATTTTTCCCTCCTGACTATTTCTTCTGGAATGAATAAGCTTCTAATAAGCTAGATACTAAATATTGGTCTTCTGTACCTGGTCTCTTCGTTGTGATGTATGATGTGGTATGTTTGTGTTCACTTATGCTTTTCTCATACATTTTGTCACATTTGCATTCATACACTCTATACCCAATATATATTGTTGGTTTGTACTGCAACAATTTATCAACTCAGACACACATCTAGAAAATAAATTATGTTTTTGAGTCTCACTATTGCATGAGAAATAACAATTAAAAATAAATACTATTCGGAGAGCTTTTGGAACTTACTTCATTATCGCCGTCGGGTTAGGGTTTTAACAGTCTCCGACTATTTTCGCTTGTGGAATTTCACTTCCGTCGACGTACAGACCTTTGTAGTTTTGGATTAATATCGACGATTGCTTTTTACGCTTGCTTGAGCGTTCCTGTTATGATGAGCCAAGAAGTATCGGTATATCAAACACATTATAATGATTTGTTTCGGATGTATATCTCGTTTTAAATTGGTTGTTGTGTTGTTTACAAATACATTTCTGTTGTTTTACGATATGTATTCCTTGAGGACATACATTCAGCTGGTGACAACCCATAATTTGTAGTCGATTAGGAAGTTATCGGATACACTTTAAGCTACCTTAGTAATACTTAATCTTCAATTCATATTTTGATAAATATGTTTCTCTCTAGCAGTCAGCTAAAATGTAATTTTACTGAGTATTCAGTGGGCAATTTTTCAGTAATTAAAATAGATTTTCCAATGGTATCTATGTTAGTTCATTCATTTTCGTCGTCTGATAATAGGTCTAATTGAAATTTTACATTTTCCATAGTTGCATATGTACAATTGCGCAGCAGATCTATTTTCTAGTCGTGTAGATGCAATCGTATTTAAACATTTTGATGTTTTTGTCTGAGTTCATTTCTACAATAAAACGACTGATGTTCTGTATTGCCAGAATTATGTATCTCCTTATTTTCACATAGATAATTTTATATACATGTATTGGCCGAGGCTATTACAAACTGTACTTTGGAAGAACATGCGTATTATCTTATTGTTTTTTCCTTACTGAGTGTATGTGTGCAATATCCTTGTCATCAATGTGCGCATGTGTCATGGTATAGATTTATTATTCCTTGACATTCTTCCGCTATATTTAGCAATGTTAATTCAGAATCCTGTTCAATTCTTAATAGTAGATGTGTTATCATGTCAGTGTTTTTAAGAGATCCAATACATTGTACTAAATACTTGAACATGTATGGAATATGTTCATTTGCTTTGAATGTTTCGCATTCCTTATTAACTACATTTGAAAAAGTAGTATATTCTCTGAATCATTTTTTTAGATCACGGCATTGTCAACATGTGTGTTGGAAAGTAGACGCTTTTCGCCTCTAATATTTGTTGATACAAAAATTGTTCCTTGGACTTTTTAGTAGTTTAAAATAAGTATACACTTCATGTTTAATAGCTCCGAATTTTCTAAACAAAGTTTTTTCTCTCCACAAATGTTCATTTATTTCCGAACATTTGCTGTAAACATAACCCATGTCTTTGATCTGTACCTAAAAACTAAACTTTATTACATAAACCTGAGAAAAAAATTAGGTTACCTATTTCTGAGAGTAAAAATAGATTTCTTTTCTCGTTCTAAGTTTTATCGATACTGCTTTTCAACGTTCATTTTCTGTTCTTTCTTCGAGGGTACCTATAACTTGGCTACACTGTGTTCGAAATTTTATCAAAGCTTTACATATATAGACTACGCTGTTTTACTTTCATTACTCTGGCTAGAATACATATTTTTTGTTCGTTAAACGTGAAACCGTTAAAGTCATTCAATATTATGGTCTTACACATGCTAAACTATCTTTCGGTCTTGTTTGTAATTTTGTTTAGACCGCAAAGGTCTATACAAAATCCCTCGCTCATTACCAATCTATTGTATCGTACACTATGAATTACTAGAAATATATACATGCGAACACACGATAAGGAAATAAACTTGATATAATTTTATTCTCGCTCAGACATCACAAATAATAAATATTTTTTCCGAACTTAGTTCTTTATTGCTGTAAGAAAAGATAGTATTAGGTATATATATATATATATATATATATATATATATATATATATATATATATATATAAGTGAGTGTGTTTATTATGCATATATGGGGTCGTTCGCACATTTTAAAAAGTTTTTACAGGTTTGAAATAAAACAAAATCATTCCTCATGTTCACTAAGGATTCTATTAATTATATTTTAAAAACGCCAATTACTCTGAAAGTGATTTTGTGTGTTGGTGTCGCTGACATTATGAGCCAAAACCAGGACCGAGGGATGGAACTTGTCTTGACTAACCATATGGTAGCAATAAAGGAGTGTGTATTTACCGAGCGTGTAGAAGCCTGATGTAAGCCGAACAAGAGCACGCTGGCATGAGAGTGTTTTTTCGTATTGTCTATGTATGACCAACGTGCTTTTGCACCTCTAACAGCCGAGCTTAATGGAAGTTGACAGAGGGTGTTCTATCACATAAAGGGCTAAAATTATTTAGCTATAAAAATTACTATTGTAAACGGTGTTGTTAGAGAAATGTCAACTACGCGATTTAGTCCAAGTGGCAGATACGTTGTTACATGCGCTATGGTGTCAGCGAAAAATAAGTATACAACGTAACAAAGTTATTGTGACGACAATGTTGTTTCCATCAACATAGAACATATTGCCCTCTTTTTAATTCTGTCACTCGATTTCAATATTTACCTCCAAAGGATCGTATTTCAAATATTAAGTTCTTTCCAGACCGACTATTAGCACTTACACGGACTTTTTTGCCTTTAAAATTTTAAATTGCTTATGCAACTTATTCGTAGACTTCACACATTTCAGTATTCTTTTCGGCTATTTTTAATGGAGAGATTATTATTTGGCGAAAATAAAACACTTAGTTTTCCAATTTTGTTATTTTTTCAGAAGAACTATGAGAAAGCCACACAATGACGATTGTTTGTACAGGATAAAAAGTGTAGGTTATCACACTAAAAGATTTTAAACACAAACAATTGTTTACATTTAATGTTTGTTTACTCTGAGAGAGAGAGAGAGAGACATACATACAGACACACATACATACAGACAGACAGACAGACAGTCAGACAGACAGAGACAGAAGTAATGCTAATCTATATTAAAAATAGGCTTCTCTAGATTACCGGTTGCGTGAAAATAGTTAAACAAAAACTAATAAATAAGCGCTTTAATTTATCTTACTATTAATGTCAAGTTTATCTGGTGCAAGTGTGAACTGCCTTACGCTGCTGATCATAATATGAGGTGATAGCCGCGTGGAAAAACTGGTAATGCCTAGTCACCTTTAATAACTATGATACAACGAAACTGTTATCTCTGGATGACCATTATATATATATATATATATATATATATATATATATATATGAGTGTGTATGTGGGTGTATGTGTGTGTGCGTATATATGTAAGCTTAATATCATATTTTAGTTGTGTAAATAAACTCATCAATTAAATCTGAGCATAACCATAACATTCTATGTAAATCTCTTCACACGAGGATTCAAATATGTCAAATGAATTGACAGGGCCTCCCAAAACTTCGACATTATATTTTATGAGTGTGCTAATTTAATGAACCTTTTGAGGCGTATTTGGTGTTTATTTATTGCATTTCATTGTATTCCTTTATAAAAAATGTAAGAGAATTACATATTTTTGATAATTCGATCCGATATTTTGCGAACGAGTTTTCCGTGCAGTCATAAATTACGTCATATACGTTGTGACCCCTAGTATACATAACCATTTACAATTTCCGATAAACAAAAGAAATATTCATATTTATTGGATTTTTAATAAGTAATTATGAAACAACTACATCATAATTAGTTTCTTCTCCAATATTATTTAGTTAAATTTACATCTCGTCATTATATTTGCATGTTAGCTGTTTCCTCTGACAATATTGCAAGAACATTATTAGCCTCATGTCTACAACACGTGGTAGAAGTCTGCACCGTAATTTAAAATAGACTTCATTAATTCTTCATTGACTTTTTGACAAGGAGCAAAGTGTAGTATCTGTCCTGATCTGTCTGATATCACTAAGTTAAAGAAACATCCTTTTAATTTTGTAACAGTGCGTAGTCCTCGTTTTATGGTGCTTAATTTCCCCACATTAAAATCAAACCTAGTGTCCAGTGCTGCCTGTGTGAGGACACAAGTAGATAGATTCCATTAATTTTCCGTCGCCTTTTGTTCTGGGAGCAATGCGTAGTATCTCTTTCGATACTAAACTTAATATTTCCTGTTTTCGATACTAAATGATAAATCCTTGTAGACTGACGCAATTTTTAGTTTTGCCTACACCGTAGTGTTTATTTACAGGGAGCTGGATATCTTCACATTAAAAACCGACATTTTGTCTAACTCTGCATTCGCGAGGTGGCAAGTAAATAACGACTATTTGCGTTCTGGTATCAAAATAGAGTAGAATTGTCATCGATACCTCTAGATGTTGGTGTACAAATGCTAAGAATCTTTGAAGCAGTCGTAGCGACCACAAGTTTAAGTATTTTCTGTGTTTTTTGTTGTTTGTTTGATTTTTTCATGTGGCTTACGGCGAATTTAATTTAGTACTAGCGGAACCCGTCGCCCGGCGTTGCACGGGAGAAAGTACTACCTATTGCATGACGTTGAATAAAAAAAGAAACGGCCTATTGTTTTTCTCCACCCCTCTACCGTGTTGGCGAATGTTTTAAATTTAAAAAAAAAAGAAAAAACGGGTAGAGTAGGATGGGATCGAACGCTAAAACTGGCTTTCATGAAACCTGTCTTCTTAACGACTGCACCACGGGTTCGAGTTAAAAATACGCTTGAAAATAGGCCAATTAATCTAAGCTTGTTTATTGGCATGCGTGTTATGTTAACATTTAGCTTCTGATGACCAAATATTAAGTTCAACACTGACACGGTTTAGGTCATGGTCAAGTTTTCTATAATATGCATGTTAAAAGTGTATGATTTTGAAAAAGTAAATGTATCGGGGTCTACCAGTATTTTGGCGCTTGTTGAATTAAATAGGATGTTGATTCGATCAAGAAATTGTAGCCGCCATGTTAAATGAATAAACGTAGCAGGAACTGTGTTCGTTAATTTCATTCGCTTAATTCCGGAATGAATATAAATGTAGAAGTAATAGTTAGAATTAGAAATAACGTAATCTGATATTCGCGGAAAATCATCGGAGTGAAGGGGAGCGGCTATTAAGTCTTTGCGTATTGCCTTATATTATGTAGTAAATTAATACCAGGCAAATAATAAATAAGAACCGGTGTTTTGTGAAATTTAAACTGTGTGTATTAGTTTCCGGTGTCGATGAGTAGAGTGACAATACAGAATTGTTAGGGAGGAAAGTTTTTACTACCTATATATGGAGTTGGTTTTTCGGTGAGACGTTGATGGTGGGCCAAATGTACTATTTAGTGTTAGGTAGGAAAATAATAACAAATTCACTAAAACACGCTCGACTGAATAAGTGTAGTATAGTATTGAGTTTAGTAGCCTGTGATGCATGTAATTATTTTCCTATACTCCAACAAGGTACAGGGGAAAACTCGTTTCTACTTTATATATTAGATAATAAAACCATTGTAGTACTTGTTTAGTCAAATATAAAACTTTATATTTTTGAGAGAAGGAAATACTTCTAACTGGTATACATAAATATATATATATATATATATATATATATATATATATATATATATATATATATATGTGATATATATATATGATATATATATTTACATAAATATATATATATATGTGATATGTATATGATTTATATATATATATTTTTACATAAATATATATATATATATATACATATATATTTTGTTCTAACTACCAAATGGAAAAATGGTTCTTAAGTGTAGTGTTTTATTATTATTATCAGTAGTAGTAGTAGTAGTTGTAGTAGTAGTAGTATTTCATATACAAATTACCATATAGCATTGTAGTCTTGAGAGTAATGTTTTTTATTATTACTATAATTTATTAGCATATATATATATATATATATATATATATATATATATATATATATATATATATATATATATATTGGTGAGATAAAAACTGAATTGTTTTTGCATTTGGTTATTGGGGAAGTGACCATTTTATAAGTATTACTGGGGAACAATGACTTTTATTACTGTCCTATTTTGTAATCTCCGAAACTTTTAAATGGTTAACACCCGATGATCCCTGTTTAATATTTTACAATTTAAGAAAAAGTTCCGTGTTTTTGTTTCACTGTTATATATGTGAATCCTCTTTTGTATTTGTAAATCTTAAAGCGGTAAGTCGGCTTATGGAAGTGCTAAGTCTGCAATTCTCTGGATTTAGATAGTATCTCTGGGAATTTAAACTGCATTTTCTTTCTTTTTTTTAAATTACTGAAAGCTACTTCAGACTTATATATATACATATATATATATATATATATATATATATATATATATATATATATATATTCAAATCGATAGTAGTGGATTAATCGAACATATTTTGTTGCTTACTGTTCCGGATGGTAAGAAGAAGAATTAATAACATAGTGAATAAGTAAACTAAAATATATAAACCAATCAATTTAGTGGGCTTGCATCGGACTAAAGCGGCTTAGCCACGACTTGGCGGAGATTTAAAACATCTAAGCCGTCCAAAGCTGTGTCTGCTCCTCTATCGTTTTTTTCTGTCTCGACCAACAATTATTGATCGAGTCAAATCACCAGAAATACTCAAATGCATACATATGTAGGTGTTCAACATTGCAGCCAGTCACGCTTTCTGATGTTCACTCAAACCGCCTCGCTTATCCTCTTCAAAGCTTTTATATTTCACTCTATATCTGTCTGTCTCTATGCCTCTCTCTCTCTCTTCTGGCTCCCCTCTTCGCCATAGTCACCTCATACTATACTGCTTTTCTCGCCCCACAGTTCTTCTTAGTCTACATGAATTATTGATTACCAATAGATATATGACATTCCTTCCCACTATCCTTCTCTTCCTATTAAATACACGTACATATAAGTATATGTATATTTATCTATATATACGTGCACACACAAATATATATATATGAATCAATCAATCTCTATATTTATATATATATATATATATATATATCGATATCTATCTATATATATATATATATATAATATATATAGCAATAACAATAATATAATATAAAAACAATAGAAACGTACGTATATATATATACATACATACATATATATATATATATATATATATATATATGTATATATATATATTTATGTATTTTTGTCATGTGTATTCATGTGACTTTTTTAGTATTAACCCACTTCCTAGGGGTTTCAATGTTTGGAAGTACAAAATTTATATATTTCTTAGAAAATGATTTGCGAGAAACTCTCCTGAGCTCTTTCCACTATCATCTCGTCAAGAGAGATCAATAGTATAATCAATTAAATAATCAACAAGAATGAAGAGCAAGGGGGAGAAAATTGAAGTGCCAGCGAATCCTAAAACACGATTAAAATTAATATAATTTAATAGTCGTATAAAACGGCACAACGAGGATGAAAAAAACGGGGATTAGGTTTAAAGTTCCCCAAAGTAAGTAAGCTCTATCACAAACTCTTTTTCGTCCGGCAGAAAGAAGGGTTACGTAGAGCGACATAAACAGATTCTAACATGTTTAAATGGTTCTTGGAATCCGCTCTATGGCACTCCTAAAAACTCCAATTTATAGTTATTTGAATAACGTGGATTTTCAACCAAATGCAAGCCAATAGATAGCCAACAGCTCGCCAATAGCAGAGTCCAATATATATATATATATATATATATATATATATATATATATATATATATAGTAAGTTATGAACATGTATTTATGATAATTCAGTTACACAGGTGCTTCTGCGTTTCAACATCTAGGGAATTGTCAAGCTAAGATTCATTGCATTCGTGTTACCGGGTAATTTCTTATATATACGTGGTGTTTAATCTAGCTAGCCAACAACCTGACTCGTTGCTATCCCCCTTTTTTAATGTTTTCATACGCGAATTACAGGGCATCTCAAAACAAAAGTCCGGTTGTCTTTCACTCCCTCTTCATATGTTGTGATTTGTATAGGCGTGACTCACTCTTTTGTGAATGTGTCGAATTGATAGGTTACCTTATTTTAACACGGGCGTGCTTGGTATAATTTTCTATTTCAAGTGTTGATTTACTTTAGCTTTTAATTTAATTATTTTAATGTTATTTTTTCTATGTATTATCATTCTAAAATACAGTTTTTTCTGTGTATAAAGTTGTTTGCTGTTTCACTTCTACAATTTAACATGTATTGGTTTTTTTTAAGTTACGAATTCTAAATTCTCCATTCGGACATACTTTACATAGGTTGTCTAATTTTCTACATACACTGGTGTATCGTAATGTTTTCCACTCGATTATTAGCGAGCGTCTGCTTTCTTTCAGCACTCAGTAAGGGGTCGCCAGGTCTAAATTTATTTGGTATATATTTTCGTAATGTTCTTTTATAATCGTAATATTTATTTTTAAATCTATGGAGGTCATACCACGTAGTACATTTAGTTATTCATGAATAAAATCAGTACTAGCGACCATGTACTTGACTAATGAAAACATTTACCTGGTAGAGTGGCTAACAATTACTATGATTGCTTATCTAGATTAACTAAACACACTGTGTATATATAAAAATACGCAGTAACAATATATCCATGCCGTTGTAGTCTGACGATGCCAAACGGAGATGAAACAGGAAAGCTTTTGTTGAGCTTTATTGCTACAAATATATGTTCATACCTTACTACCTAGCTCTACGCACGTATCGAGGGCTGTTGAAGCAAATACTGAAAGCCGACACATAATATATCATATATATATATATATATATATATATATATATATATATATATATATATATATATATATATATATATATAACCATATGCCAATTATTAGAAAACTTTGTAGAGTATGGTCGATAAATTTAAGTTAAGACAAACACACTAAGTACACTATAAAATGGTCAATATTAGTTAAAACCAGTAAATATTTACCCAACAAGAGGAAAAAATTCAATTCATGTATAACTGAAGCAGTTGAAATAATGACATATAGAAGTAATATTATAAACAAGAGAAATAATATAATAGGCGGCTGCTTACATACACACTAACATAAATATAGTAAATATGACGGTAGAAAACCGAATAAGTTAATAGATTATATATGAATGAAAAAACAATACCTGTATTGCTCTTAGAATAAATACATAAATATAGGTGAACAGAATATTTCTAAATAGACAATAAAGGAATAATATCCCAATAATAAATGCAAATATAGAAGACAATGAAACAAAAAAGAGGTGAGAAAAATATAATGTAAGAGAATAAAAATTCAGAAGAAAATAGCAACACACACTAATAACAACTATATGTGCTACTATGCAAAATAATGTGCGACCAGGGGATATGTTGTCGTTGTGATGCCATAGGTGAAGATTTTTACTTACTAAGTACACATAAAAAATACGAAAATTATAATAGTGATTATGAACTCTATATAATAATATAAATACGTTACTGTAATCATTGCATTAAAAGTACATACTATAAATTTGATAGATATATTAAACAAATAAAAATTAGAATAATAGGGGAATCATGTAATCCGATGGATCGAGACGAATGTCAAGATTAGAATATGAGATCTAACGGAATAAAAAAACTAGCAGTATATTGAATTGATAAAACACATATAAATTATAATATTGAAATATAATTTAAAATTAAATAAAGGATAAAGAACAATAATCTGCATATCACATTATCTTAAATAAGAATTAAATAATATTACAACATTGACAAACGGTTTATTCACATAGCAAGTTTAACCCGAACATTTTAGAAATAAATAAACAATTGTAGTATGTTGAAAATGATGCTCACAAGTTCTTAAGTTTCTTATAAGATAAACACATTTTGAACTCAGTATATATAAAATAATATTAGTCTAAAATAAAAGAAAATTGCATAAATATAATACTTTAATATAATTAAAATTCATAGAGCAATATCCAATTCAATTACCTACGGCGAAAACAAACATATGTAATGAAAGGATTGAATGCTAAATATGATACCTAATTTTTAATTAAATAAAAAAATATTTTCTAAAAATATTTTAAATACTACCGATAATCTTAAAAATATTGTAAATGTACTTAGTTATTAATTGGCTAGAAAATAGATACAGCTGCGTACTTCCGGTTATCCAGGCAAAACGAAAGTCACCGAAATTTACGGATATACTAATATAATGTTTAAAGCAATAAAACAAGGTATGCGATGATTAAAAACGCGAACAAAAAGGTAATAACTGGGTGAAACAGCAATGGGCAGTTTGTATAAATATACAATTTCAATCAGGAGCATTGAGATTTATAAGTATAGCGGATGATGGATGATTAGAAATACTTATGCAGTAAAGGATAAGATACATATATGTAAACACATTGAATATGACGAGACCATAATTCCATGAGAAAACAATATATATATATATATATATATATATATATATATATATATATATATATATATATATATATATATATATACATAAATAGATGGTACTGACTACTGGTTTTAATTTAGGCTTTGATCGCCTATTTTTACATTTTTTTGCGTTTTTACTCTGTTTCGTAAAATTAGCACTGAAGATTACCACACCAAAACTAAATGCAAAGGAGCATTTTACCAATATATTGGTGTTATCAGATACAGATACTGAATGAAAAATAAGCTTCATGAAATGACGGCATCTTGTCCTTTATAAAGTGTCATAAAAATATAAAATATAGCATAGCTCTGCCCTGATACTATTGAGGTATTATAATTACTTTATGTTATAAAATTTATATTTGAATAGAGAAAATTCAAAATATAAATAAACACATATATATATATATATATATATATATATATATATATATATATATATATATATATTTAAGTTAAATATTTTGAAAATCAACAATCGTGCAATTTTAATGAAAAAATCATTTATATAATTTTTTGCAAGCTTTTGTTGTAGTACAACTTTGTCAGGCGAGACGGTCTTATAGTTTTTTTTTCTTCTTTTCTACCTCCTTATGTTGATTGTCTTATCCCCGAGGAGTCAAATCACGATATGAGCAGAAAGATACATCAAGTTCTAAAAGACGTTAGGATAAGTGTAGTCATGTCAATGTTATGCGCAAGTTGACGCTTTTTCAAGTAAGGAAATGGACAACATCTTTCAGGTACGCATGTGTATTGTATGTAAGTTAAATATTTTGAAAATCAACAATCGATCAATTTAAATGAACAATTAATTCATTTAATTTTTTTGCAAGCTCTCGTTGTAAAACAACTTTGTCAGGCGAAAAAAAATTAACAAATATTTATTGCTTTTGCGAAAGGGATGCTAATTGTAAGGGGTTAAACTATGTTATGAGTGTTATTTACTTTCATAAAACATGAGTGAAAAGGTAACAGGCGCTCTTCGTGGAAATTCGGAGAGCTATGTTTTAGTGAAATTTTAACAATAATGAATAAATATTTACATAATTTCGGTTTCTTAGGAGGATTTAAAAGGGTATTTAAGGGAATTATATGGACACAAAATCTCATTTAAAAAGAAAATATATCGGATTTGCATTGAATTTTATCCATGGTCATTAGACATTAATTACGCAAAATTCCCTAAATTTGATATTCTGTATAAGAACATTTAATCATCAAATTGCAGAAATTTTCTAGAATTTTTATCAAAACTGGAATAAGGATTATTAACATTCAACATTTTGTAGCATATATATCTTGATTTAAATGTTCGTAAGAAAAGATAACATTGTAAATGAATATAATCTTTGGTAGTGTGGTGCAAAAAATCTCCCATCTACTGACTCTCATGGTTGCGGATATCGAAACGTCCTTTAAATATATCTACGAATATTCAATATGCAGTGCCGGACAAACTCGCGGGTTGACATTTGCTAATGCATAGTATCTGGAAGCCACGCTGTCAAGAATATGGTGAAAATTCCGTGTTGGGTATGGAGGAGTGGAAGCACCTTTGGAGAACAACAGCAGCTGATACCTTGGTTTCTGGTCAGCAGCCTCTGATCCACACTGCATATCTAGCTCATGTATTGCTCCAAGAAGTCGCAATGCACGCCACACCCACACCTCGATACCAGGTTTCGGCTGACCTGAAACACTATATGAGTGGAACCCTTTGTGTGTTCAAAAATCCCTATGCTTTTAAGACTAGGGTCACGACCGTCCAAAGACACACCGAACATGTGACTTTTAAGGTTGAAAAGAAGCCGATGCAGTCTTGTTAGCTATGGTCCAACACACAATGCCTGACAGATGATCAACTTTGATGGACAATTGCTGGGGTTACCCGGCTTCAAAAGCCATCCCTTGAGATATAAACCCAATAGAAATCGAGCGCCCCTTTGTAACGAGTTTATGTCATTCCGTACGCCTCACTGAGAAACAGAAATAAATGCTGGTAACTGGACAGCATCTGCATTCTCTATTTTAAAAGATACTTCTTGACCTGGCAGCACTTGCACTCCAGTCAATCGGGTTTATCTCGGCGGATCACAACACTGATGAGAGGCAGGTTACAGGTTATACGGTCTGAGTAATAATGGTAATAAGGAGCGTCATGGGTCTCTTTTCGACGGTGGGGTGTGTCTTCGCGGCCTATTGGAAAGCTACCGCCCATCCCTCAAGCTGACCAGTCACGATTAATTAATGGTTTTCTCGTGCCTGCCTTAATCTCGGTGTGTAGGGTAAGGCCAAAAGCCGAAAAATTAGATGCATCAACTACACCAGGTATTTAAACAAAAAATATACCAAAGAGTCCAGCTTTTAAACTCGGAACCTCGCATGTCAGCACTATGCCTACTGCTATTAATGATGACTTGATAAGTATAAATAACATGAGGAAAACTGCAGTTCTAAACAAGGAACCTCATAGACTAGACGTCGACACCGTGGCACTACAAGAGACGCGCCTTGCTGAGGCTGCTAGCCTGCGCAAAAAGATTACACATTCTTCTGGTATGGTAAACCAAAAGATGAGAAGAGGGAGCACGGTGTTTTCTTTTCTGTGAACATATTAAAAAGGTGGTAGAACCTCATACAGTCGGCTCTGAACGTATTCTTACACTGATACTCAACATCACCTCTTGCCCTATCACACTCATCAGTGTTTATGCCCCAACTCTAATGGACACCCCTTATGTTTAAGATGAGTTCGATGAGAGAATATACGCACCCCTGCTTATCCTCTCTCTCCTAAAGACCAAGTACTTTAACTCGGCGATTTAAATGCTCACGTTGCAAGCAACCACGGTTTTTGTCCTTCTTGTCTTAGAAAATTCAATGTCGAGAAAATTAATGAAAATGGGCAGATATTAAATGAACTATACACGCACTTTCAACTGTGTGTTGCCAATTCATTGTTTGCCACAAAGCCACAGCAAACAGTTTCTTTGAGACATCCACGGAGCAAGAATTGGCACCAGCTTGATTTTGTGCTCATCAGCCGTGCAAACCTCAATTCTCACAAAGCTGTCAGATCCTCTCACAGCGCTTACTACGATAGAAACCACTAGTGTGTCCCTTTATATAATTAGACTCTCATGAAAAATGTTCTTTTCAAAGGCTAAAGGAAAGCCCCGTATGAATACTGCGAACATACATGGCCCTATGCTTGTGGCGCAATTAGCGGACCTTTTTGAGAAGGAATATTCTACAATTTAGTCTGAATCGGCTGACGAGCGATGTCAGTCTCTGAAAGGAGAAATGCACAATCGTGACCTGGCTATCTTTGGTAAGAAAAAGCTTAGTCAACTGACTGTTATGAGGCAAAGTCCAAGGAACTCAGTTTTTATATCGACAGAATGAGGCAGATGCAGTTCGAATACAACATGCTCTCTACCAATCAAAATCTGCGCTATCTCAGGAAAACCATAAAAGAGGCAAAGCAGATGGGAATGCGTTGTGTCTATGAATACTGGCTGGAGCTTAACTATTGCATTGAAAATGCATCTGCAACAGGCAACATCAGGGTCATTTATGACGGCATACTACTCAGAGCAAGTCTGTCCCCTTGAAATCCTCTACTGGAAAAGTTATTACTGACAATATGGAAGCAGATGGATCGCTGAAAAGAGCACTACTCTAGGACGAGTTAAGTTCTTGAGTCCGCTCTTGCTGCGATGGAACAACTCAGCGTCCTGCATGAGCTCGATGAAATGTCAACCATCTTAGAGCAAAACAAAGCTATAGACCAGCAAAACTCCAGGTAATTACGAGATTCCCTCTTATCTCGTCAAACAGTGTAAGACTGTTCTCCCAAAACACATATATCATGTTCTTCATTGTTGCTGGACAGAACGTGAAGTACCACATGACATGAAATACACGGAAATATTTACTCTCTATAAGAACAAAGTGTATCGGAGTGACTTCTACACGTATAGTGGTGTATCTCTCCTAATATATAGTGCAAGGTGTATGCAAGAGTACTACTTGTTCGGTTACAGGCTCTTGCTGAACGTGTATATCCTGAGTCTTAATGTGGCTTAAGGGCAGGGAGATCAACAGTAGATATGATCATTTAATTGTCACAACTTCAAGAGAAATGCAGAAAAAAATATGCCGTTGCAGATTGTTTTTGTGTATTTCAGAAAAAACATTTGATACTGTTAGTCGCGACGAACTTTACTTTGCACTTTTTAAAAGTGTCTGTCCTCCAAAGCCAGTGATGCTTGTAACATAATTCTAAATTAAATTTTTGAAAACCTAACATGGTGCAATTTTCAATGATAAAATCATATATTTAATTCTTTTTTTTGCAAGCTTTCGATTAATAGCATCTTTGTCAGGCGATACTGTGGTGTTTTAAAATTATTTTTTCCGATTGTATTAACCGCGAGATGTCGAATCCACTGAAGAGAGAGAAAACACGTCCAGTGGTTAAGGATGTTAAGTAAAAAGTGAAGTCTTGTTGATGTTGTGCGCTGGTGGCGCTTTTTTAATAAATTAATGAATAACATCTTTGTAAGCACACATATAAATATATTTAAATGACATTTTTAAAAAAAAATACATGGCGCAATTTTCAATGATAAAATCATTTATTACATTTATTTTTCAAGTATTCGATAAATAGCATCACGTCAGGCCAGACTGTTTTTTATATATTTTTTGGTTTTTGTTTTCTTCATTTTAATATAAGAACCCCCCTAGGTGATGAATCAATTAAAGAGTCAGAAAAGCTCGTCTACTTGTTAATAATGTTATGGTAAAAATGAAGTCTGGTCGATCTTTCGCGCTGGTGGCGCTTTTTAAATAAGGAAGTTAATAACATCTTTGAGGCACACATAGAAATGTATTTAAATGATTCTTTTGAAAAACAAATGTGGCGTAATTTTAAATTAGTTAACAACTACACATGTGTTTTGACTCTACAGTGGATTCGACACCTCCGCGTTAATACCATGAAAATGAAGAAGAAAAACACTTTAGAACAGTCTCGCCTGACAAAGATAATAATTATAGCTTGGAAACAAAAAGTAAATAAATGATTTTACCATTTTAAATTGCGCCAAGTTGTTTTTCTACAACTTTTCATTTAAATACTTTTTTATGTGTGCTTCAAAAGAATTATTTATTTTCTCATTCAAAGAGCTCAACCAGCGCGAAACAGCGACTAGACTCATGTTTTTTACCTAGCGTCCTCAACAACTAGATGTGTTTTTTCATGACTCTTCAGCTAATTCCACCACTCGGAGTTAATACCATCAAAATAAAGAAGAAAACAACAAAAAACACCCCAAAAAACAGTCACGACTGACAAAGATGTTCTTCATCGACAGCTTGCAAAATAAAAGTGTAATAATCATGTTAGTATTCAAAGTTGCACGATGCTGGTTTAAAAAATCACACACACACACACACACATATATATATATATATATATATATATATATATGTCTAAAATGTTGCTATATCCTTCGGGGATTACATAACGTAACTATTTTTTTAAACAAATAAAATATTACGAATTCCCGAGATATAAGATTAGATGCATCTCAATGGTTAACATTCAATGTCAAACAGAGCTTTTATTCAGTGGAATACAAACATTTATGAAATCATTAACATTTTGTATCAATACGTCAACATTTGTAACACTTAGCAATAGTATCGCTGTATACGAGCGTTTAAAAAATCCAATGTCGTAAACATACTTATCTCACATTATAACATAATTCATAATGCTGATTTTGTTTTGAATTCCTTTAAAACTCTATAAAAAATAAATTAGATAATCTTACGCTTAAAACATAAAGCAACAAACACATTGGCTTAAAATATTGGATAATACTATACATTGGATATACATGATTTACATAAAAAATATGTAATTATAACAGTAACTTTTCCTCGATGTTTGATTTTCATAGTTGACAACATTCCCTCCCATGAATTTGAAATATTTTACAGTTTGTCATGTCAGTGACTTGGATAACGATTAATTTTGAAAACATCTGAGATTGATTGTAAACCGCGGTCTAGGAGGCGATATTTATTATTCTCGCATGTTTATGTGAATCAACCAAGAAGACCATTTCTTGTTCAGATTATTGATCTTTGCTTTCTGCGTGAAAAAATCGTTTAGATACTGTTTTAAGATGATCACAACACCTAAAAAGTCGGTCCCATCCTGTATATTGACGTTTTATTCATATCACGTGTCAGTAAGATGTATACGTTTCACAATTTCCATCCTTCCATACGTTTTCTTTCTGTTTGTGAAATTATTGCGAATGTTTATTTTGCAAATTGCCAACATATGAGTTGATAAGGAATTTGTGCTGATCGAAAAAGTGAACATTTTCAAATTTTTACATTGTGTAATAATAAATTAAATTTCTTAAACGCATTCACACATAGATGGTAATGTTTTGCGTTGACATTTGTGCAGCATGATTACAACAAAATTAACAATGTCCAAATTATTGTATTCTATTGAATTAATATATATCGGAATTTAATTAAAGGTGACTCTTGTTTCGGTGTTCGAATCGTGCGACCGGTTTAAACAGTTATCTGTAAACTTATGATTTCGTAAGGATGAAACGTATACGCATGTAGATAATGACAAAATATTTATCATTAAATAATTATCGGCCGAACCCTTTATGAGAAATAATATTAGCCGTCGAATGTATCCTATAAATACATTTTTTCTGTTAAACACTGCTTTGACTTCTGAATATTTTTGTCCGCCTTATTGACATAAATCTAGTTTATTTCTCATTACGTTGTGTAACGGTTGGAATCAGCGTCATCGATTATTGCGTTCGGAATTGAATTAAAGCTGACTCTTGTTCCGAGGTTAGAATCGGGCGATCGGTTTGAACAGTTATATCTATACTGATGATTCCGCAAGGAAAAACGTATGTAAATAATAATTCTGTAATTATTACTAAATAATTATATATATATATATATATATATATATATATATATATATATATATATATATATATATATATATACGCCAAATTGCAGTTGGTTTTTAATTTTTAGAACAATGTTCAAATTATTTTTATCTGAACAAATATCATATATATATATATATACACACACACACACACACATATATATATATATATATATATATATATATATATATATATATACACACATATTGTGTATATCAGCAGCATCTTGTCATTTAAGCAAACATTATTAAACATAACATAATTTCTTTATTTGATAATATCTTTTTTATGTTGTCATTTTTTATAATGATTTCTTGTGGTAAAATCAAAAAAATAATTAATGCTTAATAAGTATTACGAGTACTTTCTTCGAATCATTCGCTGCGATGAAATAACAAAAGAATAACAATTTGAAAAAAAAAATCATTTCAAAAACAGCCTACAACGCAACATGTCAACTTTTGAGACTTCGAAACAAGAAAGACTGCAGTTCTAGAAGAACCAGAATACGCATCACAGGATAAATGTTATTAACGTTAAACAGTTTAACATGTTCTTTCTCATTTCATACGTAATGTTATTTATTGTTGGTTGTTGGGTTTAAATAAAGATTGCTTAAAGTTTTTTTTATTTAAAAAATAAATATTTTTCAGAATGCAATTTTTTTCTGTTATTAATAAAACAATTGTCTTAAATTAGAGCGGGACAGTTATGTTTTTTAAACAAAAGTACATAGACCGAGAGTTTACCAAGTCTATGGTGATCCTACGGATAAGTGTAGTGGTAGTAACACCAATGTAGTAATTAGCTTTATTATTATTATTATTATTATTATTATTATTATTATTATTATTATTATTATTATTATTATTATTATTATTATTATTATTATTATTATTATTATAGAAGTTACCTTCTCCCAAAGAGCATTTGCACACACCCACACACACACACACATATATATATATATAAAAAAAATATATATATATATGTATGTGTATATATATATATATATATATATATATATATATATATATATATATAAGTAAATATGACAATAACAAAATGCATTAAATTACATAAAATTACATGAACTTGATGCACATTTAATTACATCGAAAGTTCAGATGCAAAGAAGTTACACTAATCCTTAAACCATGGTTTAAAATATCAGCCCAGGATTTTTACTTGTAATTCTACGAAACTATACACAAAACGGAGACACGAATACCTACGGAACAAGTGAGATATTTTTATACCTTTTTACTTTTTGAAACCCTGTTAAAACTAAAAATAAACAAACTTTCTCCAAATCTACAAACTTTTCTCCAAATCCACAAACTTTTGCTATTTTGCTATCTGCACCATAGCGTCCCCTTTTGTCTTCGGCAATGGCTACTCACTATTGCTACCATTATTCCTTTCGGCCATTTATTTCTTCATCCCCTACCTTTTCTGTTATTTCTTCTTCAATTTTCAAAGTGAAATTGAACAGGTAATATTTATTTATTATAAATACCACATTACCGTATTTTATCCACTGACGAGAAGAGTTTTATCTTTGAAAAACCATGGTTTAAGGATTAGTGTAACTCCTTTCGATGTAATAAAATTTGTATCAATTTCATGTAATTTTATGTAATTTGATGCACATTTTTATTTTCATCTTTCCTTCTTTAAAATTGATTGCTCTACTCAACGTATTGAGCTTTACTTTATCACGATAGATCACTTTAATAATGATAACGATACTTCACTTATCGTTAATTCTATCATATATATATATATATATATATATATATATATAGAGAGAGAGAGAGAGAGAGAGAGAGGGAGTGAGAGAGGCAGATTTTTTTCGAAATAAAACCCTTCGAATGGCAAAATATCTCTACACGCGCAACAATGGGTTGAAACCGCTTGCTATGACATAAATTTTTAAAAAAGTGACATTTAAAAAAGAAAAACTGATTAAATGAAAAAGACATTATTTAAAAATAAATAATACATTATTTACTATTTTTTATTTTAAAACCGAATCGAAATATTTGATAATCTCCACTGAATTAGAAAAAGCTACATTTACTAACCTAAAATATATAAGTAGATAACGAACAGTCATTATCTGTAAGTAAATCTTACATTATACATGATAGTTCCGAACTATAATTCTTTTTTGTATCGATTTTGGTCCGCGCCGTATTATCATTCATTAAACATGAGCCTCTTATACTTAAATCTCGGCTATCTCTTTTTCCTATCGGTAATTTCAATCGACTCCATTTTCTGCGCCTCATTTTTGGCAGAGCCTCGCTTTCATATTCAGTTCTCAGCGGGGTGCGTGGAAGTGAGAAATGTCTGTAAACCGACAGAGAAGTGATTCTACTGCTGTGGGCAGCCGAGATGTTGGAAGCTTATGAGTCATCGCGTTTTGGTCGTGCCAAGAAGCAGGGAAATGTGCCAAGACATATCAACAGGACACCGACTTCTTATCAATATTAAACATTCAACTCTTCAAATTAATGTTTCGATGAGGCTAATGTACAATGTAAAGAGAGAAGAACATATGTATGGTATCACTTTTGTAAATACCTATTGCGTTCTTAACGCACTCACTCACATATCGACGTCGTGTTGTAAAATCCTAATAACGATTAAGAAAGTGTTACTAATGAATATTACAATGTCCCCTTTCTACTTAAATTCGAAACTGATAGTAACAGTTGACAGTATTGTAATAACTTACTATAACGCAAGGATCGTAGCGTAATATCCGTTCAGTCCGGAGTTAGAGGAGGAACATTCATTATCGACTATAGCAATTCTTATTTGAGTTACCAATTGCGAGTACCCCTATTGTACCCCCTGGATTTCCTCGAATAAAACTGCGAATGTGCATCTAACGTTCCCTTTGTGATAAAGCAGTTAAACAGGGATTACATGTTTAAATAAGGCAAAGTCTATGAAGATGTATGAAGATATCGAATGGAATAGGAGATTCACTCCGGAAAACATTTCAAAGTTCAAAGGTTTAGTTATATGCCCATTATTTTAGCATACTTTACGCTAATATCTTGTTCATTTAAAATTACGGAAGAAATGGATAGCATTACATAATACATTATTTTTCTGGGATTTATAACATAAGGAAAGCACAAAAATTACATATACATTGCTTACGTCTCTCATCAGCGCAGGGGAGTAACAATCCGATACAGGGCGCGAACCCGGTTCACAGAGACCCATTAAATCTGTAAGCGTTCACTTAGTTTCATATGCCAGCGGAGAATGTCACCTGTTAACGAGGAAATTAAGTTATATTTAACACTGATAGCGGCGAGTGTAAATGTGAAGACACACACATACACACTTACATTAGTAATATAAACACATCCGTCATCGTGGCTACAATGCAATGTTACTTTCAAAAGTCGAACTCGCTACGATGGCTGCCTTTAAATAAGATTACTCTCTCGCTGATTTACTTATTAGTTGGCAACGGCCGTGAGGGCAAATACCTTAGAGTTTGAGATATAACTCATGTTGCGGGGTTCGAGTCTGGCGATCGGTGTAGAATAATTCTTGACTAGACTGACGATTCCCTTCAGGATAAAAGATATACGTATGTAGATAAATACATATTTATAATTAAGTATGTATATACAGTACAAAATATAACTATAGTTTTAGCATTGTATGAGAAGTATTCGATGTTTACCTACACAAAATTAAATTTATACTAAATCGACAAATTTAATTATGCAATCCCTATTTCCGCACATATATTATAAAATCATATTTTTGAATTGTTTTAAGTCTTTTTGAGTTTAACTCTTTAAATGATTCAAGTTTTAGTTTAGTAGGAGTATCTGCATAAATAGACTAAACCAATGTCATATAAGCAAGCGGATTTAGTTTACACCAGATGTCGATTGGATAAGGACTTAACCTATTTTTAAGCTTCTCTTTGTACATTTATTTTGAAGAATAAACACTGCTTATTTATATAGTTTTAAAATTCTAAATTCCTTATAACTCTCCCCCTCTCTCTCACTCCCTTTCTCTCTCCCTCTCTCTCCCTTTCTCTCTCACTCTCTGTATATATATATATATACATATATATATATATATATATATATATATATATATATATATATATATATATATATATATATATATATATAGAATACTCTAAGCGTGTATCATTACTATGAACCCCTCCTAAGACCGGAATCCTCTCGTACAGAAAATACACAATTACAATCAAACTCTTTCGCTATAGAGATAGTAATAGAAAACACGTATAAATAATAATGAATACACTAAATATGAATTATTCCTAGTGGCTATTCTAATTTTCAAACAAAATCAAAGTTTATTTTGATACATTTCCAAGAATTACATTCCAATTGTTGAGTGTGTTTTATTTTGCTGAAATATCAGGCCACATTTCTTAAAAAATAATCTATTGGAAAAAACATAAGCTCTATTTCGAAAATATTCAGGTTCATTTCTAAACAAATTCAATTCCATGTCTTTATCAATCTGGTATCATATGTTTCGCCAATGTCTTATTAATGAGGATATTATCAACTCAAGTGTAAACCTCATTGGTATCGTATATGTGGAATTGATCCAGATAACAACATGGATACAAATCGGTAACTAGATTTTGCATTTTGACAAATGGATCTTCATATTTTACAAAATTTAACTGGGTCGAAAAAAAAGTAAATTTCGCGTACAACAAAATCGTATGATGAATTTCAGAAGAAGCCTTTTTTTATCAATGAAACGGGCGGGTGAAAAAAAAAATTGCAAAAATGATCCTTAAGGCCTTATCGTCTTACCCTCTAAGAGGAAACGTCAGAATGATAAATTAAAAACTAAGAAAATCGAATAGGATATGAGGGGGAAAAAATTGTTTCAGTTGGAGTAAACGATTGAGAAAAAAAAGTAACTCTATACGTTATGGTGGCTTTGAATCATTAATGATCTCCAACTAATGCTTCAAAATATTTTGTCTACACAGGCTAGGTCGAGAATTGTTAATAACTAACGTCTCAATAATATTGAGATGGTTATTCGACCTGGCACTGTGTAAAACAGAAAACCACCCATCGGAATACTTGTCAGAACAACTATTTGTACTAACGAGGTGATTACCGAGGGCTGATTCCTGTGACTTAAAGATCCCGGACGATCTCGAAACCTTGTGTAAGCGAATATCACGTGGTATGTATATATATATGCATATATACGCCCGCACATACGCACACACACACACACACACACATATATATATATATATATATATATATATATATATATATATATATATATGTATATATATATATATATATATATATATATATATATATATATATGTGTGTATTGTGACCTAATCCCCAAATCAGAGCTTTATGTATAGCAGTAATAAATTAAAAATATTATCCAGCGAATGTATATTCTTTTACTTTTATATCTCTATATGTCTGTCAGCTTGGGAGATTAAAATAAAAGATAGATATAAAATGGGGGGCGAGAGTGTATATTTCAGAAAACCTGACTGCCCCCTTGTGAACGTTAAAAAAAGATGTTAGTAATCTCGCCACCTCTTTATAGGTTAGCTGTACTCCGCGATCTGGTTCGCCTACCCCAATTGACATCCGACTAATACTCACTGCTGAACGGATAAGAAAGAAAGAATAAAAGGTATAGAAGGAGGAAAAGACGGGACTGCTAAGAGACAATCTATATAATAGTTGGGTGTAGAGGAAGCGAAATTCGTCGCTCCAAACCATGACAGAAGAAACGCGACGACCCAAAATAACGAAAATTCGAAGGAATATTTGTGCAAAATTCATGCACCTTGAAAACCGTCAAATTCTCTGATATTGATATCAACACCAACAAAGAAAACACCTTGAATACACTTAAAGAAAGCCAATTAAAAGATTGTCGATTGATGAAGCAGAGAAGAATTACTTAGACTATACCATCGCGGCCACAACTGTTTATATATGTCAACGATTCGAACATTTTATTCTCATAAAATGTGTATGTTCACCAGTAAGTTGTAAGTCATCTCTTTCTTTCTTTCAAGTCGAGTTTTTGCATTATATATATATATACTAGCACGGCTACCCGGCGTTGCCCGGGGCGATAAAAAAACAAAGTAGTAGAAATTAAAGAGTGTGTGTAACATCTTTATATAAAAACTTCAATCTCTCTTCTTTCTTTAGCCGTCTTTCTTTCCCTGGTCCTTATTATTTCCCTCCCTCCTTCAACCCTCTATTTTCTTTCCCCCCATATGATTCTTATCGTTTTAAATGTGTTAAAAACTTATAATAATGTTATTCACGTAAATTCTTTTTACTAAATATGTATTTTATGTAACTGGATTTTCTTAAAGAAATATGCTATGTAAACAAACATTTTAGATGAAAGTTATTAATTATTCTTACATTGTATTTTTGATCCCGAAATAAAATTATATTTTATTTTTTCAAGACTTTAAAATCGAATTTGAATGCAATGACTTAATCGCTGGCGGCCATGTTGTAATTTCCTATAATTTGCTTTCGTAAAATAGTAGCAATACTTTGATTAGCGTTTGTCGCTTATTTAAAAAACAATACCAAAGAACTAAAAAGTTAGAGGCACGTCCCTGGCGCTAAGAAACGTTAAATAAAATTAAAAGTTATTTCAAATTATTAGGTTGTTAAATTACAATATGACTCAGGATTTTAAAATTACTATGAAATATGTAAAATAACTGAAAACAGTCCCCCCCGATGAAATCTGTTCCATAGACCCCTAAGGGGTTAGTTTATAGATTTGGGAATGCTCCCATCACCTTACTCTGTGAATTTTACATCTAAATGCAGTTTTTCCCCGACCCCTCAATCTCTCCAGCCATCCCCCTTCCGAACTTTTTTTCACTCCCCCCAACCCTGAGAAATATTTTAAGTTAAAAAAGAAAGAAAAGAAATTGGCCCGACCCCTTAAAAGTTCGGCCCGACCCCTAAAATTTTCCCCGACCCCTACATCTCTCCAGCCCCTCAACTCGTTCTTCACTCTCCCCCCACCCTGAGAAATATTTTAAGTTAAAAAAAAAGAAAAATTTTGCTAGACCCCTAAAAAGTTTGGCCCGACCCCGAAAATTTTACCCGACCCCTCCATCTCTCCCCCCCCGCCCCAACTTGTTTTTCACTCACCCCAACCCTGCGAAATATTTTAAGTAAAAAAAAAAACAGAAAAAATTTGGCCCGACCCCTAAAAAGTTTGGCCCGACCCCTAAAATGTTCCCCGACCCCTCAATCTTTCCAGCAATCCCCCCTCCCATCTTTTTTTCATTCCCCCCAACCCTAAGAAATATTTTAAGTTCAAAAAATAAAAATTTGGCCCTACCCCTAAAAAATTTGGCCTGACCCCTAAAATTTTCCCCAACCCCCTAATCTCTCTAGCCCCCCCATAACTTTTTTTTCACTCTCCCACAACCCTGAGAAATATTTTAAGTTCAAAAAATTAATAAAAAAAAATTTGGCCTGACCCCTAAATAATTTTGCCTGACCCCTAAAATTTTCCCCGACCCCCTAATCTCTCCAGACCTACTCCCAACATTTTTTCACTCTCCCACAAACATGAGAAATATTTTAAGTTCAAAAATAAAAAATAAAAATAATTCGCCCAACCCCTAAAAAATTGAGCCTGACCACTAAAATTTTCCGCGACCCCCTAATCTCTCTAGCACCACCCCAACTTTTGTTCAATCTCCCACAACCCTGAGAAATATTTAAAGTTAAAAAAAAAAAAAAAATTAGTCCGACCCCTAAAAAAATTTGGCCTGATCCCTAAAATGTTCCCCGACACCCTAATCTCTCCAGCCCCACCCCAAATTTTTTTCACTCTCCCACAACCTTGAGAAATATTTTAAGTTCAAAAAATAAAAAAATAAAAAATTTGGCCGGACCCCTAAACAATTTGGCCTGACCCCTACACTTTTTCCCCGATCCCTAATCCTTCCAGCCCCCCCCCCCAACTTTGTTTTCAATCTCCCACAACCCTGAGAAATATTTTAAGTTAAAAAAAAAAATGTGGCCCGACCCCTAAAACATTTGGCCCGACCCCCTAATCTCTCCAGCCCCCCAACTTTTTTTCAATCTCCCACAACCCTGAGAAATATTTTAAGTTCAAAAAATTAAAAAAAAAAAATTTGGCCCGACCCCTAAAAAATTTGGCCTGACCCCTAAAATTTTCCCCGACCCCTAATCCTTCCAGCCCCCCCCCCAACTTTGTTTTCAATCTCCCACAACCCTGAGAAATATTTTAAGTTCAAAAAATAAAAAATAAAAAATTTGACCGGACCCCTAAAAAAATTGGCCTGACCCCTTAAATTTTCCCCGACCCCCAAATCTTTCCAGCCTCACTCCCAACTTTGTTTTCAATCTCCCACAACCCTGAGAAATATTTTAAGTAAAAAAAAAAGAAAAATTTTGCCAGACCCCTAAAAAGTTTGGCCCGACCGCTAAAATTTTCCCCGACACCCTAATCTCTCCCCGCCCACCCGAACCTGTTTTTCACACCGCCAACCCTGCGAAATATTTTAAGTTAAAAAAAAAACGGAAAAATTATGCCCGACCCCTAAAAAGTTTGGCCCGACCCCTAAAATGTACCCCGACCCCTCAATCTTTCCAGCAATCCCCCCTCCCATCTTTTTTTTCACTCCCCCCCAACCCTAAGAAATATTTTAAGTTAAAAAAAAAAAAATTTGGCCCGACCCCTAAAAAATTTGGCCTGACCCCTAAAATTTTCAATATTAAAAATATAAATGTAGCCTCCGTGAACAAAGTGACGAAACGGTAAACCATATAAATCAAATGCATCAAACTAACTGAAAAATGAAATAGAAATATGTATGACTTGGCCGGAAACGGGTTCAATGAGAACTAACACCTTTTAAAAGTCTTTAAAATAATGTTTTTGAATATACACTCGAAGTTGAATTGGAAATATCAACCGACAAATTCGCCCAAGTACTAATAGGGGAGGAAATCAACAAGAAGCAAAACTGCCAAATAGTATATTTCACCGTCCGAGCAGTTTACACTGTAACGATCGATAAGTAGAGAATATGCAAATATATGGAGCTTGTCAAAGAAATGATGTGTATATAGAACATGAAGAAATACACTCTAAACAGTTTTGTAAAACTTTCAAAGAAGACTAAGGTACATTGCCACTATACAAATCAGGAGAATAATGAAAACTAAGGAATATTAAAAAATATCTTCAAGTACAGAATCTAATCCACTTAACGAGGTGATAGCGAAAACCATAGGTAATTTGAAGTAGGATAATGCTGCTAAAACACAACTAGGAACGTAGAAACAATATTATACGCATAGATGGAAACTAAGACAAAATCCCATAATGTACACCCCTAGCTCTCTCCACAAAAATCGTTGGCACCAGCAGCTGTATGTGATAGATAAGATGAACATGACGAGTCTAGAAGAATTACACCATCAAGGAGTGACAGAACCATCCCGACATGCAGGAGTAGGTATTTGAAACTCGATAAGTCTTTAGTCGCTGAACTTATTGAAATAAACAATGACCTTAGCATCGAATAGGCAATCTTAATCGGATGTTACTATTACTCATAGTGATTTACAACGGTTATAACAAGAAGCGGACGGCACAGGAAATCTTAAGACAATTGTCCAAAACTTAGATTCCAGGAAGCACTGCCTGTTTCTTTTAGTGTGTCAGCAACTGTAATTACTCGTATGCTTACTTATAGTGGGGAAGAACTAATAATAATAATAATAATAATAATAATAATAATAATAATAATAATAATAATAATAATAATAATAATAATAATAATAACTAGCGCGACCCTGTGGAAATTCCACAGTGTTTTCTACATCAATCTGTATAATTTACTGTTAATAATATTATCCGGTGGCTAGAAATATGCACATATTTTACTCACAAAAATTTTGCGTGACGGAATGGAAGTATATATATTTATTTATATTACTCGGTTGCCGGGGCAAAAGCTGTCTCTTCACTAAATCTTCTTAAATAGGAGTGTCAGATCGTGACACACAAAATAAATAACACACACTCTATCGTATTAATATATAAATAATAATAATAATAATAAGAAGAAGAAGAAGAAGAAGAAGAAGAAGAAGAAATTTTAAATATTAAAAAATAAAATAAATAAATAAATAAATACATACCGTAAGCCTGAAACCGGCCCATTTGGTAAGCGTTTCCGCTAATGAAACGGGATACCAGAGTTCTATCCTCGGTTGAGTCATAGCAAAGACTAAAACAAACATTGCTAAAACTCTCAGTATTATAAGGTCAGGATCAAGGACAATGAAGCAGTCCTGGGGAAAGAGTGGCGCCCTCCCCTACATCTCGGGTTAGCCGCTAATGTAAAAAGATCCTCTACTGTAATCGGACAATTTAGCCTTTTATAAAGTCTGAAATTAGCGACCACCTCACCTAAAATAAGCGAACGCCATTTTTGTTTGACGAATTTGACAATATAACTAAATAAATATTTGAAATAAAAAAAATTAATTTATCAGATGTTAACTATACAATATCATTGCCCTTGTCTTATTTTTACGTATCTATTTGGTACTTTGTTACATTGGGACCCGGGCTAACTTTGACCCTGACCCTAACTTTAACCCTAACCCCCAATGACCCTGAACTTTATAGGTAACCCTACCCCCTCCCTAGCCCTAACCCTAACCCTAACGACGGGGTCAAAGTTAGCGCGGGTCCCAATCTAACAAAGCACCATCTATTTGTTAGTAAGTTACGCTTGTTTTATTATGAGCACCCCTCGGATAAGAGTGAAATATTTTTAAAAAATTAATAATTTGCATTCAAATAACGCGTGTACGATGGACACTCTACTTAAAAGGGTTGATATACCGTAAAAACTGGGAGGCTTCCGAAATAAAACGAAATTATGCTTGTTACTTTTTTTTTCGATTAGATTTTCTTTTTTATTTTGCTTTGAATCACGACTTTCCTCACTTTCGTTTTTGTAAAATTTTTTTTTACTTTTTGCGATTTATTTATTTGTTTTTATTGCGTTTTCACTTTTCAATTACGTTTATTCTCTCTCTCTCTCTCTCTCTCTCTCTCTTTCTCTATCTTCTCCCTCTATCTCTCTCTTACGAACACAAACTTTCTCTTTCTTTCGTACGCGCTCTCTGTGTTTCAATGAAAAAAAAAGGAATTCCACAGTGTTTTCTACATCAATCTGTATAATTTACTGTTAATAATATTATCCGGTGGCTAGAAATATGCACATATCTTACTCACCAAAATTTTGCGTGACGGGATGGAAGTATATATATTTATTATATTACTCGGTTGTCGGGGTAAAAGCTGTCTCTTCAGCAATCGGTCGCGACTCCCCTCCCCCGTTGTCAGGGGCAAAAGTAAATACTAAATCTTATTAAATGGGAGTGTCAGATCGTGACACAAAATAAGAAACTTAATTTCTCAGATGTTAACTATACAATATCATTGTCATTGTCTTATTTTTTACGTCTCTATTTGGTAGTTTGTTACATTGGGACCTAGGCTAACTTTGGCTCTGACCCTAACTTTAACCCTAACCCCCAATGACCCTGAACTTTATAGCTAACCCTGACCCCTCACTGACCCTAACCCTAACAACGGGGTCAAAGTTAGCGCGGGTCCTAATGTAACAAAGCACCTTCTATTTGTTAGTAAGTTTACTTTTTGCGATTTATTTATTTGTTTTTATTGCGTTTTCACTCTTTCTTTATTCCCCCCCTCCCTCTCTTACGAACACACACTCTCTCTTTCTTTCGACCACACTCTCGGTGTTTCACTGAGAAAAAAAAACAAAAAAAAAAAACATTGCTTATTGTCCGTTCAAAACATTTAAGAAATAAATACTGATCCCTTACCATCCAAAAATAATAAATAAATGTTTTAACACTTTAAGAAGTGGTGCAAATAAAAAATAAATACTTAGTTCAAACTATCATTGAAAAAAAAAACATTGCTTAACGTCCGTTCAAAAAACAAAAAAAATAATAGACATACCCTAAAAACGCCAAAATAAAAAACAAAAAATAGTTTTAAGTTTTAAGCAACACAAAAAAGTACTTTTTGACCAGGTGATTAAAAAAAAATGTATTATTTCTTCCCCATCCCCTCGAAATGTAGAAAAAAAATCGTAGCGGTTGGGTGGGATCGAACTATAAACCAGTCGGGCCAAAGACAAAAGTCTACGTCGCTTACCGTTGCGCTAAAGGGAAATAATTAAAATATGATGCAAAAATTAGACTAATTAAATGTTGTTAATAATCTAGGTGCGGCACGCATGCGCAGAGCGTTTGCCTGAAGTGTGACACACGTACGTACACCTTAGCGTATTAATATATAGATAATAATAATAATAATAATAATAATAATAAGAGGAAACTAGACAACATTCAAGATGTAATATCATTACATTTTATAGTAAAACAAAAGATTACTTAATCGAGTCGACAATAAGTGCATGTTTTATTGACAACCTTGGACTCACCGCGATCATCATCAAGAGTGTAGTATCGAATATTATGATATCAGAAAAAGACACCTTAACTGTCCACTTTTCTCCACTTTTCTCACGGAGAAACATCGGCTATTGATTGGAGACTTGTGCTCAGCATCGCGATCACAGAGCAAAACGAATTTTGACAATAACATATCATGATATCTAACCGTCAAGAATGTTTCGATAAATGTAACAATCTCTGACTTGGTAACTAAATATTCTTTTATAGCTATGTGTTATTAAATAGGTGCAAACAGCATGACAAAACCGGTAGAATTGTGTAGTGATAATCAGTCTATGTGACATACTTCTTGTGGCTGAAGTTTCTATTCTCACTACGGGCGATTCCACATGAGAATAAAATAAAAGTTACTTTAGAATTCTACCCGGTCATGGCTAACAAACGAATCTTTCCCCGTGAAATGCATACAGGCTTAGTTCGCTATTCTGTATAGATTCCCGTGTTCGACATGAAGATTACAGTTTTCAACAAGACGCATCCGAAGAAAATCAAGGGTTACATCGACCGAAACGTAAGAATAACATCGAAGACGACAGAAATTGACCGAATAATCCAAAAACAGAGTATACAAAAATATATTTTTGTTCTTTCCGTGTACTTGTATGATTTATCTTTATTTACACCTATAATGCGATAAATGTTGCATATCGGCAGAGGTCTGCATCTATCAATTTATTAATATAAAAATGTGAAACCAGCGTCTTCCCTTGTTCTTCCGATTTTCATTCAAAGTCAGCGTCCCTGAGAAGATCATTCATAAAACCAGCCTCGACCACTGCAATAATAAATATTCACAAACTCATTCAAAAACCAAGCATTACCTTCGCTTTGTCGAGTGGTGTTGTATAGGTTCTGTTCTCATGATACATTCCTTTCAGGCATAAACTTGTTGGGGTGGAGCAGTGTTGTATCATCTATTCTGTGATTATGATACCATCCTCCTAGCCATTACCTCTTCCTTTTTTGGGGGAGAGGGTAATGTTCTATTTGTTCTATTGTAATGGCATTATTTCCTTTTTTGGAGGAAACAGTGTAGCATATATTCGTTAGTCAGGATAGCATCCTCCCAATCTTGCAAAAATATGCGACCGAGCGCAATGGAATAATCTAGTGTTAAATAAAATAGAATGATACATATTCTAATTTTTAGATGATAAATGAAGATATTTTTAAATAAATTGTTACAAAATTAAGGGTTTTCGTTATCACTAAAATTAATCTATGTTTTTGAGTGATTAATTAGAGAACGGAAAAGACAAAGTAAATCTGATATCTAGTTAGGTTTGTTTGGCTAGTTTTGTTATAAGGCATATCAACCTGTTATGTGTCATTTAATACCGAAACATCTGTTGTAGTATGGTGAAACATTCTCATGCTTCAAGTGCTTTATATGTTCAAGTATTCATTCAAAGTGTTCGGTTTGGTTGTTTTTTTATTTTGGTATATCAATTATTTCGGGTTATTTAATACCGAATCCGGTCATTTTGTAGTAACGGAATTTTTGTATTTTGTTTAAGATTTAGAATATAAGTTGAGTTTTTCAAAGTAAAAAAAAACAATAACACATCAATGTTTGCTTCATTTTGTGTCAGGAAGCTAATATATTCAGACAGATTGATCTGGTAGTACCATGTTATAATTATTTAAATTATCTTTGAATAATTGTTATATCGTATCTAAATTAATAACACTTCATGAAAAATGTTTAAATTTTATTTTATCTAAAATCATAACAATTGAATGTATATTGTAGTTCCAGTAGTATAAGAATAAACATGGTATCTGCATAGATTTAAGCAAAATAAGTCAGAGAGTTTCCATGCAATTATTCTGCTAATATACGTATATACATATATTAATTATTAGATTTGTAAAAATATAGTTATAGTGAGTTAAGTAGTGATGTAGATGTAAGTTTTAATAACGTATACATAAAAACAATAACACATGGCGACTGACAGTTTCTCGCATTGCTTTCTTCAGCCAAATATTTTATTAAACATGTGTTGTAATATTATGTATATACTCGTCGAAGGGTAATCGACATGCTTTTTTATGTATTAACAAGCAGGGGTACCCGGCGTTCCCCGAGACTCTCCCCCCCCCCCAGCGTATGAAAAAATGTAACAATCTCTCTCTTCCCCTGTTGTACGGGCAAAGGTTTCTCTTGCTCGGTCGCCCCTTCATCCCCGCCCCTTTACCCGATAGCCCCATCTTCCTCACCCCACTGTCATTCCCCTCGCGGCTCCCCCTCACCCTGTTGCACGGGGCAAAAGTATAACATATTTCTATTCAAAGTACAAACTCTATCTTCTTCGGTCGCCCTCCTGTCCATTGCGACCCTCTCCCTGACCCTCCTCTCCCTGTAGCCCAGAGCAAAATTTGTCTCTTCTCAACTCTCCCTCTTGACCTCATGCGCAAAACGTAAAAATGCTTGGAATACGAAGAAATTTGGTTCGCCTCCAAGAAGTTCTATGCCCGTTAGGAATTAAAAAATCAATGTCTTTATCCAATTTTTCGATATTAGTCGTCCGAAAGTAATAGGAATCAGAAAATTTCAACTTTATGGTCCTGTCGAGTATCGCAAAAGCCTTTTTCGTGACATACACACATACCCACATATATTTTCCTTTATATAATAGATGATCCACCACTTAACAAGTCACACAGCTACTTGAGTATGGGAGGCAACGGATTGTCAGTTGGATCATGAAAAATAGTATGGATGTAGTCTAATCAGTGGATCGAAAGGAGAGAATTTAACAATTTAAAAGGAAATTATTAACATTTGGCTTAAAAACAACCATGTTGTAATCATTAGGGAAGCAGTCCCGTCATATTGTGTTATCTTTTAGACATAAGAAAACAAATTAAACAGAATGTAATAACGCTGGTACATAACGCTTTAAAAAATAAGCGCATGATTTTCAGTTGCGATATTCATATGATTTTTCTCCCTTGAAGAAAAACGATATGAATAAGCTGTAAGACAGCATCAACATCGCAAAATCTTACATAACAATAGCGTTTTGAGAAGCCATAAAAAGAAGATAGTACGTCTCTTGCGAACATTTGGGAGCGCTAGTGCAGACGTGTCGTTCTGACGTCAACTTCCGCCACAAGACTTCCGACGGACAGCAATTGACACCATTACTTGCCCACTTCATACAGCAGGAAAGTCTTAGATATCTCAGTCTTCTTCCGTTGGGACAGAGGAAGGCAATTTCAATGCTAGCGTATGTAGAAATAATTTTCTTACCTGAAATACACTTCTCAAAATGTTGATTAAATAAAAAGATATATCAATCTTATATGACAAGTATACGCTACAATCACGTCGATACGCCGGTTTTAGTAAGTTCATAGAAGATAAGCGACGCTTAGCCTGGTCTGTAACGAATATATGCCATTTGGGGAATGCCAAGCGCTGTATATGTAAGGACGTCGGCACCGCCCTGCAAAAACTGCAAAAGGTAAGTTAGCTACAGAAACAACTTCATTTGCATATATATTATAATTCTTAATTTTTGTTCACTTCCGCCAGACATCTCTTCCATTTTCTGGGTTCTGTTTATTAACGTCTCACACTCAGATTCCTTAATCGTAATACTCTACCAGTGTAACTTACACAGCTCGTTATACCGTCGTATTAATCGCAACCAGTCTGCAAGTTTTCATTACGAAAGCACACCACACTACTCACATTACTGTGAATCGCGCTGAATCGGGGATCATTGATGCTATAAACTATACTGTGAAAGCAGACGTTTTCTATTCAAGGATATTTTCATCTACGACACGTATTTATTAGTTTCGATTTAAGTGGCCATTTTTATCATTTGATTTCTTAGATGTTACTGATAATATTTTGTATGTTATTGATAAGTACTATTAACACACAATTCATTAAAGGTTGCATGTGAAATAAGTAACGAATGAATAACGAAGAGACATAAGTATGTGCTGCATCAGCGGGAATAACTTATGTATACGGGGAAACATGCTTAAAAAGTGTTATCTTAATATAATTTGTAATATGAACATATATATATATATATATATATATATATATATACATGTGTGTGATATGTTTTAAAATCATGCACTCTATTAAGAAAACTTGATGTATATATGCCATATATATATATATATATATATATATATATATATATATATATATAAGTAAGGTTCATATTATATTCTAATAACCATGTTTTTTTATTTTTTTATCTGACGTAAATGTGCCCTGTTGTCATTAATTGACAATCATCGAGCTGAATTTTTTAAGGAGACTACAAAGTAAAAGGAACTGATAGTATATGCTAATACATATATTGTCGTTAATAATTATTACTGGTCCTCTCATTGATCTTATCACTCGTCTGTTTATCTCTCTCAACTATGTTCACCAAGAAAGAAATAACATTATCACCTAAGAATAGAGCTATTATAAGCCATAAATCCTACACTAAAGACATGGTACAGGCGGTAAACTATTTCAACAAAACAGTACGTTGGAAGATAATCCATCATAATACTTCCGAAGAAGACAGAACAGAGAACAACCCAACCAGATACACGAATGGTGCATCCTCCGGAGTACGATATACTTGTTGTATTACTCGTTATTACAAGCTATTAAGTTCACCAACTCTTCTGGTTCTCGTTGAACTTTGATTTTGACTCAAAGGGGACGATATGTCGTATTTACTTAGATCTGTTCCTCAATCGCCATCGCCGCCACGCCGACCACTCGTGCGCGCTTCTCAGTCTCTGTGGTCGCTAATATTCGTACTGCCTTTTCTCGCCTGCAACCATTGTCGCATTTCTTGTTTCTGCCGCTGTGACTATTTTCGCTTCCTTTTCTTCTGCAACTTTTTGTTGTCACGACTGCTATAGTTCGTCGCTCGTCCCCGCCGGCGCCGCCGCGTGTAAACATTTTCGGGCAGTTGTTTTCGTTCTCTGAAATCAACTTCTTAAGTACAAGTCTTTTTCTGTTTCAAAGAGCCGCTTTATTTAACTACTTTAGTTAGCCGACCTGAACGAGTTCGTTGATCGAGAGACAGTTTACGCTAACTAGTTCACTGATTAATATTCTTAATTGCTTGAGAGAGAGGAGTATGGAGATTTACTAATTGGCTCTTCGATTTCCGTCATTCGGAATCTTTCTCGTGACCGCTACATTTGGCGATGTTGACTGTCTCGCTTCCAAGTCAAATCTGATTCAATCTAGATTTTAATTCTCCCACGCCGAACTCTTGCTATCAAATCTCGCGAACAACACGCAGGTGTGATCTCAACTTCTGACCTCTCGTAACCCTAAGTTTACGTCAGTTGTCATCGTGATCGTGGGAACACACCGAACCCAAACCGCACGGAATGACTCCGCCACAATTCGTGCAAGTCAAACCCGTCTCAAACAGATGCATCCAAGCCATTATCTAACATACTATCAGACGATTCCAGAAAAAGCGTACACTAAATTTTATAACATCAAAACGCGTAAATGTTCATCAGCACAGACCACCTTGGAAAACTTTTAGCAGGACCTTTTCAACATGATAAGTAACTTGAAATTTAAAATGAGGTGTAAATACTCTAACCCTACAATTAACAAGATAAACCAAACTTTTAGAAAAATAAATAATGACCCTAACTTAATAGTACCAGCTGATAAAACAATGAACCTATATAGCATGAGTTTTCAAAACTTATAATAAACTGATTATGAAAGAACTACAGGGAAACTATAAAATAGCCAATGTAAATGATCTCAGTGATATCAATTTTACAGCCGTAGAAATATGCTCTAAAATCAATATAGATAACAACATAGGGATATATACTCCTAAATGCCCAAGATGTACGTTAAAGGATCACAGAGAGGATTTCAATAATCACGCCACTATCAGATTAATCTCCCCTTGTATATCGGATATAGGAACACTTAGCAAAAGGATATTGGATAGAATCATACCCACTATCAATTCCAAGATAACTCACAATTGGTGGTAATCGTCGGACAAAGTCATCAATTGTTTTGGCACACTTCCTCAAGGGATTAACGGGAAGTTCATCTTGTTTGACATAGAGTCATGTAATCCACACTTCTAGACAAAGCTCTTGATATGGCTCGAATAGAAACCAATATCACTAGACTAGAAATAGACATGATAAAACTAGCTAGAAGAACTCTGATCCTGTATAACAAACTATGGACTAGAAAAGTTAGGGGAAATAATTTCGACATTAATATGGGGGGGGGACCGAATCTGCAAAGGTAACGGATGTGTTAGGCCTTTACATCTTGAAGGAGCTCCATAAAGATTTCTCACGTGTTAGGAGCGGTTTATACAGAGATGCCACACTATTATTCGTAAACTCTGGCTATTGAAGATTAGAGAATTCAAAAAAGATATACGTAACCTTTTTAAAAAGTTGGACTTTAAGGTAGCAATAGACATAACGCATAAGATAGTTAACTTCCTAGACATCGGCTAAGACCTACACAATAGAACATATAAACCATATCGTAAACCAAAGCAAACTCTCTATTATGTAGATTTTAACTCTAACAACCCGGGACCCATTAAGAAAGCCATAATCCTTAGTATCTCTAAGAGAATATAAAAACTATCATCTAACGAGTCACTATTCAATAAGAATAAAATATATTATAATGAAGCATTATCCAGATCTGGATATACTGGGAAAATAAACTATATAAAAGTAACCTTTGTGAAGCAAAATGAGAATTATAAGACAAATAAGAATGCACCTCACATAATATCATACAACATGGCTATGGGAAATTCCAGACAAATCAAAAGAGGAATACATACTGATAATACGCGGGATACTGCACCTCATACTACACTAGGGGATCAACAAACAAACACTCCCTAGAAAATATTACTAGGAAGAAAATAGACGTAGAAATTCAATCTAGTTCACTACTACTTATGGCTTGAACATTCTAACTAACATACCCAAACATTTTTACCAAATTATGGAGAAAAATTGTCCTAGGGATATTAGACTAGAAAAAGTTATAAATACAAATACTGTAACACTATCCTTTTCAACATCGCTAAACTTAGCATCAATTATAGTCAGTTTAAATAACACAAAAAATCAAAAAGAATAGTAACTTAGACACTAGTACAGCCCAGAACCAGAATAACAGCTCGCAATGTAACTGTAGAAATATCAATGAGTTACCTTTAGAGGGGAGATGTTTAACTTCAGATATAATGTATAAAGGTAAGGTCATAGAGGAACACAGAATTAGAACATACATTGGGTCGACGGGCTGTAGTTGCAAGGGCATATTTAGAAACCATATACACTTTTTTAAAGAACCTAATACAAATTCAAAGAAGGTCCGTACGACTTTAGCTAAACATGTAAGAGAACTAAACAGTAAACATATACAATACAACCTAAAATTGTCTATAATTGGTAGAGCAGGGAAATATAAACCCAACAAATCTAAGAGATGTAACCTATTTATTCTGGAATCCTACAATATAGTTATGTAAAAGAAGATTTATTAAATAAAATACAGTAAGTGGTTAACAATTGTCATCATAGAACCGCATATATCTTATCCCGTTACAGACCCATATAAAATACATGTGGCAGTAGCCCTTTCAATCAACATAAATATGAAAGTATCTAAGGTATAGGAATATTATAAGATTATCTTGGAAATTGAAACCATAAACGTAATAGTAGATGACGAAGTACTAATACCCCCATACAAAACATTTAAATATAGAACACATCACTCAAAACAACATTGCCCGAAGCGACTAAGCTTAAACCTAGCCCATAGAAACAATGATAAAAGGGCCAGATCATAAAATCATCAGCAGAATGTTTTTAATTTAATTTTCATCTGTACTAATTATTGTAGAAATGGTAACTAGTAAATAAGATATTTTTTGGAAGTAGTAATAATTAATAGTGTAATGATCATTTAAAATAAATAAATGGTCAATATAAAAAAATAAATAAAAAATGAAAAAATAAAAATAAATAAATAAAATAAATGTATATATATATATATATACATATATATATATATGTGTGTGTGTGTGTGTGTGTGTGCGTATGTGTATATGTGTGTGGAGGGTTCTATATTACCTTAATAGTTGCTTAAATGGATGGCTTAGTATATAGTATATAGAATACACTAAAACTCAGCTATTGTTGTGGTGACAATTTAGAAAAAATCATAAAAAAGCACAACATGAAAATACTAAACACCCCAGTAACCTCAAATTCTAAAAGAACATGCAACTGTAATAACAAATCAAACTGCCCCCTAAATCAAAAGTGCCTATCAACCCAAGTGGTCTATGAGGCATCTATCTCCTCAACTGAAAACCCATCCCAGACTAACTATTATATTGGTCTGGCAGGCAACAACTTCAAAGAAAGATTCTACAACCATAAACTCTCCTTCAACAACCCAGACCATCCTGGGCAAACCGGACTTTCACTACACTACCACAAACTAAAAACCAAAAAAGAAACTCCCATAATAAAGTGGAAAATCTTGAAAAAATCCAGCACCTGCAAATCAATAAACTCTCCATGTAGATTATGCTTAAATGAAAAACTGGAAATTATCCGCTTTAAGGACAAAAACAAACTCTTAAATAGAAAACAAGAGACATCTATCAACTGTAAACATAGTAGACTCTACCTCCTTAGCAACCCACATACCCCACCTTAACCCCACACCAACCCTACTTAACTTCAACATAAAATTAACAGTTTTTTGTTTTTGTTTTGTTTTTTACAAAAATGAATGATAACATTTAACCCCCGCTATACACTACCCCAAAACACACTATAACCCCCTACCCACCCACCCAAATTTACAACCCAATCCCACCCCAACAAGTCTTGATGAATCTATAAATATATAACCACCCCTCTAAACTACCAATAATATCAAATCTCTACGTACTACCTATAATGCACAGCCTCAATAACCTCTCAGCCATACTACCAATTCTAACATAAACCCATAACTGGGACAGCTATCAACACTGATATCACTTAGACTAATCTCAATTACTTAACCCCTCGATCACTACCTTGAACACTTAATTATTAACTGGTACTTAGTCCTTGTCATTGGCAGTGGAATTAAAAAAGCCTACCATCACTTGTCGACTTATTTCGCCCACTGACTTCACAAGTAGCAAAATGGTAATGATGGTGATATTTATCAGTATTACTATTATTATTATTATTAGTATTATTATTATTAGTATTATTATTATTATTTTTTTTTTTTTTTTTTTAATACTATTATTATTATTATTATTATTATTGTTATTATCATTAATATTCTTACAAACTTGTTATTTCTATTTCTATTTTTATTCTAATTTTATTTATATTTATCTTTATTTTTATTTTATTTTTATATTTATTTTTATTTTTATTAAGGCTTTTACATAAGGCTGTTGCCGCTGCGACTGTCGTGGGTATGGTTGGCGGGCATTGCCATTGTCATAATCGGTTTTGTCGGTGATATGACTGGTAACACCAGAAAACTTCTTTTATAAAAGATTCCACTAGTATTGATCTCGGTATAATATAATCACAATTTAAAAAAATATAATCACAACAAAATTCAATACAAATAATAAACAAAACATTAAAATAAAATAAATAAAATGCAAAAGTAGCAATTAATACCCTAAATTAAAATTATCAAACATTTTTATCCACATGATAATTACTTATTATAATTAAAATAAAATAAGAATGACGGTTGTAATCATGGTTTTATTCTCATTTTGAATTTGACTCACTCTGGCCGTCGCCCCATCTCCCCCCTCCCGCCCCGGCCGAGATTGAGATTGTCGCAGCACTGACACGTGCAAAACCTCCCACGTAATAATTTGAAACACGACCTGTTGAGGTCCTCCCCCCTCCCCTCTCATGTCCCATGTCGCCGTTATAGACAAAGCCCCAACTCTATCCCCCTCCCCCTCGAATGTATTTTCAATTTTCAATCTCCCGTTAAAGTGAACTTAAAATTTTATGCCATTTGAATTCCTTTCGCCGGCCTGATGAATTGGTAGCTATCTGCACCAATGAAACAAAACCTGTTTTGTCGCAACTAATGGAATAAAATAAAAAAAAAAAAATATATATATATATATATATATATATATATATATATATATATATATATCTTTTTTTTTTCATTCAGAAACAAATTTGAATCAATTAAACAATAAATTAAAACTTTTCATTAGAAAAATCTACAAAATGTTAAAAACACATATACAAATGTATTATTTGCCACATTTATCAACTTTTTTTAAACTTAAAAAATAATGGCAGTGTAATCTAGATGAACAACCTTTATTCTAAGCAGAATGACAACGCATATTTTCAAAACAATATTTCATAACGGTCTGAAATTAAGACAGACAATTCTTATCGCTAATTTTATTAATCTCGTTACCGTAAACCTATTTTTAGTATTAAACGTGTTCCTAACTAGCTGCAGAATACGCACTAACATATCTGAGTGTCCTCCAAGCTTTACGATTTTGAGCAAATATGTTCGCTTGTTTAATGTTTATTTTCGTCCAGTCACAGACGATGTCTGACTATATTTTGTGTTGTCTAATTTTCGAATAGATTCTATAAAGTATACTTTCAACGAATATTTTGAATATCCCTACACTAGAACGCTTAATGTGGCCAAATAATCCCAAGACTTAACATTTGATGACAGTGGATATTGATCGGATTCTAGTGGTATGGGTCTATAAGTTATGGCGGTGTTGTTTCTAGTGAAGACGGCCCAACTTAAATCAATTCTATGGGTTGCAACTCTTTGCCCGTCGTTAGATAAAGGCAGATTGCGGCAAAGGTAAACGAATTCTGTATTTTGTTCGATTTACTGGGCTTTGATGTTGATGTAAAAAAAAGTGTGTTTTTATCAGTAATCATTCATTAAGTACCGGCCGTGTAAATAGAAAGACTAACTGCTTTCGAGCAATTTACAATATTATCCCGGCATAACTGCAAATAAGAGCTGGAGTTACTGGTTCCCGCGATGTCATCTGCATAGCTCAGATTAGACAGAATATGTCCATTAATTGAGAAATCAGAGCTACATCGTTCTTCTGTTTTCCAAATAACTGATGGCATAACGACGCAGAATAGAAGACTTGAGGATTCTGGTTGGACAAGATATGGCTATAGTTTTAATCGCAACATAGGTAATTACAAGAGGTGCATATACTGTTTATTCAAATTTGTTTTATTTTATGACAATTATCTGGATATTATTGAGAAGCACAAAGTTTTAAATGCACACCTCGGGAATTTTTTTTGGCAAAATTATGCGTCAGAAATGGCCTCATTGACGAATATCCTGTTCTAAAAGAAGACAGTTTTCAATTTGACATCCACTGATCGAAAGGACCGAAAATAATATTGACTTTATTTTAAACCGCAAGTCAGGAATCTGGAGATAGGTTCTTGATTGTAAAACCACTAGCAAAGCGTACATATCTGACCACGAACTAATAAGAAATAGAGTAAGGATTTTCTTTGACATGCAAATTTAGTACTTCAAATGAACAACGTGTCAACAATGCCTTTCAATTCAAGCTTAAAAACCGATGTTTTAGTCTCAGATCAGAATTTGCTGTGTTAAAGTACCACCAAAAGCATAAAGAACTCTGCAAATGTAGTTGTTCCTGCAGCTAAGCCTTTATCGTTTGACTTGATGCCAAACAATACCAAACAAGTTATTGTGAACAATCATACCATAAGAAGAGAGTAAGGGGCTTCTTACACAGTATAAAGATAGCAACAGCTGAGTTGAAGAAGTTCATCAGTAAAAAAGACAAACTATTTTAAATAGATAAACAGACAGACGTAACCTATATACTGTCTGCCATAAACAGTTCTATGATTCGTTAAATAGACTTAAAGCAAAGCGATGAACATAAAATGGGGGTTAAGGATAAGCAGAACAAATTTTATATGACAGAGTGGTAATTTCGTAACAATTGACGCAACTTTACAAATATGTGTGTATGGATGGCAAAATTGATACCCCTCGGTTTATAGAGATGTTAATAACACAATACAACCTATTTTGAAAGGCGAAATCCTATTTTAAAAGGGAGGGCAAATGTCCAGAGCTTGATAATATTTGCACTGAGTTCATCAAGGCTTGTAAAGACCCACTCTTAAATTTTCCTTTGAAATTGTACAATATGATACATTCAACGGGCAAGGCACTCTTACGTTTTCAGTACTGCTCTTAGTGTTGTATTGCATAAGAACATCAGTCGCGTAGATTGCAGAAATTATCGCTTAATACGCTTATTAAGTCATGTTTACAAATTGTTTGTCACAGTTATAGCAGAAAGTATCAAAAAGGATTATAATGCAATATTTCCAACTTCTCAAAATGCATACAAATCAGATAGATGTAATATAGAGCAAAGTATTGCCTTAGACCAGATAACAGAGAAGTTCATAGAATTCAATAATCCAGCCTTTATTGATTTTATTAAAGCGTTTGCTAGCATGACACTTCAATATCTTTAGCGTTTTGAAGAAACACATCTGAAAACAAAAACTTTACCAAATTTAAATCCCAATAAAATCAATCAAGTAAAAAAATAAATAAGCAAACTACATCTAGCTCGAAAAGGAACTGGTTGGATAATATACACTGCCCATTAAACAATAACTGTATACACGTAAATGTTGTAAACACACGCATAATTGCAACAGGTAATATTAACAAATTCTTCTTAATACTACTACTACTACTACTACTACTACTACTAATACTAACAGATAATGGCAATCAAAATAGTCCTAATAACATCACACCATGAATAAAAATAAACTCACTTACATTTGCTGCGGTGAATTAAATCAAACCAAGGATTGCAAAGCGCAAACATACTTTCAATGATCCGAATCTCTATAAATATTCATCATTATGCTAGCATATATATATATGGACTTAAAAATAATAATATTCCGTACAGCATTAAATAGGTTCTGGGGGAAAGCAATATAATACAGTCAACGTGAGAGATATTGTTGATTATGATTTAAATAATCACTAATTATATATATATATATATATATATATATATATATATATATATATATATATAATAGAAACTCTGTCTGTGTGTGGGTGTGTGTCTCTGTCCGTCTGATCTTTGTGTGTTATGTTCACCCAAGCCGCTGGACAGAATTGCTTGAAAATTGGCATGTGGAGTACTGCCCTCTCAGTACAGGTCATAAGCTATATAATAAATATTTCACTTTAACGCTTGCGGTCCCCGCCCCACTCCACTAACAACTGTTTTCCCTTAGATTCAAATGAAATTAAACCCATAGGTAAATTACAAAGATTATGTTTATTTCCAAAATTTCAGCAAATCTTGATAATATTAAGATATTACCTAGGGACACAACCCTTATACTGAAAACCTTTTCACCTTTGATTCAAATGAATATATATATATATATATATATATATATATATATATATATATATATATATATATATATATATATATAATCAAGGAGAACACCTCTCCGCTTCTGTACGTATGTCCATAAAGACGAATACATACTAGGTAGCGTACTTTCAATATAATTGTATTCACATGCACAATTTGCATGTGGACATAATGGAAAAATTGTTATGTCTCTTGGTGCCACTTAATGAAGCTAATAAGAATGTTCAAACATGTTACACAATGGATCCTTCTATTTATGAGCGTTAGTTTAGCCTATTCACGTATATGTGAATAGCTAAGCGTGAAAGATATCTACTTGACAGCATCAAAGCTCTTGTTTAATTAAACTCTCCCTTCCATGATGTTGCATATGATGCTACTCCACACTTTACCTTGAGCAACACTGGTAGCTCTGCTAGTAATTATATATACTAGTAACCTGTAAAATATGAAGTGTAATGTTCTATTAAACTAAATGCATGGATAATAGTTCATATATGACCAATATAAAGACCCATACATGCATTGATTCTGAAATACTCAAAATTAAACTATCCATCGCGATAGAATTAAGAAATTACAATTTACAATAAACTTATATTAGATGTCTTTATAAATGGACACTAATTAAACTGTATAAGTAAAAACAAGTTTCAATTGAATATTAATATTTATGAGTAAATAATTAACATGAATAGCAAATCACGAATAATTAAATAATAATTAATGATAATTTAATAAAATATAAATCCTCTTTAGAACACAATTATATTATGTTGAAATACAAATATGAGTAATTATCCTTATCTTGTAACCCCCGATTACTAATTTCTCAATAATACGTAGATTAAAAAATAGTATATTTAGATATAAAGGAGTTAATAAAAATCAGTTATTAATAGAGTAATATAATGAATTATAAATAATATATTCATAATATAATATGAAAAAGAAGAAGAAGAAGAAGAAGAAGAAGAAAAAGAATAACAATGATGTGTCTTCATTACAGAAGATATTAATAATGTAGTAAAATATTACCTCAACTGCATGTAATTGAGAAATATCGTAATTAGATTTCCTTGATTGGTAAGAGAAATTGAAAAGACTCAATAAATGCTTAAATTATCTGTCTTAGAACACTTGAACCTCATCCAAAACGGGATATGTAATAACCTCCACTGTATTTTTCCAAAACAGATGTAGTCTGTGCACGTGTCTGCTGGTTGATATATTGGTAACAAAAGAAGCTCTTTATCGGATGCAATTTATTATGTATTGACCTTGGTACTTATATGAAGTTATTCTAAATCGGTAATTAGTTCACTTTTCTCTCATGCACTAGAACATGGTCATGTTTTCAAGTTTGAACAAGCCGGAATCACAAAATACATCCACAACAAATCTCGGCGAAGATTATTGGACACTGCACTCATCACCGCCTCCACCACCATCAAGAAACGAAATGACTTCTTTAACCTATCATCCTTAATAAGCAAGATCATCCTTACTGAACGAAAACTCATGCCAGATCATAGATAACATTTATTTTTTATCTCTGACCTTAATGACACTCTCCCACTTACTCACACCCATCCTATTTCTCCATGATTTTTCACTTTTTCTAACTCATTCCTTTTTTCCCTCACATTTTTAACACAGCATGAAACTTTCTCATTTTCCAAATATTTCAAATATTTTATACCCTATCACAACAAATCTCCCCTCTCCCCCTCACCAATTCCCCCTCTCAACCACTTCTTTCGTACCCTCACTCTTCCATACCTCCCATTCTATAATCTCCTCTTTTTCTCAAAATCCTCTCTAAGACTGTAACTTTCGCCCATCCACCAAAATCACAGGCCTTCTCCTTCTCTACCCACCCTCCATTACTCTGCATACACACCCCCACACAAGCATTCCAACTTATTTTTTCCCCTTCAGTCTTGACCGTAGCCACCTGTTCAAATACCTCCTTCCTCCCTCTCCTCCACCCCTCCACTCCCTCACTCATTGCACTCCACATTATTCCTGCTCATCCCCCACCTCTTTCTCTTACTACCAGCCACAGTATCCTTGCTCACCCCCATCTTTCCACTTCTTCACCACTCATTTTCATAAACATTCATTTTTCATTCCTCAGCAAGCACGGACGTCGACCCTACTGTTTTCTCCAGTAGTGGCTACTATTTTCTTCCTTTTTCCCAATATGTCAACCCTATATGCGTTTGTACTTGCATAATATTTTCTTTATATTATCACCCTGATGAAGTCTTATAAATAAAGACGAAACGTTGATGTACACATAAAAAACATCCATTTTTGGGGTTTTCCTTTTTCATTTTCCCATTACGTCGGGTTACCCTCATCCTTCTCCTCCCATATATATATATATATATATATATATATATATATATATATATATATATATATATATTATAAGCCCCCTTTATATATATATATATATATATATATATATATATATATATATATATATATATATATATATATATTATAAGCCCCCTTTACTAAAGGCCGGCACTCTGAGTGAGTTTAATAACAGGTAGTACTAATAGCTTCGTGCAAGTTCCAACACAGTGTGTTGTTGTAAGATCACTTTCAACTGCTCGTTGAAAATACCCACCGACTCGGTATTTACAACGCTAAATTCCTCCTTAATTAATAATTAAGTTATGGCGGAGGGGTTAACGCTCTTGACTACGAATCAGTGGTGATTTGTGATCGGAATTCGAGCCCGCCGATTGTTGAGAATTAACTTCCTGCACTGAAGATTGATCACATCTTTGAAAATTGTCTCGTGACGTATGAGATGTTTTTTCTTTACAGAAATGAAAAACCCTAAACAATTATTATTTTTCAAATAGAATAACATTCATTAATTTATAAGCTTAGAGTCTTCGCTCCGTTGGTATAGACCTCAGAAAAGCCAACCTTCCTGTGAAAACAAAAAAAGTTATACCCTATCCCGCTGACATTAGTATTTAAATGAAGTCTGTTTTCGATGTGTATTCGTGGTATAGCGGTAGTACCACAAAAGGGAGTTGTGCACATCTTTGAACATTTTTCGTGAGGTATAATTTTTTTCTTTATTGAAAATTAAAAAAATCAAAACAATTATTATTTCATAAATGAATAAAATTAATTTATTGATAACTTTAGACTTTCGGCAATGAAACTTGCCTTCAGCAGAGCTAGATTTGTTTTCTTTTTAATTTAACTGGTATAGGCCAAAGTAGGGGTTACACTCTTGTGACAATCAAAAAATATATGCCCTATGTTTACGGCACGAGGATGTAAATTAAGACTGTTCTCTATGTGCACGCGCTTGGTAGCGCTATAATAAAAAAAGAGAGTTGATCACATCTTCGAAAATTGTTTTGCAATGTATAAGATTATTTTTGTTTACAGAAATTTGAAACGACAAACAATTAATTTCGGGTTTTAAATGAATAAAATTATATTCATTCATAAGCTTATAATTTCGGTAAAGAAACTTGCCTTCAACAAAGTTAGATTTTTTTCTTTTAAATTTAACTGGTATAGACCCCAGAAGAGGTGACCTTACTATAATAACATAATATATATATATATATCCAATGTTGCTGACACGATAAGTTTAATGAAGTATGTGTTCGATGTGAACATGAGTGGTAGCACAAGTATTAAACAAAAGAGTTGATTACATCTTTGAAAATGGTTTCATAAGGTATAAGATTAGTTTTCTTTACGGAAATTAGAAACCACAAACAATTATTTTTTTATGAATAACATTCACTTATTTATAACTTATACTTTCGGTACAACTAGATTTGTTTCCTTTAATTTAACTGTTATAGGCCCCAGCAGGGGTTACCCTCTTGTTATAACAGACAACTATATGCACGTTGTTGCTGACACGAGGATTTAAATGAAGTCTCTGCTCGATGTGATCACGCTTGGTAGCACTAGTATCACAAAAGAGAGTTGATCCCATATTTGAAAATTGTTTCGTAAGATATAAGATTTTTTTCTATACCGAAATTTAAAAAAATATAAACTGTTTTTTTTTCTAAATGAATACAAACCATTTATTTATAAGCTTAGACTTTCGGCAAAGAAACTATCCTTTTAACAGAGCTAGACTTTTATTTGCCTTTTTTTACTTTTCATTTCGCTGGTATAAGCCCCAGGAGGAGTAACCACTTCATAGGTAACAGTGTCCGATGAAGCTTACACGATGGTGTAAATGAAGTCTGTTTTCAATGTGCACGCGCGTGGTAACGCTAGTATTAAAAAAGATATTTCATCACATGTTTGCAAATTGTTTCGTGAGGTATTACTTTTTTATTTACAGATATTAGAAACTTAAAACAGTTACAATTACAATGTTTAATGAATAAAATACATTTATGTATATGCTTAGACTTTCGGAAAAAAAAACTTGCCTTCAACAGAACTAGACAATTTTCCAGTGGCCTATACCAGCGAAATGCAAAGGAAAAATAATATAACTAAGATTATTTGTAAGCACTTCAATATTTTCATACGGCTCATTTTTAAGAGAAATAGGTTATAATATTACATATTTAAATCAATGCCTAGTGTTTCCAATCTTAATGTTGCTGCAATAATAGTAATAATAGTACTGATAATGATAATGGTATTAGTGGTAATAATAGTAGTAGCAACAAAATAATAACAGTAATAGTCAGAAAAGTAATAATAATATTCATAATTATAAAAGTAGTTATTATCATTACAATAATAGTGATAATAATAGTAGTAATAGTAGTAACAATAGTAATAATAATAGTCATAATAATTAAAAAATAGTTGTAATTACAATGATAGTAATAGTGATAATAATAATAGCAGTAATAGTAACACTTGTAATAATGATACTAATAATAATAGTTATAGAACTAATATTATTATTAATAATAATAATAATAATAAAAATAATAATAATAATAATAATAATAATAATAATAGTAATAGTTGTTGTAGCAATAATAACTATAATAATAGCAATAATAGGGATGAGTGTAATAATAATGGCAATGCTAGTTGTTATAATAACAATAATAATAATTGTAATAGTAATACTAGTAATAGGAACTGTTATACTAATAATAATAACAATAGTAATAATAGTAGTAACACTACTTATAATAGTTATAGTAATAAAAATAAAAGTAATAATAATAATCTAAAATCTAAAATCAAGATTCTAAATTGAAATTAGTTAGACTATTGAAATGTAAAGAAATAAAGGTGATCCCAGTTGTATTTGGAACGCTTTGAAACATAACGAAGAACCAACATAAATTGCTTAAACAGATTGCCCAGACAATTTATATTCCAATTCTGGAAAAGACTTACCTGTTGGGTACAACGAAAGTGTTCAAGTAGAGCTTGTATGTCTAAGATCAAGCGAATTGACTTGAGGTTAATAAAATCTAACTAAAACATTAAAAAGTTGAGACTACTATGAAATAATAATATAAATGATAATATTACTGGTTACAGTAGTATTTATAGTGATAATAACAATATTGGGAGTCATAACAATAATAGGGTTGATACCAATATTAATAATAACAATAATAATAAACACTAAGTTGTTTATTTGTGGGATCTACACTTATTCAACATATTTATAATGCTTAGTCATATAGTTATTAGTTGATTCCGTGATAGTATCTGGCCCAGATAGGTAGTAATAGATGAACTAAAATTCTTATTATTCCAAGATATTTATTAATATTTATTAATATAATTTTAATTCTACTGTTTGAAAATTATATGAAAATGATCTTAGCATTATAGGTTTGGGTTTGATCTTAATATTTAGATTAAATGTACTGTATAGTTCTAAATATAAAAACAGTATTGAGTTCTTTTTAGTATTCTTTATATATATATATATATATATATATATATATATATATTTTAATCTCTCATTCTACTTATCTGTTTATTTATTGATTTTTTTCCTTCTCCCCAACTTTCCCATTCCATGTCTGTCTAGCGTAGCGTAGTGAAGGGCGTTCGTTGAGATATAGGAAGAAACGATGGGGTTAAAGTGCAGGTTTGAAGGGTTAACCTACTGTGAACTATATTTGGCTAACATATCCTGTGATCGAATTGGAATCTTACTTTTTCTTCTGTTTTTCTCATTTTATTAACATTCGGTTTTTACTGGTGACGCTTTTAATGCGGCTCTTTTCACTTTTCATTTTTAGTCAGTCTGTAAAGAGATGTGAGAACATCGAAACGTAAATGTGATGTAGACTATAATATTGTGTATGTAATATTATAAATGATCTAATCGTTATTGAGCAGTTTTGAAAATATTGGTGCATGTTAATTTTATTAACATATTGTTACTTTATGAATATATATATATATATATATATATATATATGTATATATATGTATATATATATATATATATCATAAATGTATGTAAATTCCTTTACATAATCAATTACTGTTCCAAGAAATCAACAAACAATACCATTGTATACGATCGTTTCAGAGATAATGTATTTTTATCATCGCTATCTGATATCATTGTATGAACAGGGTATAAGCATCAAATTAAGGGCATATAGACAGCATCAATTCAATAACATACTAATCCCTCATTCACAGAGCAAGTTAAGTATGGAGATAGGATTTGATGTATGTACCCTATACTGATAGCAGACTAAATTGAACTATAGTTTAGCAATGTATATGGGTTTTATGTAAAAGAAAACAGATGCTGTATTGCTTTTAGGGATAATCACCCTTAAGAAACAACAACATCTGTATTAATTCATACAACATATGAAGGTTATCAAAAGGAATACTTATCTACGTATATTATCTAACACATAGTAAAGGTCTATAATAGCTTAGAAGTTTCTTATCAGTGGTAGAGAAATTGGTCAAAAATGTTAAAGTAAGCAACCCAGTAAAATCCTGCCATCATCATCCGAAGTGGTAGACTAAAAATCGAAGGATTAATTAAGAGATATAGTTTATCATTATTCATTGAAATATTTAATATTGTGTCACTAAGTTGATAATTTGCAACTAAAAATTAAAGTTATCAGTGTAATTAGTTTTGGGGAATTTTGTGTGCGCAACCAGTATTGATTTTATATTCACGGAGCTCTAGGTTTAGGCATGATCAGTGATAGAACCCCAAAATAAAACGTTGATAAATAATAATATTTATGAAGTAATTCGCAATATAGACAATACAGTCAGTAAGACAGTATATATGTATAAGTCATGCTAGCAGCTAGTTTAACTAACATATGAGAAAGAATTCAACAAGGGGACAATTATTCTGTCGTTGTAAGTACACTTATCCCAGAATACACCCTCCTCCGCCCCGGGAAAAACACAGACGCTCTAACTTCAAATCCTAAAGTATATCCCCCATAGTTGATAGTTATAGGCCGAATTATATTCTTATAGGTATCAGGAAAATTGAAAAAGAATAAAAAATGTTTTAATTCTCTGAAAAAACTTTCAAAATCAATTTGATATCATAAATAGTTGCTTTATTTAAATCAATTCAATTTAGTCAATATTTAAAAACATTGGCATAATTCAATTAAAGTTAATTAAGGATATATAGTCCAGGCAATATAGCACATTTTAGAGCCCAACTTGGAACAAATTGCAACAGAATTTTTTTCACCACCAGACATTCCCATGAGGTGTCTAGAACATCATACTAAAAGTCCTAAGAAATCAACGTTGCGGAAATATGTCTAATTTGCATAAATCCAAGATGGCCGCCAATTTTCGATAATTTGCCATATCTCCGCATTTAGATGTCATAATTGAGTGATTTGAAGTGCTAAAATGGGGTTTTTGAACACAAGGATTTACGTGGAGTAGGTTACTTATTTATTGGATAAAGAATTTATAGCCAAAAATCCAATATGCTGGAAAGAATGTCTATTTTTAGAATGTATTTGCTCAACATTTTATTTTTTTCGGTACATTTTTTAACCTAGGGCCTACTGAAATGTAGGAAAACACAATTGTAGCCATAGATAAGTTTGTTATCATACTCATGAACAACAGTAAGCCTGTGTTTCAACAACAGATCATCAATATTAATTTCAAGAGTGTCAAGGCCAGTTGTGCCACTTTGCGGTATCCGGCTTAAGCATCGTCGTCTACATCATCTGACAAATCTGGCACCTGTGAGTTAGAGCAACTTGTCCAACGACATTCTCTACACACGGCAATGCAATGGAGACCATATTTTTGGCATGTGCATCTCCTTGTTTTGCAATTTTTCTTGCAGCTACAACAGATGACATCCAGTATCTCCGGTGATGCTGCGGGCTGATCTGTCTGTATAGGCATGCACCTTCTGTCCACAAGGTGTCATCCCCAATCTTGTGGCTTAATGTTGACACATGTTCCTTTCCACTCTATTACCTGGTAATAGACACGGAGGCTATGGAATCTTGCAGCTGCTGATGTTGGGGGTAGAGCTTGTGGTTCCACGGAAGATGTGTTCTTGGAAATCTTGTCACAGAACCGTTTGTATCTTAAGCTGTCCAGTCCTTCCTCTTTGGTACCACCGTACAGTGATACCAGAGCTTTCTCTCCTGCAGCAGTTATGTCCTCCAGTGTTTGCCCTGATTTGTGGAACATCTCTGATTGCTCACGAAACAGGGAATCAGTCTTCACCTTCTTCACTGCCAACCCTTTTCCCAATCCAAACAGGCGACTAGTGCTATCGCAGCCAAGAATAGCATGGACAAGGAGCAGATGGTCGCAAATCTGAGGACCCAGCAACTCTTTCGACTGCTTTATGCACCACACCCTTCTCGATTTGGTGGCTTGCTTTGACTCTGATACCAGAAACAGTTCGTTTTCGGTCATATCAGCGTGATACAACAGGAGGACCAACAAATCTGTGTCGTCACCAATGAGAACCGTATCTCTTGTTCTGGCAGAGGCAAGGGCTGTTTGAACAATGAGGACATCAGCATCATGCTTTGCGTGTTCTGTGCTGCATCCAGCCCTTTCTAGTTTGTCGCTGAGAAAATGTATGAAGCGCTGTTTGTTTGCCTTGTTGTTCAGGAAGTCCTCCTTCTTGGATTGGATGATCATATCACCAGCAAAGCTTACGGTCAAACTAAGGCAGGTTCCTGTTCTTCTTTGTTGTGTGGCATCTTTAGTTGTGGGTTCATCTTTGTAGCCATCGAAAACAATGACAGCAGCTCCATATTTCTGTGTCACATATCTGACATAAATCTGACACACACTATTATATGTGGAACCTCTTGGCCAGGGAATCCGATGGAGTAGCGCGCCGCCATCAAGGACATATTGGACTTTGTCTACACTCGGCTCACGTTGTTCTTCATCTATAGACTTCCACAGAACATCAGCAAGGACTGCCTTATTGGCCTGCAAGGGGAGGGATGACGAGTCAAATAAGGCAGGAGGGTGGCTACAAAGTTCGAACTTGAATAACGTTGACAAGTCTTTGCACCGTTCACCTACAATTACCAGTCGCTGAAACACCAATTGTGGATCCACTACTACAGATTCCCCTCTGACTTTAACAGTTGATCTGGATGCAAGTGTCATTGCTTCATCGGCTTTTCGGAAGGTGAACTCTTCCACAGATTTCCCTGCCATGCTCACAAGAATCTTTTCTCCAATTTTTTTTGTTTGGTCAACATTGAGTCCGTCCTGAGCGGCCATGCCATTAGCAATGTTGTGAAGTGAGGTATTCTCCTTGAATGGATCTCTTTCCTTCAGATAGCTGATAAGATCGAGGGTGTCCTTGACATCTCTGGCCTGTCTAGCCTTCGAAATATCTTTGTGTTGGTCGCTGGTTTCGTAGGAGACCCCGCTGAACTTCTGCATTGCATCGTTGATGTTTGCGCATGCTGGCATGGATAGGACCCACAGTAAGCGCTGAGTCTCTGTCATCCCTTTTCCTCGAGTTAGGCCCCCATGCGTCTTTATACTTCTCATCAAAACTTGTTCGATGATCAGATCTGTGGAGAGCCCTGCCCAGTATCTATCACTGCGTCGCACAACGTGGTATCCCTCTTGGAACTTGTTATACACATCCGAATGTTTATTTGGTAGTTCGGCTATCATTTGCAGGTAAACATATGCAGACTTTGTATACAGTCGGTGTCCAGAAGCGGCAAGGTAGGGAAGCATATCGTGCACACATTGGAGGTGTAAGCTCCAGTTCCCTGTTCTTTCAGCTTTAATAAATTTCCGCAAGATGTCCACCATGTTGAGATACTGCAACCAGAGTTTTGCTGTTGGCATAGTCATCATTTCCGTTTTGTTGTCAAGTTCAGCCTGGATTCTTTGCAACACTTTTGCAGAGCAAACTTCTTCCACTGAGAGGGAAGAGAACATTGCTCTGTCATACAATTCACTTGCTGTAGTTATGTCAGTCGTCACTGTATCTGAAGGAATATCTTGTGGTTCTACATTATCTGTCTCAGTATCAGCAGTTGCCACTTGTGGTTCCTAGACTGTGTCTTTGGTTGGCACAGGCACATTGTAGGCATCAGCGACCAAAATGGTGTTCAGTGCAGCATCTACCAGCATATGTCCCCACACTGCTCTGGAAACAGCTTTGCCTGTCATCATGTGGGGCACTGTGTTTCCAGCATATACCACTTCGAGAAACTCTTGCAGTCCCGAGCCTGCCATTAGGTGACCTAAGCTCCCAAGAAAGCTCATCTGCATGTGAAATCCCCCAAGCCTGAGGACTATGCGCTTGAGATCACTGTCATTTGGTTGAGACATTATAATCGTTAAAGCTTTCCAGTACAAAGGTTGGTCGAATGTGAGGATTAGAGTAACGTCGTATAGTTGAGCTTGGGTAGACACAAACTTCATTGTAGAGTAGATACATGAAGCATGACTGGGATAAAGGTCAATCATTGGAAGGAATGTCACATAAGCTTTTCCTGGGTGTTGACACCATTTTAGCACTTCAAATCACTCAATTATGACATCTAAATGCGGAGATGTGGCAAATTATCGAAAATTGGCGGCCATCTTGGATTTATGCAAATTAGACATATTTCCTCAACGTTGATTTCTTAGGACTTTTAGTATGATGTTCTAGACACCTCATGGGAATGCCTGGTGGTGAAAAAAATTCTGTTGCAATTTGTTCCAAGTCGAACCTTATTTTGCCTGGACTAATATTGAAACATAAAATGTTGACTATATGTAAGCAACATTAGATCAATGGGAAATATATTAAGATGAAATGGCTATATAAGTTAGATTAATCAAAGTGCATTAAATCAAATTACATTTATTAATAGAATTTTTGAATAAATGCAAGTAAAATGAAATCAAGGACCATATGGAATTAAGATAAGTATCTCAAATATAAATAAAGATATATATATGGCTTGAGGCACTAACTGGTCTAGCCGCACTGATGAGCTGGGAAACCACGAAACAGTCTGCATGTGGATGACTACATATATATATATATATATATATATATATATATATATATATATATATATATATGAATAAAATCAGTGTGGCTAAATAAATTAATTACTTTAAACTAATCAATCCAGCAACTCTGCTGAAATTCAGAATGTTGGCTTAATTCAAGTAAAGTTAAGTAAAAGTATATACTAAAATGGAAAGTTAAGCTGAATAAATAACTTCATTAAAATTAAATAATCCAATTAATTAGACTTTATAGAGTATCGAAATAATTAATTTATGTATATAAATTACATCTACAATTTTGAGATGTGTGTGGCAAAATAAATTGAATTAACTCAAGTTTAGTCAAACAGATATTTCTTTAAAAAATCTTAACATGTTGGATAAATTTCAGTATGTTTACATCAAATCCATAAAGCCTATATATATATATATATATATATATATATATATATATATATATACATATATATACATATACATATATATATATATATATATATATATATGTATATATATATATATTTATATACATCTAAAGATCACGATATAGTGAATCAGAGTTAAAACAGCGTAAAAAAGTGGATGACTTAGAGTGAAATAGGCGGCATTCGTTATAAGTAATCCGGCAAAATTGAATTAATTGGTGCACGACTACTTCGCGTGTGTTAGTTTGTTTAATTGTGAGTAGCCTTATTCTATTCTACAAGTGTTTACTTTGTATACTCAATACTGTATAGATTTATTATAATATCTACTTATGCGGTGAATTAGCGTTGACGTTACTAGGACTTCTTGGAGAGTGTCTTACTATGTTAGTTACTTCGCTGAGTTTATTAAGATCGACTGCCCCCTGTGGATGCACTCTCGAATACTTCGTCTTTTATTATTCGGGCAATTCTTGTTGGAGCCTTTGATATCTTGTAATATATCTAATTTTTCGAATTGCATAGAAATCAAAAGCTCGAGACGTGGGAATATGCCAACTGTCTCTCCATCGTTTCCCGTTTGATGTTGAAGGGTGTCACCTTATTGTAGAATTGCCATACTCAGTTCGCCACATCTGTATTTACTTTGTCTCTATGATTAAGGTGCATTTAAGTTTTTACAGTTTCTGTTGAAAGGTACCCTGCTTCATACATATGTATGTTTCAGTTCTATCATTGGGTTGACTTGTAACAATTGCCTCATATAGTAGGGTCTTAACATTGAAGCCTCCGTTTAGTGAACAGCTTCCTTGATCCTGCAAGAGCAGCCCGCGCTTTCAAGTATTTTTTTGTTTAGCAGACATGTTATTCTTCACGGATAAGAAGCTGGCGTAGATTATCTTAAATTTATTTCCATTAAAATGTGTATATAGTTTATGCTGTGGGGGAATGTGTTATCTAGTAATTTTTGTAAGATCTTGTCTACTTGTTTATAGGTATTGAGATTAAAGGGGGTGAACACCAGATTATCCTCTTCTTTTTATTGTGGTTGTTTGGTGTGTGGTTGTGGGTGGCAAGTATGAGATTTTACCACAATCAATAAGTTCACTCGTTATATATTACGAAATGGCGCCATAGCGATTTCGAAACCCATGTATGTTTCCACGTCTTTAGTAGCATACGACACGAATAAGTGTTAACATATTTTCAGGTATATACCTGTAAATAAATGCATAACATTCTGTTCTCGACCCTCCTTAACCGCTAACTTCCCATTAGTTATATTACACATCAGAATACCTTCTCTTCTGTCAAACATCTTAAAGGTATATTTTAAAAGTTAATAAATTCACAACCATTATCACGCTTTAAAAGCAATTTACACACTGTAAATAACCTATGGCAGTAGCCACTTTCAACACAGCAGGGGGTAACACTATTCCTTCATAAATTTATACATATATATATATATATATATATATAATTACCTTTTTGCCGAAAACGCTACATTTGTATACACCTACAATGCACACAGGCACACCCATACACACACACACCTACACACCCATATATATATATATATATATATATATATATATATATATATATATATATATATATATAAATCATGAAATTAGATTATATAGATCATCGTATCATTGACTGACTTAAAATAAATGCTGTTTTTCACGGTTGTAAACAACTATAATACCTTGGTGTTTGCTATTTATTGCAAACTTGTTTTGGAAATTGTTTTCAATCGTCGAACTCTCTCTCTCTCTCTCTTTCTCTCTCTCTTTTAATATAATATATATATATATATATATATATATGTATATACTTACCTATATATATTTATTGATACATACATACACACATATATATATATATATATATATATATATATATATATATATATATATATATATATAAAGAAGTTTACTACTTTTCACCGTCTAAAATGCATGATTCAATTTTAGATTACATAACATTAATTTAGTTCGTATTTAATTAAGAATGTTTATTTCACTTTTTATAGCATCACCACAATGTATTTGAACAGAAAATAATGTTGTGTTTCGCAAACCATTAAACTGATATACTTATTGTGTTTCATTTTTATTATAATAAATATTGCGTGTGATTATAACTGTAACTACAACTTATTTAAAATGATCCTTATGTCATAAAACTAATTATTATATTTATGTAAGGAGATTTCAAATCTAATAGCCGGTCTTTCTTTGTTGTGTAAAATTTTAGATCTATTGTTAGAAACACACAGATACAAAATCTCCATCATAGTTAAGATGTGATTGTTTGGATTACTATTATGTATATTACATCTTTTTTGATCTTGATGACAACCATTCCATTTTCGCAGAGCTTCGATCTGCTCGGTTAGTAGGTGTTCGTGCGTAACCTGGTCTCCAGGTGGCCGTTTCCTTCACACGTCGGCGTAAATTGCCCGTACTATTCAGAAATCTTCTGAAGTGGACCCATGGGAAAAGAGAACGCTAGCTTCTTCATGTAATGCTGTAATTCAGCCTGGTGTGACGACACTCCCGTTTTATATTCTATAGCGTTTCACATCAGAGACTGTGCTGGTCGATATCTCTATCTCGGAAACTGTCCAGATTATATGACTCCGCGTTCACCATGTCAAGGGTTGCTACGAATGCAGCAGCTTGATTCTGGTGTTGACTACTTGTGATATATTGAACGGTATACTACCATGCTTAAATATCTTGGATATTGGGTAGTGTAAAAAAATGCAACTGCGTTAGGGAAAAACGTACGATCAATGTGTAAGATGTTTGCCTTAAACAAGCTCTATTTAGTAACACATATAGAGACATCCAGAATAATGTGCTTTGTTACTAAACATTGGTGGTGAAAAAAACACAACTAGCACGCGAACAAGAACAAATTCAGTCTGCCAGCCTCTGACAATCACTTCATCCTAACAACCTGCCGTTTAACTAAAGATTCAGTCTTCCAGCCTCTGACAATAACTTCATCCTCACAACCTGCCGTTTAACTAAACATTCAGTCTGCCAGACTCTGACAATAACTTTCTCCTCACAACCTGACGTTTAACTAAAAATTCAGTCTGCCAGCCTCTGACATAACTTCATCCTCACAACCTGCCGTTTAACTAAAAATTCAGTCTGCCAGCCTCTGAACATTAACTTCATCCTCACAACCTGACGTTTAACTAAAAATTATGTCTGACAGCCTCTGACAATCACTTCATCCTAACAACCTGCCGTTTAACTAAAAATTCAGTCTTCCAGCCTCTGGCAATCACTTCATCCTAACAACCTGCCGTTTAACTAAAGATTCAGTCTCCCAGCCTCTGACAATAACTTCATCCTCACAACCTGACGTTTAACTAAAAATTATGTCTGCCAGCCTCTGACAATCACTTCATCCTAACAACCTGCCGTTTAACTAAAGATTCAGTCTTCCAGCCTCTGACAATCACTTCATCCTAACAACCTGCCGTTTAACTAAAGATTCAGTCTGCCAGCCTCTGACAATAACTTCATCCTCACAACCTGCCGTTTAACTAAAAATTCAGTCTGCCAGCCTCTGACATTAACTTTATTCTCACAACCTGATGTTTAACTAAAATGAAAACGTTCTTGAGTATGTCTAGCTAATTAATTGTAAAAGACTTACGAGAAAAATGCACTTTTAAACGTGCAAAAAAAGCTGATAAAGTAATGCTAACATTTTTATTAACAGTGTTTGTTATTTATTATTTCATTACTGAAAATGTAGCTAACTGCGGCAAATAATAAATGTCAGACGTTTTTTTAATTTCACCTCAAACATGAATTCTTATGAAGTATTAGTGCCACCATTTCGTTGATGAAAGCAACGTTTTTTATCTGTGTTGTATACACGTATCCCTATTTCACAGAAAAATAAATCTAACACCGGGTTAATTGTATCTTTATTTATTATCTATAAAATGTTTGATAAAAGAAATCATTTCCCTTTTTATATCGTTCGTATGCAACATGAAAACACTAACCGCCATGTGTATATTTTTTACGGGAGCATTATATCCGAATTTCTTAGCATTGCTCGTATCAGCTTAAAATTAGTAGATTTTATACCCCAGATTTCTGCCTAAAAATAAGAATGATAAAACAAGGTGGCGATCATAAAAAAGTATTTAGACAGCTAAATGAGGCAATTACTTACTATCCTGACGCCCTTAAGTCATATAAAATTAATCAAAGTAAATTGATAAAACAAATCCGAAACTATCTAAATAATGTAAAATATTTATAAACACATATATATATATACATATATATAACACATATAGTATATATATATATATATATATATATATATATATATATATATATATTTATATATATATAATACAATTAACGATAAGTGAAGTATGACAGTCGTAAAAAGCGAAAATTAATTGGTCAAATAAAAGAATTACATATTACCGAGCAATTAAAAATGGTTACTTTATGTTTTTAGCTTGTATTATTGAAGACAGAGGAGATAGGTACTTTATTCTGAGAGTATGACATCATGATGAACGAAAAACATTCAATGACCCCAGAGAATAGGTAATTTCTGAGAGTATGATATTATGACGAACGAAAACCCCTGCCCCCACAAAGTAGAAGTTAATGCTACCATGAGCATGATATCATGAAAACAGAATAGAGAATGCACTAACCCCATGCAAATATAAGAGAAAATAATCTTGAGAGAATTGTATCATGAGAAACGAATGTATACGATACTGCCCCCCCCCTAAAAAAGAGGTGATGATACCCGGGAGGAATGTATAATGACGAATGAAAATATACTATACATAATTAAATGAAAATAAACCGTTTTAATGTTTATATAATTAGGTTAGGTGGAGAAATCTGTCGCATATTATTAATTTAGATGATATTAAAATTATGTGAAGTTTGGTTGTCCACGTGAAATGATGAAATGAAAATTGGGCTGGAAAATATAGTCACTATCTTTATTAGAAATATGCTTACCCAGGAAGAACGATAAGTTTCTTTCATAATTTTCTAGTTAAAAGAACATGTACATGAATTTGAATTATAGTTCTTCCTTAGCTTACCTTTTTCTCGACTTGCTTTGATAGCGACTATATTTTTCTGACCTAATTTTTATTTCCCCGTTTCACGTGTACAGTAAAACTTAGCATGGCAAATAAAACATTAAAAACCCTAAGTTGTTTTTTGTTTCTTTTACTAAAACATGGTTTTAATTTTTTTTAAATATAAGTTGTTTATCAGTGATTCCGAAACATATTTTTCTTTAAATAATATACAAATGTAAATCCTGTTAGAAATAAAAAAAAGTAATTGTTTAAAAGATACCCGTGCTTTCTTTTCTTTTCTAATTTGATGTTACTTCATATTTTATACATGACTAAAATATGAAGTAACCTCAAATTAGAAAAGAAAAGAAAGCACGGGTATTTTTTAAAAACAATTACTTTTTTTTTTCTAACAGGATTTATCAAGAAGTGAAAGTAAACTTTAAATTGAAAACAATTAAAATTTAAACAGAAACATTCACTTTTATTGGTTTGCATTTTTAATGAAAACGTTTTTATTTCATACTATGTATATTTATAATTGTTCAGGAGAAATGGTGAGCTCTTACAGAGGAGGTGATTCCTGGGAGAACTGTAGTATCTGTTCGCCATAGCTCAGTGACATTTGAAGGAAGTTTCATATAAATTATCTCCCTTGAAAATGAAATTATAAAAGTCTTTATCGATTTTTTAATAAAATCTCTTTAAATGATGTTATTAATAATTAAAATGATAATACTATACATTAAACGATTGCGTATACAGAATAATATTTGGCAATACAAATTAGAAATGTATGTTAAAAATACTAATTAATTAAGAACTTAAAAATAAATAAATATGCAAATAAGCAATATCGAGATTTGTTTAAAAAAATGTAGATTCCTATATATACGATGTTTACAAATATTCTTGTATCATTAGAATGACAAAAGCTGAGTCAGTTTCGATGCTTATATAATTGATAGATGGAAAAAACACTTTCGCATTTTCTCATATATATATATATATATATATATATATATATATATATATATATATATATATAAATAAAGCTTTTTATAGATAGAACACTCTGGTTGAGAACATGATCATTTCCAGTTAACGTTATAGCAATATTTTTCTGTGAATAGAATCGAGCTATTTCGGTAATCAGTACGCAAAAAATATGAACAAATGAATTCCTTCATTGATATACAATTAATCACGGGACGTCGACCCTTAGGATACTGCTTAGAAGTTTGCTTTATCTAGCAACACTGATTGGACAAAACACTTGCATGTCGATAAGAAAGTGTATATATATATATATATATATATATATATATATATATATATATACATTAATATATATATATATATATATATATATATAGCTTTGCACTTTTTTATTTGTATATATTTTGTTTTTGCTTAGGATGGAACATCCTGCTGCAAACCAGATATTCACTCGTTATTTCAGAGACTTCAATTGAGAGATGTTTTTAAGATTCTAACCGTCCCTTTAAGCGAAATTGTCAGTATTTTTCTCGCACTTGCTTCACCGGGTATATATTTATCATGTCTCCGATTGTTCTCATAATTACTTGCATGATAGGATCTTCCTAAGATTCCAGTTTCTTATGTCGTACATTAAACCTTGGTATATCGTGTTTTCTTCCTTCTCAGCTCTGTTTAAGATTATTAGAGATATTGACTTTAAATAGCGTTTCTAATTTATTCCTCTTTTCCAATATCACGAGGTCATGTTTAACAGCATTGTTTTCTAAGTATGAAGCTGAAGGAATTGCATAGTCACATTGGGTGGTGTGTGACTTATATTGAATAGTTATATCTGGTATGTTCCCACGACTTGCTGTTGCACTGGATATCAAATAGTTATATCTGGACTTGCTGTTGCACTGGATATCCATCTTCACAGATAATCAAGTGGAGATATTTACACACTCCATTGTGTTACATTGTATAGTAGCCTTTTACCAGCAGAACCTTTCAACTGGATGTAATGTAGCTCACACTATCTACCTCTGTGTGACATAACCTGTCTTGTTACCGTTACTGAAACCATTGATCATCAAGCCTTGATCTTGAGCAGCCATGATCATCTCATCCTGATCATAGTAGAGCGATCCTCTTTTGAATTAAGCTACATAGCCTTATTTACTAATATATTCTCGCGATAGTTCACCCAGAAAATATTAGACACGTTGTTGGTTGGTAAATTTTTCCAGTTTTCTGCAATCGAAGGTCTTGGTGTATTTTGCCGGCTTATTTGGGCTATTTCTTGGGCAGGATTGTTTTGTGTTTCTCTCTCATTGGTAACGTACACTTGTCACATGTGTTGTGCCAGTTTTGCGATGAAAGTGTTTATACTGGCTCTTGTTACCTAATGTTGATGTACCATGAACAAGTTTGGGTTATGGGAGCTAATCAGATTTAGCCCGTGCTTACAATGAGTGCTTGATGACGATGGTCGATATCTGAGACACTTATACCTCCGTCTACTCTGGGAAGATACAACTTTGGTAGACACTAGTTTTTGTTCATTAAATAACTTTTAAATTTAAATTTAATTATAACTGCGTAATTTATTAATTAAATCAAAGCGTTATTAAACTATGATTATGTGTTGTACATATACAGTTCCAATCTCTATACAGTTATTAAACACCAATATATTCTCACAACGTGTCAAACTCTATCTTTGTGTTTTGTTGTCTCTCCTCTTCCTATATAGTTGTCTGTTTTTTTATCTATCTCTTCTGTACAAAATTCATAATCTCTGTTTTTTAAATACATAGCAAATATATTGCCTAAATATGACAAAATATATACAGCTTAACGTATCTCCTTATTCAGTGTCTGTAACTGCCAGTGTTCCCACCAAATGTAAATTATGCTGGTGGTTACTATGAAAATATCTTTCGAAATTTGAACTGTTTTTGTCATGAATTTTCATTATGTCAGAATCCTAAACTTTTTGTTAAAACCTGTCTTTAGTGCCAGGATGTGATCGATAATGCACTTAATATGTATTTGTAAAGTTGGGCCCAAACTTAACAGTCACGACTTTTCTGTCACAACTATATCTAATGATTGAATCGCCGGAAACAGTTTAAGGCAGCTAATCCTTGGATAATTTCCTCTCACCTGAGCAGTTGAGGTGTGTGGGGACACTTTTGTCAGCGTAAAACAGTCTCAAACCGAATTGAAATATACCTCTCGAGAAGTCTCATTCAACCGCCAAGTCATGGTTTCCACGTGATCCAGCAAAAGATGTTCCATAGCTGCTTTCATCTCATGGGGAAAAAAGAAAAATTGCTTATCCGTATTTTTGCTTCGTTAAACAGCCTACCTGGGTTAGTGAGGATGTCTATATTATACAGCATTAACGTCGCCTATGACACAATAATCAGACGGTATATAGATATACAAACCCTCCAACTGTTCTTTTATATGGCTTGTTGCATTTTGTTATTTTTGCTAATACATTTGAATTCATCCAATCGAAACAGTTTACAAAACATCGAGTAATATATTTTGTAAATTTCCTTATATTCGATCATCTGTTTACAATTATTTATTTCAGCGCGTTCTAATTTACCAACATCGCAATAATTAAAAAAAAAATTGGTTTCTTCATTTAAAAAAATGTAATTCCATCTGAGACGTAAGGGTTTATTCAGTCTTGGAGGTCATATCTATAGGGTCAGAGTGATGAGTTGTGCAATGAGATGTGTGTTCACATTACATTTAAATTTCTTAGTGTTAGCACAGTCAAAGAAAACCAGAGGCACGGAGGGAAGAGTAAAAATCATTCCTGCATCTGGGGATCTCTACACTGAAAGATAGGATTTAGCTGATAGACGGGCTGGTTAGGAGTATTTACGTTGGTGAAACACCAGAGCAGGAAGTTCTTCAAGCACGGAAGAGGAAGTTGTATAGGTGGTTGTAATTTTTTTCAGTATGAGCGAATCTCGAGCATCCATCTAAAATATGTTTGTAAATCTGGGCGCAAAATGTATCACAATTAAACCCTAACCACAACGCTTAGTAGCATAGCGGGTTTTTCTTTTACAACTGTTTCCATATCTTATACATTTTGTTTACAATCGTTGTTTTTTAATGCTTGTCAATGTTATCAAGATTGGTATAGTGGTGACAGTCATTTAAGTAAAGATAGCCAGAAGAGCTAAACTATTTTGCTCCTAATTTTTCAACTTCTTTTATGTTTTCATCTTGGCTGTAGAATGAAGATACTGAAAGCTGGCGATCAACCAATCAATCTGAACGTGTTCAATTAAAATGTACTCTTAAATCTTCATATTTAAGAGGAAACAAAAGAAACATTTAAGAATAGTAAATAATTTGCTTCAGCTTTCATTTACGCGTGTTGGCTACATTGTATATTGTTTCTCAATACTATTATCATTGACTTTATTTAGACTCTCCAGTCTATTCTGCAGATCTGACCGTCGTTATGTTATCTAGTTCTTCATTGCTGATATTTGCATTAAGAAAAACTGATGACTTCGAACGAGGAAGAATATGTATGTTATTAATACATTATGTCAACTCAATAGACACTCATCGACAAACTAGTTGCGTCACATGTTGCCAATACTTTTAATTGATGACACACATGATCAGTCATATGTTTTGGGCAGGCTCAACGTTGCTTAACTTAAGTGATCTCCGAGTACCGCTGCGTCATCGTGATTATAACGTCTATGTTGTATACATTTACACTGTCATACTATTGGAAAGTTATGAACACGCTTCCACATATATACGTTATCTAGCGTGATACCTGTCCCAGGATGGGTATAAGCAATATGTATAGTATTCTTAGCTATACATTTCCATATTTAGAGATATATAAGAGATACATTTATACTCTATCTATTTTGTAAGTGACGAAGCGTAAATCATATTTGAGAACTTAAGTAACTGAACGTTATTTATTTGCTAGGAAATTGCATCTCACTCCTTTTAATTGTGTTTGCAGGCAGGCTGCGGTTTTAAGGAAAAACTCCTAAATGGTAAAGTTTACAAAAAATGTGCTTACGTTACTCTCTGTGTTGCTTTAATCAGTTCATTAGGTGTTTACCCGCACATATGTATTATTGAACATGTTCGGTTAAGGTTTATTACATAATATACCTCAAAATTTGACGAAGAGCAATTCTTTTCTCTATTATTTTTTTTGTGTATCTCGCTTATTGAAAAAAGCATTTTTTGCGGGAGTGCCAGTTTGTTTAGAAGACACATTTCTAGGTGATAAAGTTTACAAGAAATAATGTGCTTACGATACTTACTGAGTTTCCTAGAATACACATACCATAATTCATAATGATGGCCACATAGATTTAAGAATGAATACTATGCTTAATGATTTATATAAATATATATAAATATATATATATATATATATATATATATATATATATATATATATATATATATACACATGTTTATTTTTTTATACAGAAGTATAGCATCCGGTGTTGAAACAATTGTTTCTAATATGTATTGTATTTCGGAATCAAATTAAGTGTATATGCCTTTAAACCTTTACGGAATATGTTTATTTGTATGTGTTGTTAACAATAGTAATAATTGTTTCAACAATTTCCAAATTTTTTCAAAAGAATGTTACAAAGCAAAAACATGTACATCGCATTTTCAAACAAACGCCGAAGAAAACATTGATCAACCCCTCCAGACATTCTATCATGCAAATGAAGTTAGTAAAAGAGTCAGCGTTTTGACCTTTATTTTCACGTAGTTTAAATGTCGATAATTCTTGATAGCCCCTATAAACAGCTGACCGAATAGAACGAGACGTCACACGTGTCCCTAAATGGCAGAACATTATTACCTAACCTTTGACATAATTGACTTCCACCGAATATAGGCTAATTCATTGTTTTCATAAATCGACCCCATCTCCACCACATAGAATCTTAATCGCACGTGCATCCACTTACTGCAAGATTTGCAACTCCAAACTAATCCATTACCTTCAACAACAAACCACACAAACTCCACACAGATAAATAATTGAACAATTACAAAAACATGTATTCATCTTGCCACATGTAATTCAAAGGATTTCGGAAATTGTAATAAATCACCATTCGTTACCTATTAAGTCAGTATTTCTTATATATAATATTAAATATATTAATTCTTATCTTTTCGCTCTTCTTTCTCTCTCACTCTTCTCCGCCCCTTCTTTGTTCTCACTCTCCTCTCTCTATATTTATTTTCTCTCTTTTATTTCCTTCATTCACTCAAATACCCTTCTGATCATCTACAATTGCTTACGTCATTTATCCATGATGGCATTTTCTATTTTCCAGTGCAGTGTACATGGTGACAAGCAAGTAGAATCCCTATAAGTTTAGTAATATGCTAAACCATCCGGTGAGTCGGTATTTATTATATACTAGCAGGACCCTTGGTATAAATATAAAATAACGGTATAATTGGCGTTGACTTGTGAAATATAAAATAATCATTTAATTTAATAAACAGAAATTGTAGAATATTAATAAAAAAACTGAAACCAAATAAATATCTCTATTACTGCCCTCCTCTATCATTTTAAGTAGAGTATGATACCTGAAATTGACAATCACTGAACAAAAAATGTAAATGTGACCGTAAAATATCTGTGAAACTTTTCGCGGTCAGTTAATGAGAGACCTTTCTAGACCAAGGCAACTGCTATATTGTTCCCATCGAGCGCAGACATCTTAATTTCCCTATTTTCTGTTCGGTATATTTTACTTTTATTTTTATCTCAATCTGTTCTGTCCGTGGTCAGTGAAGAAGTAATCCCTGTAGACTGAGGCAATTGTTATTTGTTTCCAATCCAGTGGGGTTTCCCTTTTGAGCGCAGAAATTCTAATTTCCTTCAATAGAATTACAATAAAGTAAAATATTGGTTACATGTCTCCAATTCGTAGACTCTCCCGAAAGTTGTAACATATTAGAGTAACGTGAGATTAATTTACGTTAATAATATTTAATCGGCATTACTTGTTATGGCTGCTACTGCCCACCCCTACCCGCTACTATCTCCCGGGTCACACTCAAGGATTTGTCTCGTGTGACTCAAATCAACTAATTAATCGCAACCGTTAAAATTTAATAAATTTGTGTTCCTTGAATATTAAAAAATACATACACATGCGCTTATTTTACATCAACTCTCAGAAAATTGGCCAACTTTACAGTATTTTTTAAAGTTTTGTTAATTTTGATTTTACTTTAAAAATCGAATTTACGTAAAAGTGTAGTATATTTTCTGATACAATACTAATATTTTTCTCTCCTCGGTTAGTGAATCAGAACTCATTTTTCTTTTCAGCAATTTTTATTTAAATCGCAATCCGGAGTCCCTCTTTTTCGTATCATTGAATTCCCCCCCATGTTTAACCCACCTGCTATCAAACACCACCCTCGTAGGGAGGCAAATAAAGTGTACAACACGGTAAATTATAAAACTGCAGAATAAGTAACAGAAATCGTATATAAAAACAATCCAAAGACAAATACCATTCAATGCAAAAAAGTAAACTTTAACGTTGAAAATAAATTAGAAAAAAACTGCTGATGGTACTTAGTGAGAAGGCTTTACCGTAAGAAATAGCATACATAACGGTTCGTGTATGAGAGACATCGTTTTACACTGCAGCACTATTTTTGTATTAATACGGAGTTCCTCTTTTTTATTGGGGTCATAGATTTTCCACACGTTAACAACCGGCCTTGCGTCTAACTCTGGCATCGGGAATAGGCAGGCAAATTGAACAACATATTAAATGGTAAAATGGAAAATAATTAACCGTCAAAATATCGTAAACAGAAACGGTAACAACAAATACCTTATGTCAAACGGCAAAAAGAAACGTTAATTCTATTTTGAAAAGTTAAAACACAAAAATAAATGAATAAAGACAGATTGTGTTTAGCAAGAAGTATTTATATCTTCACCAGCGCTCGGCCAATTCTTACGAATGTATGCGATTTCGAAATTGTGTTCCTTTACTCTTAGCTACAATGACCAAACAACTCGAAAGTGAAGTTGAGGGAGCATTTGTTCTGTATGTGAAGGTATATATATAACACTTAAAAGCAATTAAAACAAACATGTAGTATATATAATTTGACCGCTGTAATAATTGCTATTACTTAATGGAGAAGTAGGGCCCGCAATGTTTTATTTAAATATGGTGTTTATTTAGTGTTCGTCAATCATATTCGATTATTCCGGAAAAGGAGTGTAGCCTGCCAATCAAACGCAGTAAGAGCAGAAAATGTAGGTTTGGGGGAGCGACCTATATTTAGTTAGTAAGGGCATAATTCTTTAAATAAAACAAAAAAGCTAATGTAAAATAAAAAAAACAACGAAGAACATGGCATTAGAAAAGTATCCTATGAAAAATAAGTCCGGGTGTAAGGTGTAGAAGTAGTAGATTTCACGGCGTGAGCAATAGATACTCTGACTACCTGTATGTATAACTATTTTAGAGAATAACACAAGAAGAACTTATGTAGGAAAGGATGTGATTGAATGAAACGGACCGATAGTTTCCGAAAACGCGCATCAATAATTGGCATGAAGAGTGATCATATTTAGATTGAATTTTATATATCGCTTGTGTTTACTGAGCTATGATATCTAGATGTGAGTGAGGAAAACGAGTTTACTTTATTATCGAGATATTATAAACAATCTCTTGTACCCCATCTAACATTTCTATTTGCCATCCCATTACTCTTTTTTACCGCCTAATTTTGACTTTGCTTGCTCACCTCTTTCTATCTCCCTTTCGAATAGTATGTACGTGTTTCCCTCCATGAGTCTTACTTGAAGCAAACTCGATTTTAACAAGGATATGGATGAATGGGTCTATATCCATTATTTAACTCACAAGAGCGCTCACCGCCTTATGATATTAAATACTGGTAACTGATCGGACAACTTTGCATTTAACATTAAGTCCTCGGTTCGATTATTCTATTCCGGATATGAGTTACCTACCTCTTTACGAACAGCGGATGTGAAGAATCGTCGAGTTTAATTTATTGTATAGGGACCATGACAACTATTGATCACCATAAATGCGCTATTGACTCTCCGTCATCTAGTAATCACACCAATCAAATGATGATTATCAATATATATATATATATATATATATATATATATATATATATATATAAATATGAAGATTTAATTAATTAGAACATTTCAATTGTTCAAAGAATTAAAACAACAAGTCTAGTATGACGTACGGTCGTTTGCAAAACATTCTGGAAATATTTAGTTTTTATATTTTTTAATTTTTCAATTAATTTTTTTTTTACAAAGCAACATAACTTCATCAGCGCCTTTAGCAGCACATCTTATAGAAAATTCAAGGAAGAAAATAACAAGTTCGTATGTATATATATATATATATATATATATATATACTAACTTCTTATGGAATATAGTGGGAAAATCCCAGCGGAGTGATCGATTAATAGAGCATCAAAATAAGGAGCGTAATATTTATTTTTTTTATTTGGGGGGGGGGGGTAAAAAAATGAATAAACCATTAGTACCGGCGGTGTTAAGCTCAGAATGGCTTAATCCTCCGGCTCTCTTTAGCTTATGTTGCCACCCGTTTTAGAAATGTAAACCCACGTATCACTCTCGTTTGGATAAGTTGTTTGCTTTAGAGTGTCATGTATATTTGTTTAAACTTCGTGTTAGGAGAGGGAAGTTGGAATATCAAGTTTAATTAAGTTAAAAAAGGGGGATGTAACAGTTAAGATTTAAAATAAGAATCTTTTTTAACATCTCAAACGAATCCCGTGAATTAATTTTTATTAGGAGCTTATATTAGGCCGTTAACTTGGTGTTGTCTAGAACGTGTTAAGCAGAGGATATGAGTTTGAGGGTTTAACTTACAAGTGAAAGAAGAAAAAACAGTTAGAAACACATCAATTTTAATATCAGAGACTGGATTAAGAGATTTAAATCAACCCAAAAGAAATGTAAATTAAGATTTAACGTTATTTCGGTACTCGTAGTCATTAATCGGTCTAAGGGGAGTAACTCAACAATGTCTTTAGTGGTCCTGTGCTCGGAATTTAACATTTTTTGACCAAGGGATTGTAAAGGCTTATGGGAGTAAGATATTTGTGTACTGATTAAGTATGGTATAGAGAAAGGGTAAGGGTAATGTTGGCAAAATTGAACCTGTTAAGCAGATTTCGAAGTCCTGATGAATTATTTTGGCGAAATCTGGGGATAACCCGCTTAAAAACTGGAAAATAATTATTGGAAAAATATTTTGTTACATATAAACTGCTTATGGTGTAAAGATGGGCTGATTTAAAGTATTAAGATATTTATTCCTAATTCCATTATTATTTATGATGAGTGATACTGGGGAACATTTTATGGAGTGGAAGTCGGTATTTTGTGGGGCAGTTGTGTGGTTATGTATTGGGCAAAGTGTGAGTGGTGATATAGTTTGTAGGTTTTTACGTTTATCGGTAAGTCCAGTTTATAAGTAGTGCTTTTCTTATGTGGATGCATCCATTAAACATTTTTCTCGTACGTACAAGCAGTTTATATTTCGATCGATACTGACCCTTAATATATGGTATTTTCGGCATCACACAGAAGACATCACTCTATGGCTGGGAATACGATGGTCTTCTCTTTATAACTTTCCATTCGATGGTAAAGCGTGTCTTTTCATCTTTAAATTGCCATATCCGAGTCGCAAGTAGCGTGTTTTCCTGGTGTTGGTATTTGAAGGTGTTACTGTGTGCGTACGATCCTTGCTTGAAACTTTCTTGTGTCATGCCTATATATTTTTCAGCTCTACTGCTAATCTGGTTTGTGACGGTGTCTTTTTATATATTACGGAAGTAATTTTGCAATTCCCCTCTAGGGGCAATTGTTTTTGTCCTGACATGAGCAGTCTGTGCTTTCATTTGCTTTAGGTTCTGCAGAGAGGATTTTTCTTATGGAAGGGGTGGTCGAGTAGCTAACCTTAATTGTATTTCTTTTAACAGGTTTGCGCAGGTTGAGTGTAGGGGAAGTTTTTGTCGAGTAAGTTAAGGAAACAGTGGCCTACCTTCGTCTTGGTGTTGATGGAGAAGGGCGAGGAAAATCAGATCACCGACCCCCTAATATTGCGACTCCCCTGTGGCGTGTCCCGGTGAGGATGGTTTAGATCTCCTCTTTTTTGTAATAGGGTGCAGCCTGTGCGAAAATTTCGGGACTGGATGAGAGGTTTGAGATTCTTTGGCTGATTGTATTGACCAAATATTTAAAGACAGTGGGTGGGTGGCAGGATCCTGTGTGTATGTAATGAAGCGTCTTATTGGGTTTGTGGAAAGGTTTGTGTGTGTTGTTTATAATGTTTAGTGTGGTTTCTAGAAAATCTACTTGGTCAAGGTAAGTTTTAATAGTGATTTAAAATCCTAGTTTTTGAAAAATCATTGTTAAGCCTTTTTTTTAATCTATCTAATGTATTCCCATTGTAGTTGCGTGAGAGCAAAGTCCGCTATCTCTGTAAAACCCAAAGCGATAGTCTAATAATTTATTTTGGAGCGTATCTAATATGACGAACACAGTTAATAAAGACATTTGTCATAATAAAATAGGTTAGCAAAAAAACTAGAGCTGATTTCCTGGAAGATGTGTTCATTGTTTTTTTTTAAATTAATGTAGAGTTTCATCAATAGTGCTGGGGAGCAATGAGAAAATACTGTTTTGTTTTTAAAACTCCGAAACAAGTTTCCATGGTAAATAACTGATGATCACTTCCATAATATTACGTCTAGCGTAAATTCTTGGAAGCAAACTAATACAGTCATTACAAGAAATTAATTGAGTGATAAACAAACGGAATTTCCCAAGAAAGGGCTTGAAACTAAAAAATATTTGTGTATTGTTATTTTTCTGTCATATTTAAAGGTTGAGAAACTTGCAAGAGAATATATATATATATATAATCCGAGTATAGTATAGATCCACAGGGTATAAATCCAGGGGAGTTGAACCGGGTTTATGAGAGTGCTCAATAAAAATATAGAGCAGAAATATAAATATAAATGAAAATTTATTTAATTTAAACTACAAAATTGATTTTGTTTCACGAGAGCAGTTTGTGGAGCTAACGCTCTTCAGGTCTTGACATGACATTATTTCAAGACCTGAAGAGTGTGAGCCCCACAAACTGCACATGTGAAACAAAATACATTTTGTAGTCTAAATGAAATAAATTATCATTTATATATATATATATATATATACATATATATATATATATATATAAATATGATATTTAGAAGGCAATACAATGCAGAGGTGTGACGGATAGACACAAGTTGGAGTAAATAAGACATATAATGGTGGAACAAATGAATTAATTTCAACCTTAATACAATGTGTGCATACACATATATATATTTATTATTATTTTTTTGTTGTTGTTTTTTTTCCTTTCAAAACACATATATATCTGTCTATCTATACAATGTTATAATATTATGTAATACCTGCATTTATATGGTCTGGTGGAAATTCCGTATGATATAATTTTTTTTTTTAATTTTCGGGAACTCTTCTCTTCTTCAGAACCGTGTTCAACTCAAGTTCAAGCGTGCATATGAAGGAAGCTGTAAGATCTATTCTCGCAGAAAATAACGGTTAAATTTAAATACACAACCAGATTCAAAAATAAAATAAACTGTAGAGACATATTCATAAATTACTGATCAGCACTCCCTCATAAGGCTAAAATAGGCTATGCTAGGAATGAGCTAACTCGCATCCGTAAGAAATGCAACATTGAGGCTGACAAAACCACCTACAGCGATAAATTCCAACAGGTACTAGAGACCAATGGATACCCTACATCCATCATTGAACACCTTAGGAAAACCCGGAAAACCCGAAGACGGACGCAACACGCTCTTTCCAACACCTGCTTCCTGAAGTTGCCGCATTTCAACGACAGGATCACCACAGCTATCCGCAAAGCTATAAGGAAGGAAAAACTCGATATTCAACTAACACACACCGGTCCTTCTCTACGACAACAATTGACAACACGGAACACCAATTACAACAATACTCCCTGCACCCTAGCGAACTGCCCCATGAACACCACAGACAAATGCCACCGTACTTACACTGAATACCGTTTACAGTGCACCACATGCAACAAAATATACATTGGTAGTACGGTGAGACCCCTACATATTAGAGTCAAAGAACACCTACAAACACGCACCTCTTCCTTCCACAAGCACATCTACGCATGTGGCAACACCAGAAAATCATTCAAGATTAATATCCAAGCTACAGAGAGAAACGTTGGCAACCTTCGAATAAAAGAATCGATACTAATAGCAAAACTATCTCCGCAAATAAATCACCGACTTGAATTAGGATCTTCATTTCTAGTCTGATATAGTTTTACATCTCACTCTTGTTGTATTGATTTTATCTTAATTTAACCCTTAAATGAATACTAAAAACTAACAATCAAACAAAAACATCACCTTATAATAATAATAAATAATATAACAACATATGTAAAACACTCACTTAACAAAAAAAAATAATAATAAATAAATAAATAAATAAACAAACTGGGGAAAAAATTAAATAAATAAATAATAAATAAATAAAAAAAATAGATAAAGATAAATGAATAAATAAATAATAATAATTAAAAAAAAAGATTAATAAATGGTTAAGTACAATAAATAAATAGATAAATAATAAATAAATAAATACAAAATTAATAGAAAAAATAAGAAAGAGAAACAAAAAATAAAATAAATAAATAATAAATTGAAAAAAATATTAAAGTCTATAAACTAATAATAGTAATAACTTAACCGAACAAAAAGATTAACTATAATATAATAATAGTAACAATAATAACAATAGCAACAACGACAACAACAACAATAATAATAATAATAATGGATGAAATACCGGAACCACCTCAGATAACATTAATAATAATAATTCAAAAAAAAAGAAGGAGAAAAAGATGAGAAAAAAAGGAATGAAACATTCATTATAACAATATTTTAGCCTAACTATTATAAGTACCTAATTTATAAGCGACGTAAACAACAAATGAACTGAATTACCTCCCTTTCATTGTTGTCTTAGCGTTACACGAAATATCATATTGAATTAATTAATGAAATATACATCTTTAAAAAAATAGAATAAAATAAATAAATGAACTAAATATTAATATACACAATAATTTAAAACGAACAGAGAATGCAAAGACAGTATTAACCGACATATTAATTTAAACAAATAGACTTGGTTAAAAAAAGATTTAGATTAGAATTTAAAATTTAACGACAAAAAAAGGAAAGATTCTAAAAATATAAAAACAAACAAACAAAAAAGTTTAATAAAGTAAATAGATGAATAAATAAATTAGATAAAAAAAGTAGATAAATAAAATATTATTAAAAAAAAAAAAATAAAATAAATTAATAATAATTAAAAAAAAGAAGTTTATTTTATTTTTGAATCTGGTTTGGTATTTAAATTTCACCGGTATTTTCTGCGAGACTAGATCTTACACCACCTTCATATGCACGCTTGAACGTGAGTTGAACACGGTTCTGAAGAAGGGAAGAGTTCCCGAAAATTAAAAAAAAATATTATATCATACGGAATTTCCACCAGACCATCTTGATGCAGGTATTACATAACATTATAACATTGTGTAGACAGATATATATGTGTTTTGAAAGGAAAAAAAACAACAACAAAAAAATAATAATAAATATATACTATGTGTATGCACACATTGTATTCATTTGTTCCACCATAATATGTCTTTTTTGCTCCAACTTGTGTCTATCCAACACACCTCTGCATTGTATTGCATTCTTAATATCACATTTCTATATACCAATAAACAATGCTTCAAGCAAACTACATAAACCTCTTATATATACTAACTGGTCAAGCCGCACTGATGAGATGTGAAACAGCGAAACAGGCTGTATGTGGATGACTATATATATATATATATATATATATATATATATATATATATATATATATGTATATATATATATTATCTTTCTTTAAGACGTCATTCACTGTACATTGTTATAAAATACACGCAAACAAGTTAACAAGATCCACTGTTTTATTAATACTAGACTAGGATTGTGTATAAGCAAATCAAGTCTAATTGTAGGTTATTTGGACCAAGTGTATCTATAAAATCAGATTTTCATAAATAACTTATGGCTAACCACTTTAAACGGTGTTATATACCGTACAACAGACAAAGAATACCGAAGTATTATATGCAAGGAAGACTGTCATCTGCTTTGAACGACGTAAGTGTATGTGTATACATGTGTCAGTTGTCGAATTAAATCTTAAATTGACGACGTAATTGTCTGTTTGGACGGAAGTATTGTAAGATTCACAAATAATAAGGAACTGTTCAATAAGAACAACAACAATACACATCGATAAACGACTATATATACAATACATTAATATAATAACAACAATGTTTAGAAACATGTTTCAGATCCATGTAACGTTTAAGTAAATATATATATATATATATATATATATATATATATATATATGGAAACAGATTATCTGTAATATAATTGATTTTTTTGTTATTCTTTATCTTATTGCAGACTGTTGTTGAGCAATAAGTAGACATCCGGTGTCATGGTTACTGGATGTTTTTGCGAAATGGGGAAAAATGTTCGTAAAGAAAAATCGGGTCAGGCTGAGTTGAAAGCGCGGATCGAAAGAGTTTTAGGATCGATAGTGTCTAGTGAATGTTGCGATATTGATTTTGTTGTTCCACGCTAGATGGAAAATGGCGGATATTTCTGTGAACAGTGCACCTGGAGTAGATGAAAGACCGGTAAAATAAACAGAAAGATTGTAAAAAAGAAAAGACAGAAAAGAAAAATGGAAATAATAAGCGACAGAATGTACGACGTGTAAAAAAAGAAAAAAACGACTAAGAAAAAAAGCGAAATGTTATTTACCCCATCTTTATTTATAGAACGTGAGGTATGTTTATATCTTTATATATATTTCCATGTATAGGATTCTCTCCTAAACTAATTAAATGGTCAGTATCGATTTCCGAACTCAGCTGCTAAGCAAAAGGGTGGATTATGTAGGCTATATGTAGTTTAATTCAGTTTTATGTAAAAGGAGAAAATAGAGCGAGAGCCCTTCGTAAAAATTGATATATCTCCGATTTCTGTGTAAATTTTACAATACTTATAATATAAGAAAAACCTCTCATTGAAGAATTGAACCATTTCAGATTTGCATTAGATTTAGTCGACAATCATTAAACACTAACTAAGCAAGATTCCCTGAATTCACTTCATTCGAAAAGACCTTTAAACTAAGTCTTAAGTTATAAACATTTTCTAGAATCAAAATCCTGTAATGGATTAAAAAAAAATATGATAAAGAATTCTCGACGTAAAATTAATGTATTTTATTTTAATTTCTCTAATTGGCAATGAAAGTGATGCAAAACCGTTCTGGCCGCATAATTAATTTTATTCGTTCGTATTGGAACGAGTAGACTTCAAGGGTCTCTCTCTCTCTTATACATATATATATATATATATATATATATATATATATATATATATATATATATATATATAAGAGCACGTATTTTCAATCAAATGAAACATGTAAGGTTATTTATTCTATATTAAGTTAGGTATTGATATATATATATATATGGATATATATATATATATATATATATATATATATATATATATATATATATACCTGTGTGTGTACAGTATACTCTTTAAAATAATGAACGGATCATTATGAATTTTGGGATATATATCCTAAGCGACACGGTGAGTAACTGTGCAACATTGTATTTTCTACACATTTACGGGTAATATATATATATATATATATATATATATATATATATATATATATATATATATGGATATATATATATATATATAAATATATGTGTGTGTCTTCGTGTCGTTTAATAAAACAAAGTCCTCAACTAATAAACTCATCATTATTAATGTTGGAATATATATTTCCGGCAACACGGTAAGTACAATCGACACATGATATGTTTCTGAAGTTTACATTTAAGCGGTCCGTCTACCGAAATTCGCAGTCTCTCCTCAAAAACTTTGCAAAAATTTATAGAGAAAAGAATTGCTCGACATCAAATTTCAGTTATATATAATATTTTTATGGAAATCATTCCAGACAAGTTATGAAGCCCCTTGTTGTTAGGAGCTAAAAATACGACTTAAAGGTCAAAAACTTGCCAACGATAAGTGTTATATGGATAGATTCTGACCCAGAAAACACCAATTTCCCCACTTTGTCAGAAACATCGCTAATGGAATGTGAGAACTAAAGGAAAAACAAGGGAAGCGAGAGTTACGAGGCTGTCGAAAGTAAACTTAAGGTCTACATTCTACTCTCCATATCTAGTAATATATTTTTATAATGATTTGTATAAACCCGTGAGTATCTATAATGTGTATATGTTTTGTAGAATTCTAAATAATTAAAGTTATAATTATAAATTATGGAATATGGAATATGTACGTTAAATAACATGGTGAGTTACGTTCGCAGATTATTATGTTTTTTTGTGGGATGACATCAAAAGTGTACCATATCCCAAAGAAATGTAAATGCTTTAAAATGTTAAACTAATAATATATTCATTTCTTATACCCGTCTTGGAACGCGTATTCAGCTAGTTATCTACATCATACAATTACGTTTGTCTGATTGCCTATTTGTTGCTATCAAGTCAAAATATAATGCTTACATTCAATGTCCCAGGTAAATAGCTTATATCTGTTACTCATATCTTATGATGCCAATACTGGATTCATCGTTAAGCATCAAAGTTACAGTTCATCAGATGTTGGTCAATACAAGTTGTTCCATCACTGCAGATACTGAGGATGTGTTTCATTGTCTGTTTGAGATGCCCACAAGAGCAGTAGCTTGTTTTTGCTGGTTCTAATTGGGGAGGTGGTTGACTGTCGTTCCAATCTTCGCCCTTGCTTGGTTCAGGATTACCCACTCCTTTCGTGGTTGATCCGTTCAATGTAGAAGATGTTATCTGGGTTCTTAGATAGATTCTGTCAATGCGGTAGTTCTGTTACCGTTCAGGGTCAAGGCTTTCTTTGATAATGAAATGTATTCTTAATTTGAATCTGCTTCTCAATTATCCCTGGCCAGATAAGGAATGTATTCTGTCGTCTTCCTGCTTGTGATTTAGATTCTCCCATGGACACACTTTCGGATGATATGTGGAGGTTCTATAACAGCCAATATGTACGCCGATGGTAGTGGGAGTTGTTTTAGTGTTTCAGTGATTCTGCGGCATGCATTATTTAGTTCTGGCTCAATGGATTTCGCATGGCTCGAGCCAGACTAAACTGTAGTTGAGTATTCAGTGGTAGAATACCTAAATTGTGGTGGGATTTAAAGTAAGCTCTCAAGGTTAGACTCAACAAGTTATTCCTTGTAGTAACATATTTCTCTACCTATAATCTGTTTATATGTAGTCACAAAATATAGTGTACGTATGAGCTAGTATAAAAGTGTATCTAGTGTAAGACAAACAATAAAGTATATGCACAAAAAATAGGCAAATTATACAAATCAGAAAAATAAAAACCAAAAAAAGTATATAAAAAAGTAAGAAAGAAATAAGGAAATAGGCAAAAAGTAATGTTCGAGGAAGAATATTGCGGAATAAATAAACATTATTTGCTTATTTGTTTTGCTTTATTTTTCCTCGAATATTATCATTTATTTTGTAGGTAAGAAAGTATATTAAAATTAAATAGTGAATACGTAAACAGACAGCGGATATACATTAAGAAAGAATGACATAAACTAAGAAATATAGGAAATAAATACAACAAATTAGAGAAATGTAAGAAAAAGCAACAAAAAAGTGAGAAAAAATGAAAACAATGTAAAGAAAATAATTAACTAAGAAATTAAGAAAATTAGAGAAGAACATTAATTTGAGAAAGCAATTAACTAAGAAATTAAGAAAATTAGAGAAGAACATTAATTTGAGAAAGTAATTAACTTAGAAATTAAGAAAATTAGAGAAGAACATTAATTTGAGAAAGTAATTAACTAAGAAATTAAGAAAATTAGAGAAGAACATTAATTTGAGAAAGCAATTAACTAAGAAATTAGGAAAATTAGAGAAGAACATTAATTTGAGAAAGTAATTAACTTAGAAATTAAGAAAATTAGAGAAGAACATTAATTTGAGAAAGTAATTAACTAAGAAATTAAGAAAATTAGAGAAGAACATTAATTTGAGAAAGTAATTAACTTAGAAATAAAGAAAATTAGAGAAGAACATTAATTTGAGAAAGTAATTAACTTAGAAATTAAGAAAATTAGAGAAGAACATTAATTTGAGAAAGTAATTAACTAAGAAATTAAGAAAATTAGAGAAGAACATTAATTTGAGAAAGTAATTAACTAAGAAATTAAGAAAATTAGAGAAGAACATTAATTTGAGAAAGCAATTAACTCAGAAATTAGGAAAATTAGAGAAGAACATTAATTTGAGAAAGTAATTAACTTAGAAATTAAGAAAATAAGAGAAGAACATTAATTTGAGAAAGTAATTAACTAAGAAATTAAGAAAATTAGAGAAGAACATTAATTTGAGAAAGTAATTAACTAAGAAATTAAGAAAATAAGAGAAGAACATTAATTTGAGAAAGTAATTAACTTAGAAATTAAGAAAATTAGAGAAGAACATTAATTTGAGAAAGTAATTAACTAAGAAATTAAGAAAATTAGAGAAGAACATTAATTTGAGAAAGTAAATAACTAAGAAATTAAGAATATTAGAGAAGAACATTAATTTGAGAAAGTAATTAACTAAGAAATTAAGAAAATGAGAGAAGAACATTAATTTGAGAAAGTAATTAACTAAGAAATTACGAAAATGAGAGAAGAACATTAATTTGAGAGAGTAATTAACTAAGAAATTAAGAAAATGAGAGCAGAACATTAATTTGAGAGAGTAATTAACTAAGAAATTAAGAAAATGAGAGAAGAACATTAATTTGAGAAAGTAATTAACTAAGAAATTACGAAAATGAGAGAAGAACATTAATTTGAGAGAGTAAATAACTAAGAAATTAAGAATATTAGAGAAGAACATTAATTTGAGAAAGTAATTAACTAAGAAATTAAGAAAATGAGAGAAGAACATTAATTTGAGAAAGTAATTAACTAAGAAATTAAGAAAATAAGAGAAGAACATTTATTTGAGAAAGTAATTAACTAAGAAATTAAGAAAATTAGAGAAGAACATTAATTTGAGAAAGTAATTAACTAAGAAATTAAGGAAATTAGAGAAGAACATTAATTTGAGAAAGTAATTAACTAAGTAATTAGGAAAATTAGAGAAGAACATTAATTTGAGAAAGTTATTTACTTAGAAATTAAGAAAATTAGAGAAGAACATAAATTTGAGAAAGTAATTAACTTAGAAATTAAGAAAATTAGAGAAGAACATTAATTTGAGAAAGTAATTAACTAAGAAATTAAGAACCTTAGAGAAGAACACTAATTTGAGAAAGTAATGAGGAAAAACTAGGAATAGAAAAAGTGAAAAATAAAATAAAAAACTACGGATAAAATCCTGAGCAAGAAATAATGAGAGAAAGGAAAAGAAAAAGAGACTGAGAAAGGAAAAGCGCAAGGAAAAGGCGGAAAGACAAGCTGAGAAATAAAGAATAGAGATAAATACAGACTTAGATATAAACATAGCTAATAAATAAATAGCAAAATAAACTAAAGAAAAGGAAAAACGAACAAGGAATCATAAAGAAAGAAGAACAGGAAAAGGAAAAGAAGGTACGGAATAAAATCTATGAGATAAAAGCTAAGAAAGTTTATGAAGAGAGAAAGAGAGAGAGAAAGGGAGAGGGTGGAACTGAAACAAAGAAGATCCGAACAAAAAAATCGGAGAGAAGCACATAGCAAGAAGATGAAAGTAATAGGATATCAAAGGCAGGTAAAATGAAGGAAAACAAAAAGACACATCCATGAAAAGAAGAGAAAATAGAGTTCGTTTCAAAGACGTAGAGCTGTACACGAAACAATGAATCAATGCATACCTTTTAATTTGTAACCGGAGGGAATAAATATGGACTCTTATTAGCTAAACATATTAGTAAAATTGATACAGTGGTCCCGACAGAACTCGAACCTGATACGTTGAGTGTGCAGTCCGCCCCTGTACACACTAAAACAACGTAAGATTGCAGATCGAAGAAAAGAACAGGCATCCAAAATGGCGCTGATAAACAGAGCGACATAAGTAATTGTAACTTCTTACGTTTACCGATACATATCGATATCAGGGGTCCTTATTGATCCAGTGCGTTTTTGAAAACGTTTTTGGAAAATGCGTTTGGCAAACAGAAATATTATATCACTCGATATCCGACGGAAGTCTTTGGTAAAATACTTTCTTGCCACGTTTTTAGCTTTCGACAAATGGGTATTTATTTAATTTTGAAAAAGTTAGACGTTGCTTAATCTCCGTGACCGAAATCGGTGTTTTTTCATGAGATATGATTGTGAGAAAACACAAAGGTAATGCAAAATATAGAGAAAAAAGAAAATATATATGTATAATTCAAGAGAATGCGTAATGAAAAGAAGCCGTACATGAAAGGAAAATGAAAACAAAAGAAAGATAACAAAAAATTACGTTTGGACATAAGGTAAAGAGAAATACTATTAAGACATAGGATAAAAGAATGAATAAGAAATAGAGACATCGGAATTAGACAAAAAAAGGAAAGCATTAAATTGAAAATCAAAAAGAAAGAACCTTATCAAATCACGATAAAATGTGAGAACTAAAAATATTTTGAATTAAAAAAAACTTGCATAAGACAGGAAAGCGCAGACATCGAGAGAAAAAAAGAGAGGGTAAGAAAGGGAAAAAGTTAGAAAAGAAAAAAGAAAAAAAAATATTGAATAGAAAAAAGGGAAGAAGTAATACCTAAAAATAAGAAGATAAGACAATGGAAAAAAGAAAGAAATACAAATGAAGCGGATTAGAACTAAAAGTAAATAACATAAATAAACAAAAGAAGCAATGAAAGACAATGAGAAAAAAACGGACAGAAATAGCCTGAATAATATTAAAAATAAAGACAGGAAAAAAATAAAAGAACCTAAAAAAAAGAAGTTAGAAGAAAGAAAACGAAACATATAAATAATTACAACAAAAATAAATACGGAGAGACAAAATACAGAAAAACGAAATAAAATATAAAAATATGTTCTTATATATGAATGAGTCACCGCTTTACAAGACCAAAGGTTAATCGAGGATTATTGTTAATGACATGTCAATGTATACAATTCGATTACCTATGAAAATGTTTCATGACAAATTATCGTTGATATTGGATTTTAAGACTACTATGTTGTAGTCTGCATTCATGCAGTCTTGTGGTGATGTGTTCCACAAGTATGACGTTCTTGGAAATAAATTATGTTCATAGAAGTTCCGTCTGATGTTAAGCACCGTCAGGAAGAAACGAAATGTATTTTCAGTTTTCTTAATAAAATTATATTTGGTGTGATGTTTTCGAAGAAACCAGAGATTGAAACTGAGTATAGCACTTTAAATGCCCGAATAAACACTTAAAAGCAATTATTGTAAATTACCAAAAGATAGAAAGAGAAGTTAACAGTACACTTCATAGAAGCACAACAGGAAGAATCAAAATAAAAGAAATACAAAAACACGCTCAAAATTGAAATTAAAATGTAAAAACACAACATTAAAAATGAGAATGGAAGAAAGAAATATTGTATGTTTGAAAATTACTCAAAATAAAAGTATGATAGAATAAAAAATTGATTAAAAGAAAGATGATAGAATGACAACACTTCTAAGTTTGAAAAACATTATTTGAAAAGGAAACACAAACGATAAAAAAGGTGTAAAAAACGCTTCCAGCAAAACAATGTTTTCTTAAAGATTGGGCAGAAATAATTCAGAATGTCTTCCCTTTCAACTGTAATTCAAGAGTTCCAAGCTCAACCAAATGTTCTAAAAGACAGAATCGCCAATTACTATTCAGTCAACATTAATTCAGCTACCACCTAGATTAACAGCACACATGGGTTTAGGTTTACCGGTCTTGGGACGATATACGATATAGTCACATTAACACACGGGTTCTTTTTAGATCACCGATGTCAACGACATTGAGCCTGGTCGATAGCAGACGGATGACCATTTAGGGATTCCAGACCATGTATATGAGAGAGACACAACCTTCATTTCAAATGAACTAACGTCGTCGAAATGGTATCTGTAGTGGGTAGATGGCACAAACCATTGGCCAATGGTGGCTGCAGACTAGCATGAGGCAAGTTAGTTATCCTGGTTATATAATCTGTACTACGCCAGACGGTGTCTGTGAAAGAGACTTTGTGGAGAGCATTGGAGTATCACCACTGTACCTCCTCCCAAGAAAAATATGCAAAGGTAAGCAAACTCGTTGTCACAGAACTTAATGATCGGTTTTTGATAGCTGATGATATAATGGAGGTGAAACATGATATCATACAACAGTGGTAAAAATGTAACACTTCTCCATAAAACAAATTCAAATTCATTTAATTCGATGTGTTAATTCCACAGCCACTCATAAGCACTAACAAAACTAACCTTAATATGCAGCGCCCCCAGGTTTTTGTTTTTCCTCGATGATAATTGCAAAGTAGTCATATGGATACGTCATATAAAATGTCGGCACTCTATTTCCCGGGGATTCTCGAAATTGTGACAGTAGAAAGAACCGTTGTCTTGACGGCAAAAAGATATGAATCACGTATATAATTTTCTCACAACAATCTATTTTTCAAGATCCGCTTAAAGTTAGAATTAGATGTTATAGAGATAGACTGCCCATTGATAATGTGATTCGTAAAATTGTTAGATCAGAAAGAGACAAGTTGGAGTATGTTTATCTCCATATGTACATTGGACACACGGTCTGAATCCTCTTTGACAGCTTGCCTGTTTTTAAATGGTGAACTTAGTTAAATTAAATATAACCGGCCAACTAGGGTTTTTTCTTCGGTGGTCGCTTAAATTACTCATCTTGTAGGGATAGCAAATACCAACTGAAAGCATCCATGGAATACATTGTAAGCTCATTTAAGAACCTGCTCGTTTGACGCATATGACCGGAAAGCAGGATGTCGTGTTGTGAGTATCTTGCTACTACACCATTGTTGTATGTTTTCTCTTTGGTTTTTCTCCTTCTTTTCAGCATCATTTTATATATGAAAATTGCATAAAACATGTCTGTATATAAGCATTGTATTAATACGCATTTTATTACAAGTAATTTTTCATTATTTTCATTTTGATTCTAGAAAATGTCAAAAATATAAAGTTTGAATTTCAAGTATTTTAAGAGACAAATTGAAATTCAGAGAAATCTGTTCAATTGCTTTCTAATGACTAGGAATCTAATTTAACAAGCCCAACCCATGTAGTGATTCGATTATAGTTATTGAAGTAAAGTGAATCAAAAACAAATCATAGATGGATCATTGAGTGCATCTTTCTAAGATTGAAGGAAAATATCTACAAATTTCGCACAATCGTGCTTTATTATGTATTATTTCCATAAACATAATAAATATCGGAAACACTCCATGATTTTGTTACTGTGAAGACTATTTGTCTTTTTATCTCGTAGTTTACTGAAAATTGTCATTGATTATTAACTAAATATTTTTTGTGAAATTATATAATCATAAATGCAGTAATAGAAATGATTCGTTTTTATTTTAAAAGATAATTGGTTATCTAGGCGGCGGAAATTCCGCAAAATAATGAAAAATATCAGTGTTGTTTCAAATACATGAAATTAATGCATTTGGTTTACTCAACATCATTAAAAGTTATTAATAATTAATCAAGTACAAGAAAGTTTACATGAAGCATGAAGAATAGCTGTTCCCTTTCGAAGACAGATCTCAAGATATAATAGTGCTAAACCTTACGCATAGAATTTTATTTCTAATTTTGATAAAAAATTGACGCTTAAGTGAAAATCAAAACGTATATATATATATATATATATATATATATATATATATATATACATACACACACACACACACATATATATATATATATATATATATATATATATTCATTAATATTATCTATGGGTTGTTATGAAGTGTGTCCAATATCGTATGTAGATCGGAATTATATACGTACCCTTTTATTCCCCTTTTTATTATGACTTTTCATAATTTAATAAAAGTGATGACTTTAACGTTTTTGTTCAAATATACACTTATATATCATCTGAAATTCAGATTAAGGAAATACTGCAACCAGAAGAGCAAGAGTATAACTGACGAGTTCGAACGCAAAACGTGATAAATCCAATTCGTTCGAATTGAGACCTTTAAAAATAAAAGCACGAATATATTAAATCTAGACATCGAACGAAAACCGATTTTCATTGAAATCAAAAAGAAATTATTTCGGTATCATATTATGTAACAGATAGTTTTGGGGTGCCGTCGAGTGTTAGAATTCGACACTTTTTGTAGAGACAGCTTCGTGATTTTGAAAATGGCGTTTATATCGTTTTGCATTAAAACTCTTCAATTTCTTCCGAAATTTGAGATACCTAGGACCCACTTACTGCTCTCTTATTCGTGCAGATACCATTAACCTTATTTTTTGAAGTTTACATTTGTTGCTCCCAGTTACAGCCGTGTTTTTTTCTTGTAATAATCATGCTAATAAATGTTAATAATCGATTTCGTAAAACAGTAAAGAAACGCGATATATTTTTATATTATCATATCACGACCTGTGAGATACAAAAAACAAGTTGGTGTGATGACGCGTAAACGGTAAAACCAAAAAAATGTACAAAGGACTTCAAATTTTAATTTAGAGACTAGCCAAAACATCATGCGGTATTATATTGTGGCTAGGCTGCCGCGTTTCGTCCGAGCGTGGTCAGTGAATTATATGAGTGATTGTATTTGAAAGACTTTCATAAGTTTAGTCAGTTTGCTCAGTCTGTTACGATTAAGAATGCATGCCTCAAATTGCGGTTTGTTGATTTATTTATTTATGTACAATAAGTTTCTTTCGTCTAGAGAAATTTCCGCTAACGGACATACAGACGGACAGATAGACGTACATACAGAGTACCTCCTCATTATATCCTAATAATAATTGCTTCCTGTCGGTCGCATTTTTTGCTAAGCTACAGTGTTATCTTGTGTACACCTGTTATAAAAGAATCGAAAGTTTACAACCGCGCCTCTAATGTACAACAAATCTAAAAATTTACGGCCGCGACTCTGGTGTACAAAAGAATCGAAAGTTTAAGGACGCGCCTCGGTAATACGAAAGAATCGAAAGGTAAGATACGCGCGTCTGGTGTATAAAAAATATCGAAATTTTACGACCGCGTTTCTGGTGTACAAAAGAATCGTAGTTTATCGAAAGTTTCCGGATACGCCTCTTGTGTACAATAGAATCGAAAATTTACAATCGCGCCTCTAGTGTACACAATAATCGAAAACTTACGGCCTCGCCTCTGGTGTACAAACGAATCGAAGTTTACAAGCGCCCCTTGTGTACATAAGAATCCAAAGTTTGCGGACGCGCCTCTGTTGTAAAAAAAGAATCGAAAGGTTACGTACGCGCCTCTGGTGTATAAAAGAATCGAAAGTTTACGACCGCGCCTTTAGTGTACAATAGTATCGTAGTTTATCGAAAGTGTCCGTACGCGCTTCTGTGTACAAAAGTATCGAAAATTTACCCACACAATTAAATAAGCGTGAACCGCAGAAGAAAACAATCATTATGATCCCCGCTTCCCCTTCACAATAACGTCATATCCGGAAGAATAAGTATGTAGTTTTCAAAATAAATTTCAAGTCTTTAAAAAATAAATAAGAATTGTATTTCGGTATAAAACATAACATTTAAGACTTCTTAATAAATTTCATTATCTATGTGTGCGAAAATCAAACGAAATAAGCCAACAAACACTCCACCCACCGAAGATTGGAATGATTAATGTCTGGGATCATAACAACAAAATAGTTTGTCCCCTTCCACGGAAAGTAGAGTAAGTCTGGCAGGAATATATAATAACGTATGAAAATATACTACACACAATTAATTAACCCAATTAGTTATTTTTAAGGGATTATGATGGGGTAATGCCTGGAAGCATAAAACATGACAACAGAATATTAGTGCACTCCCACCTAGAAAAAGGAGAAGATAAGCCTGGGAAGAATGGTATCGTAAGAAACGAACGTATATTATAATGCCCCCTTCCCCGGGAAAGAGGTAATGTCTGGCAGGAATGTATATGACGAATGAAAATATACAACACACAATTAATAGACCCGATAAAATCGAGTTATTTTAAAGGATAAATGATGAGGTAATGCCTGGAAGCATGATTACATGACAACAGAATATTAGTACACTACCCCGATAGAAAAAAAGAGAGGGTGATCCTGGGAGAATCATATCGTGACGAACGAAAGTATATAATAATGCCCCCTCCCTTAGTAAGTAGATGTAATGTCTGGCAGGAATTCATGATAAATGAAAATATACTACCCCATTAAAATGAGAATTGTTTAATAAAATAGAGGGAGGTAATGCCATTTCAGCATTGCTATTATGCAACCAGAATATTTAGTACAATACTCTTTTAGAAAAAGGAGATGGTAAGGCTAGGTTAATGCTATCGTGAGGAACGAACGTATATTATAATGCCCCTTGTCTCAGAAAATAGAGGTAATGCTTGTCAGTGAAGTATCATGGCGAATGAAAATATACTACACAAAATTTATAGACCCGATTGATTCAGGTTATGTTTTAAGGATAAAAGAGTAAGACATACCTGGCATAATAGAATATTTAGTACACTAATTGTTTTGGACCCGTTTAGGGGTACAAACAATTAAATAAAAGAACAACAGGTTTAGAGATAATAATATCGAATTGTATTGAACAGAGAAATTATACACAAGTCAGTGTTGGCAGTGCTAGTGCCTAAATGTGCTTTCCAATGTTCTCCCAGCAAAACCGGTATTTATGGAAGCCGGTTGCTACCATTTACTTATTATTAAAGGGTAGGTAGGTCACCCACACCACCCCCTTCCGAAACTCATTCCCCCGGAATCTCAAGGTATATCTTTTTCCTAGGTTTCACCTCGAAACTCCCGGTTAATTTACGTTTTCTTGATGAACGTCTCTGTTCCGGAGGCGTTTTTGGTGTTGGCAGCTCAAATGCGTCGTATAGATCTTCCATGATGGTCTCACTCTGATCCGATGGGCCTTCCCCTGGGTCGTCCGACATGCGACGATGCATTTGGTTAATGTGTTTTTTACAGGTGCCTCTAGGACCCTCTACAATGTACACCATCGGCCCCAGTCTTTGTTGTACCTTTCCCACTTCCCACACGGTTTTGTTTCCATGGTGTTCCTGGACGAACACATTCTCTCAATCTTCGTAACTCTTCTTTGGTGCCGTAATGTTTGTCGATTTCACCTGTTTTGGTAAAAGTTTGTCGAATACCGACTTTATTTTTCTTCCAAACAGTACTTCCGCCGGTGGTACTTGGGCTGGTGTGTTCTCGTTGGGTGTAATTCTATACACTCGAAGGAACTGCTGGAGTGCCTTTTCTCTCGGCGTGCCCGTCTATTTTTTCAACGTTCTATTCAAGGTCTTTTAACGAATTTTTCTGCCTGTCCGTTTGACCTCGGATGGTAAGTCGGAGTGGTGATATGTTTAATTTGAAAGTCTTTACAGAATTCTTTGAACTCTCGTGAAGTAAATTGTGTACCGTTGTCCGATACAACAATGTCCACCACACCGAATCGGGCAAACAGTTCATGCAACGCGCATATCGTGACATCCGTTGTTGGGTTTTTACATCTAACAACTTCTGGCCATTTTGAGTAGCTATCGACTATAATTAAATAGTAGAAGCCTTCGAATGGCCCCGCAAAATCTATGTGAATCCGGGACCATAGTTGCTCTGCCTTTGGCCATGGACAGTACTGAATAGGTGGTACTTTCGGTGCCGACGCGCAGCCCGCACAGGCCTTCACCTTCGTCTCTACGTCCCTGTCCATGTTTTTCCAATCGACATAAGACCTCATTAGGCTCTTCATGCGTGTCACCCCGGGATGCCCCTTATGGAAATCCTTCAGGATTTTTTTTTAGCGTAGCTGGGATTACTACTCGCTCCCGGTATAATAATGTGTCGCAACAGACTGAAAAAGCTTTAGTCATCTCCAATATCTTTTTCGGGAAATCTTCCATGATTAAATAAATACTTTCTTGAAAAAGAATTAGTCATAAATAGTCCTTCACTATTTCTTTTCTTTTCAAATGCTTACTGTTTAATAACTAACTCAACCCCTTCTCATCACTGCGCCATTCGGGTCTCGAAATCGACAGGCACTTGCTAATATTTTTTCTCAAAGTTCCTTGAGAAAAAAAACGATTTTATTAATCCGGCTTATTGGGTAATTAATTTAACAAATTATTTGTATTTTTGTTCGCATCTGGAACTTTTTTCCCCAATAAGTCCGTTTGCCTTTCAGTGTAGGCTGAAAATGCAAAATAGCAAGTAATGGCTATATTAAAAATTGACTAGTTATTCAAGAAAGTAACTTGATTTTACTCGTCAGATTTTTCTTTTTTTCTTTTTTCCGACTATAAGATTTTACAGTGACAAGTCTGTTCGCAAAATACGTTTGACTATATCAGACACGAAAAAAGGTTTTTGTAGTATAGAGTTTTTTTTCAAACCTATCATGGTATTCCAATTTCATTTGTTGCACGAGGTAAAATCCCGTATTGAAATACGAAGAACACAAATAGTAAAATCTGTCTTACTTTTTTGTTCGTCCAGTAATTGTTTAAACTGGTTATTTCTTGTAAGGCAGACTCGTCCCAAAATTGAATTTATTCGATGTTTCCAATATCTTCCCGAAAATTGTAAAGCACAGGGTTTTTTTGTTTTTTTTAAAAACGGGTAGAATTTTTTTTTCGAACGTTGACCGTGTTGGTTTATCACTGATATTCTATCACGGGGCCATTAATTCCGGTACTTATCGATAAGATCGAACTTATCGAGGAAGTCCCGAAATAACATAGCATCCCGATCGGTGTTACTACCCCTAGGTCGATTACGATCTAAATCGGGATCCAGGACCGCGTTCCAGTCTCCCGCTAGAATGACCGTCCGAGAAGTAGAATTCAAGAACTGCTCGATTCGCCGAAAGAAAGGAGCTCAGAATGGCTATTGGGCGCATAAACCCCGATAAGCCGAAATGCCTTCTCCTTTATGGTAATATCCAGAACGCAAAGTCTCCCTTCTGGATCCATGAAGCTAGGGTCACACGACGCATTTTCCATATTGGGCGCTATACAGCTCAAATCTCCTAAAAACGTATTCCATAGGAACGCTGAACTGCACAAGCCTCAAATAAGTGTTTTCCATAGGGTGCTATACTGCACAAGCCCTTAATAAGCGTATTTCGTAGGTGTGCTTAACTGCACAATCCCCCCAAAAGCATTTTATTTGAATGCGCTATACTGCACGCGCCCCTAGAAAACGTTTACCATAGGGGCGCTAAACTGCACAAGCCTCCAAAAAGTGTTGTCCATAGGGGTGCTACACTGCACAAGCCCCTCAAAACATTCTATGTAGGCTCTAAATTGCAGAAGCCCAAAATAAGCCTTTTCCATAGAGGTGCTATACGGCACAAGTCCCTGAACCCTCGTATTAATGCGCTCCTTATGCATCAACGAACCAACTTCAAGGTCATTCATGTAGAAGATGATTGGGCAACACTTGCATCACTACACATTATTATTCAGAAAAGGTGCGGCTGTTGATTGAGCAACACTCGCTCACTATACAGTCTTGTTTAGAAAAGTGTGGGTTCTTATTTAGCAACACTTGCTTCTCTGCACATTCATATTTAGAACAGGTGCGGATGTTGATTGAGCAAGAAGGAGAAGAAAAAGAAGAAGAACAACAAGAAAAATCTTTATCTCGAAAACCTTTGTAAGATTTTGTGACATCCACATAATCTTTGTTCTAACTCAACCATACTTATCTAATTACTGATTAGTTCAATACGTTTTTAGAAAATTCCGCCGCTCGACCTTGCAGAAGTATCGATATCTTATAAATTCTTCATTAAATTTCATAAAAGTTAAAAGAATATATATGTTCTTTTCTTATTGGCTAAGATCGAAGTATAGTATCTGTTCTGATTGATGCTACACCTTATAGACCGGTACACGCTTGGTGTTCGGTCTTAGTTCCGTCAATCTTAGGGATTGTCCTGTGCAGTTCTAGGAGGTCCACCCTCACAAACTTTGCCTTGTCACACTTTGAGAACGAGTTAGTTTATTGCTAATCACCCGAGGCGCTCCTACTGGGGAATACCGACGGGGCTGCCCAGGTATTTTTTGTAGGACAGAGTGCTCATCTTCTCGGTGCTGGCTTTCAAACCCCACTTTCCAATTATTTTTTAATAAAATAAAAATAAAAAATTACAGAAAAAGAAAAATCTTTGTTCTAAGCTTTTTGGCTAAGATCAAAGTGTAGTATCTGTTCCGCTGAATGCTACACCCTATAGACTCGTACCGTCTTAGGCTTCGGGTTTTGATACAGCTTGTCTGAGAGATTGTCCTGTGCAGTTCTAAGAAGTCTATCCTACCAGCTATTGCCTTCTCACACTTTGAGAAGGAGTTAGTTTATTGCTAATCGCCTGAGGAACCCCCACCTGGGAATGTCGACAGGGCTGCTCATCTTCTAGGGCGCTGGTTTTTCTAATCTCAATTTCCGATCTTGTGTCACATCCTACCGCTGTAGGAAGGAATATAAACAAATTAAAAAAAAATTGTTCTTAGCCTTTTGGCTAAAAACAAAGTGTAGTATCTGTTTTTGTGAATTTCTTCTCGGCATTTTGCCTGATATAAAAGTGTAGTATATAGTCATATCCTATCGGTCTCGATCCTACATTCTTTAATAAAAAATCAGAATATCATTCACTATTTTCTGTTTTCTCTGTTCGTTGCAATGTGATTTGTAATCAAAGATCAAAATTACATTGACAACTAACTATCTCAGCTTTTGAGATCCCTTCCAGCCTTTAACTGACGCTTTATATGTATACTTTCCCAGTCTTTATCTCATTCGCCTGAGGCGCCACTACCGACGAATGCTTATACATTCCTAGACGTTTACCTGAGACACCACCACCAGTGTATACCTACACTTTTTCAGGTTTTGTCTGAGGCGACCCTCAGGGGGAATGCCGATACATTCCCCTCACGTTTTGCCTGAGGCGCCCCACCGGCGAATGCCGACAATCTCACATTAGGTTTTGCGGGAGGCGCCCCCATCAGACGGATGTAGCTGGACGGACGAACAACTATCTAATCTGCTGAGATCCCTTCCCTCAGGGTTATCCTTAGCCAATCCTACGGGCGAGTGCAGACCCTCTCCCTTCATGAGGCGCTCGAACTGGCGAATACAGAACCTTCCCCTCAAGTTTGGCTTGAGGCGGCCCAACCTGCGAATACAACCAGTCTCAGATCAAGTTTGGCCTTAGGCGCCTTCACAGGCGAATGCAGACACTCTCTCCTCATGTTTGGCGTGAGGCGCACCCAACAGCGAATTTCACCATACCCTGCTACTTCCCTCTAATGTCATTACTTTTAATGTATAATGACTTGCAGTTTTTACAAATTACTACACACCACATTGTATTTTTTTGTAAATTAATACATATTTACATTAATTTAAAACTGAAAATAGCTGAACAGATGCTGGATTCATTACGATATCTGAATTATTGAATGTACTCTAGACACCATGGTGAGAGGGGTAAATATATATATAAATTGTATACGTGAGAGCCAGAAACACGTGTCCATTGATTACTTTTATGTACTTATAAAATTAAAATAAAAATATATATTAACGGAAAATACGTCCTATATAATGCAATTATCTGCATCTTAATCACTTAGGAAGTGAGACAATCGAAATAATAGTTAGCAGAGTAATACAACGAACGCTGAAACTGACAATAAAAATAATTACATAAACATACATTATATATATATATATATATATGTATATATATATATATATATATATGTATATATATATATATATATATTGTGACTGTTTATTCGATTTTAAATATAACGATGTGATATTAGTGTAAAACTTCTCAGTGAAAAAACAAAACGAATAAAGAATATTAGAACAACGAGTAAACATAATTATAGAAATAAATAACTCCAAAAAACAAATACTTTTAGAGAAAAACTTAATAATGAATTAAAAAAAAATGCATCAATCTAACAATAAAATAAAGGGCATGTGATTGAAGAAAAAAATAATAAAACTTATGATAATAAAGATTTGATTAAAAGATATTAGCAAAACATTCATTCTTGGAAAAATAAATTGAATAAATTTTGCAAAAAGCTATTATTATTCATAAACTGACACAGTATTATCTATTATATAATTATTAAATTATATAATAATTAAATTATTATTTTTTTAAAATATAGAAAAATTATGAAAACGGACTAAATAAAAATAACAAGATGCACTCATCTTCTTTGGTCATTAGACATTTTATGTTCCAAAAAATTGAAAATGCCGCAAAAATTGATTATGATTTTGCTACAAAATGTTGAACAAAAAGGACTTGTAGCTGTTAATTAGGGACAACATGACCACTATTTGTTCCCAATAAATTTAGTTGATCATATGCCATTACATGATGTAGGAAGGCATACTTTTTAGACTGTTGAATTCCAGTCTGATAATTGCGAGTGCAATAATGCACACAATAATGAAGAAAATGCAAATATGATTATGAATACTGAGAATGAAAAAAACAATTGAGAATTTTGAAGAAGAACAGGAAATACGTTGTGACATTAATCATGGTTGCCCTAATAAAAGCACAAAAGTTGGTGAGACAAAGCACATACATATAGAAAATCAAAAGACATTACCAGAATTGACAGTTTTGGAAATCAAAAAAAATCACAAAGAAAATGGGCGAATGCACTGGAATTCATAAAGACAATTTATACTGCATTTGTCAAGCTGATTGCACCGATGGACTTGAACTCATTAGAATAATAGCACAATATAGTCCGAAACTTTTGTGACTTATGTGTACAAATTGAGAGCTCTATGCATTTGGTTACATTTGGATGACATTTACTTATTAGTAGGAGGTTTTCGAATGTTTAAAACACTATTTGACACTAAGTGTAAACAGTGGTGATGTAATTGAAGTTTTGCAAAGAAATAAAATAAAAATACATTATTCAAAAGTTAATGTTGTTAATAAATTTGCATTTTTAATTAAATATTTTTATAAAGAAATGCAAAATATGAAAGTGAATTCTTGTAATATTTGCAAACTAAGAAAATTATTATATTGTTTTCTGTACTGAACAAACTAGCTCTACTGAGTCTGATGACGATTAGTTGACATTTGATTAAGAAAATATGCTGATACAATATATGAGCATTATAGAGTAAAAATTTACCTAACGTTGACCAATTAAAATATATTGAAATTTATAAAATGATGAAAGTATTTGTTAAATGATGGTAATAAAAATTTGGATCTGATGCGCTTTCCCATATTGTTTCTAAAAGGCAAATTTGAGATCAATGCCAATAAGCAATATAGAAAAGTGCAATCATACATGTGTATCGGAAACCGACTCAAACACGCTGATCCAAGATTTAGACAAACTACTTAATATTTATTCTTTTTTCTTAACGAATTTCTGAGAATTAAAATAAAAGTTTTGGGCAGCAAGATGCTTGGTCGCATTAGTTTTACATTTCTGTATGTTGGTACATTCGGGGAAACAGAGAGCAGGGAAGGAATTCCAAAGGCCGGCAGCTATAGGAAATAAGCTATTTAGGTAGAATGCTCTCCAGCATCTGGGGACCTCCACAGTGAATGGATGGGGTTAAGCTACTTGTCAGGTTGGTCGAGTGTATTTACGTCGAGTTGGCACCAAAGCAGCAACCACATCGAGGGACATTCTATTGAAGTACTTGTAAAACAAGCACAGGGGATGGAGCTTGGTGTATAGTAAGAAACTTATCAGATTAGAGACTCTTTTTTGGGACCTTGTTAATAAGGGAGAGACTAGTAGATGGCGGGTCAGCACAAATGTGACAACAATTATCGATGCATAGACAGATGATAAAGCTGATAAATCAAAACTTTTGATTCTGTCATTTTTGCAATAATGAAATATATTAGATCTCATAAAATAACTTTGGCAGAATATAATCAAAACCTTCTAATATAATAACATAAGATTTGAAAGGAATCTTTCAATTATGATGGCCAATTGGACATGCTCCAAATAATTTTGGAATAGAAAAACATCTAATCTACATACTATCGATGATAAATTTGCCCAGCAACGGGTTTTATTACTTTTTCTTGTGTTGGATATTTTTTAGCCAAATTTGCGAGAAAAAAATTTAAAAGCTGAACATTGGCATTGAAAAAGTTGACAATGTTAAAACAAATACTTTGTGTGTGAACGATGTTGTAGCTGTAATTGAACATATCTATCGTAGACTGCAAGATGTAATGAATAAAGTCTATTTAGCCAAGTTAATTTTGGGGAAATATCCTGCAATATTTTTGGATAATTGAGTACTAAAAAAATTAGTAGAAACTTCGCCCATTAATGACACCGGTTCTCCAGACATAATTCAACAATTCATACAACAACATATAACGTGTACACTGTCATAGTCAGTCTCTAGCCCAACTCTTTATAATTTGGTTTCTCGATTTCAAATGCATTTATATAGCAACATTTGCTGAAGAGATTTCTTAAAAATGAAAGATTTTATCATAAAATGTAGGTTTTGGTTTGCTAAATCTGATGGAAACCTCATAATCGTTTTTGTGGCTTGAAATGTGAAATCAAGAATAAACAACTTTATCAATAAAGAAGAAAACATTCAGAAAAATGTAGGTGTGCCTACATTTTTGTTGATATAGAAAAGCTGATATATATATATATATATATATATATATATATATACATATATATATATATATATATATATATATATATATATATATATATATATACATATATATATATGTTTAATGAGTATGAGTTTGACAAAATGGATGGCATCATTAAATGCTGCTAAAACAAAGTTAATTTCCTTCAACAACTACAAGAGACCTCTTCAATCACCGATTTTTATTGCATATAACACCGTACCTGATAGTCCAACGTTCAAACTCATCGGCCTGACATTCACATGTAACATAAAAAGGAACACATACATTGAAAACATTGCTAAGTCTGCTGTAAAGAACCTCGAATCCCTCTACCGTGCTAGAAAACTTCTCACACATGACAGTATCCGTTATCTTTACAAAGCCCCCATCAGCCAATGCATGGATTATTGTTGTCACATCTGGGCTGGTGCGCCATCCACTAATCTCTCCTTCTTAAACAAGGTCCAAAAATAGTCTCTAATCTGATAGGTCCCTCACTATCCACCCCCTGTCCCTATCGCCGAAATGTTTCATCCTTTTGCTTGTTTTACAAGTACATCAATAAAATGTGCTCCGATGAACTTGCTGCTCTTCTGCCCCTCGACGTAAATACACTCGATTAACCCGACAATCAGCTAAATTTCATCTATTCACTGTTTAGATCCCCAGATGCCGAATTACCTTACAGTCCAATAGCTTCTTTCCTCCAACTGCTGGCCTTTGGAACCCCCTTCCTCCCTGCTCCCTGTCTACAGTGGCAACTTGCCTTGTCTGGGGTGAACTAAGTTTAAAAAAATGCTAATACACCAAATCTATATAAAAATGAAGCTAAAGGTGTTTGAACAAATCTTGAGGAAAATAGATCCAAAAATGGAAGATGCAAACTAACGTGAGATGACAACTTTGTCGTATTCAAATCCAATGATAACAATTTTTTTTTTAAAACGACTCATAAGTAAGTAATCAAACGCAGTATATAACATTGATCAATCTTAATACTCTATAGTGTTCCTCATCTTTCGACTGATACTAATCTCCCTTATCCTCGAGTGGCTCCTCGTTACGAAGAAGGGTGACACAATAGGACAAAAGTACAGTCGTACACATGTTATAGAGGATGAGCCAAATGTTTGCTACTTACTGAAGATTACTGAAACATATCAATAGAAAGAAATACTTTGATGTACATTCAATTCTTTGAATTATTGTCCAATACGTCATATATGAATTGTTGTTTTTTAAATGTAACTCATTCAACACATACTAGCGCATTCGTATCTATACGCAATTAGCGATTACATATGTTTTTCTTATTTGGTATATACCCGCCATAGTGTAAATATACCTTAATTACGACCTGTCTGCATCTCATTTGGCCGTGCCAATCAGTTTATTTTTATTCAAGTAAAATGCTTAAATCATGAAGACGACATTTTTGTCGATTTATTTTTTTCATAATTCAATTAAAATATGTTATTATTTGATTCATTATTTTACTTATATTTTAAGTTCCCAGTTTTTTTCGAATATTTTTCGAATATTATTATATTATTTTATTTATTTATACTCAAAAAGATTTTAGGAGAATCAATGAGATTTTTAAGAGAAACTTGATTTATTTAATTAATTCTTTTGTTTTTGCCTTACAACACATTTTTCAACATTTGCTCCAGAAATGAAATTAGAGAGGATTTCTTGATAATCTATTTTCAAGTGTCGTTTCGTAATTTTACTTTTATATCTTTGTTCTTTCGATTACTATCTTTGTAGTAAAGTTGAGTTTTGGTCGTGTTGTACTTTTTCTTACTTTTGGGGTCAATACATATCAATGTCAAGAGCCATTATTTATTAAATTTAAACTATTTCTAAACTCATTCAAATGTAAGATATCAGATCTGGGTTACATTTATCTATTAACTTTCATTATTGTTTTTTTTCAATTTATATTAATTATTTAATTAATTTATTTTACTGATTTATCTTTACGTAGTTCGTTTTGCACTTTTGATATGTATTTCAACTTTTAACTATGAAGTTAGCGACATATTCTGCCTCCTCGGTAGCATAGAGCCTCACCAGTATCAGACAACTACTTTAGGATCATCAGTTGAAGAAGGAATACACTTGCTATTTTTATTCTAACAGTCAGGATTTTCTGCGTCTGTATAGCCAATTAAATCAGCGTATGGTGGTATTTTTATTATACATATATATATATATATATATATATATATATATAGAGAGAGAGAGAGAGAGAGAGAGAGAGAGAGAGAGAAAGAGAGAGACAGAGAGAGACAGAGACAGAGACAGAGAAAGAGAGAAAGATATATAGAAAGACATTAGTTTTTCATTCTACGTATGCTTCTAGAGATTTTATGTATCTTTAAAATTTTACGAAAAAGTTCACAGTATAGTAATTTTTTCATCAGATTAGAAGGGGCACAAGGCCAAACTTTTTTTGACCTCTTGCTGTATTCTCTAAACTTGTTTCAGTAAAAAAATGCCACATTGTTTCTATCGGTAAAACCTACTTTGTATTATCCGCAATAGGTTTACGTTTTTTATTTACAAAACATGTATATGTACACATTAATCGATTGCTGGTGGAGTCCGAATAAACAACAGAGATTGCTGAAAAGTAAAATTCTAAGTGAACCGATTAGTTGGAAGCTCAAAAATCTGTCAACGTATGAGCTGCTTACTTTTGTCTGGGTATTTCAAGAACCGAAAATGTTTAATTTAGGAAAAAAAAGAAATATAATTGTTGGGGGATGAAAAAGAGAATATCTAGAAGAGATTAAAGGCATGGATTGTGTGGTGTTGTGTTCCAACATAGGTACAATTTAAGAGGGACAAAAATAAAAGGGAAAAATGATAGATGTTGTATGAAGAAGAAAACAATGTTATTGTTTGTTTTAATCATTTTTATTATTACAATTACAGATTTCATAGCAATGCGCTCTTCATCGTAAATGATAATGAATTATAAAACCAAACAATATTTATAAAAACAGCAGCATCTTTTCATGCTGAATACACAACACATAAGTTTATCTTTTTCCCATCTATTTCTTTCTCTTTCTCTATCTATCTATATATATATATATAGATAATTGGAGAAATGGTCGTTTAATCAGAACCATTGAAGAGCCATGAATATTATCACTGCCCTGTGTTTAAATCTACGAAAAAGTTACATGGTAAACAGCTGATGACCCGTTTTTATATTTCACGCTTAAGTTAAGGTCCTCTGTTTTTGGTTCACTGTTTAATACTTTGAATCCCCTTTTTATGAATTTTCCAACAAATGCTAAGTCTGCGATATCTTGGATTTAGTTAGTTTCTCTGGGAATTTAAACTGCATTTTCCCTTCTTTCTTCTTTTTGATTAAAATGACACAAATCTTCTTTAGACTATATATATATATATATATATATATATATATATATATATATATATATATATATATATATATATATATATATATATTAATGAAAAGAGAAATAAAATTAAACAAGATACCCAAGGAATCTACATATACCAAGTTGATCGAAACACTAAATAGACCATTCAGACAATTAAATAAAAAAGGCAACGTCTAATCAAGCTAAAACACTCCGTGGTATTTACTAATGTTTGCCTAAATTAACATATGCTGCCTAAATACACACAGTATATATATATATATATATATATATATATATATATATATATATATATATATATATAAAGAAGGAGAGAAAGAGAGAGAGAGAGAGCTATTTAGATTTTCACTTTTAAAATAGATTATTCAGTGAAAACCGGGGTTATGCCAATAAAAACAAGCTCGATGATACTCGATTATAGAGTACAGAGCATTTATATGCGAGTTTATGAAGGCTTACCAAAGCATTCCGTTCAGGAGACCAATGATCACCATGAAAGACTTTCTCGACTTTATTGAAAATAGGGTGTCATGTAAGGCTTAGAACGATAGGGACCCGTGGCTACCTGAATTGATGACCCACACCGAATGGATAAATTATATTTTCAGTTACCTAACAAAACATTTAAGAGAAAAGCGTCACACTTTGGGTCACGAAAATACAAACAATTTACAAAGATAATAAACAGTACTGTCGGTTACAGACAGTCAAATCACCTCCATAGAATAAATATATAATTAAAAATGAAAGATTTATCTTAATGGCGACTTTACATGAGTAATTGTTCATTCTCATACACAGTTACGATTTTATTTGGAGTTTGCATTTAGTGTATCTTAAATCAGGAATACAGGAAATAAGAATAAACCAAAAAAACGAAACAAATATATTTAGCAACGTTCTAATTCTCATTTTCTTTCTTAGATAAAAATAACTAACATACGAAAGAGAAGAAAACACATGAAAAACAAAACAAAGGGACATTTTGAGATTCCTTCTACTTCCACACGCTCTGTTTCTTGGCAACAGTCTCTTTATTATTGTAATGGACTTAAAGTGCATTTTGCCAAACAGCTTTAGTCTCTCCTGAGTGTCAAGCAGCCTTTTAGTAAAAACCATCAGATGTCCGCATGTCCGTTTTTTACGACAACCGTAAAGTTGTAATGACTTTTACACACGTCACTAGATATATAAACTACCGAACAATGCTCTTGAAAATCTTATATTTTTTAAATTAGACAGAACTGCTCTACTTAAATCCATAATCGATATAAAAAAAGACTTAATGCCAACTTTTATTGTACTTAAGCAGACAAATTACCATATTTGGTGACTGACCCGGTCTTTGAAAATACCGTTCCATGCAAGAGCTACGTTAGAGAAGGCATGTTTCATAAATCGGCTTTATCTTCTAAAATCAGAGCAGTGGCTTCTAAGTCACGACCTTCGTTGCAGTTTAAGTGAAACAATCTACATAATTAGGGCTTCCGGTTTTGACATCGGAAATTGACTAGCTGTGTTTATAATAATATATTTTCCGCCCAATTTTAATTTTGGCGTTTAACGTTGACGATTCCATTGGTTTTATTCTTATCTAAATGAATATATGCGAACACCTTTTCCACCTATCCTTTCTAAATTAACACTAAAACGCTTTATACTTATATAATTCTGTTTAGTATATGTTTATTCGTCATAATACATTTTCCCCATGCAATTCTTCCTCTTTTAGGGGACAGTAGTATAGCATAAGCTCGTTCCTCATAATACAATCCTCCCACGATTAGCTACCTCGTGGGTGTGTGTGAAGAGGGGTAATGTACTATATATTCTGTTGTCTCACAGACATAAAAAACAACTTTTCGTAAAGGAGGTATTTCGGCATGATATCATAATCTCACCCTCGCAAATATATGTGACCATAGGGAACATATTTTTTCAAGTTTATAATTACAAAACTATGAACAACTCAATGAACATCCTACCTTAATTATAATGGGTAACTGTTTTTTAATAAAAACTGATTGTCATTTTCCAATTTTAAAACCAAAATCCGTCATCAAATACATTTTTGCACTTTAGCCAATTATAAAAATCGTTGAGCAATTATTGTTTTGTATCTTTCGATAAACAACTATTTAACATTTAAACATGGCTTATTAAAATATACACTTTTACTCCTAGTCAATACAGCAAAGTAAGTGAAGAAATATGATTATATTAACTGAACTTGCAAAGAAAACGTTCGGATGTAGATAGAGTGGCATTTTCTTAATCTATATATCGTTATTCTTCAATAAAACGCCACGTTTCGTTTGTTCTGATACCAAATTCTCATTTATTTTTTAACGTTAAATTAAACTTTTATGCCAATTTTTTTCGACATATTTTTTACAATTCATAAGACTGTAATGGGGGCCTTACATCTAGATTTTTGGTTTACGAGTTGTCAAGTGTTAACTATTCTGGATCGGTTTTGCATATAAATTAAACGTAAACTGTTCCCTCATTTCTGAGGTATTATCGATTTTTAGTTCAGTAAACTAAAAAAATTACCAATAATCTTAAACCCGAGTGGTGTTGTCTTAAAAAAAACATGTAATCGTCTAAAAAACGAACGCACATAGAAAAAAATAGGTAATTGTCTTAAAACGCTAGAATAGTATTGACATGAAGGATTATTTGCATTAAATTTATATGCAGAAATTATCCCTTACTCTAAATTATAAAGTACTTGTTTTTTTTTTCTTTTCACCAAAGTTTTCAGGGTGGTTACATGTAATCGTCTACAAAACTAGAATCTCATTTTTGGAAGGTGATTTAGTGATGTGAGTTCATCTACACATCTACGAAAATAAACGTTCCCATCATACATTCGCGCCACATTGATTAAATATTTTAGATGTTTTTTTTCCTACGGTTTCTTAGTTTTTAACAAGAGTTTAAACATTTTTAAAAAAAATGTTCATCAATGTGAACTTCACTATCAAACCGAGAAAACAAAAAGATATACAATAGCATTTGACAGAAAACAGGTACAACTGGTACAGTTAGATTTCAAAAACAATATCTTTCGAATGGTGCTATTATACAATTCTGCCAAGCTGCCTCTTATTTTTATCTTCATAAACCATCTTTAGAAAGTAGCCAAACTCCAAAGAAATAAAACACGGCTGAATAACTTTGCCCTTCAAATAACTTTTTTTTTAAGTGTTGGTTATAACTTAGTATGCACACAAAAGAAACCATTCTATAGCATTTATATGAGAAAGTATCTGTCATTAATAGTAATTATAGGAGTAGTATTCTGCACCACTATAATCTTATGCCGTATCATCTAATCGCCATTTATAAAAATCCGACTATCCTCGGTAATCTTATCTGATTTGTCAGTGCGTGTATTCTGCAGCGATGTAGAAATTCATGCCACAGGGGAGTATGACATTCTGAACCATGTATTTTAAAAATATATGTGACCACCTTATGAACTGTCTGTTTGTGAGCATGATTTTTGCTCGCTGTTGAGTCAATTTCTGAAGAGAAGCTTTTTTTCTTATAAGCGATCGAAAGAAAGAACTGATCGCTTTAATCCATGTTATTCTCTTGAAATCGTTCATAAACCACTTTTGTATGGACTATAAGCTGTAAAACTTTGTCTAAATGCTTTTTCAAATCCACACGAACACACACACACACACATATATATATATACATATATATTCAAATATATATATATATATATATATATATATATATATATATTTAAATAAATATATACATGTATATATATAAAATCATAACTAAATATTTAAAATAAGTATCATTTACTTGATACCCACTCCTGAAAGGTGCACAGCGAGTTCCAGCCAAAAATTCGAAGATGAATTATGAATTTGTAAATGATCAAAGAAAAGATATGCATACACAAGTTATCTGTAATATTTAATTAAATATGTCTTCAACAATATATATATATATATATATATATATATATATATAAATATATATATATATATATACATATATAAATATAGTAATCTATACAATCCGTATTGTGTGTATATAAAAGATGTCTATGATAAATAGCTCCGTTTATTAAGTAAAACACGAATATTATTTGACTCCTAGGTTGAGCTAATTCATAATTTGACAGAAATATGTCTGCAAATGTGTAGCCAAATAATGTTTGTATGAATGAAAAACATTAACACTTAATAGATATTTTTTAGTTTCTTTAGAGTATTTAAAAGGTTTTTTAGGTGATCATAATATGGGCACCACCTCTCATTTTAAAATTCAAATATGTGCATTAAATCTGTCCAAATTCATTAAACATTTCTTTGAATTTCAATTGCTTTTCATATCCCTTTACATCTTAGACATTTGTAATCGAATTGGAACAACATTAGAATAAGCATTATAGAGATAACGTCTAGTATGGTGAGTGTCTACATTTTAACTTTCGTAGAAAAATATAATATAAATAGTGGTGTTAAACTGTTGATAGTATTAATTTTACCCGTCTTTGGACAAGTATTATTGTAGTATATATATATATATATATATATATATATATATATATATATATATATAACTCTTTTCATGTACACAACCTATCTATCCACCCGAAAGCTATAATCAATTCAATAGTCCCTTCGGTTTCCAATAGAATATATAGGCGTTCCGCTAATAAAAACAGTTTTAACCAAAACGCACAATTTTATAATAATGCTTTACTTAACTCAGGATATTCTAAAAAATAACTTACAATCAGAACCAACAGGAAGATACAAGTGTAAATATTATTACACATAATATGACAATTAGCAATAGGACCCGGACCAAAATAAATATAAATGACCGTAGACAGTAGAGGCACTCCATCAAACCTGATGTGAATGAGCAACATATAGATAGTTTCATACCTACTTCACGTATACGCCTTGGAAAGAAAAACAACATCTGGTTTACCCCACCTTTTAATAACAACATTAAAACCAATATTCCCAAGGAATTCTTTTAAATATTAGAAAACTCCTTTAAATTCCCACATAAATATAGCTCCATACTTAATAAAAACTCAATCAAACTTTACTACTCTACTATGCCTAACATAGCCCAAACAATAATTTCAGCAAATAGCAACAAAATCCAATGCTAGTTGTTCCAATCCCATGAATGCATGCAACTGCAGGCGTACCAGTGAATGGCCATTGGATAATAGATGCACATAAACTGACATTGTGTATGCTTTATTGCAATGAACCCTAGAGATAACATAAATGCAGCCCCTAATCAAACTCTACGACTGAGTATTATGACTAATTTGCACCATAATGCTACACCTAATGATTCTACTATCAATACTACACCTCAGCAAGCTGAAAGTGAGTTTCCAATTGTAGTTAACGATAACGATAACCATAATATACAATCAGTTAACCAACCTAATCCATATAATGAAAATACATTAAATAGAAGGATACCCGTGAATAAGAATATAAATGTTCCAGGAACAATAGTAAACCCTAAGATACACACTTATATTAGGGCCACAGCAAATCTAATTAAAACCCGCATATCTACACATAATTACTCCTTCAATAACGATGTCGGCAACAACAAAACATCACTGACTACTTTAGTTAAAAATCTAAGATCCAAAAATATTCCACACACTATGAAATGGTCCATCATAAAAAAATAAAACTCTTATAACCCATTATCTAGATCTTTCTGTCTATGCAATTCAGAGCCCGTGATGATTGACACAGCACCTAAACTTTTAAATTTAATCAACTCTAGAAAGGAATTAGGTTTCAAATGTCGCCATAGGAAGAAATTCAAGTATGCACAATCTAGCCCACCACCAAACCCACCGTAGCTGATTAAGTGAGTGTCGGGATCGGCTTCGGAGTGTCCAGTTTTGGAGACGTGGGTCTTAAATCTTCAATGCCTAAAAGGTTTAGACATTGAAAATGCCTAAATATCTTTTTAATTTTTTTTAAGTTTCAAAAGTTTAATTTTTTAAATTTTTAAATTATTACATTCTAAATGTTTTACAACTTCTAAATTATAAATTTAATAAATCTTTTAAATTAGTTGATAGTGCTAGGTGTGTGAATTTTGTTTATATACTTAAAGCAGACGATCAAATAGTAAGTTTTGATGAGAAGGTGTCTGGAGGTTTTGACATAAATTTACACATCCGTCTCTGTGGCCCAGACTTTTAATATCAGTTATATACATAACTGATTTGACCCACACATCTAACATTTGGTGTACATATAGCTGGTTTTACACATCTGTCACTATATATGAAGGCGTTTTCATGTTAACGCAGACATTTAACATCCGTTTGTACACGCTGTTTGAATCAGCTGATATTCAACTACTTTCGTGCGGCTGTCTTATCGATGAGAAAGGTTTCTTTTTTGATTCGTTACGCTGTCGACAGTGCTTGCGGGAGCTTGATTACCTTCGAATGTAATTTTCTTCATTGGAGTAATTTTATCGGACCCGGAAGAAAACAATGGCTGAATACATCAGAGCTTGCATCTAACCAGGATGTTATGGTTTGCACTACTCCTATCAGCTCATAAGAACTCTGAATTTTGGACATTATGATAGTCAACACCAAGTGAGTTTTCTCAACTTTTCATATGATTTGTTTCTTTCTATCGTTTTATTAATTTTCATACACTTCTCACTGTCATCTACTGCATCGATAGCAAACAAATTTCCCGCCTGGATAACTTTTTCGTTTTTGAACTACCATTCACTACCTGGATTATTTTTCAATCAACCTCTTTGATATCTTTCCTGAAGATATCTAAACTTTATGACTTGGATGAACTGTACGGGTTTAACAAAAAAAATATGTTTTGGGCCGATATATTTGATGTTTAATAGACTTTTATGCATTTTATATATATTTTTTTATATATTTTCAAAGTTTAATTTTATTACCTGCAGTAATGTCATTGCGGTAATGGTCCTGTGAGGACAAGACTTTTCTTTGAAAACTCATGAGTAAAGGACTTTAAAGTATCTTGCCTGAACATTGAATTCTAATAAAATTTGATTCGCACCTTATTTTATTATTTCACTTCATATAATGCTATATATATATATATATATATATATATATATATATATATATATATATATATATATATTTATATATGTATATATATATATATTAATTTTAAATAAATAGTATTAAATTACTTTACCTACATACGCTAGCGTTTCGAGATTTCGCTCTCATAAGTGCAGGGATTATTATCTCAGACGGTTACACGGTCTAAACCCCTGCGACAGAGTCAACTTAGACTATGTAAGTAAGCGCTGTAACCATTAGGCCACGGTACATTATCACATTCAAGAAGGGAATTGAAGTTATATTAATGCAAGGGCGGCATATCAAGAAAGACTGACAAGAGATTCTACGAACATTGTCGTAATAAGCATTATATATATATATATATATATATATATATATATATATATATATATATATATATATATAGGTAAATTGATCGCCTGACAAAACAGATAATTGACGGTTCTGAACAGACAATTTCACGGGACAGATAATATAAAACAACACACGGTCGCCCTCCCTGCACGGATTCGTTTACGCTCAAAAGGGCTGGTGATCGCCGCTTATGCGATTCAGGAAAAATGGCTGTCAAGTCTGACATGATTAATTTACCCTCAAATTAAACAGGAATAGCGGACTCGTTCTAGATAAAACCTATCAATTGTTATTCATTTAACGCAGTTTCTTCCCACTTGTTTTCTGCATTGATTCCGAACGTATGAGGACAGAAATGTGACGCATCCCCCTTTGCTTAAGTAATTGGAAAGCTGGTGGGAGTATTTTTTAAAACTCAAACAATCATTCAGTAATATGCATTATAAATACATGACAAAGGATATACTGAAGACGCGTACATTAAATCTGCATTGTTGATTATGAAAATACTATGTAAAATATACATACGAGATACCAACGAAAATTATTATTTCAAAACTTTGCTTTACATACCCAAGGAAATTAGATTCCAAAATTCAGCATGACATACCCACGTTTACCCTATTAACTCATGTAGCCTAGCATACCAAGAAAATTCGATTTTAAAATTCAGCTTCATGTACACACGAAACCCTTATTTAATAATGTAGCCTAGCGACATGTTGCTACTTAGTCTTCAACTTATGTTCATATTTAATTCTGCTATCCAATGTGCGATTTACGTGGTGTGCCTTGGTAGCGCTTAAAAAAAGAAATAAAATTGTCTGTATCCTCCTGATGAGGATTATTTCATGAATCGAAAATTGGAATTTTAAATAAATAATAAAAAAATAGCATTGGATTTGTCTCTTTACATTTTAAAAATTACAAATCTAAATGGATTCAACTAATGTCAATAATTTACTCATAACATACACGTGCGTACCAAGGCACACTACTTATATCGAACAGTACATACCATACTTCAATAAGAACAGAAGTGCAATATATATATATATATATATATATATATATATATATATATATATATATATATATATATATATATACATATATATATTTATATATATATATATATATATATATATATATATATATATAGAGAGAGAGAGAGAGAGAGAGAGAGAATGATGGCAGCAATTTATTTTTATATAAGTTATATTTTCAGTTCTGATTTCATGACGAAAAAACACCGCCCGTTTAGTTTATCTTCAAAGTGAAAGATTTCTTCACTATTTTTATACTCGCCTCCACAACCCCTTCACTGTTATTGTTCGATGCGTTTATTACGCCTTAATTGTTTCCTGACAATATGAATGTACATATATTACTATATATATGTATATATTTACTAAGAATATCTTTTTTTTACATATTTTGCTATACTTAAAATATAAATATCAAAACATAGTTATATGATACCTATATATACAGGGTGTTTCAAAAGTCTTGGGAACATAACGATTTTTAATAACTCAAAAACTATTAGGAGTTGAAAAATGAAATAGGTACCGTTGGAAAGGTTAAAGTTTCAAGTTTTGTGGGGAATCTTCAAAGTTGCTCAATATGAGCACCATTCGTCACACGGCAGACATCTAGTCGATAGTCCATTTCCTGCCAAACGCGTTCCAGCATCTTGACGTCAATGGTTCCCACAACTGCCGTTACTCTAGCCTTTAGTTCGTCAATATCTCTTGGAAGGGGCGGCACATAGACTTGTTGCTTGACAAAACCCCAAAGGAAAAAGTCACACGGGGTAAGATCTGGAGACCTAGGGGGCCAGGGCATGAGAACGTCATCACCTCGCCCAGATCTCCCAATCCATCTACCAGGCAGCCTTGTGTTAAGAAACTGCCTTACTCTAAGACTCCAGTGTGGTGGTGCACCATCTTGTTGAAAAATGAAGTCATCAGATTCTGCTTGTTCCAACTGAGCCATTAACCAGTCTTCCAGCATGTTGAGATAGGATTCACCAGTGATAGTTGCCTCTTCAAAGAAGAACGGTCCATAGACACCTTTCTTGGAAATTGCACAAAACACGTTCACTTTTGGTGAATCTCGCTCGTGCTCAAGAAGTTCATGAGGATTCTCAGTACCCCATATGCGAGTGTTATGCTTGTTAACTTTGCCATTCAGATGGAAGGTCGCCTCATCGCTAAAAACAAGCCGGTCATCAAAGCCGTTATCTTCCAACTTCTCTTGCATTGCAATGCAAAAGTCACGGCGAAGTGGCTTATCAGTGTCCTTCAACTTTTGGACCAACTTGAGCTTGTAAGGTACCATTTGCAGTCGTTTCCTTAAGACACGCCAGACAGTTGCTGGAGCAAGCTGAAGTTCCCTGCTGGCTCTTCTCACTGATTTACGGGGGCTCCGCTGAAAGGCTGTCCGAACTTGCTCAACTGCATCTTCTGAAGTTGAAGGGCGACCTGTTCGCTTACTTGGGCACAAACACCCATCTTTCACAAATTTAGCATGCCATCTGACAATGGATTTCCTTTCAGGGGCTTCTTTTTTAAATTTCCTGCGAAATGCACGCTGAACACATGTCCACGATTCAGTCTTTGCAAATTGGAGGACGCAAAATGCCTTGTCTTGTTTAGAGAACGCCATTACTGCACCTAGAAAGATAACACGAAAATCATTAGTATGACCAAAAACTTGATTAAGCAAGCTTTAAAATGGCACCAGTTTCATTTTTCTACTTGGAATAGTTCATGAGATATACGCATTTGTAATGTTCCCAAGACTTTTGAAACACCCTGTATATATATATATATATATATATATATATATATATATATATATATATATATATATATATATATATATATATATATATATATAATATATATATATATATATATATATATGTATATATTAAACTACTTTAGAAAATATAGTAAAAGATATAAAAGATAAAAATGTTTCCTACGATATCATTATTAAATACCTCAGTTAAATTAAGGATAGAATCCTAGATTAGGTAATTTGTTTTACGGATCGTACGGACAAGTTTGTTTACGTTTAGCCGACCGGGGACGGAACAACTGAAATAAGGTAATCATGAAATTTGAAGAAAAAAGCGTATTGAAAATGTAGTAATGATGATATTCAAAGCTTAGGATGATAGAATGAAACAGACTAGAGCAACACTATAAAGGTAAGACAAATCATTTATTTATATTTATTTGTACTTGTAAGTGAACATCTCAAGACTACTGGATAATAGAACATGTTGGGTGTAAACTACCGCATTAAACAATATAATCCGAAAAAATCAACTGATATCGTAATAATATATAGATAAACAAAATAGATTAAAAAGATAAATGAGTACGGATTACAATTCAAGTGTTTTTCCTGCCTGGAAGATTACCTCTTACTTACGAGCTCTAGGAATACTTCCCAAAAAATAACTGCTTAGAACACGTGGAACATTATATATATATATATATATATATATATATATATATATATATATATATATAGTCATCCACATACAGACTGTTTCGCTGTTTCACGGCTAGACCTGTTAGTGCCTCAAGCCGGGATCGAAACGCAACCCCTACGCCATCATGCGACACTGACTGAATGTAAGGAATATCTCAATGAAACGAAATATAAACATTGCAAATGACTCGAATCAGTTTTACCTAATGAGCATTGCCTTAAAGCTAATGAAAAAAAACAAAATAAGCTCTACCGGGGGGAGCTTTTTATAGTCATCCACATACAGACTGTTTCGCTGTTTCCCAGATCATCAGTGCGGCTAGACCAGTTAGTGCCTCAAGCCGGGATCGAAACGCAACCGTCGAGCTGACAGTCGGCGATGCTAACCCCTACGCCATCATGCGACACTGACTGAATGTAAGGAATATCTCAATGAAACGAAATGTAAACATTGCAAATAACCGGAGCTCGAATCAGTTTTACCTAATGAGCATTGCCTTAAAAATAAACTTATATGTTATTAGTATATATATATATATATATATATATATATATATATATATATATATATATATATATATATATATATATATATATATATAAATAATAATAATAATAATAATAATAATAATAATAATAATAATAATAATAATAATAATAATAATAATAATAATAATCCAGGTAAAACTTCTACAAGGTAGTAATCCAAAGAATTTCAACCGGGTTTATAAAAAGTGCTCAATATCAAATAAAGCTTTTATATATGATTATTTTAATTAACACAGACATAAACAAAATCTGCGGCACTGGCAGATCTTAGTTTATAATAGCTGTTGATCGATAACATGGACATGCCAGGGTCGCGAATTTTTTACCATATCTGTGTAAATAAAAATAATCATATATATATTGATATATATATATATATATATATATATATATATATATATATATATATATATATATATATATATATATTATATATATATATTACTACATATATATATTTAATTATATACATATAAATATACAAATAAATACACGTTGATATTTATTATTGAATATATGTATTATATATCGGGTGAATGAATTATTTAATTTTGCTTTAAAGAATATTTTATTTTTATTTTATTAGTCTGTGTCCATAAAATATGGAAGTAGCTAATATTGTTGTTCAATCTGTAGCAATTCATGGTGAAATTTGTTTCATTCACGCATGTAGCAAGTGATCTGACAAGATTTTCGAGTTATAAACTCATTTTTTCTGAACAAATAATTCATAGAATATGAAGAACCTTGCATATCTATAATGTCAGCTGAGATTACATATAATTACACATGAATTAAATTATGCAACAATTTTCTTGTTCGCCAATCAATATTCATTGGAAATCAGTAAGTTTTACATTAGTTTTACGTTGTAACTGACATTAACGATAACGTTTCTACATGAGAACTTGCCTTTATCTAGTGAAAAACTTATGATATAAGCATTGACATTTAATTATAATTCACAAATTCAAATAACATTTAGTCGATGCATATAAACATGTTCAAGCTAATATATATATATATATATATATATATATATATATATATATATATATATATATATATATGTGTGTGTGCGTGTGTGTGTGTGTGTCTACTTGTGTGTGTTATGGCACCTTACATATAATTGGTTACTTTAACTTTCTACTCACTATAAATACTGGGAGCGCATACTTTTCAGTGTTACATCACCCCCGCCGGACAGGAACTGGGCTATTTTGCTAGCCCTTGATCTGTAGGGATGATGGATTAGTTCTGGATAGTCCTAGAAGATCACCCTCCCATGCCTGGTCTTTCCTCTTCGTGGTAGAGGAAGTCTATTGCTCAATGCTATAGGCGCCAGACCGAGAAATGCCGACGGCGTTGCCAAGTAGAACTATCAAGACTCTTCACCCCATCTTTCATTGTACCACGTCTCCCTGTAGTTGGAAGGAAGTAAATAACTGGAATCACATTAGTCTATACTGACAGTAAGGACTGACGTACAACACCTCTTGTTTTCTGTGGTATTAAATTTGTTCAATATAGTTGTTTATTTAAAGTTCGTGTTTTCTCGTCTGGCCCCTTTACAGGGTCACAGCAACTGGCGACGAGGTATCGTAAGGCTTTTGTTGATAACCTTAAACAGAACGCCATAACAACTGTTGATAAGGTACGGTAAGGAATTCCTGAAAAAATTGATGCCACAACTGTTGATGAAATATATTAAAGGTTTTTCTTAGAAAATTATAAAAAAGGCAAACGTGGAAAAATCTACGGAAAATTCATCCAACATCGTACTAGTTCTAAAAACTGGCATTATCAGCAAAGCCCCCCCAAAAAAAATTCAAAAAAATAAAAATAAATAAAAAATGTGTACCCCCTCCAAAAAAAATTGTTTACCCTCCCTCATACATGAGAATATTTTTAGTTAAAGAAAAAAAAAAAATTTTGATCTCCGACTTAATTTTTTTTTACTCTCGTCCATACATAGTTAAGAAAAGAATAAAATTAAGAGGCACCTCAGTCTTATCAAATAACTCATGTTTAAATATGCTATTGAAGGCGCCTACGTCATATCAAAGAACCAGTTTTGTTATTCTTCCAAAATGGTTACCCATTTAGTAATGGCCGAGCTATTTGTTGCTTAACTTAAATTTACAACAAAACACCTTGTTTTAACAACGTAATGAAAATAAAGAATTATAATGTGAAAAACATCCTCTTACAATGACGTCACTTCCAGAAGGATGAGTCAGCGATTCTTTCTTCTAAAATAGTCACCCATTTAGTAATGGCCGTGATATGTATTGCTTAACTTTAATTTACAACAAAACACCTTGTCTTAACAACATAATGAAAATAAAAAATGATAATTTGAAAAAAATCCTTTCACAATAACATCACTTCCGAAAGGACCGAAAGGATGAGTTTGGGATTTATTTCTCCAAAATGGTCACCCATTTAATAATGGCCGGGATATGCCTTGCTTAACTTTTATTTACCACAAAACACCTTGTCTTAACAACGTAATTAAGATAAAGAATGATAATGTGAAAAAATCCTCTCACAATGACGTCACTTCCAGAAGTACCGGAATGGTTAGTCATTAATTTATTTTTCTAAAATGGTCACACATTTTCTAATGGCTGGGATATAATTTGCTTAACTTCAATTTACGAAAAATCCTCTCACAATGACGTCACTTCCGGGATGGCCGGGGATTGAGTCAGCAATGTATTTTTCCAAAATGGTCAACCACTTACTAATGGCTGGGATATTCTTTGCTTAATTCCAATTTACAACAAAACACCTTGTCTTAACAACGTAATGCTAATAAAGAATGATGATGTGAAAAAATACTGTCACAATGACGTCACTTCCGAAATGGCCGGAAGGATTAGTCAGCAATTCATTTTTCATAAATGGGCACTGATTTACTTATGGCTACGATATGGCTGGCTTTACTTTAATTTACAACCAAACACCCTGTCTTAACAAGTAATGAAAATAAAGAAGGATAATGTGAAAATATTCTCTCACAATGACGTCACTTCCGGAAAGATGAGTAAGCAATTAATTCTTCCAAAATGGTTACCTATTTACTAATAGCCGGGATATACCTTGCTTAACTTAACTTTACCACAAAACATCTTGTTTTAACAACGTTATGAAAATAAAGGATTATAATGTGAACAAAATACTCTAACCATGACGTTACTTCCGGACGAACCGGAAGTATGAGTCAGCAATTTATTTTTCTAATATAGTCACTGATTTACTAATGGCTCGGATATGGTTTGCTTAACTTTAATTTACAACAAAACACATCTTAACAACGTAATGAAAATAAAGAATTATAATGTGAAAAAACTCATCTCACAATGATGTCACTTCTGGAAGGATGAGTCAGCAATTAATTTTTCCAAAATGGTCATATATTTACTAACGGTCGGGATATTCCTTGCTCAACTTCAATTTACAATAAAACACCTTGTCTTAACAACGTAATGAAAATAAAGAATGATAATGTGAAAAAAACCATCTCAAAATGACGTCACTTTTAAATTGATGACTTTGCAATTTTAACAGTCCTCGCCATTGAAAGTATGGTTTAAAAAACACGGTGGTTTCTTAATGAAATATGTTTAATTAATTGTATGAATAATTTTCATTAATATCACCTTATGGGAAAATATTGTATATACGTATGTAAATTTGATAATAGCAGTATAAGTATATATTTGTAAATATGAATTTAATTGAAGTTTAAAAGGAATGCATTATGTAAATCGAAAAACCGTCTAGTGTCTGAGCGACTTTTTATAACAGTATATAAGGAAATTGATAACAAGTATTAGTTTAAGTAAGATTCTTGACACGTTTTCTGTTCTAATCAAGGTCTCGTGTTAACATTTCTTTCTATTTTGTTTATATGTTATATACTGTTATTTTATGTTATCAAATGTAAATTGACTAATTAATAGTTTCCGAATTCTAAAGATATACAAATATTATGAACGTTGACTTGAAAAAATTAATTAATTAAATAGTAATTACTGGAGCCCCCATCTCTCTTACATTTACACAAATTCTCTAGGACGGACACACTGACAGACAAACACACAGAGTAAGTTCTCGTTATATCATAAGTTCACGAGCGAAAATAGACTCCCTAACGGTCGTTAATTTTTGCTAGGCTATCGCGTTCTTGGGTCGTGAGACAGTTTAAGTTAAAAAAAAATCTTCTCCGAATATTTTTTTGTTTACAAAGGAAAAAAACATTGTGTGGGAGATGATTTTTTTCCTACAAAATAAATGGAGCGGGATTCCACCTTAAAAATCGATCGCGAACGCAGAATCCAGACTATATCGAAAGAACCTGTTTTTAAACGAAAAAATCATATTTCTACGGTAATTAGTTAAATGAAAATCGTTTTTTAACTTGTGACGGTAGCCTATCGGACAAATTCGCCCAAATTACCTTTTGACGTTAAGGTTGCGAGTTCAAATCACGACTTCGGCGTCGAAATTATTTATTGTTTATTTACTCGTTAATTTGTGCTCTTATGTAGATCTCATGTTACTGACTTGGAAATTAATTAAACAGTAATTACACGCTCCCGCCCTTCCCGTTTATAAAATTCTCCAGGACAGACAGACAGAGAATCTGCTAGTAATATTATAAGTGGATATAACAAATACTGAAAAAGTACGCCCAATTGGTCTAGTATTTATCAACATTATATTCCGTGATACTCTTATTGATAAAACAAAATTATTAATTGCGTCACACACTATATATTAATATCTATACGTTAGGTGTGTAAGTGTGTATTTACCCTAGACTTAGTAATTATATAGTACATTTATTGTTGGGGTTTCATTTTATTTTATTTGTTGGTTTTTGTAATGTTTGATTTTAAATTGTTTCTTGGATAAATGTTAGCGCCGGTCCAAAAGTAAGAATTTCAATTAAGATTAGTATATAAAGTATGTGTTGTAAGATATGGAGGCAAGCAATGTTATCACATTGCGTCTATTGCCTTTATGATATATCCATTTTATTTTTAAGGTATGTAGACGTAGTGTTATATCTCTTCTGTTGTTATGATATTATCCTCGCAGGGATTACCCCCTATTTTTTGGAGGTGTGGAGGTAGTTTAGTATGTTCTGTTGTCATTATAGTATACCATCTCAGGCATTATCTCTTCTTTTTTAGATGTGTGGAGGTAGTGTAGTATATGTTCTTTTGTCATGATACCCTCCTCTCAAGCCTTACCTCTTCCTGTTTGAGAGATGTGGAGGTAGGGGAGTTTCTGTTCTTCTTTTAACTAGCAAACATATTCAAATATATGCCAAGGGAGCATATATTTGCTAGTATATATAATGTTATGGTTAATTATTTTTTATGAACCGATCATTATAAATTTTTAAGTATATATGTTCTCGGAAACACAATGAGTAACAATGCCACATGGTTTTCTTAGATTACTTTACAATTTTGGGCATGAGACCATCACCACCCGCACTCTTACACATCTATCAAACTAATTTACGGATCCTAATGCATTTTGGAAGTTATATTCTATTAATACGGTGAGTGACAGGGGCACATAATTTTGTTTTTACAAATTTTAATATTTAGGAGTTGCATATATATATATGTATATATATATATATATATACAGATTTTACTTTTTTTTATATGAACCGAACATTTTTTCTGGAAACTGGTGAGTACCATGCACATTTTGATGCAGCGGAAGCTTTTAAATGCTTCTTTATTAAAGTATACAAGCATTCAGAAAATGAGTACTATTATTATTTCATGTAAATGCTCTTATTTACACCCTGTTTATATCATGAATTAACCGGTAAGCTGTTCTTTAATAATTAGCTTTTTAACGAAAGAAGCCACAACTCTACAATATCAGAAACTGGTAGCTCTCCTCCAACGAGTGTGCGTTTTCTATTATGTCTTTCAGAGCGCACAGGTCAAAAACACACTTGCTACTTTCAGATATTAAATTTGTACTTTTCTTTAAAAATAAGATTGTGGACGTTGTACTCGAAAATGTTATTAACATGATGTATCCTGCTTTGTGTTAATGGAAGCGCGTGGCCGTTACAGACTGCCAGGAGATTTAGAAAAAATGTTGTTTTTTGTGAGATGTTTTAAGAGGGTGAATTATTAGAAGTAAATAAGGTTTTTGTTAAAAATCAAAGTTTACAACAAAAACATGAAAATATAGTCAAGAATCTGCATGCAACCGTCTTCTGTATTTTCTTACTATAGAAGTTATTACGAATTCGCTTAATGAATTTAAGTATTGTCCATCATATTAGATTACGTATGATGTTTTCATTGTACTTTAGAAGATATACAAGTATATCAAACCGAAATGTGAAACGTGGACCAACGAAAAAAAAGCAAGTCTATTTTTGCCAACATCCGCCAATGCAAAAATATTTAATATGAGAATGTCGTACTTCTAAGATAAACGAGTGAAATTTGTTTCGAAGAGATCGTAAATATTTTGTTCAATATTTTTTATCGAGATAACATCCTTGTTTAAGACTTGCTATGTTTAAATAGTCTAATAAGCGACAACAAAGTCTTCGATACCTATCCAGGAATTGTAAATCAAAAGTATGAACGTATTTTGTTACATGTTCAAATGTGTAATCTTTTTTTAAATCATTAATACAGTATTGCTGGATTCTTCTTACCACCTCATAATGTTTGCACTTCGTCGGTCGAATCAGCTGTTCGAATGCCTGTTGTTATTTTGGTGAGGTTCCCATCGTCCTTTCTCTCTGTTGCTGTCTTATTATTTTAAATAAAAAAAACTTTCATAGACGTTATTATGAAAGAAACATCGACAAATGAAATTGGGTTGAACAAGTCTATTTGGAGGTAATTCTTTCTTCATTGCACATAAAGAACCCACTCTCTCCTTGACAGCTATCCTAACCCACTTCACTCTCACTTTCTCTGCTAGTTCAGTCGAAACGACATAGTTAGCCACTGCTTATTCAGAGAGTAAGACTCGAGGTTTCTAGATCTGTGACGCCACTTTTGCGACACGTTGCTTTACTCGAATTCTAATTAGAAATTCAACTCTTACTATTTTAAACATTACCTGAACATTAACCATACTGATAACCACCGGCATCTTATATTGCTAAATTCCCTCTCTAATACGGACTATGGTGGAACAGAACCTTGATTATACGCTTTATAATGTGCGAAAATAGCAAGTATTAAACGCAAAACACACGAATATGAGTAAAATACAATTGTTCGGACGATCATGATTGTATCATCATTTCATGTAGTTTAACAATATTTTGAATTATCTGCTCTAAATGTAAGTAACAAAGTACAATCAAATAAATAAATAAACAAAAATAAATAGTATACACTTTATGGATCAGCTAAATTACACACCCAAGTCTAAGTCTCAAGAAATATAAAATATAAAAATAAGTTTTAAAATTATCAATATTTTAGCCATTATCTACAAGTTATGAGCAAAAAAATCAATATAATCAGTTATTTTATTTATTGCTTTCAGGGAAAGAAATGCGAACAAAATAGAATTAAACGAGTCAAAATATTATAACTTTTTATTCATACGCATTGTACTTTATGCTAATACCATAAGTGCAAAATTAGGTGTGTCTGCAATATAAGTCGGCCATCTGAAATAAATTACTACCATGTTTCCTATTAAAATGACGAACGCACACCGATAAAATGTGTGTGTTAATGTATAGGCGTGTATCATTACTTGATATATTTCGCCAATATTTTCAATTATTTGGCATACGATTAAAAAAAGAATGAAAGTAACAGACACAATCGATTAAATAAGAAAGAAACAAATTCATATAATACAGGTTCGTGGATTATCTAAATTATGTCTTTGTTTCAAAATGGTAAAAATATTCATACCATAACCAATATATACTAGACACAAAGAAAAAATGTAGAACCGTAATCAAAGAAAATCATACTTTTTTGCTAAATAAATAATTGAACAGGCGACTCTCTACTTAGAGTCAACTGTAAAGCTGACAAGTACGAATCAGTTGATTTAAAATTATTTATACTTTACTACAGAGAGAATAATAAGGAAAGGTGTATGAAATAGCAACAGTCATTACAATATAACAAGAGATAATCTATTGAATGAATAAACAAAGAAGACTAAGCAGGAAAGTAGTGTCCAATCACCATGACAATTCCTAAGCACTCAATCTATTGCTAATTTTTCCGAGACGTTGCGTGATTCCAGGTGACGCTAAATCGTTAAGATAACTAATGTCTCGCTGGAATTTCATAACTCATGTTATTTGCTCGGCCTCACTGATAAACAGTCCTTTCTTTTGTCAGAATCACGTGTGGTTTACCTCGGTCGTATGGAGAACATTTTTTTTCACGCATTACCTCCTATTCGCGAGTGATGTTGTTTTTATTGCGGAGGGTGGTAGTGGTGGTGGTTTATTGTGAATTAGCTGCACGTACCGGGTCGAGTTATAACGACAGGTTTGCTTATCGGCTTTTTCTGGTCTCGATGAAAGTGTTCCTTTCTGTGAAATCCAGATACTCGTTTTAAATACTACTACGAGTTCAGTGTTTCCCACTGCCTCAATATGTGGCACAACGCCGAAAAACGAAGAAAAGCAGCCCTCTTACCTGAGGTGTAATGTTTCCATATATAAAAACAAGACCAGTCGGTATCCACGCAGGGTTGTTTTAGACAATCGTCAACAAAACCTTTTCTCTACAAAGTTGATGAAATATCTGGAAAGATACACCTGTTGGCACCGGACAGAACCGTACGCAATTCTGGCAGAAATAAGGTCTGCTCACTATCTATGAATTTTGTAGTAGCCATAATGATGTCAAGGCGAACCTATGGTATGAAAGCAGGTAGAGCACTATTCAGTCTGAATTCCTTACTCAAAGAATGTCGTAAATGATAATATACACTTGGTATCAGTCCATTTAAAGATATCTGTTAGTGTGTATGAAAAACAGTAAACACAACCCCTCGGTAGCAAGAATCCGATATGACACGAAAACAGTACGCCGAGTCAGTATTCACTTCGCCACAACAAGCACCTTATGGTTGGAGATTGAATTGTTTATGCTTTTGCGTATGCTGGTATTTTAAATATTTTTACACACACGAATGCCGTTTACAATAGATATTAAATGTCACCAATCGATTTTAATGGATGTTGGTATACAGTTTTATATGAAATACCTTTTGGAAGTTTCATTTCATGGAAATATTGAATGGGTATCACCACAATACCAATATATGTTGTGACAGAATGTCTGCCCAGTTTCCACTAATGACACCCGTACAGCATGAAGGCATAATAGAGTAACATTAACAATAATGACAATATCACATTCTATTTAACCTTGAGCAAAAGTGTGTACATAATAGTATCAGATATTTTATGAGCAATTCTGAGCAAACTCGAGCCATAAGTGTCGGTTTTATTGTTCATATTTTCTTTATATATTGGCGCAATTTTTTCAGAAATCCTCACCATATTTAATTGTCACATGATTATTCTGACATATTTGAAGAATAACCTATCTCTAATAATTTTAGTTGTCTGCATGTGTGTCCCCGTCTATTTCCAGAAACGCTATTGGTAATAAAGCCCCAAACAAAAGTTTAAACACAACTTCTCAAGCGTAAAACTGCGCGATACAACTAATAGTCGTATTAATTCTGGCAATAATATTATGTGCTCTATGTTTGTGCTTGAGTAAAACGTCGTGTTTCTTGTTTGTAGATATAAACCAGGCCCACGACCTTTTAAAAATATTATTTCTTGAACATATTAATACATGGTTAAATTCGTTTCGGAACCTGGCGATTTCCTAATGTATCACTAGGAAGAATTAGAGTTAACTGCTAGTAGGGAATATTCCACCCAATTTGCTTGCATTGTTTAATTTTTTTACTTCTTTTCGCCACAAAGAAGACGAATCGCCACTGAGATATAAGAGGCTACTGTGATTAGTATACCGATTTATAGGAACCATCTTAAGTTACGAGTTTTGCAGCAAAATGTTTGTCACACATTATATTTAACTTTATGCACATAAGTACAGTTTGGTAAACAGGGAACAAGGGAGAAATTCCAAAGGAAAGCCATCGCAAGATATATGTGATTGGAGTAAAAATGTTTCGGATATCTGAGGACCACTACAGTAAAACGGTTAGATTTTGCTGCTAGTCGTTTTTGTTAGGAATATTTACGTTGAGGAAGGAACACATGTAGCATTCTCCTTGTAGACCAACCAGTGGAAGTTCTTTATAACAAACACAAGGATGACACATTGGGGTAGATTCTTGAGCCTGGTAGACAGTGCGAAACCTTTTAGGTTAGAGACTTGTTTAACTCTGCCCAAGAGAGAGATACTAGTAGTTCGTGCACCAACTTAAATGTGGCAACAATATTCAATGCATGGGCGAATGGCGGCTTCATAGACATATAGGATACTTGCAGGTGTGAGAAGTTTACCAGAAAGGTAGATGGAGCCAACCTATTTGCAGCAACCTTCTCAGTATCTTCTATGAATTAACTCAAATTAATGGTGCCTATGAATGTTAAATTGAGGAGTTTGACATTCCTATTTTTACTGATTATAAAATAAAGATCGAGTATACATCATCATCATCATCATCATCATCATCATCATCATCATCATCATCATCATCATCATCATCATCATCATCATCATCATCATCATCATCATCAACAAAAAATGCATCGGAGTACTTACGGTAATTCAGGTGACAAAAAGCTTTCACTTGACTCTTCACAATACTATAACACATGTAAGCCGCACCTTTCTTTGGATAGTTACAGTCCTTTCTCAGTCGAACTGCATTTATAATAATACACAATCATTCTTGGACATGTTACTGATTTTAAAACGTTAATCTATAGAATATTATCAAACAAATATTAATGAATCTATTCTCAAAACTGTTTATAATATGCTTACACGACTTAAGTTATGGTCTTAGAACATTCAAAATAGTTGAATCTCAATTAGAAAGTGTGTTAATGATTTAAGTGTTAATATTTTTCCTAAAGGTGAGTCCTAGCCCATATCTTTCAATCTTCTTAATCAAACATATGCTCAATACAAGAATGGTGTGTAATGTCGTAATATATAAGACGCCACCCTTTTCTAGAGAATAACTTTAATAAAACGCTTTCTCCCTAAATATTTATATAAATATTGTTCCAAAATATGATTACTTATAGAACGATGACCTTATATCCATCAGTATATAAGCTTTCCGAAGGTGTACACATTTCATTATGGTATTTATAGGTTTAACTAATCCATCACATAAGTTAAAGAGCGTGTGTATGCATAAATCGGTTGCTCATTTAATTATGTTTTAGTAATAAATATACAATTTAAAGGCATCAATGTGATTAATCCAAGTTAATTAAATTAGAAAATGCTAGTATCTTTACCGCCAGTTTAAACATAGAAGTAATATTATTTTACTAATTTAATAAGTTTTTATAATAATAGTTTTATAATAATGATGATATTATTTTTGTAGTTAATAACTGTATGTTTCAATAATCATTGTGTTCATGTGATGTTCTATACTGGTCTCGCCAACTAATTAACGATATAAAGATGTTGACTTGAGATGAATGGATCAATAAGATTAATATGAATTAATACAATTCTATAAACACCAAACTCCGGCCGGATTTGTTTTGCAATACATTCTTAGTAATGTTCAATTACAATTTTCTTATCTAGGCGATTGGGACGATAGAGGTCGGATGTGCACATCTAGTAAACTCGTCAAATGACGAGTTTACGAGTGAGTATTTCAAAATACACATCTTCCTAAGTCGTGATTTTTTGCCGGTTAATCAGAGAATTAGTTATCTATAACCATCCTCTATTAGCTTAAATCAAAGCGCATCTGCATGTGCTGCTTTGTCGGAGGTGCTAAAACTAATACACCAGATTGAAGTAAATAGCGATGTAAGCTGGAAAAATAATTAGTTGATCACCTTGGAAAGGTTCCAACTAATCGATTTCCCTATGTTCCAAGGAACCGCCTGCAGTGGGGACCACAGCATATGTAAAACTAATTACAGCAGGCTAATTGGGTGGCGTCCGTCACAATATCTATCAACGCATATTTATCTAGCGTATTTACTGAGAGAAATTACTTCATCTAATGCGGAAGAAATCAGCTTGTCATTGTTGAAAAGCACAAACCTTATTCTATACTGAACACATTAATATACTGACGAAATATTAATATCATATGAAAGTATCTGAAAAAAATGTTGAATAGAGAGATTTCCATGAACCCAATTTCCCAAGTAAAGCCATTGCTTGTATGCCTATGTACTTGCCTAATTATAAGGGCAAAGTTAGACACAAGCCCAGTTTTTAATCGTGGGTAAAATCCAACTCCCTAAAACGAGCAGTCTGGATTGGAATAAGTATTTGAATTCTATGTCTAAAAATACTTCTCGTTCACTGACCGTGGACGGAATCTGTTTTGAATTGAAATATATTAATTCGTAGATATCTAATTATTACATGTAATGAAGTTATTTTTTAAATAGGAGTCAAATTAATGTCAGTCGATTACATGCTGGTAATTGTAAATATAGAGCTGGTGATCACCAACGTTATAGTCTGAATAATAGTTCACGCCCATATTATACGCATTGTGTTATTGTCTTGTTATATCGTTATTCGTAGTTTAACGTAGAAAGAATAATTATACGCTGAAGATATATATAAGAATAAACTATATATTTTATTCCCTACATATAAGGTATTTACCTCCCTTCCACCACAGAAAGATATGACAAGGCTGGGCATTAAGGATTCTAAGCCAGCGCAAAGAGGTATCGCACTCAGCTCCCGCAAAAAATGCCCGAGAAGCTACGTTAAATTTCCCCGGTAGTGGCGCCTCAGCGTTTAGCCATCAATCAATATCTTCTCAAAGAGAAAATGTAAAGACTGGCGGGGGACCGCTTCTAATAAATTTCGCAGCACGACAGAGCAGGGTCAGAAGATGGTACAACGAACTAATCGTCGACGACGTATATTTAACTAGTAACTCTATCAAGAGAATCCTCTCCATAGAAAGCATTTGCTTCCCTCCCGATTGTAAGAAGGTGTGACACAAGACGGGATATCAGGATGGTTGGCCAGGGTACAAGAGATAGCACACTCTGGCCCCGCAAAAATGTAGGCAATCCCCGATAAGAGTTCCTCAGGCGATTGGCCAAAGAATCAAAATTAAAAACTGGAAAGTTGGACATCCTATAATGGATACCTCAGCCGGGAGAGCAGGGTAAGATGATGCCACAACGACACCATCTATCAGACTAATCGTCGAAAACGTATATTTAACTGGTAACGATGCATATAATTCCCTGCATAGAAGCCATTTACATCTCTCCTTCCGCGGAAAGATGTGGTACAAGGCCGGGAATGAGAGTCGTACGCAAGCGCACAAGAAGTATCATACACTGGCCCGCAACAAAATTAATGAGTATCTCCGTCGGCATTCGCCAGTATAGACGCCTGAGAGTAATTGCTAAAGAGAGAAGGTACATCCCGAGAGAGTGTACTTCATTGAACTCAGAAGATGCCACAACCGCCCACTCTCTGTTCGACGGGTCGTCGGGGTCGTATCCTCAACTTTTAACTCTATGTCGAGACATAGAATGCTATAATAAAATATGTACATATATTTATAATATGTAAGACTAATTCATTCAATTCGTTAGAGGTTGTTTCCATCACTTTACAATGGTTCTGTCAGAATGTTTTGCAACCATACAGAAATGCACGGCGTAGACATTGGATTTGTGTGATATCAAGAGATGAATGGAAAAAGCGGGTAAACGAAAAAAATCTCATATCCCTATTGTTTTACAGATTTTGTAAACATTTCTCTTCGTTGTTACGTAAGTGTGAGTATATGTTTGTCTTCGTAAGAAAAAGGAAGAATCTATGTTAAATATTCGTTTACCTGCATCCGACTGATTAGATATTCCAGTTAATGTTGTTTCCCGCAGGCCAAGATAGGCAAATGCTATTGAAGGTGAAAATCAGGAGCCTGTTCATTAATTAAACACCTGCAAGTTGAAAAATAAATATATTATTTTATATATTCTGCGATCAATCTATGCGATGTATGTTTGTATGTTTGGATTCTTGGTTCTCGTCTTCCCTGCGGCAAATCAATCTATATTCTCTAGCTATCCGTCCATCATCATGCACTATATCTATCTGCCTGTTTATAAGACTATTTATTTTTTTTATCTCAGCCAGTTAATGACTGTTTCATATCGATATATGTGTCTAACATTCAACATAATATCTACCTGCTATCACACTATACTAGGTGAATACTTGGGTATGTTATATGTTAATTCCTATAAATCTGCCTTTTCCATTCTTTCTCTTTGTCCTTCACTATCGCTTTCTATTTAATCTTCATTAAGAGACGCACAATAGAGAGAGGGATATATATATATATATATACATATATATATATATATATATATATATATATATATATATATATATATATATATATATAGTGATTGTATTTATGTATCTTAAATGTTAAGGAATGAACGGTGTTTATACAATAGTGCTAAATAACAAGTGGAGATGTATTGTAGTATACATTATTTTATTTATACAATCATTATTGACTAAAAGTAGGTTGAGATAAATAAAATGAGTACATTATTTATATCAGTTCCAAGAATTTAAACAACACAAAATATGGAGTACGATCCTGTGTACAACGGTTGCAATATGTTATTTTGTATATAACTTAAGATGATTTCAAAAGTCTTCTTCAGCGCCCGTGACACAACCCTTTCAGCTCCGTAATTATTGTTGCACTGGTGCGCATACTATATACGTACGTATCCCCACCCGGTGCATATACTGTATGAGTATCTATCTCAGTTGCGGTGTGCATACTATATACGTATATTGCTCCGCCCAGGTTCGCATACTATAAACGTATCTTTCGCTGCCGCGGTGCGCATACTATATGCGCATTTATCTCCACCATAGTGCGCATACTATATAGTACCTATCTCTGCCACGGTGCAATACTATATACGTATCTGTCTCAACCCCGGATAGTATACTACATATGCACCTATATCCACCACGGTGCGTATACTATATACATACTAATCTGAACTCTGGTGTGCATACTATATACGTACGTATGCCTAACCTGATACGCATACATAAAACTCATATTAATGCCCCTCTAGTCGTATCTAAGACACACAATCAAGTTCATTTGTATAGCGTCACTATCAGGGAAAACACCTTATATTAAGGCGCCCATGTCGTATCAAAAACAAAATTAATGTTAATTCATTTAGCGTCACTATTATAAAATAACTAATATTAATGCGCCCCTGTCGTATCAAAGAACCAACATTATGTTCATTCATGTTGTGTCACTATCATGAAAAAACATTTTAATGTAGCCCTGTCGTATCAAAGTACAAAAATCATGTTCATTCCTGTTGTGTTACTATCATAAAAAGAACTCATATTAAGGTACCTTTGTTGTATCAAAGAACCAACATCATGTTCATTCATGGTGTGTCACTATCATAAAAAAGAACTCATATTAAGGTGATTTTGTTGTATCAAAGAACCAACATCATGTTCATTCATTGTGTGTCACTATCATAAAAAACTCATATTAAGGAACCACTGTCGTATCAAAGAACCAAAATTATGTGTATTCATGTAGCGTCACTATCATTAAAAAGAACTCATATTAATGCGCCTCTGTCGTATCAAATTAACAAAGTCATCTTCATACATGTAGCGTCAGGGAGAGAGGGATAAAAGAAAGAAGGAAATGAAGGGAAGGAGGAAGGGAGGGAAGAAAGACGGAATGAAAAAGGAAGAAAGGAAGGGAGGGACGAAAGGAATGGAGGGAGAGAGGAAAGTATATAGGGAGGAAGGAAAGAGGAAAGAGAGGAGGAAGGGTGGGAGGAAGGAATAATTAAGGAAAGAAGGAAGAAACGACATAAGGGAGGGAGTAAGGGAAGAAGGGAGGAAACAAGAAGGGCAGAAAAGAAGGAATGAAGTGAGCGGGGAAAGAAAAGAAGGAGGAAAATAAAGTAGGGTGTTACAGAAAAGACTGATGTCTTTTTTATAATATTCTTTAATATATATTTTTAATAAATAAAAAAGTAACAATATTTTATTGTTTTTTTTTTAATTGACCATATTCTTATTATGTACTTTTACTTTTTATAAACTTAACAAGTGAATTTATTTTAAATTGCAAGCTTCATTAAGAAATGTATTATACATTCATTTGTAAAATAGTGTTTTAATGATTGTGGTATAGTCATTTCTGCTTTGTCTTTATTGGCAGTACTAAATCATGTAGTAGGTCTGTCAAGAAAAGAAAAATGTTTCATTTGATATATTCTTTTAAAACATTTTTTGTTTCAAAATATACACGTGAAGTTAGTATTGTATCTAAGTTAATGTTTACAGTCAAATTCAAATTTATCACAACATAAGTTGTCGTGAATGTGTCTATTTGGTTAGTATTTAGTAATGTAGTAAGGCTGTCCATAAAATGTAAATGTTTTAAATAATTATACTAAATATCCTTAATTTCTCTAACTTATGATAATCAAGTAAGTTATAATGTGTTATTATTGCTTTCATGCAGATTACGAATAAAAGTTTGAATTAATTATTTTTTATAGGATAAGAAGTAATAAACCAAAGGCTAGTTAATACGGAATTAGATGATTTCATTATTGTGATGTTATAATGATTATTAGTTCAACTCAATAATACATTGTTAATTATATTCCCACGAACTCAAAGTATAGGTGACTTGAGGTTCACCTGGTAACTGATTCTTTGGGTTTTTGTTGTTTGTTCCTTTTTTAAATTTTAATAAAAATACATAGTTCATTCTCAAACTGCAATGTCTAAATAATAGACTAGACTGAAAAATGCAGACGCATGTGTACTACTATTCTGAAATATAAACCTGGAATAGTACAGGAGAAGTGGAATTAACCCTTTAAAATATTGAAGCTAGAAATTAAGATTTGAAGAATTAAATGTAGAATAAAATGAAGAATGTAAAGAGACTAATACACAATAATAAATTCGGTGATTCATTGAATAAATTTTAATTTGCTTAAAACATCATTCAAAATGTGAAGAATCCACGAACGATTTCTGTTTACCACATTCCTTTGAGTGGAGTGTATTCTGTGGCTGACCCTTCCAAGCTATGGAATCTGCCTGTATTTAACAATGTATGCATACTGCGCAGATCAATAAATTGTATTTGTTTGCGTTACATGCAAAGCACATGTGTTTTATTAAGTTTATTAAAATAAAATAAAAATAACCAAACTTGCCATAATTGACTTACATTCAACTCTTCCTAATAGTAAACTCCCTCTAAGTGTCGGTTCCAATCTGTTCCAACTTCTATTTTTAAACTTTTCGTAATTGTAGTTAATTATTTCAAGTAAGAAAATATATTGTTTTAACTTAAAAATTAAGAAAAATGCCCAACTTTATTTCAAATAGCAAATTTACAAAATTAGATGTAAAGTGATCAATCGATAAAAGTTTAGTAATTAAGTTACTAAATCTTTGAGTCACTAAATCAAGTCACTAATCAATAAGCCTAACTTATTAATTTACCTAAGTCAGAACTTTTTCTGTTAATTTGAGGTGAATATTTAGACGAAATCTACTGTATAATTAATGAAAAATAGTTGGGTGTGTTATGCCATTATTGTGTGTATGAAAATACCAATATCCAAGAAACAGCTAAGAACAACTTTTGCATATTTCTGCCATTTTTGAAAACTTGTCATTAAGTGTGATTAAGGGTACATTTTATTCTTCTAATCTAACTTCCAGTTTGAATAAGAGATAATTCCACTTGTTCTGTAGTTTTCTAGGTATATATTTAAGAATGTTGATACACATCTGTCTACATTTTTCAGTCTAGTATATGTATGTATGTATAAACCAGTTTCTACCCTCTGTGTTGAATATATATATATATATATATATATATATATATATATATATATATTTACATAGCTATATATATATATATATATATATAAATATATATATAGCTATATATATATATATAAATATATATATAGCTATATATATATATATATATATATATATATATATATATATATATATATACCTATAGATATATACCTATAAGTACATACATATGTGTATATATATATATATATATATATATATATATATATATATATATATATATATATATATATATTAGAAACAATTTCATAGATTTCGAAATTGTATTTTTTGGGGGGAAAGAACATTTTTGCACTAATCATCACCTTACACTTGTCAGTTTGTCATTTTCGCTGTCTATTCGAATATGTCTATATTAATCTGTCTATCTCAGTAACTTCAGAAAATGTTGTCTACATTTTTATTGACCTCTAAAACATATTTAAAAAGCTCTCTATTTGATCTGTTTATGTTTTTTTTTATTTTGCGAGGCCTGTATTTCTTATCCATCCATTAACCAAATAAATATCTAACTTGCATCGATTTTATGTCAGCCAGTTATTCTATTTTTCTTGATATATATACATATTTATATATACATATATATATATATATATATATATATATATATATATATATATAAACGTATATATATAACATAGAGTATATATTTTTTGTTAATTAAATGCACGTATATATATATTTCATTTTTAAATATTTTTAATATGAAAGTAAATGCAATATTATAATATAATATAAATACATAAAACTATAAATAACCAACTAACTAGTGTAATAGATTCGTCCAAACACTATAAAATACAGCAATTATTGTAAATTTTTGTAAATAACGGATACATTTTCATAGACACAAAAGAACAACACAGGTAAAGACATTTTTAATAACATGATGTGTTTGCAAAACATTTCTCTAGAACAGCACTAAATCTAATATAAAGGAACGTTTTTCTTCTTGTTTTTTTTTACGGGAAGTGGGGTCTGATCACTTCTGCTTGACAGCCATGAGATCACATACTGTTCTGTCTTTAAATTCGCGAAACAGTTATTCATGGTAAACAACTAATGACCCATTAAATTCTTGGGGGAAAACTAATATAGTGACTGTAAAATATAAATTGACTTACAAAAAAGTGATTTTCCACCGAAGGACTTGGGACAAAAACTGTTTTTTCTTTGTTCCATATAGTTTTAATGGTTGAAAAACTTCGATGATTATATATATATATATATATATATATATATATATATATATATATATGCAGAGAGACACACAGATAGAGAAAGACAGAGAGAGTGAGAGAGAGAGAGAGCAAGGCTTTCAAAACGATTCATTAAGTACACACACGGGCCACGTTTTTTCTAATGTTAATATACGGGATCCGTTGAAATTTCACGGATGTGCTTAACATATTTCCATTCCATGGATGTCCGGTGGGAACGCACTGCTTCTGATTGTATTATATCACATTTCTTCAAACTGAAACATACTTATCTAAATATTCTGGTTTATGTAGCTTAAGAATCTATCAGGTTATAAGGTTACATCTCATAAAACTCTTGCAAAAATTAGTAATATATTAATGTTCTATAGACGTCCGACGTTAATGCACTCTCCACGATATTACTGTACAATCATTGTACATGACATATACAACACATTGATATTAGTTTGAAGAAAGTATATTTTAGTCTCAATTCAACGTTCGACTATGCAGCAACAAACAGCAGATCAAATGTTTAATAATACTTTTTTGCATGACATATTCGGAGATTGGAAGATCCCATATTTTAAAATAAAGGTGGAAGGTGATAACATATTTACTAGCATGACATTGCTTTAGCGTGGTATATATATATATATATATATATATATGTGTGTGTGATTATTTTTATTGGTGATTGAAGCGTTCGTTGTGTTTTTGCTTACTATTATTTCGATTGGCTCACTTTCCTAAGTGATTGAGATTTAAAAAATTGCATTATTAGTCGCCCTAAACTTTATAGGACGCATTTTTTTCGTTAATATATATATATATATATATATATTTATTGATTTATTTCATACGTACATAAAAGTAATCCATGGACACGTGTTTCTGGCTCACAGCCGTCATCAACATGGCTAACTTACACAAAGATCAAACCTTCGATATTGATATCTATAGTCCAGCGTTTTACCATCGGACGAAGACGCTCTGTCTAGAAATTTGTACGAGTTTTATCACCTAAATATTAAATGTATTTTTATGTAAATATTTTTATTGGTGATTGAAGCATTCGTTGTTTTTTTGCTTACTATTATTTCGATTGTCTCACTTCTTAAGTGATTAAGATGCAGACAAATGCATTATTAGCTGCCCTTAACTTTACAGGACGTATTTTATACGTACATAAAAGTAATCCATGGACATCTGTTTCTGGCTCACAGTCGTCATCAGCATAATAAATAAATATATATATATATATATATATATATATATATATATATACATATATTTTATAGAAAACATGTAACTCGTTTGTTGGAATATCCGTTGAGGACGATATATAATTTTGAATCAGAAAAAAAGAGTGTGTTAGATTGTTTGAATCAGGACGAAGTGAGTTTGTAAAGCAAAATAATTGAAAATACATGAAAGACAAAGTGAAAAATGTATGTGTGCTCACCCAACTGCTGCTTTTTTTCTTCTCCAACAATCGGGCAAATAGTATTACTACCCAGTGGTGATATTTCCTGTTGATCACAATGGACTATTCCACACTTGAGTTTGATAATTGTAGTAGTCGATAACTACTCTGTAACCGTATTCTCTTTTCATTGTCTTTTTTATAAATATAGAAATAGAGGGTACAATAGAAGGGTTACGTGGAGCGATGAGTGAGGAAAATTTGAGAAAAACGTTTATAGCAATTAGTACTAGTCAACTCTGTCGGCAGGTAGGGTAGTAGGTGATATGCTTTTTTATTTCTAAGATTAAATAAAAAGTAAAATAAAAGAAGCAATGATGAAAGTTGCTGTAACTTTGTAAAAGTATTTAAAGTCAGGCAGTAAGTCCCCCCTCTCTCCCTCTCCCTCTCCCTGTCCCTCTCTCTCTCTCCCTCTCTCGTCGACATTCCCTTTCATCTAAATAAACAATATAATAAGTAAAAAATATGTAGTGATTCTTTGATTTTGAATAACATAACGAATATTGATCAAAACGAATTGATTTAAAAATATTTAGAGAGGTTGTGTGTGTTTACCATTTACAGTTCATTTGAAGCATCATTAACCTTAAAACATAATTTCAACATGGTTAAACGTAAACAGATCAAATTGATTATGAATGATACACGTTTATCTGTATATTTTCATTATCGTATTTTATCAAAATAAGAAAATAACACGTAAAGCATGCTTGATCCTTCTTTAACCTTCAACATTTGAGTAACATATACACACATGGATGGCAACGTTGATTGATTTACAGACTACTAAATTATGTATTTTTAGATATATCAGTATGTTAATATAGTACCTGACTCCTGCTGCAATCCTCTACTTATACTAGAGTCAGATACGCCGAGGATGGAAGGGGGTGTTTCTTAGATTACTCTTCGTTGTCTTCATAGAATTCAAAATCGACTAGTCTAGTGAACGATGATCCTTTCTGTTCCTTATACCCCTTTTCTCACAGAAGAGACGTTGCTAGTCTCTATCTACTCTATCATTAGTTACATAGAAGCTGCTGGACTTATCTCCAATCTTTGGTATCTTTCCTGTAAGACATTCGCAGAAAGAACTCGTTCCTCTACCACAACGAGGAAAAGCTTTCCTTTTAATTCCATGTGTTCAGTGTAAAGCGACAAAGAACATAGCCTCGTTCACAAATGCTTCCTGTTTGTAGAACACTTTGCCGAGGAGCTGCATCACTGCTGATTACAACTTGATCGTCTTCACATCTAATGTCAATAAATTCTTATCAATTATTCCCTTTTATAAGCCTTTATCCTAAAGTAGTATCTGGTCTTTAAAGGTGGTGACTCCTTTTAGTAACACAAAGATCAACAGTTCATGATTCATAAAATTATTCTCTGGCTGTAACATTTTATTAGATAAATAATTAATGCGATTTCATATAAACGTGGAAGATTTCAATGTTAACCAATATAGATGGGACCTTTCAACACTAATAGATACCAGGTCCTAGGTTAAGGGATACTTGAACCTTCCTTCTTGCCTTGACAAAATACAAATTCGGCTACGAAATCAAGTGTGGGATTATCTCTTCTCCCGGCTACACTCCCCATCTCAGGAAAGAGACGTTGGTAGTTTATATCTGCTCTACCGTTATGTCCATGGATGTTGTTCGACGGAACATTTATCTTTGTTGTTGTTGTTCTTCTTCTTCTTCTTCTTCTCCTTCTTCTTCTTCTTCTTCTTCTTCTTCTTCTTCTTCTTCTTCTTATTATTATTATTATTATTATTATTATTATTAATATTATTATTATTATTATTATTATTATTATCATTACAAACCTTCATGGAAAAAACAACATTCTAAAGCTTATTTTACTATATATTAATGCGGATTAAATTTTACGAGAAATTGAAAATAAGCATTAGAATATTGATTAGTCCATGAAGGTTTGTAATAATAATAATAATAATAATAATAATAATAATAATAATAATAATAATAATAATAATAATAATAATAATAAGTGGAGATTTTTACAGATACTCCTAGTTGTATCATTTATTTTAAATTGTGATTGTAATTATTATTAAACATCAAACTATTATTGCTTACTTTAAAATGTACTACGTTACAAATGTTTATGGGACTAACTTCATACTCATCAAGGATGCTTTCATTTGTATATTATATTTTCACCTTATTTATGTTATATCCACAAGATTATTTACACACTTTTCCAGAGTTAACTGTTTCAAATGCCTACAATTACAAATGATATTAGCAAACAATTTTATTGATTAAGCAAACAATTTTATTGATTAAGCTAACAATTTTTATCAGGGAATATAATAAAAGCCAATTTCCCCCACCCCTGTCCAATATTTTCTCCAGAAAATACCTACTTCCACCCGAGAAATCCTCCAAACTATCACCCCCATAAAATATAAAAAATAGCAAAAATATTTTGATATTTTAATTGGGCACTCGCTACCCAAACACTTATAACCAGTAAGTTATACAACGTAAATATGAAATAATAATTGTTTCCTATAATAGTTTTGCCAGTTATAAAAAGGAAAATACCCCCATCTCACGATAATAAATAAGCAGGGTTTAAAAGGCTCTTTAACAGCTTCAATCTTGTCGACATAATTCTTTCTTATCTCTAGATCAAACTTAATCAGTATATCAATATTATTATTTCCATAAGTCATCATATTAATTAGTTAAATTCCGAATACAGAATCATTTAAAGCCCTGTAGAGTTACTCCCTTTGGATCGATTGCCAGACTGCGAGACTGGAATTGGTCTAAACCTCAATTTAAATTCCTTTTTGATTGATTTAAAGTCTTTTAATCCAGGCTCTGAATTTAAATTTTATGTCTTTTGTAATAATTTTTTGAAAGAGTAATCTTTAAACCCACATTCTCTGCTTAGCACTTTCTAGACGACACCAAGTTAACCCTTCAACACATGTAACGACCTAATATACGTTGCTAAAAAAACATTAAATCACGGGACTTGTATGAAGATATTTTTAATTTTTTTTAGATTTTAAATGTTAACTGCTACATTATCCCCACCCCTGTTTTCGAACTACATTAAACTCATTAGTCTCACATTTCTCGCCTTAACACAAATTTTAAACAACTATACATAACACCCCAAATTAAATCACGTATCTAAACAAGACTGATACGTGAATTAACATTAATGTAACAAATGATAACATAAGCTGAGGAGATCCTGATAGTAAAGTTCTTCTTAGCTTTAAACCGACGGTACTGATGGTGTACTAAATTTCCATACAAAAAAGTAAATAAATATTACACTCTAAATTTTGATTCTCAATTAATCAAGCACTCTGTTGGGATGTTTCCTGCCATCTCACAGAAGAAGATATATATATATATATATATATATTATAAGAAACAACTATTAATAGTTATCTCTAGAAACACTTTCAAAGAAATAGTAATAATACAAATTGTAAAAGCAAAACCCTTCTTGCTAAAAATTTGTAGGATCTAACCTTAAATAATAAAGCACTAATAATTCAATTGAATATAATTAGAAATATTAACCCTTCTGGATCCCTAAACACACTATGTTACTTTGCCTAAAAAAAAGTTGAGATATTAAGATTTAGTGTAGGAGGTAAACGTTTTAAAAAAACATGACTCTTTGATTAATAGTAGGAACAGTTTGCAGTACTTTTTTAGCAACTTACATATAATCTCTTTCATATCTAGTACTCTAGATAAACGAGTTAATGCTAACTATAACGTTTAATCTAATCTATTAACCTATAACATCTGTCGTAAATTCTAGCATTGACTTCTTGTATGAATCGTGAATCTGAGTTTTAAATAATATTTCATTTAAAAAAAGTTTGCATTTTATGGGTCCATTTACCGTTTTAAAAATTACAAATTTGAATGCATTCAATCAGTGAAAATATTTCACTCATAACATACTCCTGTGTACCTAGGCACACCACTAATATCGAATATTCTACACCAGACTTCAATAAAATCAGAAGATCAAGACTAAATGACAACATGCTGCTTAAAAGAAATAGAAAGAAAAATATTGCCTGTACCCTCCTTATGAATATTCTTTCATGAATCTAAAATTTCAATTTAATATAATGATATTTATTTAAGAAAAGTCTGCATTTTATTTGTTTCTTTACCGTTTTAAATATTACAAATTAAAATGCATTAAAACAGTGACACTATTTTACTTCTAACATACACGTGCGAACCAAAGAATGGTCCTGATATCGTTTATTACACGCCAGACTTCAATAAGAACATAAGTTCAAGACTAAATGATAGCATGTCGCTAAAAAAAGAAAGATAACATATTGTCTGTATCCTCCTGATGAAGATACTTTGATGAATCGAAAATTTGAATTTTAAATAAATAATATTTCATTTAAAAAATAGTATGCATGTTATTGGTCTCTTTACCGTTTCTTTAATACGAACTCAAAAGCATTCAAACAGTGGAAATGTTTTACTCATAATATATATATATATATATATATATATATATATATATATATATATATACACACACACACATATATATATATATATATATATATATATATATATATATATATATATATATATATATATATATATATATATAATACATTATTTAAAATAATTATAATAATTATACCTATAATCATTATTTCAAAAATATAAAGAGAGAAAGTATCCAGGATATCGAGAAATATCGTAATGAATTGGAGATGCACGTATTGCAAATACAGCAGTCATAAATTTAAGCAATATATTAATAATATATCTGAAAAACAAACAAAATTATTATTCAAAATGTAATATTGGAATCGAACATATAATATAAGCAATCCTATATTCAATTTTGAATAATAATTTTTGTTGTTTTTCATAGACTTATTTAATATTTTTACTGATATATATATATATATATATATATATATATATATATATATATATATATATATATATATATATAGTAAACTTTGAAAATATATTTATGGCAATTAAGCTACACAGAGGGACCCGCGTTTCATCCCCGGGGGAATCTTCAGGCTAAAATTAGCCTGAAGATTCCCCCAGGTATAAAACACGGGACCCTCTGTGTAGCTTAATTGCCATGAATATATTTTCATAGCTTACTATCTACCTCTACTTACGTATCAAGCACTGTTGAAGTAAATAGTGAAAAATGATACATAAAACAAATATATATCTATATAAAATATTTTGTGGATACATGAAATAGTAATATATATATATATATATATATATATATATATATATATATATATTATATATATATATATATATATATTGTGGGGATGTTATGGTGGTGTGTTTAGATTTAATGGAGAAAAGCATATATAACACAATGTATAGTTGTGTTATCAATCAAATTAAATTAAATTACATCGAAACAGCTGTCGGTGGTTTAGTATACAAGGTTTTACGAAAAAGTTTGACACTTTTGGGAAAGGAAAAAGAAAACGTCATATCTTGTCCAATAATTGGTGTATTCTCAAAATGTGCAGTGTACTTGAAAAGCTTCCGTGAGGTTATACCACGGCAACCAGTCGAACCGGAACCGCGGTGCACGCGGCCTTTACTGTAAACTTCGAGAGACTCTTTATAACTTTCGTAGCTAGACTGTAATTCATATTTGAGCGACTTATTTAATCGTGTTTAGATTTTAACACACTAAACTCTTTATTAATGAGTCACTACTTATCAAGGCTAAAATGACACTCGAGGATAATTTATAACAAAATTGATAAACTGACAAGTTAAATTATGATAAATATTATGAGAAGATTTAGAATAAAAACATACTGTCCACTTAATAAAACGCTTACCCAGAAAACATATATTGTTTACCCTTTGTCAGAAATATTGCGCATGAATTGTGATAGACTATACAACAGAAAAAAAGGAAGCCTAGGATTACGAGGCTGCTTAAAGTAAAACTAGGTATACTTTCTACTCTTCATGAGAAATGAAAAACCACATCATCAGAGCTATTTTTCACAGTTTCCTTTCTTAGACACAGAAAAGTTAACTTCAAATTAGTCAACCAGCTAGTTATTTCTACGCCATCACACTTTTGAGAATGTAAATCGTATATTCAACTTACAGCGGCATTTTCTGCTAATTACGTATCATATATTTGTAGCAAGGAATTGTTAACATGCCACTATGATATTGATCTATTGACCTGTAAGGTCATGATGACCTTCAAAGAAACAGATATCCGATAATGACTTGTTTATTTAAACAGCAATGTTATGTAGAACCGTTTCTCTGTTTTTATTGTATCCGATTTTCTCTTCGAATAAAATCCAGTAAAATCAAAAACGAAAGAAATACCAGAAAATATGGCAGAAACTACAATTTTAATGTATACACAGGAAACAATCTTCTTAATTGCTGGTATTCATTACACACATTGTATTTGCGCAATGATGATGTTCAATTTATTCAGGCTGAAAAATTCATGGGTTTTAAGCTAATTTAATCACGGCATTCAAACTTAATTTCCCGTCTAAATATGTAGATTGGATAACGTAATCCACGAATACGTCACACACAAACACATAAATACACACACACGCACGCACATACACACACACACACACACCCATATATATATATATATAACTATAATTAGGGTGTGGCGACATATTTTTAAACCATTGTTTCAGATAGTATTATATATTTAAAAAAGTAACAATGGGTTGTGTTAAGATGAATATAATTCATATTAATCTGAGCTTTCGAGAAATAAAATTATCCATGTCGAAGCAGTGTTGTTTCTATTTTTTGACAAGGAGAATTTTATTTCTCGAAAGCTCAGATTAAAATACATTTTATTCATTTTAACAGTACACATTGTTATGTTTTTTTTTCCAAAAACATATCATATATATATATATATGTATATCATTTTTTTTTATCAATATATATTTATCAACCAAAGATATATATGGTTCATGTTCACTTACAATCAGCAGTGCGGCTTATATAAATGTCCCGTCGGTCGAACGTTCTGATAATTCAATCCAAAATTGATAACCACTCAGCTATCGTGACAGTCATATAAAATGTCAGAGAAATACACCCTATATTTTATTTATTAACACAGTATGTCTCAGAAAGTATTCGATTTGCAAAGGGGGATAACTCGCCATATTGCAAAATTAGAAACTTTTTACATTTCTCTCATAGTGTATATATACACAATCACTTCCAATACATTTTTCTTATTCGCTTTAATTCGTAAAATGATAACTTGTGGCATCTGATTTAATGCACAATTTTTGCATAAATAAATGTCATAAGATTTTTAACTAAATAGTATCCTGATTATTATCACACTAACTAAGAGTATTTATAAAAGTCAATATCAGCGATTGTTCACTGATAATAAGCGGGGACGCTTCCCGGAGTCTAGGTGATAGCAAGTCCCAACAGATTGTTGGTCTCTTAACTTTTTTTTCGATAGTCAATGCAAATTACTTTTTTTATTATAGCAACAGCCGTTTACTGTTGATATACCGCTAGGAATGATCGTTGGTCTAATCTGAAATTTGAGTGACACTAAGTCTTCTTGAATTTCTAGTACTCTCCGAACCTTTCTAATGGAGGTCTGGTGTATGCTTTCCCGCCTCAGTTTTTTCATCTTCTTTGATCGTTCACGACAGTTTTATTTCCGTACCAGCCGGGACGAATTTCCATAAGATTTCTGCTGTTTGAATCATTGTCGTTCGTTGCATTGTATTAATCTGCCATTTTTATTCCAATTTTTCGTAGTTCTTTTTCCAATATGTTGTAGGCTGTACCCAGTGCTCCTACAAATATTGCTATTATGTGATTTTTTCATTACATTCGGTTTTCTGGTAAGTTTGTTTTTTGCTCCCTTGATTTCTACTTTCTAAAATACGGGGACGGCGAAATCTACGATTTGCCAGATTTTGTCTTTCTTATTGACCACTTTTATGTTTTGTTTTTACCTCAATTTCTCACCCAGTCATGTTTTTTGTGGTGCAGGTTTGTTGCATTCACTTATAATGTGATTTACTATTTTATCTTTTTGTCAACATAGTCTACATTTACTGTTCTCCTGGGTTTTGTCACTCTTAGCTTTAATATAGTTTTTTTTTATCGCGTAGTTGCATAAAACTGTCAGTGGCGATTCTGTGTATCTGTTTAGAGAACATTTCCGTAGATAAATACATATATTTTCGTGAGCCTTATGAATCTTCCATGTTCTTTCTAGTATTTTTGTTTTCAGTTTAAATGTTCTCTGTATTGTTCATTTTTTGTATTTCTTGCTGACATAATCAGCTTTTCTGTGTTCTATGTGATGTACTTTTCGAGTTCCTTTTCTCCTCATCCACACATTCTTCTACAATTACCAGTCGTATTTTCTTCTTCGCAATTCTTTACATGAAGTCGGTCAATACAATCGTTTAGTTTTAGTCCATTTTGAATCGTGATTTGTCTGGTGCAGGTGTCTGAGCTATTCTTTAGTATAACTAATTATGGTCCAGCATATCTTACAGGAGAAACTTCCCATGTGGGCAGTCTTTTCTATCAGGTTTTTAACTAAATAACTTAGTGTTTTAAAGTTTTCTTGTTCTCCTCAGGTAGATATTTTTTCAATTCTCTTTTAAATTCATCCTGATTCGATGGCGTCTGATCCCAGAATTGAAATATATTTGTATTTATTATATGTTCGTCAAGTGCCTCATTTTCTTATTTTCTCATTTTCTTACGGTAGTTCCATGTCCTCTGCTGTTTCGAGCTTTCCTCTTTATATCTTTGTAGCAAACGCTTTTCCACATCGGAGTCTATTCAATATCCTGGCTGAAGATATTCAATTGAAATTCGTAAGGGAATCATCATCTATATATTAATACGATAGCGTGTGTGTCCGTGTGTCACTCTTCCGGCAAAAGTTCTGCGCATGCGTGCCGCACCTAGATTTTGAAAAACATTCAACTCGCCTAATTTTCGCGCAACTGTTACCGACGTAGTATTTTTGACTTCGGCCCGACTGGTTTATAGTTCGACCCCCATCAACCTCTAAGATTGTTTTTTTCTACATTTCGAGGGGAAGGGGAAGAGAGGTGGGGAGGGACGACCGGGAAGAAACATATTAATACAATAGCGTGTGTGATTTTGTCTGTCATGCTTACATCAAAAGCAACGACCTTCCGAATCTTTGTATGCTACTCATGAATTGGCTTGGCCTTTTGGCTAAGATCAAAATGTAGTATCTGTTCCGATGGATACTGCACTCCATAGACTGGTATTGTCTTGACCTTCGAGGTTTGATTTACGCCGGTCTATGGGTCTGTCCTGTGCAGTTCTAGGAGGTCCACCCTCCCAGGCATCGCCTCCCCTCTTTGGGGAGGAGTAAGTTTATTGCTTGCTGCCTGGGGCGCCCCTACCGGGGAATGCCAACGGGGCTGCCCAGACAATTTTTAATGGCTAGAGTGCTCACCTTCTCGAGCGCTGGCTTTTCAAACCCCACTTCCCCGACCTGACCGTGGATCACATCTTACTTGTGGGAGTAAGATAAAACTGGCCTTGTGCCTAACTCCTGGAGAGGAGTAAATAAATATTCATGAATTGGAGCAAAATTTAATTAAATCGAAAACATTTACAAAGTAAGGTTTAGTCGTCGAAATATTACCTTCACTAGAAATATTGTATATAAAGAAGTTTTTTAAATTGTTTCATATATTGTTCATTTTTTAAAAATAAATATACAAGTCCAAATCTTATCATATTTTATTCAAACATGTAGAGGTTAGGAACAAGATAATTAGTATTAAAATCATCATTTCGTGTAATTTACACGGGTCCCGCTAGTTATTATTATTATTATTATTATTATTATTATTATTATTATTATTATTATTATTATTATTGTTGTTACTATTGTTATATACGTATTATTATTCATAATTCTAATATATAATCAAATATATATATTATAGTGCAACCTAATTTACACACGTGTATGTGTAAATAAACATGTTTAACTTAATTTACTACCCACTATTTTTCTACGATATTTAAATACGTTGATTATTGGAAATGATTCAATTATACTTTCGTTTATTTAATAATTGTTAATGTCATGTCAATATGCAATTATATGAAAGTTCGATGTAATTGTATGAGCGAGAATATATTATGATCTGCCTTTGCAGCTGTAAAAAATTGCCCCCACAATTATTTGTTAGTATTTTGGAAGAATTCTTGAATTCATGTAAACATCGCTAAACATAACACAATTCTTGTTTTATTTCATATGTTCTATTTTTAACGTCTTTCTAACAATCTTTGTTGTTTCTATCTAATATTATTAGTAAATATTCTATATGTATCCTAAGTACTTCTGATTCTCTGACGAATCATGTTCACGTGACAAAAATATAGAATGAAAAGATGGTGAAAAATAAACTTTAAAAGAAAAAACAACCGAGAAATCTGTATGTTTGAAGATTAAAAGAAAAAAAGAGATATGTTTACTTTCGAGACAGGAGCCTTACAATTTATGTTCTAAGAAAGCAACATTATTAGCGTCTCGGGCAAGTTTATATTTACGTCTTAAATTTAAAAATATTGTTAGTATTTTCTTATGCAATTATATTTATTGTTGATTGCTGGGTATTAATTTCGATAGTTATAAGTAATATATATATATATATATATATATATATATATATATATATATATGTATATATATATATATGTATATATATATATTTATGTATCATTTTTATAATAGTTATTTCATGTTATATATACATAACGCAAATTATTCAGGTGTAAGCATAGGGATGGATGGGCGATTTATTAATTAACAATAGCTCTGTATGCTTAAAATAAGTTACTTAGTGAAAGTGACGTAATGCTAATATTAATACACACATATAAGTATATGTGCACATGCTTCATCACTGCAAACGAATCTTTATTAAATATTGTGTCAAAAATGTATCAGATATAAGATATATCATATAATGTAAGCAACCGTGGGGACTTTGATCAAGTATATTAATTTGAAAACTTATATATTCCAGCATCACTCGATACCGGTGTGATAACAACGGTAATGTGTGACAAGGTAATGTGAACTTAGAAGCAATAAACCTAAAGATGGGTGTGTTATATAGTCCAAATTATGGTCAAATAAGATCTGGTGAAAGTAGGCATAAGGACATAATAGACATAAATAGACAGAAAGATCATAAAAGTTGAATGTGTAATTTAGTCAAATATAACTTCAAGTGAGATTTGGCCAGGGTAGTTGTTAGGTTTGGGATTGTAATAAAAAGAAGAGGGGATTGCGTTTGAGTCTGTTAGTAATCAAAAGTGTGTGTTTGGAAATACGAAGAGCGTCCGAAATTCTCAAGTTCCTAATGTTTCTGACTGAGGAAAGACTGCGAAAATAGTTATTCCGTTGAGTCTTAATACACGATATAGTGTACTTGTAGAAAGAGTTCATGCGAAAATTCAAGTGTTCTTTCATGCGCTCGTTTCCGGGTCTAACAGTGCTTCGTATATAGAATAAATTGCACTAAGCACATTGTAGGTTTTACACTTTATGAGTCCGTACACACAATCTTGTGTTTGTAAAAAGAGCAATTTGAAGCAGGGGTCTTAAGTATTTCAAATTAAACATATCACCACTCCAACTTACCATCCGAACTCAAACGGACAGGCAGAAAAATTTGTTGATACCTTGAAGAGAGCGTTGAAAAAAATCGACGGGCATGCCGAGAGAAAAGGCACTCCAGCAGTTCCTTCAAGTGTATAGAATTACACCCAACGCGAACACACCAGCCCAAGTACCACCGGCGGAAGTAATGTTTGGAAGAAAAGTAAAGTCGGTATTCGACAAACTTTTACCAAAACAGGTGAAACCGACCAACATTACGGCACCAAAGAATAGTTACGAGGATGGAGAGAATGTGTTCTTCCAGGAACACCATGGAAACAAAACCGTGTGGGAAGTGGGAAAGGTACAAAAAAGATTAGGGCGGATGGTGTACATTGTAGAGGGTCCTAGAGGCCCCTGTAAAAACACATTAACCAAATGCGGCTGTCGCATGTCTGACGATCCAGGGGCAGGCCCATCGGATCAGAGTGAGACCATCATGGAAGATCTATGCGACGCATTTGAGCTGCCAACACCAAAAACGCCTCCAGAACAGAGACGTTCATCAAGAAAACGTAAATTAACCGGGAGTTTCTAGGTGAATCCTAAGAAAAAGATATACCTTGAGATTACGGGGGAATGAGTTTCGGAAGGGGGTGTTGTGGGTGCACCTACCTACTATTTAATGATAACTAAATGGTAGCAACCAGCTACCATAAATACCGGTTTTGCCGGGAGAAGATTTGGAGGCACATTTAGGCTCTACGTGTTGAGTGAGTTTACTGCGTCAAGTTAGTATTTTTCTTAAATCTGTTTTTGTCTGCTCTTGTTCATTATTGTTATCATTTTTATTGTTTTCACGTTGACTGTTATTGTTGAACTGTTTTCCCTTTTACGACGTTTTTTTTCTGCCACGTTTTTTTTGTTGTTTTTTTTTCTCTGTCAACCTTTTTCTTTGTTTGGTGTCTCTAGTTATTAACTAGATGTCGTCCAATACGACTGAAAATTCGGAATGGTGCAAACCTCCAAAAATGTCTATAAATGTCAATGGTTTCGTGGAAGAAGCAAAAAAATACGAACACATGGTTACTGAACAAGGAATTACGGTGGATTTACCAATGTTGGCGGAAATTAAAAAAAGAACAGTAACCATGCTTGTTGTCGAAAAAATTTTTTTTAAATCCATCAGGGCCTCTCCTGAATTAATATGCAAGTTATTGGCAACTGTAGGATTCAAACCGCAAAGGTTAATCAAGTGTAAGGGATTTAACACTTGGAATGCTTTGTTTCCTAACGAAGAAATTTGTGCTAATCTCTCACTAAATCAAATTATCACGCAAGACTATGTTTTACGAACCGAGTACATGGGTAGAAGACGTTCTTCAATTTCTATCTTCAATGTGCCTTTTTATGTAAAAGGCGAACAAATTGGTGCCTTTTTTCTAAGATTTGGCGAAATCACAGACGTCAATTTTGACGAATTTCCAGGTACATGGAACTTCGAAATACTTATCGACAAGAAAGTTTATAACAGCATCCCCTACTATTTACAAGTCGGTGAGGAAAAACTACCTATTATATTGGCCGGACGAACACCTGTGTGTTAGTATTGGTAGCAACTAGGTCATTTAACCTTTCATTGCCCACAGAAAAAATCCAATCAGAAAACGACGCCCCCGATTAACAGACCATCCAAGGCTGGCCCCCACCTCGATCCTCCAGCTACAATTGGTGTACCTATTACATCTACATTTGATGACTCCGAAGGCGAATTCCCTGCTCTACCTTCTGCAGAAACAGACGAGGGATGGATTATTGTTCCGGGAAAAAAAACCCGGGTCGAGTATCTCTCGAAGAAATGAGAGAAAAAGAAATGCTTAAAAACGACCCGGGAAAAGACAGTTACATTAAGGCAAAATAACTTAAATCTAAATTAGATAAGAAAGTAGGAAAAAAAGAAAAAAAAGAAGGAAAAAATTCAGCCACTTCAGATAAAATCTCTACCCCCAATCCAAGTCCCCAGCCGATCACAAAACCAATAGTTTCTAAAAATTCTAATTCTCCCAAATTAATGCCCCCTCAATCACTGGCCCAATTTTAGACAAACAGTACAAGCTTATTCCTCTAAGTCCGATTAAATCGTCTATAAAAATCACTTAACCTAAACCTTCTCCCTTTGTCTCCCCATTTAATACCCCTCAAAAATACCTGCTTCACCACCAAAAAAAACCTCCCCTTCGCCTTTTCCAGCATCTCTTATGGGGTCTAGCCCCCTTCCCCCTCCACAATGGATGACATGCCCCCCTCACTCTATTACACAGAAGAGGCAGAGGAGCCCGTCTGTGGAAAGGAAAACTAAAAAAAACGCATTCCTTTCTGGGGAGGATATCTGCAAAGTGACATGCACCCAAATAGAAACAGTAAAGCATTACCACCTCTCCAATATAAATGAGCTCCTTAAATTCAATGAAGTCGGTAGTATAACCATTGAAGACCCTGCTTATTTCTCCAACGCCCCTAGAGTCCTTACAGTGGTAAGGAAGAAACCAGAAGCGAAGGCTCTATGGCAGATGCTGGAAGAGGCGGACAACACTTTCAATTTCACCGTTCCAATGGCCATCTTCAAAGATGAAGGTCTAGTCGTTTTAAGGAAAGATTGTTTTGGGAGGGTTCCCATAAGGTTACACCCCGCCCTGTATAGGATAGCGAAACTAACATATCCTTTGGATGTTGGCGGCATCTCCCATGATGGTCAAATTAATGATCAGATGGGCAATCAATCTTTTGGGAGAGCAGTCGGCATCCTGACAACTGCTATGTTCACTCTAAGGCACCCTCATGGCTCTCTTTCTAGCGAGTTTGAATGTCCGGGGCCTGAGAGCCGACGCTCGTAAATTTCGAGTCGCTACAGACCTTCAGCGCCTGGCTGGTAAGCAAGTCTTTAGATGCGTCGTGTGATCCTAGCTTCATGGATCCGGAAGGGAGACTTTGCGTTCTGGATATTACCATAAAGGAGAAGGCATTTCGGCTCATCCGGGTTTATGCGCCCAATAGCCATTCTGAGCTCGGTTCTTTCTTTCGGCAAATCGAGCAGTTCTTGAATTCTACTTCTCGGACGGTCATTTTAGCGGGAGACTGGAACGCGGTCCTGGATCCCGATTTAGATCGTAATCAACCTAGGGGTACAACACCGATCGGGATGCTAGGTTATTTCGGGACTTCCTCGATAAGTTCGATCTTATCGATAAGTACCGGAATGAATGGCCCCATGATAGGGTATGGACTTGGACGAATAGACGCGGCTCCGATTCGGTACAACTTTCGAGTTATATCGATCGGTTCTTAATTAGAAGAGTCGATGTAGGATTAGTTGAATGTCCAAGTTTTCATAATATAGTTTACTCAGACCATAGACTTGTTCGAGTCCGGGTAAACTTAGATGGACCTAAGCCTAGTTTAGCTGGGTACTGGAAGCTCAACACTTCGTTGTTCGATGTGAAGGGCTACCAGGAACAGCTATAACTAACCTTACAGCGGGAATTGACGGGGGCTGTAATTGGGAATAGGAAGTGGATTCATTTTAAGAAGGTTATTAGGTCCTTTACTGCCGATTTTAGCAGACGACTCAATCTATCCACAATGGCAGCTAAAGTGGCACTAGAGTCTAGATTAGGTCGGGAGATGGAGGTGGGGGATAGCTCAAGTGTTACTATAATTAAGGCCAAGCTGGCTTCTTTGGCTATCCAAGAACACCAGGCTTTAGTGATTACGGCTAGGTTAAAAAGAGTGCCTAACGATGCGACAAACGTGGCTGCTGAACTGCGTGCAGAGGAGCATCGACATGCATTTGATCGACATATCGCTCGTGTCTCATTGCCGGATGGGAGACTCGTGACCACAAACGAAGGTATTCTGGAGGCTTTTCGTTCTCATTTCCATGATCTTTTTATTAGAGAACCCGGTTTGTCTTTAGCCCAATTCGACCCCTATTTAGCCGGCTTTTCTCGTCTTGAGGCTACCGAAGCGGCTAGGTGCGAAGGTTGCATAACAGAGGAAGAAGTCCGGGAAGCCTTAGGGCGGGTCGGCCTTAACAGGCCTCCAGGAAGTGATGGTTTGCCCTACGAGGTGTATTTGAGGATGTCGCACATTTTTTACCCTTGCTGACAGTTTTGTTTAACTCGTGGTTTAGGAACGGGTCTATTCCCCAGTACTTGACTATGGGGTTGGTGAAATTGTTACGCCAAAGCAAAAATGGTGGGGATGGATTAGATAATTTTCGGCCCTTAACGATGCTTAATGCGGAGTTAAAGATTTTGGCCAAGATCTTAGCCAATCGTCTGCAACATGTTTTGCCTGGTCTAATTAGCCCCAAACAGACTTGTTCTGTGAAGGGTCGGACCATTCAGAATTACTTGCACTCGATACGCTTGATCATAGATAAAGTCGACACTGAAGCCACGCTGATCAATTTAGATCAGTCCAAAGCATTCAATAGGGTGGACCATCGGTACTTGGAGGTTATTTTGTCTGCAGCCGGTTTTGGCTCGCAATTCATCTTCTGGGTTCGCCTCTTGTATGCGAACCCCGGTGTTAGGGTAGAAGTGAATGGCATAGGGTCTGGTGCCTTCAGATTGTCCAGATCTCTTCGTCAGGGGTGCCCTCTTTCACCGATGCTTTATGTGCTTGTTTTGGAACCTTTCCTTAACAGGCTAATGGTGAATCCGGTCCTGCGTGGAATTACTTTGGCAGGTTCTTGCACCATGTTGAAGTACTCCGCCTATGCCGACGACTTGACTGTGCTTGTAACGAGCAATGCCGAGATTAGTGTCGTCGACAGAGAAATCAGAATGTATGAAACGGTGACATGGGCCAAAATCAACTGCGATAAGTCTATTGGCTTGCGCATTGGTGCTTGGAAGGGTGTTTCCTTGCAGAGACCCTTTGGCTGGAAAGATGGGCCTTGCAAGCTACTCGGCGTCTGGTTTGGTCCTGATCTCCAGCTGAAGAAAAATTGGTCGGACGTCCTGAAAGCGATTAGGACAGCAGCTGGTCTGTGGTCCCGTAGAAATATTTCGTTAAAGGGGAGAGCGGAGGTGTGTACTTCTCACATTTATCAGATGATCCTATATCGTCTTTCAGTGCTCCCAATCCCGTCGGATACACTGCTGGAGATGCAGCTGGCTCTGTTCAAGTTTTTGTGGCTTGGTAAGGTCCCTATGGTCCGTCGCGAGATTTGTTACCTTCATTCTTCTGAGGGCAGTCTGGGTATGCCTAGTATCGAAATTCGATGCCACACTCTTAGGCTGTTTTATCTAGACCGAATGAGTTCACAATCTGAGGAAGGAAGACACTAAGAAAGCTTTTCCGGCTTTGAGAAGTGTGCACTTGGATGAATGGGAGGCACACAGGTTACCCCGAAACGAGTGCTCCTTCTATCGCGAATGTAGACATGCGTTGAAGTTTCTTTCAAGGGTGACAGAAAGCCTCTCTGACACCCTGCTGTTGTCTCGAAAGGTATTATATCGGGTAATGGTGAGAGGGACTGTCCGAAATGATAGGCCTGAGGGGCTCGCTTTGACGAGGGAGGACCTCCCTTCAATCTGGCCTTGTGCGCCTGGGTCAAGGTGCCTTGACAATGACGAGGCATCACTGACCTGGCTGACGATTAGGAATGCACTCTGGGTAGGTAAGAGGCTTCATTGAGCACGCTTGAGTAATTCTCCGACTTGTGTCAGATGCGGCGATGAGGACGAGACCATAAGTCACGTCTTTGTTTTTTGCCGCATCGTCGTTCCGCTGATTAAGCTTGTTGCAGGCTACATGGTTCGTATTCTTAACGTATCGTCTTTTGCCCTGGAACCCATTAATGTATGCAGCAACTGGGCCCGACAATCGATAGGCAAAAATGGTTTACGTTTCTGAGCTTACTAGCGAGTATGAGAGTTATGATTTGGAAGACTAGGTGCAAGACAGTCTACGGAGTTGAGACCTTCACTTCTCTCGACCTTATTGCGATTTTCAAATATTACCTGAAGGCTCGCATTAGGGCCGAGAGGGTGAAACTCTCTTCGGTAGATTTTGGTGAAAGATGGGTGACTAGAGCACGACTATGTAGAGTGACTGGTGCTAGATTAGAGTGGTATCTGGACGTGCCTTAGGCAGAGAATATTGGGTTCAGGAAACGAACTATGCTTTAATTTTAATTTAGATTTAGACTTATATTAAGTTAGTTTCTGTTTAATTTTCTGTTGATGTTTTAGTTCAACAATTTAGCTAGTGTATGATTGATTCCATTACATGCCCCCTTTTATTTTTTGTCCTCATCCCACTCCCCTTTTTATTTTCTGCCCCACTCCCCTTCTCTCTCCAATTAGGTGACTGAGTGCCTGATTTGCCGTAGATGCAGGTCACCCTTCGATATTTTCGAAGGAGGTGGTCAGAATAAAACGTTGGGGCCTGCATCAACCACCGTTTTTCGAGTTTTCGATTTCGACCGGCAAATCGGCATCTCTGCCACATTTCAATAACGGGAGGGCTTTTACTAATATTTATTTCTTTTACATTGTATATATCATATTTTTAATTTTTAGTTCCCCCCCCCCCGTTACATATTTCTTATATGGGTTTTAAGTAGGATTTCATGGTATGAATTCTTATGGTGAGTAGAGATGGATGTATAGTATGAATGCGGTATTATGGTAAATGATGGTCATGATTGAAACTAGCTAAGTTTTTTGAAGTTAGAGATGACCGATCTTCCTCACCCCTTTTTTGGCCTTGTGCCCCATTTTGTGTACAAGTTTACGCAAATAAATATTGAGGCACATTTAGGCACTAGCACTCCCAACACTGACTTGTGTATACTTTCTCTGTTCAATACAATTCATTATTATTATCTCTAAACCTGTTGTTCTTTGATTTCATTGTTGGCACCCCTTAACGGGTCCACAACACTTATATATATATATATATATATATATATATATATATATATAAATATATATATATATATATATATATATATATGTGTGTGTGTGTGTGTATACCTATATATATATTAATACACACATATATATATATATTTATATTTATATATATTTAAATATATTTACGTATACACATATATTTAAATATATATATATATATATATATATATATATATATATATATATATATATATATATATATATATATACTACGTTCGCACTAATTTCTCTCTTGATGAATGTTTTTGAACTCTATTTGATCTATGTTCTAAGTATTATAAATTAATAAAGGAGCACGCATTACTTTATTTGAGTCGATGATTCAGAGGCGAGAAGGTGTAAGGTCGGGAATTATAATAGCACCCTAAAGCAAACAAAAAATACCTTTTAAGTTATCCATCAATCTCAGTGTTGATGTTTCGGTCTGACGATAAATCTGCCACCCTGAGGAAACATCGTAGGTGTGAATTATACGAGATAATTGTTTCGAACTAAATGTATTTTCCTCGCGCTTTTAAAGAACCGGTGATTTTCCCCACGTGCCTACCTCTTTTGTTCGATCAATATTTCATAGTATACACTTTATACTTTCATAATTGATGTTTGTTTTAATTTTTTTCTTGCAGTATAATCATAAGATGAACGGAGCAAATAGTGTAGGACAAAGTGGCAACAAGCAAATTACAACGAAAGCAATACACTATTTTTTCTCGGTGAATGATAAAATGCTGCATAACTCATGCATGTTCTTATATTAACACATTGTTATGGAATTTACCTAACAGTTACTTTAAACAAATTATATTTTAATACTTATAATATATAAGCATATTCATTCACAATTTCATTACTAATCTCTAGTAGAAATAATACATATTTTTCACATAACTAGTGCACGGTGATTACGAACAGTCACATAACAATCACTATTATTAAATGTAGTCTGTTAAATATATGAGATTCTCTCAAACTGCCTTCATAGGAAATAGCTCCTATATACTCATATATTCTGAAATACTGTAAAAAAAACAACTTTTCATTTTAATATAATTAAGTAATTACCATTAAAAATCTAGTTGTATTAGATATATTTATATAGATCTCGTAATTCATATAATTCACTGACATTGATTCCGCATTGTCTCCCTCTTAAATATATATCATAAATTAATGCGCTGAAATTTATTTAACAGGGATAAATTATTCTGGGATATCTCTTAACCAAAACTCTTATTCATTCAGCCTATTAATCCAGTTGATTAGGTAAATAATTCAGTTATAGATTAAATGTAATAATATATATATATATATATATATATATATATATATATATATATATATATATATATATATATATATATATATGTGTGTGTGTGTTTAAAAATAGGGTTAGTGATGTAACATTTCCTTTAACGTTGAAATTAATTATAGTGACATTTTCGAATCAGAGATCGGATGATAACAATGTGTCCTGGCAGTGACGTCGCAGAGAAAGGAAGTCGGTAATCTGACGTGGCGAATGAGCAGGAAAAAAAATCAATTTTTGCATAAATATGCGGAGAGATAGTTTCTTTCAACCTATGTAAATCGGGTGGTAGATGGTTGATACATGCACTTGTATACTGTAAATAAAAATAAACTCAGTAAAACTTGATTACGATACTTCATATTACAAATATTGTCAAATGCGTCATGACATATTGGCGACATGTAATGTGTAAATCAGAAATATTAGACCATTTTGAACAAGATATCTCCTCTTAAAATCCTTAAGTATCATTGAGAGTAATAGACACATGTTTTATTCATGTTTTGAAATCAAATAAAATGAAGAACAAAATATCAAATGACTTAATTAGCAAAATACACAAAGAAAAAACAGAATTACAAATCAAAAGAGAATATTAAATATCGACTAATTGATTGAGATAAATATTCTCAAATGCGGGATGATTTTTAACGAACAGAAAACGAAACAAAACGCTTAAGTACTTTAAAGTAAAGAAATAGAGAAACTAATTTTAAATTGGAAGAATAATAATTTTCGATGAAAATAGATGACAGAGAAATAGCGGGAAATGTTGATCATTGTAAAAATAAGTAACTCTACTGAAAAATGGCGATCTGAAAACGTTTTACCGACCGTGCAAAGGAACGAAATAAAGAAACCCCAAATACTGGAATATTCTGACATGAAACAATCTTAATATAGAAAGTTAAAATAATGATGTTATCGCTACTAATAGTATTACTACTGTTTAATTTTCACTTACTGATGGATGTATAAACCATTATACATCAATGACGCAGTCGTGAATCTAGCTTCTGTCTTCTTTGTGGATGCAAAAAATCGGAGGCTGATGTTTAGTTTTTTTAATGTTTATTAGAAATAGAATAACAGTACCAGGAAAACAAGAGTGAGGAGTAACTTCCGTAAGCGTGAAGAGAGCAATACATACAGATAGATAGACGGATCCCGCTAAACTTAGTTACATTGACACCCCGAATACTTACTTATTTTCTGATTTAAGTTACGCCAGCAAAATACAGTAAAATGTCCGCCAGAATGCAGGTTCTTGTGTAGACTTGCGTTCTCGGGTAACCTCTGACCTTTAAAGTATCACTCAAACTATTTTTTTCAAACAACATGGCTCGTTGTATAACACTATTGTTAAGAATGGCGCATTACTTTTACTATTTCAAATAGCAATGTACATACTTCCGTTTGAACTGTTTGAATTGGAAAAAAAAGCTTTAAGAACACGCGAGCTATGGTAAAATAGAATATACTAAAATACTTATTCGTTAACTTTAGATACGTTTTTATTCGATGTGTCAACTATTTGACAAATATATATATATATATATATATATATATTATATTATATTATATATAAATATATATATATATATATATATATATATATTATATTTTCTCGCAATTTCTACAAAAATAATCTATTCATTAAAATAAATGTTTCAGATTTGTTTACCCCAAGCAAGGCATATTTCCACTGAGACCAAATGAATTACTGTGATTAGGGGCCATATATATAGAGTGCGCTTTAAGTGGGAAGTTGTGCAGCAAGATGTTTGTACACATTACATTGTCAATATTGGTATAGATTTTGACAGCAATGTCCTGCACTCGCTGTCTGTGCTGGGTATTAACAAGAACTACGACGTTTAACTCTAAGTTTGGAAATATTTTTTTTATTTAAATATACCTAAATATGGTGACATTTGTTTCGGAATTAAGCGACGTCTTCATTTACTACTGGGAAAAGTCGGGATAGTTTGCTAGTAGAAAATATTCCTGCCAATTTTCATGCCTGAGTTAGTATATGAAATATTAAAAAAATATTAGCTCTATAACATTATACGTGTTCTCGCAAGTGCAAATCGAGAATACACGTTGATTGTGCCATAATTGATCAAACATCTCTTCTGCAATCAATATTTTAAATATTTTAAATACTTTTATTCACCCAAAATAATACACATTAAAACTAAGATATAAGTGTCAACTGTGATTAGAGCAACATTTACAGGAGCATCTTAATTAGGTAGTTGTGCAACAATATTTTTGTCAACATCTCATTTAAAGTGCCTAATGTATGTACGATCGGGAAACAGGGAGCAGGGTGGAAATTCTCAAGGCAAGCCGGCCAAAGAAAGTAACTATTTGAATAGAAAGTGTTCATGTATCTTGAGAGTTTTACAGTGAAGGGGTGAGAGTTTGCTGCTAGTAGGGTTGGTCGGGGTATTAACTTTGGGCGGGCAGTAAGTTCGTCGAAGCATATTCTGTGGGATACTTGTAAAATAAGCACAAGGATGCAACGTTGCAGCGATGGAACAGAGGCTGGGGCTTGGTAGAAAGCGCGGGACATAGTAGATTAGTGACTCCCTTTTGCACATTGTACCACACGGAGATACTAGTGGTTGCTGCACGAGGTAATGTCACAACAATAATCCATGCATCAGCAAATGCTGGCTTTATAGGTTAGTGGCAGGTGTGAGTTTTGTACTCCAGTAGAGGGATTCCACCTTCTTTTCAGCAGACATGGCAGTATATTCTATGTATTTATTCAAATTCATCTTGCCTGTTGATTATAGACCGATGAGTGTGGGCGTTTTACTCCCCGGAAGCATGTTATCACTCATAGAAAACAGTGGTTAGAAAGATATTTTTTTTATAATTGTTAAAGGAAAAAAAGAGTTACTTGGGTAGCATTCAATGCATCCATCTATTTTTGGAAACATTATAATGCAGATACACTGACCCCCATACTAATGACGTTCGTTGTTATTATCGAAAATGCCATGATTGTTGTCAAGATGTAAAAATATTTGAGGTAAGATTAGTAGATTACGCAAAATATAGGGTAGCGAATAGAAATGAAGTGGACGAGATTCGGTCGCATCAAGATGTGTGTGTTTTAACAGAGTGTGCTTTAGGGAATTTGCTAGCTAAATTAATAAATAACCATTTATGTTTTTCTTTTGAATCGAATGTGTAAAAATAAACACAGATTTTTATAAATGCAGTAACCGATCTGAAACGAGATTTGCTTATTTCATTTAGACAAGCGATGGTGTGCTGTGCTCTCCAAAAGATGTTGATTAAGATAGAGAAATGAGCGTAAACTCATTTTTAGTGCAGATCTTCATTTTGTCTCGCCTGCTGGAGAACACAAACGTCGAAATGACTGGCTGATCGACTTCCGAAAAAGGATACCAAGTAACTGTTGATTTTACGTTTCATGTAACGTGTAATCTTGGCGAATTAAAAGCGAATCTTCACACCGACGATAATGGTTATGTGACAAATATCCATGCGAGATAACATCACGCATTAATATTAGAACCTACATTAAATACAACGTCTACGTTACACACCTATGTAGAATCTTTTTGAGTAAAAAAATAAGAAGCGACGTTAAATATATGTCTTTTGGGTGTCCATAAAGAAAAACAATGTGGAGCTGTTACAGCCTAAATTGTGGTTTGCCTAATTTTTAGAAGGGGCGATCGATATTCTGGTTACTTCATCTAAATACAGTCACGGTGTCTGTCGTGCTAGCTGATGACAACAAAGGAGCACACATCTGCCTTGGTGATAAAGTAGAAAAATTAAACAAAAATGTCTTCAACGATTACCCACAAGTACCAATAGTCATGAAAATGATTAAATAAGCCTAAACAGCTGATTGTAGAAGCTACATTTTTTGTCTAGTATATATAAAAACAGACACTGAGCATACGTTCTTTTAAAAAGTAATTTAAGCGTTTACAGGATATTTGGATGGATGCTGGAAATGTGTTCATGTTAGAATCCTGTTTCTCACAAGAGAAAAGAAGACAATGTCGTCATTCCTTCTGTGCAATTGGCAAATACGAAGGAAATCCGTAAATCCGTTCTAAGTACACAAGAAAAAGAAAAGGCGAATGAAATAGAAAGATAAAAGGAAATGGTCCAATAAAGCTGCTCCTATTGGCTTCCAACGCCTCATTACATCTGTTTTCACAATCGACTTAATTGCTTCGCGATAACGTTAAGCGCATTTCCCGTGTGCACTGGCGTACAACTCACAATTATCTCCTTTCTTCATCATGCGGTTTTAAAAAATATAATCAAACAGCTATATGTTTATTTTTAATCGAGATTCTTTGTTTGTTTATACTTTCTTAATAACTTCAGATTTTAAATTTGTTTTTATTTTTTACTTCCGGAACTAAACAAATGTGCACTTACTTTACACACACACACATACATATATATATATATATATATATATATATATATATATATATATATATATATATATATATATATATATATAACTTGTTCCGGGGTTTCAAATTCTGCGACCGGCTTAAATAATTAGTGGAAGTAAAGTAAGTGGCGACAAGCATTTTGATTTATTAGAATAACGTTAATGTATGTCTAAGTGAAGTGGTGAAGAGAATAATTGTGGTAAGCTGGAGAGAGCATATAACACCCAAGGAAGGCCATGGGCGAACTAAAGCACAGGTAATTTTTAAGAAAAAGAACAACAACAAAAATAAGTAAGGGATAAGAAAAACGGTCAAGAGAGAGAACATAAGAAGAAAGACTAAAAAGAGAGTGAAAAGAAAAGGGCGGCTTTAAGTAAACAGAATAGACGGTTATATTACGACTAACCCCCCACCCCACCACTTAATATTGCTAGATTATATTTAGAAATAATATATTCTTCTTTAAAACGACAGTTTTTGATACATCACAATATAAGTTACCATTAAAAACATATAAGTAAAATGTTAATATATAATTAAATAATGTAACAATTCAATAATTAAGTTGTACTACAATTAAACTACATTTCATGTAGTATCTGTTAATAAAATTCATAATATTATTTGAATCATTCATAGGAAGATGTCTCCTCTTTTTACTATTATTTTACTACAGAAATATAGTTTTATTTATAAGTCCACCGCCAAAAACTCCAGCAAATTAGTAAGATTTAATAACAATTCTTGTTAGTTAGGGAAATTATATTATTTTGATTATTCCGACTACTGTTCTTATCTTCGATGTTATTCTCACAATGTTTCGCTCAGTGTAACCTCCGACGTTTTTAAGTTGCGTCTTGTCTGATAAAGTGCTAAGTAATACTCTTTCTTAAATGACAGTCTTTGGAAGGTTCAATCCTTAGTAGAAGTAATGATATTAAAAATATAATTAAATAGATAGTTAAGATTTCTACCTGATCAAGTCTGACAGAACGAGGACGATCTAAACTCGTATATTGAATAAACAGTTCAGTTCTAATTTCCGTACAGATTCCCCAGTTAAACTAGATGCATTTGAAGAAGGTTGATGAGTACATCGGCCGAGAAATGATGAGGATAACATCTAAGTTTAGAACAGTAGTCCGAATTATCTAAATAATACAAATGATAAATCCGCATCTTAAAAGATCCTAAACAGATAGAAATAAATATATACATTGAATATTCGAGAATGAACTAACTGATGTTAGTGTTTAAGATTAGTTATTCCATTCTCAAATAGTTAATAAGTGCATTTTCAATTTAAATAAAAAATGAAAATATCTCTTTCAAATGCCTGTCAACTGTTAGCGTAAAACATGTGAGTTTGAACTCATGCCTCGTTTCCAATTAAAATGAAAGTAGGAAGAAAAAACTAGTTGCTATTTGCAACATAATCGCTTGGTTCGTTTTATAAATGAACATTTTAATGAAAACCGAAAATAGTAGATACTTCCTATTAGTTTATTCATTTATGTGTGAATGTATTTATTTATTTCTATTAATTTAATTATTCGTACATAATTAATTAATCAGTAATTATTAAATTATGTTTGAGCATATAAGCATATGTATGTGTATATATATATACATATATATATATGTGTGTGTGTGTGTGTGTTAGAAAGAGATAGAAATTAATATCTACTTGTTATTGAATTATTTGTGAATTTATTTATTCCTACTTTGTTAATTATTTGTGTATTAGTAATTATTCGATAATTATTATTTTATGAGCTTATACATATGTGCATATGAAATATGTATATATCAGTTTAAGAGATATATAAATAATATATATCGGTGTATTTATTTATATGTTTATGTATTTATTGATTCTCATGTATGTAATTATTTGTTTCATTAATATATAACTAATAATTAAATTATATTTGTGCAAAAAAGTATATGAATATGTCATATGTATATATATATATATATATATATATAAGTGTGAGTGTGTATGTGTGTGAAAGAAAGAAATGCAAAATAATATATTCTAGTTTAATGTTGACGCAACTTCAATTATGTTTCAGCAAGCAATATGCTTCGCCAGGACCGAAAGATAATAATGAAAATATCAATCTTTCCAAAGGAATAAATGAGAGATTTGCGACAATAATTTCCGTCACAAACGCCGTATCTGTTGATACGTTTAAGATACACCTCAGGCTTTTTGCAACATAAAACATGATGTTTATTAGAGGTGGCCGTTAAATTCCCCCCACCAAAGTCAACAGAAGACTACCCTGTTTTACCTGACCTTTCCAAACTCGACGAAAAAGAGGAAAATGACGAAGATGAGGAAAATGAATGTGTCTTGGTGACAGGGAAAAAATGCCCGGTTGCGAATCCTTGGAAATAAAGAGAAGAAGCCATGCTAGCCAATGATCCAGACAAAAACAAATACAATGAAGTAAAGAAACTAAAGAAAAAGCTAGACCATGAAAAAAACCCTTTAAACCCGCAGTCTCCCATAAAAACTCCCGCTCCTAAGCCGGGTCCGAGTAACCCCCCCCCCTCTAAAGAAACGAAAAAAATCCAGATCAGCTCGCCCTCCCAAGCAAAAACAACGCTCGGCACCAAATAAAATGCCTCCTCCAGTTACTGGTCCCCTAAAAGATAGTGCTTATAAACTAATCCCGCTCAGCCTTGTAAAAAAACTCCCAAACCTTCTCCCAAACCTTCCCCGTTGGTCTCGCCTAGAGCACCCCTACAAACACTCCCCCTGCATCCCCTATGAAAACCTATTCGCCTGCCTCACCCTCAGCTTAAAGTGGTTGTACCCCTTCCAACACGTCGATGGATGATATGCCACCTCCATCATCCCTACTCCTAAAAAAAGGCCGAGGAGTCCATCCCTGGACAAAAGTAGAAAAAAGCGGCGCTATTACATGGTACTGAGTTATGCATAGCAACCGGAATTCAGAAAAGCGCCGCCAAAAATCACAGAATGCCAGAAATGAAAAATTATTTGAATTCAAAGAAGTAGATGGCAAATCCATTGAAGACCCTCGAAACTTCCCCAACGCAGTGAGAGTGCTCACAGTCATCCGAAAAAAATCGGAGGCTAAGGCACTTTGGCAGTTACTGGGTGAGGCAAACGACTCTTTTGATTTGGAAAAACCTATGGCTATACTGAAAAGTTATTTTTTAAATTGCTTAAGTAAAGATTGTGTTGGGTGGGCCCCTGTTAAATTGCACCCATCCCTGTACCATATAGCCAAACTAATATTTTGTTTGGATGTTTGCAGCATCTCCGATACCGGAAAGATTAATGAACAAATGGGTGTGCATTCTTTTCGGGGAGCCGTCGGTATCCTGACTTCGTCAATGTTCGTTTCTGGAACCCCACCCTAGGGTATTTTCAATGGCTCTCTTTCTAGCAAGTGTGAATGTCCGGGGGCTGATGGCCCACTTACGTAAATTTCGTATTGCGTTGGACCTTCAGCAGCTTGGAGTGAATGTATTTTGTATTCAGGAAACCCACTTGGTTTCAGGTGACGATTTGGGTGCGTTGGCTAAGCGTTTTCACGTTTATTCAGCGTACTTTGATTCTCGCTCAAGAGGTGTATCCTGGCTGGTAAGTAAATCATTAGATGCGTCGTGTGACCCTTGCTTCATGGATCCGGAAGGAAGGATATGTGTTTTGGATGTTACCATAAAGGATAACGCATTTCGGCTTATCGGGGTTTATGCGCCCAATCGCCGCAATGAGCGTGCTCCCTTTTTGCAACGGATCGATCAATTCATGAATACATCTCGGACGGTTATTTTAGCAGGGGACTGGAACACGGTCTTGGACCCTGATTTAGATCGTGACATGGATAGGGGAACTAATGATGATTGGGATGCTAGAGTATTTCTCGAATTCCTCGATAGGTTCGATCTTATCGATACATTCTGGTATTAGAAGCCCCTTGATAGAGTATGGACTTGGATAGCTAGGCGCGGCTCCAGTTCGGGACAGCTCTCGAGTTATCTCGACCGGTTCCTTATTAGGAGACTCAACGTAGAATTATTACAATAATCCAAGTTTTCATAATATAGTTTACTTGGATCACAGACTCGTTCAGGTTCGAGTAAACTTAGATAGATCTAAGCCTAAATTAGCGGGTTACTGAAAGCTCAACACTTCGTTGTTCGAGGTGAGGGGCTTCCAAAGAACAATAGCGGGAAATGACGGGGGCTATCATTGGGAATAGGAGGTGGAATAGTCTTAAGGATTTAATTAGGTCCTTTGCTGCCGATTTTAGCAAACGACTCAATCTAACAACTAGGGCAGTTAAAGTGACACTAGAATCTAGATTAGATCGGGCGGTGGAGGTGGGTGATAGCGTAACAGTTACAATAATTAAGGCAAAGCTGGCGTCCTTGACTACTCAGGAACACCAAGCATTAGTAATTTGAGCTAGGTTAAAAAGATTGCCCATGGAAACATCAAATATGGCCGCTGAATTGCGCGCAGAAGAACGTAGACAAGCTATCGATCGACATATCACCCGTGCCTCATAGCCTGATGGGCGTCTTGTGACTACAAACGAAGATATTCTGGAGGCGTTTCGTTCTCATTTCCAGCATCTCTTTACCAGGGAGCCCGGTGTGTCATTAGCACAATTCGACCCCTATTTAACCGACTTTACTCGTCTCGAGGCGACCGAAGCGTTTAGGTGCGAAGGTTGTATAACAGAGGATGAAGTTCGGGAAGCCTTAAAGCAGGTCGGCCTTAACAAGTCCCCCGGGATCAATAGTTTGCCCTACGAGGTGTATTTGAGGTTGTCGCCCTTTTTTGTTCCCTTTCTGACTGCTTTATTTAACTAATGGTTTAGGAATGGGTCTATCCCCCAGCACTTGCCCATAGGTATTGTGAAGCTGTTACGTAAAAGCAAAACTGGTGGGGATGGGTTAGATAATTTTCGGCCCTTAACGATGCTGAATGCAGAGTTAAAGATTTTGGCCAAGATCTTAGCCAATCGACTGCAGCTTGTCTTGGCTCGTCTCATAAGCCCGGAAAAGACTTATGCTGTAAAGGGCAGGACGATTCAAGATAATTTGCACTCGATACGTTTGATCTTACATAAAGTTGACACTGAAGCCGCGCTGATCAATTTAGATCAGTCCAAAGCATTCGATAGGGGGGACCATCGTTACTTGAAGGCTGTTTTGTCTGCGGCCGGTTTTGGCCCGCAATTTCGCTCCTGGATTCGCCTCTTGTATGCGAACCCCGCGGTACTAGTCGAGGTGTATGGTATGAGGTCTAGGCCCTTCAGTGTATCCAGATCTCTTCGTCAGGGATGTCCATTATCACCGATGCTCTATGTACTTGTGTTGGAGCCCTTCCTTCACAGGCTAAGGGTAACTCCACCCCTTAATAAGATTACATCGCCTGGTGGTTGTACCAGATTGAAGTACTCTGCTTTTGCCGACGATTTGAATGTGCTTGTAACGAGCAGTGCCGAGATAAGCATCGTCGAGAGAGAAATCAGACTGTATGAAACGATAACAGAGGCCAAAATTAACTGCGACAAGTCTATTGGCTTGCGAATCGGCGCCGTGAATGGGTGTTCCCTTGCAGGGGCCCTTCAGCTGGAGAGACGGACCTTGCAAGCTACTCGGCGTTTGGTTCGGTTCTGATCTTGTGCTGGAGAAAAATTGGTCGGAAGTATTGAAAGCGATTCGGAGCGCAGCTAGTCTGTAGACCCGTAGAAATCTTTCACTAAAAGGGAGATCGGAAGTGTGTTGCTCACACATCTACGCGATCATCCTATACCGTCTATCGATACTCCCACTCCCGTCGGATACGCTGCTGGAAATGCTGCGGGTTCTTCTCAAGTTCTTATGGCTTGGTAAGGCCCCTGTGGTCCGTCGCGATATTTATTATCTCCATCCGTCTGAAGGCGGTCTAGGTATGCCATGTATAGAAATCCGTCAGCACACCTTGAGGCTATTCTACCTAGATCGAATGAGGTCACAAACTGACGGAAGCGATGTCTTCTGGATAAAAGACACTAAGAAACCATTCCCTGCTTTTAAAAGTGTGCACTTGGACGAGGGGGCACACAGTTTGCCCCGAGGGTGAAAAAAAGCCTCTCTGACGTCCTGCTGATGTCCCGAAAGGCAATATATCGGGTCATGGTGAGGGGAACCTTTCAAGATGTTAGGATTGAGGGGCTCGGTTTTTCGAGGGGTAGCTACGCTCATCTGGCCTTAGGCGTCTGGGTTAAGGTGCTTTGATAATGACGAGGCATCGTTGATCTGGCTGATGATAAGAAATGCCCTCTGGGTCCGGAAGAGGCTTCATTCAGCTCGTTTGGCAAATTCGCCGACTTGTCTTAGGTGCGGTGACGAGGACGAGACCTTGGTTCACGCCTTCGTTACTTACCGTATAGTCGTGCCACTGAGTAGGCTTTTTGGATTCATGGTTCGCATTCTTGACGTATCTTCTTTCAACCAGGAACCAATCAATGTATGTAGTAACTGGGCTCCGACAAATGATAAGATGAAACGATTTTTATTTTTAAGTTTACTAGCAGTCATGAGAGATACGATATGGAAGACTCAAATGCAGACAGACTACGGAGCTGAGACCTACGCACCTCTCGACCTTATTGCCATTTAAAAATATTATCTTAAAGCCGGCATTAGGGCCGAGAGAGTGAGACTCTCTTCGGCAGATTTTGGTAAAAGGTGGGTGCGTGGTGCAAGACTGTGTACAGTGACTGGTGCTAGAATAGAGTGGTATTTAGACGTACCTTAGGTAGAGGATTTTGGGTTGCAAAACCGAACATTGACTTTTTAAATTAAGACTAGGACAGTTTTTTTGTTATTATAAGTTTAATAACTTAGCTAGCGTGTGAATGATTTCATTATGGCCCCCCTTTTTTCTAGCCCGTCCCCACCTAGGTGACAGAGCACTTGATTTGTCAGGATGCAGGTCACCCTTCGGAATTTTGGAAGGAAGTGTTGTTAATAAAGCGTTAGGGCCTGCATCACACCTTTTTTCGAGTTTTTCGTTTCGACTGGCAAATCTGCGCAGCTGCCACAGTTTAGTACCGGGGGCCTTTTACTAATTTTTTTTTCTCATTGTATATATTCTCATTTTTTGTACATAGTGTTTTATCATGACCCACCCCCGTTGCATATTTGTAAATATGGGTTTTAAGTAGGTTATTAATGGAGTGATCTCTTTTGGTGAGTGGAGATGGATGTACAGGATAAATGTGTTATTTTGGTGAATGATGGTCCTGCATGGAACTAGCTCGGTCTGAAAGTGAGAAACTCCTTTCTCTGGACTTGTGCCGAATTTTGTATGATTGTTTTAATTGTGCAAATAAATATTTAGTACATTACGACACTAGCACTGCCAACACTGACTTGTGTATACTTTCTCTGTTCAATACAATTAATTATTATTATCTCTAAACCTGTTGTTCTTTTATTTCATTGTTGGTACCCCTAAACGGGTCGACAACAACTGGCGACGAGTTATTCGTAAAGGACTTCGTTGGAAACACCTTGGACCTTGCAACCTGTGACTGATAAACCAGTGTCTACAACACGGTCAACCTTCGAAAAAAATTCTACCCGTTTGAAAAAAAAAACCCTGTGCTTTACAATTTTCGGGAAGATATTGGAAATATCGAATACATTCAAATTTGGGACGAGTCTGCCTTACAAGAAATAACCAGTTTAAACAATTACTGGACGGAAAAAAAGTAAGACATATTTTGTTATTTGTGTTCTTCGTGTTTCAATACGGGATTTTACCTCGTGCAACAAATGAAATTGGAATATCATGTGCTTATAAAACTGAAAGGTTTGAAAAAAAGAAACTCCATACTACAAAAAACCTTTTTTGTGTCTGATTTAGTCAAATGTATTTTGCGAACAGGCTTGTTACTGTAAAATAGTATAGTCGAAAAACAATCTGACAAGTAAAACCAAGTTACTTTCTTGAATAACTAGTCAATTTTTAATATAGCGGTAAAAGCCATTACTTGCTATTTTGCATTTTCAGCCTACACTGAAAGGCAAACGGACTTATTGGAAAAAAATAGTTCCAGATCGGAACAAAAATACAAATAATTTATTAAATTAATTACCCAATAAGCCGGATTAATAAAATCGTTTTTTTTCTCAAAGAACTTTGAAAAATAAAATTAGCAAGTGCCGGTCGAATTCGAGACCCGAATGGCGCAGTGATGAGAAGGGGTTGAGTGTGTTATTAAACAGTAAGCATTTGAAAAGAAAAAAATTGTGAAGGACTATTTGTGTCTCTAATTTTTTTTCAAGAAGTATTTTTTCAGAAGTAGTGAATGACTATTTGACGTTGTTTTTAGTGCTTTTCAAGAAAGTATTTCTTTAATCATGGAATATTTCTCGAAACAGATATTGGAGATGATTAAAGTTCAATCAGAACAACAGAAGGCAAACTATGAAAACATCTTGCTCAACAGAAGGCAAACGATGAAAAACATATTGCTCTACAGAAGGAATTTCAGTCGCAGCGAATGAGTTTGTTGAAATATTTTGAGGAAAAGAATTATGCACAATAGCGAGAAGGTAGAAAATGTTTAGACGAACAATTGATTGGGATAAAAAAATTACAATTAGAGCAACAGACTCAATCAGAGAGAAAATTTTAACAGCTGGCACAAGCATGGATAAATACGATGAATGACGACCGCGATGCGTTCAACCAAAATGCAATATGGTCAGCTATAGAAACTTTCAACTATGTGCCTGAAGAGGACCTAAACTTCGAATCATGTTACCGTCGATATCAGGATTTTTTCGACATTGATTGTAGCACATGGTCGGAAAGGAAAAAGGTTCGTTTAGTTCTTCGTAGACTAGGTACGGCAGAGCATACACAATTTGTCGATTATATTCTGCCAAAGTAAACCGGCGAACTATCTTTCAATGAAACTATTAAAATGTTAATGGAACTATATTGCCCCAAAACAAGTTTATTCCACAAAAAGGTGCAAATGCATGAACTAACGCGAAAAGAAAGCCAGGATTACTTAACGTTTGCTACGATCGTCAATAAACATTGTGACGACTTTAAGTTATCATCCTTGACAGCGGACAATTTCAAAGTATTAATATTTGTTCGAGGGCTCGTCTCGTAAACGATGTAGAGTTAAGTAGACGTGCATTAAGCAAACTTGAAACCGAGCCAGATTAAACATTGCAACAACTGGCCGAAAGCTGTCAACGACATATTTCCAGGAAAAAGGAAGCAAAAGAAACAGAGGAAGCAGCAATTTCTAATATTAAAAATGTTCGTCGTTTTTCAAAAAAATTATACTCTTCGAATTAAAGAAGGATTTGCCTCAAAGGGCGGATGAAAAATTGCCAAACCACCTTTGTTGGGGTTGCGGGGACCTACATTGGTACCAGAAGTGTCCTTTTAAACGAAAAATGGTAACTAATGCTATTAAATTGGACACAAAGCCTCACATTGCAGAAGTAACACTAGAAAAAAAAGTTACATAAAACAACTAGAATTGATGGTGGAAACCTAAACATACGAAAGTATTTTACGGTAAAAATGAACAATCAAGATGTTAAACTACAGCTTGATTCAGGGTCTGACCTATCAATTATTAATATTAATACCTGGTAAAAGATCGGCAGACCGACTATGCTACGCACAAATTAAGTGGCTCGATCGGTAACCGGAGAAAGAATACATTTTGAAGGGGAACTCATTTCAAAAGTGACACTAAAAAATAAGACATTAAATTTACGCATGTTCGTAATGAAAAATACAGGAAATGTGTTCGGTACAGATTAGATTCAGCAATACCAGCTCTGGGATTTGCCGATAAGCGCCTATTTTCAACGAACAGATAACCTTTCTGCTGAAGCAGAAAAATTGCAGAAGGATTTGGAAGAGTCATTCCCCAAGGTGTTTTCTAATGAATTAAGACGCTGTACTAAAATGAAGGCGAGGTTTGAACTAATTGAAAATAAGAATCCTGTTTTTAAGAGAAAACGAAGTGTACCATTTGTCTCACTTGAAAAAAATAATGCAGAAATAGACTGTTTGGTGGAGAAAGGTATTTTAACACCAGTTGACTACTCGGAATGGGCGGCCCTAACCGTCTACGTGAAGAAAAAATCTAGAGAGATCAGAGTGTGTGCCGATCTCTTAACCGGTTTGAACGATGCGCTGAAATATCATCACTATCCTCTACCGACTCCAGAAGAGGTTTTCACAAAATTAAACGGGGGAAAACTCTTCTAAAAAATTGACTTGAGTGAAGCCTATCTGCAAATACCTGTAGAAGAGGATAGCTCTAAGCTTTTCTGTATTTCGAAAAACAGTGGACTACTAAAGTTCAATCGTCTCCCTTTCGGAAGTGGCCCTGTCGACTACGTCGGGGAGCACCCTGAGCACGTAAACAAAGTATTCGAAAGGATAAGCGATTTTTGTTTTACACTCAATGTGTCAAAGTGTGAATTCTTTTTAGAAGAGATCAAATACTTGGGCATTTCATTCATAAGAATTGAAGACGTCCCGACCCAGAAAGATCTATAGCCATCAAGAATATGCCCGAACCGAACAACGTTACCCAACTTCAAAGCTTCCTGGGTCTCGCAAACTATTACGAAAAATTCATTCCCAGTATGCACAAATGGCGAGCCCTCTTAAATGAGTTGCTTAAGAAAGATAGTAAATGGTAATGGTCCACCGACTGTCAATCTGCATTCGACAACCTAAAAACGAAGTTAACTTCAGAATTATTTCTTACTCATTTTAATCCAGAGCTAAAAACTATTGTTGCAAGTGACGCCAGCTCCTACAGCATTAGGGCGTGCATTTTGAATAAAATACCGGATGGCTCGATGAAACCCATTGTGTACGCTTCAAGTACTTTACTTACTGCAGAGAAAAAATACTCGCAGATTGAAAAAGAAGCGTTGGGTATTGTGTTCGCAATGACCAAATTTCACAGGTATCTACACGGCCGTAATTTTATCCTACAAACAGACCATAAGCCACTTATCACCATCTTTGGATCAAAAAAAGCTTGCCAACTTACTCAACAAACCGTCTACAGAGATGGGGTACAATTCTGTTAAATTATGACTTTGAGATGGAATTTTTACCGTCAAAAAGACTAGGACACGTAGATGGTTTATCGCGGCTAATCGCAAAGTACACGGAACCGCTCGAGGATACAGTTATAGCATCTCTTCGGTCTGAATATGACTATAGTAAAGTACTGTTTAACACAATAAAAGAGCTGCCAGTAACACTTGGCGATATACAAAAAGAGGCAAAAGAAGATCATTTTATTATCGAAATTAAGTATAAATTACAAACAGACGATGAGCAAACGGCAGAAACTTTTTCAGTCTGTTGCGACACATTATTATACCGGGAGCCAGTAGTAATCCCAGCTACGCTACAAAAAAAATCCTGAAGTATTTTTATGAGGGGCATCCCGGAGCGACACGCATGAAGAGCCTAATGAGATCTTATGTGTATTGGAAAACAATGGACAGGGACATAGAGACGAAGGTGAAGGCTGTGCGGGCTGCGCGTCTGCAGCGACAGCACCACCTATTCAGTACTGTCCATGGCCAAAGGCAGAGCAACCATGGTCCGTGGTTCACGTAGATTTCACTGGGCCATTGGAAGGCTTCTACTATTTAATTATAGTCGACAGCTACTCAAAATGGCCAGAAGTTGTTAGATGTAAAAACCCAACAACGGATGTCACGATATGCGCGTTGCATGAACTGTTTGCCCGATTCGGAGTGGTGGACATTGTTGTATCGGACAACGGTACACAATTTACTTCACGAGAGTTCAAAGAATTTTGTGAAGACTTTCAAATTAAACATATCACCACTCCAACTTACCATCCGAGGTAAAATGGACAAGCAGAAAAATTCGTTGATACCTTTATGAGAGCGCTGAAAAAATCGACGGGCACGCCGAGAGAAAAGGCACTCCAGCAGTTCCTTCAAGTGTATAGAATTACACCCAAATAAAACACACCAGCCCAGAGACCTCCGGTGGAAGTAATGTTTGGAAGAAAAATAAAGTCGGTATTCGACAAACTTTTACTAAAAAAGGTGAAACCGACCAACATTACGGCCCCAAAGAAGAGGTACGAGGATGGAGAGAAGGTGTTCTTCCAGGAACACCATAGAAACAAAACCGTTTGGGAAGCGGGAAAGGTACAAAAAAGATTGGGGCGGATGGGGTACATTGTAGAGGGTCCTAGGGGCACCTTTAAAAAACACATTAACCAAATGCGTCGTCGCATGTCGGACGACCCAGGGGAAGGCCCATCGGATCAGAGTGAGACCATCATGGAAAATCTATACGACACATTTGAGCTGCCAACACCAAAAACGCCTCCGGAACAGAGACGTTCATCAAGAAAACGTAAATTAACCGGAAGTTTCGAGGTCAATCCTAAGAAAAAGATATACCTTGAGATTCCGGGAGAATGGGTTTCGGAAGGAGGGTGTTGTGGGTGAACCTACCTACCCTTTAGTAATAACTAAATGGTAGCAACCTGCTACAATAAATACCGGTTTTCGCCGGGAGAACATTTGTATTACATTTAGACACTAGCACTGCCAACACTGACTTGTGTATATTTTCTCTGTTCAATACAATTCATTATTATTATCTCTAAACCTGTTGTTCTTTCATTTCATTGTTGGTACCCCTAAACGGGTCCATAACACACACACACACACACACACAGATATATATATATATATATATATATATATATGCTGATAAAAACACTTACCAACTCAAGTTATCTGAGCATAGCTATATTTACTTTCTCTATGATTCTTTCCCAGACTCATGAGATAGTTTCTATTTCTTTGAATCATACTGAATTAACGTCAATCTTAAACGAGATAGAAAAAAGATGACGTTAAGCTTCAGAAAAGTATGTTAAATAGAAAGAAAAAAGAATCGAGATGCTATTTTTCCAGTTACTGATTTCTAGCGTGCTTAACGATTTTCCTCTTCACTGTTCGAGATGATCTCTGTTTACTCGGGAATTCAGCGTAACATTTTCAAATCCTCATAAGGGACAGAGGTATTTACCTATTCATACTGACATTGCTACATAATGCAAATTGCGCTAAAGCAATGGAAGCGGATAATTATTTCTCAAGTATGTATTATTATAACGCATTTCAGACGGTAACCATCAATAGTAAAAGCTTACTCCAAGAAAAGAAAATTATTTTTGTTTGTGCCAACATGTCCCTTAATATATACGCATGCTAGTAAATGCTTTTAAAATATAAAATATTAACTTGAATTATTTTTTAAAAAATATTTGTACTGAGACTTTTCATTCAGATACCGATATCACATCACAAAGATCGACTTCAACAAAAAAAGTAACTCAACACATGTAGAAAAACACGTCTTTTTACACTGAGCGAGAGGTATATTGTCCAAAAAATAAAGAACGAAATAAGATTTATGTTTAGGTTTAGAAAGAGAGAGAGAGAGAGAGAGAGAGAGAGAGAGACGGAGAGAGACAACGAGACCGACCCTTGGATGAAATTTTTATATATATATATATATATATATATATATATATATATATATATATATATATATATATATATACACTGTAAATCCGACGATTACACGACGAATAATGAAATAAATAAATAACATAGCCACACTTAAATACAATCTCAATTTTTAAAATAATATAGACACATACATACTTACTATAACTTAACAGAACACAATATTTTAAATACAAAATTGCCCCGTCATCATTTTTATTTACAAGATCAAGGTAAACACTAACAGTCTTGCAGAAAGCTCATACACAACTATTATATGTAAATAAAAATAATTAAATATGCACACTTTCTTTTAAATAACAGCCTCTTAACTCATTTTAAAATGTAAACATATATTAGCCGACAATCCCCCCTCGCCCGCCAAAAAACATGATCGTTGAATGTTTACCCTAGTAATACCGCGCACATGGGCGGCTTTATTTCAGTGTTTCATCACTCTAGTCATCACCGACTAATGACACAAGGTGTTTCAATTGACTTATAATAATTACAAAATTATAAAACAAACAACGATATCGTTTCATGCTTACTTTGTCAAAATATATATTTAGAAGCATACGTATGATATTAAAATAATGTCTCTTTCTATGGGAAGAATTTGAATACAAATGGCGATAAATATTATTTCTTGAAACTGAGAAAAAATACCTGCCTGTAAATCTAAACATTGTGTTCGAGAAAAACAATTTTCACTTTTTTTTTCATTTGTTACCATTTAACTATAAAAATACGAACAGTTCTAATCTTTGATTGAACAATAAACATATATTTTAAGTGAAAGCGTATTTTGGCGAAATCAGATAAATACATTTCATCTTTATGAACTATATTTCTACTTAAAATAACATAACATTGCTAAAAAAGAAGACAGTTGTAATGAAAAAGTGTAGACTGTACAGAGGTCTTTTCGAAAGTGTTATATTGGAGAACTCCTGCCCCCATCTACATATCCTATTTCTCAACAATATTTTCAAAAACTGTATTCTGATGTGAACATTTTATCGAATGGGAAAATACTTTTGATTTATAATACAAAATGTACGGGTTTATTTTCTTGTATTTTCTCAGTCTTTCTAATGATTCACATATTGACTCTTAAGTTTCCACACAATAGAATCGTTTTCAATATGCAAACGAATGTCTTTCTTAACACTCCAACTTGAATCATGCATATTTTTTGCAAAGTGGTAAGATTCTCATTTCGCCATGGATTTTGGGGGCGTTTGTTCGTGTTGTTTTGGCCTTCGCGCAGTCTTTAGAGACAATGGATACCCCCTTTAAAGGGGTCGGCACTGGGAGTCAATTGCACAATATTTAACCAAACCCTCCTGAATTGGCACTGCTAGATTCCAGATACAAAGAAAATGTCAGGGACGACGGAAAACAATGCCGGGACAATATACATCATATATTATTCTAAAATAGGCCCTAATTTTATTACTGACCAGGGCCAACATCGTTTATCTTCGTTTATCTAACGTAAAACATTGTGCTAAATTGATAATTTTGTACACTAGTCTAGTGGCTATAACATTGTACAAACAATGAAAGTTGACGCATGCGTAAGAAATATTCATTTTCAGGTCAAATACTATTTAGGTCGAACTTCTAAAATCTATCTAACATTTTTTTATATATAACATTTTCACCACGTCTGTTCACAAACGACTTTGTTAGGCTTTCTTTGGACAAATCATTCTGCTCACTCGCATATTCCATCCACTACTGACTACTAATCCAAATTACGTCAGACACCCTGATATGATCATACTGAGTTAGGACGCTACATATTCGAATTTGTTAGCGTTCCACCTGGATTAGAACGCTGAGACGAGAAAAAAACATTAAAACGCCCCCCCCCCCTCTTTCAGGGCTTCTTCTCTGTAATTGGGATGCGACCGTAAGAGACATTTAGTTTGCTGCCAGAAACCTGATTAAATCAGCTACGTTGTAGCCTAACAAGTTTGGCGAATATCGCATGGCTTAAAATACCAGCCACTTTCTGGAAGGCATATAACTGAATTGAATTATTTTGAACAAATTGGATATTTTTCCTAGTGTCATAATTCTCAGATTATAAATCTATAAAAATACAGACACACACATAAATGTAATTATACATGATACATAACATACACTATATGCTTACTTGATCTAATGTATTTCGCGTATACGTAACATGGATGTACGCGCAGTGACATATTTCGTTTTTAATATGACGCAGATATATATATATATATATATATATATATATATATATATATATATATATATGAACACATTTTTTGTGGTACAGAATTTTATCAATGTTATAAATAGGATGAACCGAATCATAGCTAGTCAAGGACAATATCACAAGAAAAACAAACTAGAAGAGGAAATATTAAGTAATATATTTAATCGTACGAAGGAAATTCGATTAAAAACTTTGAATAAGAATAAAAGGATCGACTAAAATTTACAGACTGAAACCCAAGGTACCTATTGACCGGCACATTTTCAAGGAAACGACTCCACAATTTCTGGACGTTTTAGTGGAAAGGACAAGGAACAAATTCACGTCAACTATATATACGAAACCGACGTTTACGGGCCTGTATATTAGTTGGGATTCTGTTGTTCCCATGAGTAGACAGATCAGTTTAGACAAAAAACTTGTTCACCGCGCACTGATGATTTGCACTGCCAGCAAACTCGCGACTGAACTTAGAAAGATAACTGATATTCTTACCAACAATGGTTTCCCTGAGGAATTAATTTCCAAATGTATTGATCGAAAACTTGCGGAATTTAATGCGAACATTTTCTTTGGTCCACCCAAATGTCCTGTTTATTTGAAACTTCCTTTTATTGGTTCTATCAATAAATATTTTTCCGATAAAATTTCATCGGTTGTATCTCATTGTTTTTATGCAGTACAACCCCGTTTAGGGTTTGGCACCAGAACTGCCTTCCCAGCCTTTCAGAAAGATGTACTTCCAACACTACCGACACGTTTTATAATATAAAAATTCAAATGTCAGTGTGAAGCTGACTATGTTGGTCGTACTCTTCAGCGCTTGGAAGTAAGAGTGGTCCCGCATATCCCTGCATGTTTTCGCAGATCACGTGTCGTAAAGAGGAGTATATCGACGGACACATCCTAGTCTTTACAAGGAACATCCGGGCGTTTACAGAGCACATCCGGGCGCTCACAGGTCCATGAGTCATCCATTGGACAGCACTCGTACGATAATAAAAAGTGCGGTGAGGCGTACTCCGATGGATGTTTTCGCATTGTACACAAGGCCGGTTACAAACACCATCTCAAGGTGTTGGAGGCAGTGAGTGTTACAATGAAAAAAAACATCGCTTTGTAGGCAAAAAGAGTTGTCTCACAAATTGGACTTATTTAGAGACTTCTTAAAAAATACTTTGCCGATTATGGCCATATATTCCATTTTCGGTTTATAATGGCGATATTCAATCTCCCTGTTTTATTTTCATTATTTTCTCAACGTTACTCTTTTCACGTTTTTAAGCGATATTCGCCGACGTTTCCCTTGATAATGTATCGGTTGAGAGGTACCTTTGATTTAGTCTGTTAATTTTAGTCGATCTGTTTATTCTTTCTAAAAGTTTTTAATCGAATGTCTTCCGACGATTAAGTATATTACTTAATATTTCTTCTTCTAGTTTTTTCTTGTGATATTGTCCTCGATTCGCTATGACTATTTCTATGACCCTGTTCATCCTATTTAAAACCTTGATATATATATATATATATATATATATATATATATATATATATATAGACTGTTTCATCTATGCATATTTTCACGTAATATTAAAATATAAAAATACATTATAAAACTTATTCCACGCTCCGCTAGTTAAACTCATATCAACATATATACAAGCCGCGCGTGCGTGGTCCCCCTCTGTATGTGACTCGATGTGGCGAGTGTAAAATTCAATAAATCTCGGCAATTTGGGCCATGTTTGTACCCCCCTTTGACCCCTGGGGCGCGAACCAGAATTTTTCAGATGTCAAGGATGCTCATTTTATATCCAGAACAATTGCCTCTACATTTTGGCCGACGGACGGACGGACATGCCTCAAAATATAAGTCCCCCGATTTATAAAATCGCAATAAAGCAACAATCTATGTGTATGTATGTCTCGCTAAAACTTCAAAAATACACAACAAACACACAGAAAGTAAATACTATTTTAACCGGCATACCACTGGCAAAATAATATGAAAACATTACAAATAAACTTTTGTTTTTTAGGGGGGCTCAAATTGCTATTTTTCGTTTAATGTGATCACAAATTTAAAGTTATATTGCGCACATGACGTCATATTTATAACTACATGACGTCATGGTGATATATGTGGGTACTATTTTACGCCATCGTTACATTATTTTTGTTTTTTTAACGTTTCTCTTCGGACTATTGTCCTTATCAAAGGGAGGGGATCAGAAAGAGTGATATTAATAGACATCTGGAGGTCTATTTGATTTTATATTTATAGAAGTTTCCAATGTATTTATTTAACAAAATTGTAGTAATTTTTAAGAAAAATGCGGGAGTAGACAATTCAAAATTAATATACGCTAATTATTGGTAAATACTGGTAACTCCCTAGATTCTATCGGTCCTAGTTTAGAAGAAGAGCGCCCACTCTGCCAGGCTTAACCATTGATAACTGTGTCATTAATACAATAAATCCGAAAATTACGTCATAGGTGCCTCAAGCGCCAAGTACTTGACGTGATTCTAATAAACTAACAATTTCTGGAACGGTTGAAGCTACAGTCATGGGAGAGTGCACCTCCTAGGACTACAGCTCCGTCTGCATTCCACTGTAAAAGCGCCTCAGGCGATTAGCAATAAACTAACCACCATCTCTCTTCTTTTTCTTCTTCTTCTTCTTTCTCTTCTTTTTCTTTTTTGTCTTTTCTTTTCAGTTCTTCTTCTTAGACAATACATGCCACCACCTACTAATATCTGTAACTATCAATCACTATCCGCAACTTTCCATCAATGTCCGCCAATGTCCGACATTGGTTACCATGTAAAGAAATCGCAATCTCATAATTCAAAAAAGTTAATGAGTCAGCATTTTTTTTAATTTTACATTTTTGTAGACGATGCCCGCCACTACGTGCTATAATATCCGTCACTTTCCGCCACTTTCCAGCAATGTCCGTCACTGTCCACCAAAGTCCACAATGTAAACAAATCCAAAATCAATTCAAAACAGGAAATGAGTTAGCAGTTTTTAAATAAAACATTTTAGTAGACGATGACCGCAAGTACATGCTAATATACGCGACTATACGCCATATTCCGCCAATGACCGGCACTGTAAATATGAGTTCTTTTACACAATAGGAGCGCTACATAAATCCACATGGTTCATGAGTGCTTTCATATATCTTCAACACTGAAGAGTTGGAAGAAGCTAATGTTCCAATCACTGAGTGTTGTATAAGTAAACACAGATTTCGTTGAGCTAGTTATTTCATTTATTTTACTGATATAAAACTGCCCATGCAGGAGATTTCTTAGGAAATAAGTGGGAATACTCGCCCACAGAAAAAAACCGCGTAAAAATCATAGTATGAAACACCAGCAGCGGAAGGGATCAGTGAGGAAGAGACGAGACGTGACACATCTAGTACATGGAGGAAATATGGAAAACCTAAAATGCTAAGCTTTGGTAACTATGTCACATGCAGGTTTTTCGAGTCACGAACGAGTGCATGGTTTGCAAAATCAAGCGCAGACAATAGATGGCTTCATTTATGGTACACACTCAGATCATCACAACACCTGCCACTTCTCTAAAATGGTCTGTAAAATACTGGCAGGCATGAAGAGCCATATCCGCGCCTCTCCGGAGGCACTTTTACACTAATATCACATCGATACGCCCTAAACAATCATATTTTAAATCAAATAGACAGCTGCCACACACACACACACACACACACACACACATGTATATATATATATATATATATATATATATATAATTATGAAAATGTATATCTCAATATGCCATCTATATATATTTTATCCAGTAGATACAAAAAATTAACAGCACTGTCTTATTTCTATTCTGACGGACAACTACCAACAGGATCTGCTACCACTTTTACAAATTCGCTCTGCTTAACAAAGCTAAGTTTCTAGCGAAATGATCGCAAAACGAAAAAATAAAAGTATGAAAGTATAAATGAGAAAAAAATCTGTCTTGATAACCATTGGCTGATAAAAGAGATGAATGAATCAAATTTGGCAATCAACCTGACGATTTCCATTCGATGCAATCAAACACAAAAGTGTTGTTTTATATACTTTATTTCTCTCTCTCGCTTTCTTCTCTCTGTCTCTCTCTCTATATATATACATATATATATATATATATATATGTATATATATGTATACACACACACACACCCACACACACACACATATATATATATATATATATATATATATATATATATATATATATAGAGAGAGAGAGAGAGAGAGAGTGAGAGAGAGAGAAGGTATATGAAACAACACTTTTGTGTTTGTTTGCATCGACTGGAAATCGTCAGGTTGATTGTCAACTTTGATTCGTTCATCTCTTTTATCGGCCAATGGTTATTTATTAAAGTCTACTATTACTTAAATTCATAAATCATTATTGGCTATTTGAACTGCTGACATACGTCACCGCATGCTTCACATATGAAAAGCTTTACACAAATGTTTGCTTAGCATAAAGGTGCAATATGCATTCTTAAAAATATGATATTTCTCGGTGGGCTGATTCAGGAAATATGTATGAAAATAATGCCACGACTGTAAGAAACTGCTGGATTATTTGACAGATGTGAAGATTAATCAACCTGCCTGAATTTCGAAGCGACACCCCGCCCGCCCAACACAAAATTTCACAAATTCATGATGAAGTGTGCGGCAGTTTAATATACGTGTTGAATTGGTATTAACGTCACCGTGTCGACAAGAGCAGTGTAGAAAAGCCAACAGAGATAGCAAAAAAAACTGTAAGAGATGGAAACATATCGGAATCTGCTAAGAGTTCAGAAAGGGCACGTGTATTACATGACCTTCGTGTACGCTTGTGTATCAGCCATTGCGCAAGCGCATTACATCGGCTCGAATGGTGACACATATGACTGATGGTCTTGCACGCTTTGCCGCTTCTCTCTTCACATTAGGCGCGAAATGTAACCAACATTGTTTTTCCACTTTTACGTTGTGGTTGTTTCTGTTATTTTGAGGAATGATGATAGCTAACACACACAAAAGAGGAGTGAATCATTGCATCAAGCATTTATTTATTTCACTCTCTCTCTCCCTATCTCTACCTCTGTATATATATATATATATATATATATATATATATATATATATATATATATATATATATTTATAGTAGTATGAAATATACCTGTGGCAAGTAAGTTACACCGAGGCGTCCATTTTTCTAACCTGGAGGAAAATATCAGGCATTTAGCTTGATTGTTTTATTGCGGAAAAAAACATCAACAAATCTGTGAATCTTCTTTTCCACAAATGTATTTTTATACTACTACTACTACTACTACTACTACTACTACTACTACTACTACTACTACTACTACTAAGCCATAACTATGTTGAAGTAAATACTTAAAATATATACACAATATATTTAAGAACCTAATACTATTATATGGGTATACACATGAAATAATACTTATACATATATATATATATATATATATATATATATATATATATATATATATATATATATATATATATATATGTAAAAATAAAAATGGAATAAAGAATAAGCAATTCAACAACTAACAAAATAACTCAAAAACTCATCTTGTAAAGTTCCACCGAGATATTTCGGTCGTGGATACGGCCATTTTCGATCAGTTAATAAACTTTATTTCAAAACGGAAAAGTTTTCAAATTCATACAGAGAATGCGATTGGAAGAAATTGTCACGTGCAGAGAACAACAAAACGGGGAGAAAAAGGAATGCGAGGAATGTTATAAAAAGAGAAAGAAAAAGAAGAAGAAGAAGAAGAAGAAGAAGAAGAAGAAAGAGATACCAATCAACCGGAAAGTTGGGAACGTCAGTTGAAGAAGACGAAACGAAGAAGAAGAGAAAGCGAGAGAAAACGTGGGGAAGGGTAAATCGACATGTTTTTGTCGAAACCTATTAAAGAATAAAAAATAAAAATAAAAATAAAAATAAAAAGAGAGAGAGAAAAAATCAGTGCTTAGATATCGCCTGCTGATTGAATTCGGGTTGAGAACGTCGGAAGTCTACAGGATTAGTAGTAATTGGAGTAGTTATCGTCGAGGGACGAAACAAGGGAAGAGGAGGAGGCAGGGGAGGGGAAAGGGGGGAAGAAGGGAGACAAGGGTTAAAAGTTAGCCAGAGTCGTATTCATTTAGATTCATCTCGTATAAAATCGATCTAGCCGTAGGAAAATAAATATTATAGAAGCCTTGTCTTTGGGCAATGGTGTTTTTATGACATAGGATCAGACAGGATTCTGTGAGACGTCGAAGTTTGGTGTCATGAATATTTTTGATAGGGATTGCTTTATGGGTATTGAAGTGGTGGCCGGAAGAAATCATATGAGTGCATAGTGCATTTGAGGTGTCGCCGTTTTTTATGGCACGATTATGTTCATATATTCGTTTCTTCAACGGACGTTGTGTCTCGCCGAAATATATTTTTCCACAGTCGGCGCAGGGAATAGTATAAATACCAGCTGTAGTGGGTGATGAAAGGACTTTACTTTTGTTTTTATGCATTTGTAAAATGTTTTTGATGGTGAGTGAGGTAGCTTGGATAATTCTAAAACTGTGTTGTGAGAGCGAAGAAAAGAGATGTGTGTTACGAGAGTTAGTGGGAAGGAAAACATTCCTTAATATGGATTGTGTTGTATTAGGAGATGTATTAGTATTTTTTTATCTTTTTTAGATGTATTTGAGATGCTTTCTTTTTAGCGGAAAGAATGACGTGTTTGGGATATTTTGAAGTGGTTAGAGAGGATTCTATTTTATTATATTCCTGAGAGAGATGTTCAGGGCTGCAAATACGCAGAGCCCTGAGATAAAAACCGATTATCATGCTATTTTTTATATAGTTATTATGATGTGAATAATAATGTAAGTAATCATTTTTGTTGGTTGGTTTGCGATGGACTTGAAATGAAAGGCTGTTATTGTTTTTGAGGATGAGAATGTCAAGGAAAGCTAAAGAATTGTTTTGTTCACTTTCGAAAGTGAACTTAATGGAAGGTTCGACTTTGTTGAGAGCTTGTGCTAATGTTTCTATTTTATGACTATCAGGTAGAAAGATTAAAATATCGTCAATATATCTGAAATAGGTAGCATTTTTAGGGATACGGTAAGAAAAAGGACCGATTTCGAGGAATTCTAAAAACAGACACGCTAATACGGGACTAAGGGGGTTCCCCATAGGTAAGCCGAATTTCTGTCTATAATAGTCATTGTTGTATTTAAAGAAAGTAAGAGAAGTTATGTTCCTAATGATATCTATGATGCTTTTGATTGGGAGAGAACAAGAGAAATTTATTTTGTTTAAGTGTTTGGAAAGTAGGTTGATGCATTTTTTTACGGGTATATTTGTGTATAAGGAAGTAATATCAAGGCTGTGCATAGTATGATTATGTAAAGTAATATCTTGTAATTTTTTGAGGAGATGACCTGAATTCGTTATGTGTGCGTTACTGATAGTGCCTAGTAGTGGTGATAGAATTTTTGCCAATGATTTAGCGATATTGTGGGAGACACTTCCAATACTGGAAATGATAGGACGTAGGGGCATATTATGTTTGTGGGTTTTAGGGAGACCGTAAAGTGTTAGTATGGTAGAGTGGAATGAAATAAGGGAAGTCCATTCTTTGGCTTGATTAGTAGAGATTTTGAAGAATTTGATAAATGTTTCATTGTTTTTGTTGATGGTTTTGAGGTCGGTGGATTCGTATGTTGACCTATCATTGAGTATATCCATGATTTTGTCGTGGTAATCACTTCTATTGAGGATAACAACGCCACCTGTTTTATCAGCTGGGGATATAACGATGTTTGGTATGGCGGCTAAATTACGTAGTGCTGTGATGTATCTTTTGGGAAGGGTTCTTTCCTGAGGTGTGGTAGAGGCAGCGAAAGAGATACCTTGTAGAAATCCTTTGGTTAGGTCATTATCGGAATTTCTATAGTTGAGGAGTGTGCTTTGTGTAATATAGTTGTTTTGAATCCCGGTAGCGAATTTGAGACCGAAACTGAGTGCTTCAAACTCAGTAGAAGATAAATGGATGTTGCTGTGGTTTTGTACCATATCGGGTCGGCCTAGATGTTTCCATTCGCTGTGAGTTATAAGGTTCTGTAATTTGCGGTCAAGTTTAGTTAAATGTTTTTTATTAGAATTTTCGACTGATTTTGTGAGGATGTTTGAAGTTGTGTTGGTGAAAAGTTTGTCTTGTTGAAGCGATTTAAGAAGCGAATCGGCCTCCAGTGTGAGAGCAAAAGATTGTTGTTTAAGTAAAAAGGAAGATGATGATAAGAAGTTCTCCAAGTAATCCGGAAAGATGTGGTGGGAAGGTTGTAAAGGTTTAGCGATAGATTTAGGGATGACCTTTTCTTCTATGCATCTCTGCAAGAAATGACTTCTGTTTTTGTGAGATTGAGCTGCAACTTTGGTCTTTTTGTATCGTCGCATTGTTTTGTAAAATGTTGACTTATCCATTCCGACAGTATGGGAAAATAGAAACAATGTTTCAGACAATATGTAAAAATAAAAATGGAATAAAGAATAAGCAATTCAACAACTAACAAAATAACTCAAAAACTCATCTTGTAAAGTTCCACCGAGATATTTCGGTCGTGGATACGGCCATTTTCGATCAGTTAATAAACTTTATTTCAAAACGGAAAAGTTTTCAAATTCATACAGAGAATGCGATTGGAAGAAATTTTTAATCTTTCTACCTGATAGTCATAAAATAGAAACATTAGCACAAGCTCTCAACAAAGTCGAACCTTCCATTAAGTTCACTTTCGAAAGTGAACAAAACAATTCTTTAGCTTTCCTTGACATTCTCATCCTCAAAAACAATAACAGCCTTTCATTTCAAGTCCATCGCAAACCAACCAACAAAAATGATTACTTACATTATTATTCACATCATAATAACTATATAAAAAATAGCATGATAATCGGTTTTTATCTCAGGGCTCTGCGTATTTGCAGCCCTGAACATCTCTCTCAGGAATATAATAAAATAGAATCCTCTCTAACCACTTTAAAATATCCCAAACACGTCATTCTTTCCGCTAAAAAGAAAGCATCTCAAATACATCTAAAAAAGATAAAAAATACTAATACATCTCCTAATACAACACAATCCATATTAAGGAATGTTTTCCTTCCCACTAACTCTCGTAACACACATCTCTTTTCTTCGCTCTCACAACACAGTTTTAGAATTATCCAAGCTACCTCACTCACCATCAAAAACATTTTACAAATGCATAAAAACAAAAGTAAAGTCCTTTCATCACCCACTACAGCTGGTATTTATACTATTCCCTGCGCCGACTGTGGAAAAATATATTTCGGCGAGACACAACGTCCGTTGAAGAAACGAATATATGAACATAATCGTGCCATAAAAAACGGCGACACCTCAAATGCACTATGCACTCATATGATTTCTTCCGGCCACCACTTCAATACCCATAAAGCAATCCCTATCAAAAATATTCATGACACCAAACTTCGACGTCTCACAGAATCCTGTCTGATCCTATGTCATAAAAACACCATTGCCCAAAGACAAGGCTTCTATAATATTTATTTTCCTACGGCTAGATCGATTTTATACGAGATGAATCTAAATGAATACGACTCTGGCTAACTTTTAACCCTTGTCTCCCTTCTTCCCCCCTTTCCCCTCCCCTGCCTCCTCCTCTTCCCTTGTTTCGTCCCTCGACGATAACTACTCCAATTACTACTAATCCTGTAGACTTCCGACGTTCTCAACCCGAATTCAATCAGCAGGCGATATCTAAGCACTGATTTTTTCTCTCTCTCTTTTTATTTTTATTTTTATTTTTATTTTTTATTCTTTAATAGGTTTCGACAAAAACATGTCGATTTACCCTTCCCCACGTTTTCTCTCGCTTTCTCTACTTCTTCGTTTCGTCTTCTTCAACTGACGTTCCCAACTTTCCGGTTGATTGGTATCTCTTTCTTCTTCTTCTTCTTCTTCTTCTTCTTCTTCTTTTTCTTTCTCTTTTTATAACATTCCTCGCATTCCTTTTTCTCCCCGTTTTGTTGTTCTCTGCACGTGACAATTTCTTCCAATCGCATTCTCTGTATGAATTTGAAAACTTTTCCGTTTTGAAATAAAGTTTATTAACTGATCGAAAATAGCCGTATCCACGACCGAAATATCTCGGTGGAACTTTACAAGATGAGTTTTTGAGTTATTTTGTTAGTTGTTGAATTGCTTATTCTTCATTCCATTTTTATTTTTACATATTGTCTGAAACATTGTTTCTATTTTCCCATACTGTCGGAATGGATAAGTCAACATTTTACAAAACAATGCGACGATACAAAAAGACCAAAGTTGCAGCTCAATCTCACAAAAACAGAAGTCATTTCTTGCAGAGATGCATAGAAGAAAAGGTCATCCCTAAATCTATCGCTAAACCTTTACAACCTTCCCACCACATCTTTCCGGATTACTTGGAGAACTTCTTATCATCATCTTCCTTTTTACTTAAACAACAATCTTTTGCTCTCACACTGGAGGCCGATTCGCTTCTTAAATCGCTTCAACAAGACAAACTTTTCACCAACACAACTTCAAACATCCTCACAAAATCAGTCGAAAATTCTAATAAAAAACATTTAACTAAACTTGACCGCAAATTACAGAACCTTATAACTCACAGCGAATGGAAACATCTAGGCCGACCCGATGTGGTACAAAACCACAGCAACATCCATTTATCTTCTACTGAGTTTGAAGCACTCAGTTTCGGTCTCAAATTCGCTACCGGGATTCAAAACAACTATATTACACAAAGCACACTCCTCAACTATAGAAATTCCGATAATGACCTAACCAAAGGATTTCTACAAGGTATCTCTTTCGCTGCCTCTACCACACCTCAGGAAAGAACCCTTCCCAAAAGATACATCACAGCACTACGTAATTTAGCCGCCATACCAAACATCGTTATATCCCCAGCTGATAAAACAGGTGGCGTTGTTATCCTCAATAGAAGTGATTACCACGACAAAATCATGGATATACTCAATGATAGGTCAACATACGAATCCACCGACCTCAAAACCATCAACAAAAACAATGAAACATTTATCAAATTCTTCAAAATCTCTACTAATCAAGCCAAAGAATGGACTTCCCTTATTTCATTCCACTCTACCATACCAACACTTTACGGTCTCCCTAAAACCCACAAACATAATATGCCCCTACGTCCTATCATTTCCAGTATTGGAAGTGTCTCCCACAATATCGCTAAATCATTGGCAAAAATTCTATCACCACTACTAGGCACTATCAGTAACGCACACATAACGAATTCAGGTCATCTCCTCAAAAAATTACAAGATATTACTTTACATAATCATACTATGCACAGCCTTGATATTACTTCCTTATACACAAATATACCCGTAAAAAAATGCATCAACCTACTTTCCAAACACTTAAACAAAATAAATTTCTCTTGTTCTCTCCCAATCAAAAGCATCATAGATATCATTAGGAACATAACTTCTCTTACTTTCTTTAAATACAACAATGACTATTATAGACAGAAATTCGGCTTACCTATGGGGAACCCCCTTAGTCCCGTATTAGCGTGTCTGTTTTTAGAATTCCTCGAAATCGGTCCTTTTTCTTACCGTATCCCTAAAAATGCTACCTATTTCAGATATATTGACGATATTTTAATCTTTCTACCTGATAGTCATAAAATAGAAACATTAGCACAAGCTCTCAACAAAGTCGAACCTTCCATTAAGTTCACTTTCGAAAGTGAACAAAACAATTCTTTAGCTTTCCTTGACATTCTCATCCTCAAAAACAATAACAGCCTTTCATTTCAAGTCCATCGCAAACCAACCAACAAAAATGATTACTTACATTATTATTCACATCATAATAACTATATAAAAAATAGCATGATAATCGGTTTTTATCTCAGGGCTCTGCGTATTTGCAGCCCTGAACATCTCTCTCAGGAATATAATAAAATAGAATCCTCTCTAACCACTTTAAAATATCCCAAACACGTCATTCTTTCCGCTAAAAAGAAAGCATCTCAAATACATCTAAAAAAGATAAAAAATACTAATACATCTCCTAATACAACACAATCCATATTAAGGAATGTTTTCCTTCCCACTAACTCTCGTAACACACATCTCTTTTCTTCGCTCTCACAACACAGTTTTAGAATTATCCAAGCTACCTCACTCACCATCAAAAACATTTTACAAATGCATAAAAACAAAAGTAAAGTCCTTTCATCACCCACTACAGCTGGTATTTATACTATTCCCTGCGCCGACTGTGGAAAAATATATTTCGGCGAGACACAACGTCCGTTGAAGAAACGAATATATGAACATAATCGTGCCATAAAAAACGGCGACACCTCAAATGCACTATGCACTCATATGATTTCTTCCGGCCACCACTTCAATACCCATAAAGCAATCCCTATCAAAAATATTCATGACACCAAACTTCGACGTCTCACAGAATCCTGTCTGATCCTATGTCATAAAAACACCATTGCCCAAAGACAAGGCTTCTATAATATTTATTTTCCTACGGCTAGATCGATTTTATACGAGATGAATCTAAATGAATACGACTCTGGCTAACTTTTAACCCTTGTCTCCCTTCTTCCCCCCTTTCCCCTCCCCTGCCTCCTCCTCTTCCCTTGTTTCGTCCCTCGACGATAACTACTCCAATTACTACTAATCCTGTAGACTTCCGACGTTCTCAACCCGAATTCAATCAGCAGGCGATATCTAAGCACTGATTTTTTCTCTCTCTCTTTTTATTTTTATTTTTATTTTTATTTTTTATTCTTTAATAGGTTTCGACAAAAACATGTCGATTTACCCTTCCCCACGTTTTCTCTCGCTTTCTCTTCTTCTTCGTTTCGTCTTCTTCAACTGACGTTCCCAACTTTCCGGTTGATTGGTATCTCTTTCTTCTTCTTCTTCTTCTTCTTCTTCTTTTTCTTTCTCTTTTTATAACATTCCTCGCATTCCTTTTTCTCCCCGTTTTGTTGTTCTCTGCACGTGACAATTTCTTCCAATCGCATTCTCTGTATGAATTTGAAAACTTTTCCGTTTTGAAATAAAGTTTATTAACTGATCGAAAATGGCCGTATCCACGACCGAAATATCTCGGTGGAACTTTACAAGATGAGTTTTTGAGTTATTTTGTTAGTTGTTGAATTGCTTATTCTTTATTCCATTTTTATTTTTACATATTGTCTGAAACATTGTTTCTATTTTCCCATATATATATATATATATACATATATATGTATGTATGTATAAGTATATATATATACATATATATGTATGTATAAGTATAAGTATATATATACACACATATATATATATATATATATATATATATATATATATATATATATATAGAGAGAGAGAGAGAGAGATGAACATATGTGTGTATGTATTTATTTCATGTAGTCAAGAACCATTAGTTCAGCTCAATAGATATTAATTTTTCTTCCAGATTATTAACAACTTTAAAAACCAGATATCAACCATATATTAAGAAGTTCCTTTTAACAGCAGTTTCTCCAATTGTACAGCAAAATCTAGCGTCGTTTTTTCTAGATAAACAATGTTTTTTGAAAAAAAATTGATTTTGAGGGATATTTTGGTGAACTATTTTTATGAACCGAGAAAATATTTTTGAAAAATTAAATTTTTGGACAATTAAATAAACGTTATACTGAAAAAATAACTATTCTTAGACGACTGTTTTGCGTACAAACAAACAACGGTGAATAAACATGTTATCACTAGTAGCTTTCATTTATGCAATGTATCAGAAGAACAAGTATTTCTTCCGGAAAAACCCTCAACAAAGAATACAAAAAATATTTTACATGCATCTTATTTAACTAGTTCTTCAGAGGAAAAAAGGATTTTGTCATAGTAAATCACCCGTCTTTATTTTATAATCCAGAGTAAATGAAAATAACGTTGAACATTAGTAACCAAGTAAGTCGGATTATCGAATATTTAATAGAGTGCATTAACACATTGTTTTTAATGACAAGAACTTATTATAAGGATAGAGCTAAATTTAGATAAGACATACAATTATTTCAAACACAGAGATACGAAGGTTTGCTACCTAGATCAACACTAAATGTATTTTAAAGTTATTTGCTAACTTCATACCATAATATATACTTATTTCCGTTTAGGAAATAGCCGTCCATAGACGAGTATAAGCAATACATATAGCATTAGTTTTACATTTGCATGTATTTTGTTTCTTTGCGGGGTATGGCACGGTTTCGTGGCACCTATTTAAATGGTAGAGTTTACAACAAAAAAAAATAAAAATGTGCCTACATTACTCACTCTATTGCTTAGAATACATATTTACTAATTCTTAATGTGAGTTCAATAGTTTAGACTTTCAGCAATCTCATACGTATTATTAACGCTCATGCGCGCATCCCTTTTTAAAAAAAATGCATGATTTAATATAACTAAATATTGTATGCAGATACATTTTTTTCAGAAATATATGTTATCAAACCTATTAAACAAATGTGTAGACTGGTGAGAGTTACTATGGGCGCACCCCATTAAAGGTAAAGTTAACCCCATTTAATATGTACCCATGTTACACACCGTGTGGCCGGGAATATATATTTCGAAATTCGTAATGTTCGCTTCATGAAAAGTTTTGTTAATTAAAAGAAGAAACTCATCTATATGCACCCCTCTGAATGTTAACATGAGAAATAAATAATGTTCCCATGTTACTAACCGTATTTTCTAGAATATATACTCCATAATTCATAATGATTTGTCCATTAGTTTTAAAAGTTAAAGTTTTGTGGGCGCACCATCTAAATTGTGCCTATTTTACTCACCGGGTTACGAGAATATATATTCCAAAATTCATAATGATCGTTTCATATATATATATATATATATATATATATATATATATATATATATATATATATATATATAGTATAATGTATGACATTATTTGAGGGAAAAGTACAAGTGAGCTGAATTTAGTTTGTTAGAGTACACCCAATTACATGTGGTGTCATACATTCATGACTTCCGTTCAGTCGTGAGAGATAATGCATACCCTCTGTGATGGTGGATGCGGTTGAAATTGTGAAGCAAAGGTAGCGCAATCTCAACAACACCTCCTCTAAATCAGCACTGGTTGATTACTGTTGTAAGGAGATGTGTAGACAATTACAAACAATGCCGAGATAAGCGGAGTGCACATACATCACACCTGGTATTTCTAATTGTCACCCATATAGTACTGGCTAGACTCAACGTTGCTTAACTTCGGTAGTCTTACGGAAACTAGTGTGCTAAGGTTATTATGCCGATAGCATACAATATATTTCGATTGACAATCAATTGTGTACTGGGAACAGTAAAGTCGACTATGCCAAGTTAAAATCGTGTCAAACAAATTGTTTATACTAGTGTAAGTGTTCGCTATTTTTTAGTCTAGAGACAGGGCTCCAATATTCGGTCGAGTATCAAAAGTGACGCGAGTAACCCAGACAAAAAGGACTGCTTTATTCTACATCTCGTACCTATATACAACATGACAGTACATCTAAGCAACCTGACATTAATGCAGGTGTGCATCAGTGGTCCGTCCTTGACACATATTACTCCTGATTTTCATAAACGACCTTCGTGATGTAATTGCGTAAAATAACGTTATAGTTGCTGATGACACAACGCTATATTAAAGATGTAGGAAAAAGCAACGTACACATATCCAAAAACAATGGGTAAATCATCAAAATATGACGCCAGTCTGTTGTTAAATGGGACCAATAATGGGTTGTTATATTTAATGCTACTAAGACAAAGCTCTTTTCAATAAGCAATTATAATAAACTTTTCAAACCACCGATTGACATTGCTATTATCACCCTACCTGAGAGTCCAACATATAAAATAGTTCGGTTTAACATACACAGGCAACATGCACTGGATAAATGCATGGTAGATACTGCCAAGTTAGGTGCAAAGAAGGTATCTTCCATCTACCGGTATCGAAAACTTCCCACACTTGCCAATATCATATATCTCTACGAAGCCACAATTCGCCTATGCATGACAGAGAATTGCCACATCTAGGCTGCTGCAACTAATAGTTTCCCCCGTTTATACAGTGTCCCACACTGTCATCAAATCTCCAGCCCCTGTCCCGTCGCCACGATGTTTAATTACTCTGCTTTTATACAAATATTTCAATGAAATGTGATCCGACGAACTTACTGCACTTATGCCCCCTCAACGTAAATATCCGCACTAACCCGACACTCAGCAAAATCTTACCCCTTCACTTTAGAACTACCCAGATGTCAGAAAAGTTTCTACTCTAATAGCTTTTTTCTCTGGCCTACTTGCCTTTGAAATTCCCTCTCCCTTTCCATTGTTTCACCGACTGTACAATATGAAAAAATAAAAAAATAACTTTTCTGGCATCGAAGGACCTCCACAGTGAAATAGGTGCTGTTAAGCTGTTGGCCTCATTTGTCATGGGTATTTACGTTAAAGTGTACACGTGTTTGTCATAGCATACTTCTTTTGAAATACACGTAAACTACGAACGATTGTCATTTATAACTCATCTGATTTTCCGTGTTTGTCTCCCCTGATGGATAACACATAAAACACAGAGTCACTTATTTTGATTGGTGTAAATCGTCATATACTTGTCGACCGGCTAAAAGATTATCCGTTAAAGGCCGTGCGACACCTTATTTTACCATGACAATGTTACATAAAGAAGGGTACCTGAAAATGTATTTGATAGTGTAGTGAGATCCCGGATTAAGATGAATGGCTTTTCGAAATAGTTAGAATTAGGAAGCAGTTGGTGTTTGACAATGAATCATACAGAATCATTCTGTTGGTTCTGTGCACGTTGAAGATAAAATGTCAATAGGAATTTCCTACTTGATAATTTTCCGTGTGTTGGGATGGACCTGCCCTTACCTATGGTCGTGTTTTTCATACAAAGTCAAAGTACGTCCTTGCCAACCAGTCCGACAGAGTTTGGGCTATTTGAGTTAGGTTGATATTTTTCTGTCGGAGGGAGGTATGGTTCTGTGCAGTTCTAGAAAGCTAACAATCCGAGGTTTTACTAAATTTTCTTGAGAACGGGTTAGTTTATTTCTAATCGCCTAAGGGGAACAATACGACCGGATGCCTTCGAGGATTCTCGGGTATTTGCATTAGACCAGATTGTTCTCCCTCTTGGGAACTGGCTTTTCAATACCCACCTTCCGATCTTATTCCACATGTTCCCGCTGTTGGTAGGAGGTAAATACTAATTCTCCGTCGACCTTCAGGCTGGGATCAAAGTGTGCTATCTGTTCTGTTCTCGGTCGGTTAAGAAGGCATTCTCCTAGACAGAGACAAGTTTTATTTTTGCCCCAATCCAGAATGATCAATTTTGTGGAACTTGATTTCCCCCACATTATGAACCGACCTGGTGTCTAACTAGGCCTTAGTGGGGAGGTAAGTAAATAGGAGCAATTTTCCGAGGAATAATACAGGCGGAGGAAGTAGTGAAGAGATATGGAAAACACAGTTAATTTCAATTGTCTAACTCGTTCTTCTGCAAAATGTTCCAGCTATGTGGAATGAATCCAAAGATGCCGGAACGGTTACAAGTTGATAAAAATCAAACAAATAGGCGTTTACAAACATAATGTATCTATAGTGAGATCATCAACGAAATAATGTACCCAGGTTATTAAACGTTTTCAAAAGAAAAATAGTTGGCAAAATCTGACACAGAACGAACTAAGAACTGTAGAATATTGATTCAATTAATGTAGATGTCTATTGTATGTGGAATAGCATAATACATGTAGACCCTGGGGGATTTCGGCCAATCCAATTGCTTATCCAACCAGCAATGCTCTAATCATTTAAAAGGCCCATCGGACTGTATTCTTGTAAGGCTATGTGGATTAATAGGATCGCTGATTAAATTAAGCCGCTAATATTACTTCTCAACAAATATCTAAGAAGATAATGTTGGATATAATTTAACTTATGATATTAAACATTTCAGAAAGCGACATTATAGTATGTGGCAAAATAGATAGACTTAAAAATAGAAGGTACCCCCTTCCTTTCCTATTAAGTTTTAAATTGCTTACCTTGGGATCAAATTGTTTGCGTTTAGGGGATTGTACTCTGGTGGTGGGGTCTCATTAAGGCTTGGTTTGTCTTATATCTGACAGATAATGTAGGTAGGAAAATATCCTTAGTAGTAAGGGAGGCCATAATGTTTTTCTGGTCGGCATTTTTCGAGGTGAATATATCAGAGGTCGAACTCAGGAGTAGCTCTTTGAGAGACATCCCAATCAACAATATCTAAATCTTGGGTAATTTTTAAGTTGCGCATGTGTGTGTCCCTTTGAGATATGTTCGGCGTGGATGACTGAGTCCGTCACTGCCATACTAATGTTTCAGTTTAGGTTCGATTATATTACCTACGAATTTATCACCGTCAATTTTACGATGTCTTTCTTTTGAAATAATGCTATCTTCCTCTCCATGTTTGTTAATTATGCAACTGAATAATCTTACATTGTTTTTAGCTCATACATCAATTGCTTCATGCTTTGTCTTGAGCGACTTCTACCATGAAACTGAGTTAAACTCTCGAATTACAGGAAATAAATAGATGTTAACTTCATGTTTGATCATATGTATGTTTGTTTGATTGAATAGTTGGTCTTGAAGAAATAAATGATAGTGATAGATGAGCATTCCATGAAGTTAAAGATAGGTAATGTCAAAATAGAATGTTTTGAGATGCAGATGTGCGAACTTGGAAACGAAACATATAGCGTAACGTTAGAAGAGTGTATGTATGTGTGTGCAATAGATAAAGAAAATGAATATATTAAAATGTTTGCACTTTAAAAGAATTAAAATATAAATAACATCTTTTCAAATATAGAAGACCATATTAAGTACCGGGCAACCTCGATTGCTTTTTCTGTAATGTATATATATATATATATATATATATATATATATATATATATATATATATATATAGAGAGAGAGAGAGAGAGAGAGAGAGAGAGAGAGAGAGAGAGAGAGAAGAAGCAGACAGACAGGTAGACAGACAGAGAAATAAACAGGTAGACAGACAGACAGACAGACAGACAGACAGACAGACAGACAGACCGGCAAAGCCATAGACAGACGGACATACAGAGAGAAATAATTTTAAGAGGCGATTTAAGTGCAGAGATGTTACATAAACGGATTGAAAATAAAGTAAGACATAAAAACGTTAACGTGATATGTTTTTGTTTTTTCCTATTGATTTTTAATATAGTTATTTAATATTTATTATTACAAATCTAACTTTCTATCAATGCGGTTTGACGTAAGGTGTATATGACATAATATTTCGTTAAAAAGTTCCTCTTCATATGTGGATTTCAACTCGGTTATAAAACGTGTAAAAGAATCCGTTGCATGTATTATTTGGCTGTTAATCCGCTTATATCCGTTACACCTCTGCATTAGAATTGCCTTCGCGAAATGATATCTATCTTTGCATATATATATATATATATATATATATATATATATATATATATATATATATAGATAGATAGATAGATATGGATATGTATATACACACAATACATAATACAAGTAGAACACTATATTAAATTAATATATATATATATATATATATATATATATATATATATATATATATACATATATATATTTAGAATTTTCACTTATAAAATAAGTTATTCAGTTTAGACCGGGGTTATGCCAATGAAAACAAGCTCGATGATACTCGATTACAGAATACAGAGCATTTATATTCGATTTTATGAAGGCTTACCAAAGCAGGAGACCAATGATCACCATGAAAGACTTTTTCTTACAAATATTATTTATTCAAATTAAATGTTTTTTCATACACGTGTTTCACAACCAAGCAGGTACTTGTTTAGCAGATCACCAGGGAAATTAAATGTCTGGAATAAGAGTTTCAGCAACCGACAATACACAATGTGGCGTTTGACTAGTTGAGGTCACTTAAGAAGAGAAGAGGAAAAAAGAAGTCAGCCCTGGAAATATGGTTTGTCTGACCGCTGGCATTCCGGACGAACATTTATGTTGCCGTTCCATTGTGATTGAATAAATGTAGAATTCCTATACTATCAGTGGCTTGGAATGGTAACGTATGAGCGGTGTCTTGAATGTTTGAGTTTTTTGTTTGGAAGGGGGGAGATTTTTCCTCATTGTGCTGCCCGACGTGAAAGTGTATTATCGCACATTGTTCCGTTGTTTGCGCTTTTTTTAAATGCATTTGGGACCGATTATTTACTTGTTAGCTTGGTGGCAGACATAATGCACAAGGATGCTACATTGCGGCGATGTCGCAGAGACTGGAGCTTGGTTGACAGTGAGGGCCCTATTTGGTTGGCGACTTTTTTTTGGACCTTGTCAAAGACAGAGAGACTAGTAGATGATGCACAAGCCCAGATGTGGGCGGATGGTGGTTTTGTAGAGATACAGGATAATGTCAGGTGTGAGGAGTTTACTAGCACGGTAGAGGGAGCCCACTTTCTTTGCGGCAGCCTTGGCAATGTCTTCAATGTATTTGTTCCATGGATTTGTTATCGATTACTTAAACAAAGTTCAATTTAATTTAAAAAAATGCTAGCAAATATGTGGAATTTTTAAAATTATAAACTGTCAGGTTATCGACGCTTATTTTCACTAATGCTGCTACGTGTACTATTATCACACGGTCTCGACAACACACTGCTCCAATATGACAACAGGGGAGCGCGTCGCAGTTGGGGAGCTTGCTCTTTAACTGTTGGCGTAGATAAATACTAAAAGTGAAAAACATATATACCAATGTCGGATTCTTTTTTTAATTGAGGATGGACTGATATCGACGTCCAATATATTTTATTTATTGTATAAAAATAAATCTTCAAAAAAGTTCAATTTCATTTCCAAGAATGGTTTTTAGTATGCAAAAAACGCTTCATTATAAACTGTCAACGTGTCGACCGTTATTTTGGTAATTGCTGTTACGTGTACTACTATCATACGGTGTCGACAACACACTATATCCATATTACAACAAGGGAGGGCATCACCGTACAGAGGCTTGCTCCTTTACGGTTGGCGTAGGAGAATACAAAAAAAAACATATATACTAATGTCGGATTCTATTTTCATTGAGAATATACTTATTTCGACGTCAAGAATATTTCATTTATTGTATACGAAAATAAATCTTGACATTTTTCTAATTTCTTGAACATAGTTCTATTTCATTTGAAATAATGCCTTTTAGTATGTGAAATACATCATATATATATATATATATATATATATATATATATATATATATATATATATATATATATATATATATAGTTTCCACTTAGCAATAAAAAACAGAGAGATTGATACAATACATGGTGGCTTTATTTTATAAATAATATGTAAAGAACACATTCTCTGATATTTATCGTACGAGTCGCTCAAAAATGAAATATTTTTATTAAAACGTTTTAGAGTTGGGTGTTGTTTTTTAAATTTTATTTCAAGTTATGTTTTAAAGCACAAATGTATTGAATTAAATTGTTTGATTAAAAAAATAATGAATTTAAAACATTTCAAATTCATATAAAAGTTCAATACAAAAAATATTTTAGTTTAAAATGCTAACTAATGTAAACAATAGGCTCGCAGAATTATCCTTAAGTGCGAACTCACATGACTAATATTCCAAAAAGATAAATGGTTCTATCATAGATATTACTTTTTAGCAAAAATAAAATTAAAACTCATAGTTGATCAGATTTTATATCTAATTCCTTAATTTAATTTATTTTTGTCCAATTAAATTAAAAATCTTAGACTGGTGTCCACCCATGGTGGGTCATCTATAGGTCCGTCAAATATAAATTGTGTTACGCCGTCTTCTGAAACAATAAAATAACTTCCAGTTTACAACTTTTTTCTATTTATCGAATATTAATTAAAGATATGTTTTCTCAACAATTTCCCTGTGGTTACCTTTTACTTAGTTTAAAATTTAATGAAAAGTATATGTAACTTAAAGAACAAGCAAAAATATGCGACGGGGGGAGCATATATTTGCTAGTATATATAAGTTTCAGACACTCATTCATTATTAATATAGCCGGTGTATTTACTTTTAAAATTCTCATTATTTCAGCGAGATTTTATTGTTGACAACATGTTTACCAGCTCTCTTCTATTTTAAACGCCCATCCTGTTTCCGTTGCCTTGGGCAAAAGTGTGATATATTTCTATTAAAAGTACCACATCTGTCATCACTCCCCCCCCTTTGATGTATATGTAAGTTATCGTTTAAAAATTATCATAGGGCAGTTGAATGCTAACGCTCGACCTCCTGGTCGTCGTTCTTTATCCGTAACCGTTATGCTAACGACGCAGAGAACAAAATCTATAAGAGCATAAGTTATTTTTACGTTGTGTTTTTTTGGGGACAAACCGCACACGCGCCCAACGTACAGATTACTGGAAAACGAACAAATGTAGTTCCCCCGAGAAGTTCCGTGTCGTTTCGGTACACAGAAACTTTTTTTCTCTAATATTTTGAGTATTCCTGTCGAGTAACTTGTCAACCGTTTGCAGACATAAAAACATAAACACATACACACACACCAACTCTCCTTTATATAATAGATCTAGCAAAATATCCTCCCGACCGCCGTATAGGGCGGTCATGAGCAAGTAAATATATTCTATATAACTATTAAACAATACTTTTTTTATTAACGCTGTTCACAATATCCGATGTCAGATATGCCAGCCACGAACAAGTTGATATCTTCTATCTTACTATTAAGCAAATTCGTACGAAATAAATTATTTGCGAAACACACTCATCGTGCCTAAAATATTATGTAGGATTATTCTTTTGATTAACGTCGGTCTGCAGTTTCTGATGTCAAATAAGGCGGTCATGAGCAAGTGAGTATCTTCTGTTTTACAATTGTACACATTAGTTAAAAGAAGTTATGATTTGCGAAAAGAATATCCGTCCTAACCTATTATGTAGAATGTTTCTTTTGATTTACACTGTTTTAGAATTTCTGATGTCAGATATGGCGGCTGTAGCCAAGTAAACATTTTCTATGTTACCATTAAAAAATTGGAGAAAACAAATTAATATTTGCGATAAACACCATCCGGCTTATAATGCATTGTAGGATGTTTCTTTTTATTAACACCGTTTTGCAATTTCTGATGTCAGACAAGGCGGCCATGACCAAGTGATATCTCCTATATTACCATTAAAAACAAATGGTGAAAACAAATAACAAATTGCGATAAAAAAAATCTAGCCTATATTTATTGCAGGAGTTTTCTTTTAATAAACACCGATTTGCAATTTCTGATGTCAGATAGGGCGGGATGACCAAGTTGATATCGTCTACATTACCATTAAAAATAATAGAAATTAATTATTATTTGCGATAAAAACATTTGGCTTAAATATAATGTAGGATGTTTCTTTTTATTAAAATTGTACACATTTTCTGATGTCCGATATGCCAGCCATTCTGCAGTGGATATCTTCTATATTACAAATACACAATTTCGTGAAAATTAATTATCATTAGCGAAAAAAAATATCCGTCCTGAATTATTATGTAGAATGTTTCATTTTATTAACACTGTTAGCAATATCTGATGTCAAATTAGGCGGTCATGACCAAGTGGATATCTTCTATATAACAATTAAACAAATTTGTGGAAATAAATTATAATTTGCAAGAGAAAAAACATTCGATATAATGTAGGAGTTTTCCTTTTCTGTTCGCAATTTCTGATGTCAGATTGGGGCGGCCATGACCAAGAAGAGATCTATATTACAATTAAACTATTTCGTGAAAATAAATTAGTTGTAAAAACACACCCACCGTTCCGAAAATATAATAGTGGCTTATTCTTTTGATTAAAATCGGTCTGCAGTTTCTGATTTCAGATAGGGCACCCTCTTTTATTTTACAATTACATAAATTCGTGCAAATAAATTATTTTCTGTGAAAAAAAACCCAGCCGGCCTATAATAGATTGTAAGATTTTTTTTTTTAATTAACACCGGTTTTCAATTTCGGATGTAAAATAGGGTAACTATGACCAAGTGGGTATTTTCTATTTCAGTATCAAACAAATTAGTAAGAAGAAATGATTATTTGCTAAATAACACATCTGGCTTTTAATATTGTTATGACTCTGTTTAGGCGTCGGAATTAGAACACGGACACGGGGTTTAGGAAAAACAAATGTATTATAGAAAAGTATGTTCAACAGAAGAACAAGAGAAGTAGTGCGTCAGTACTTACTGCCTATATAGAATGGACGAGTCAAAAATGTTCGTCATAGGTACGGCACCATAACACCAACTGCCAAGCCTTACCTCCTCAGAAAGATTAATATTGTTTCTTTTTTTTAGATTGATATTGATAAGATCCGGAGACTTCCGTTTCGTTTTGGATTGCCGCTTTTCTGGGGCTTCTTGGGGTACTGATATGTTAAAAGTCTCGAATATGATGTGCATAACTTCTTCCTCTACATAGGGAGCTGTCAGTGTAATCCAACAATCGTTTCCTAATGTTATGTCGGTGTCTCTTATTAGAGAACTTATGTCCTTGGATTATGTAAATCATATTTCAAATTCTCTTTTCTATCATACCAGGTTCACAGAAAGACGTATTATTTTTAAACATCTTGAAATATACTCTGTCACCTGGAATGGATCTCTTCTTTTGGTACAATTTTGGCTGGACCTTGTTTGGTCTGTTTAGACAGTAATTTGTCAGAAATGGATCTCGCTTTTAGCGTAAACATTATTTCTGCGGGAGATAATGAGGATGGTATCTTAACGTTTTGCGTGATCATGTACACTGTTAAAAACTTATGCATACCCGTTTCCATGATATTACTTTAAGGTTTTTAAAGGGCTCTTCTTAGAGTGTACACAAAGCGTTCTGTCTGGCAGTTTGACTTAGGATGATAATGTGGAGTCGTGATGTGTCTTATCTGAAAGATATCAAATAACTCTTTGAAGTCGGAGAACGGAAACTGCGTTCTGTTGTCACTGACCAAAGAATCAACCTACCAAAAACGGGTGAACAATTCGTGTAGTAAGTTTATTATTACCTCCGTGGTTGTTATTTTTATATGGTAACATTTCGGGCCACGTGTACAAACTATCAGTTTTAATTAAATAGTAAAACCCCTCCAATAGACCCGCTAAATCAAAGTGTATCCTTCACCAAAGGAAAGTCCACAGTTGCTTCCATTTCTTTATACTATAGCATTATTCCCCAATTTACTATAGCATATTCCTCTATTTACCATAGTAGTATTCCCCCATTTACTATAGAATTATTCCCCAATTTACTATAGCATTATTCCCCCATTTACTATATCATTATTCCCCCATTTACTGTAGCATTACTCCCCCATTTACTATATCATTATTCCCCCATTTACTGTAGCATTACTCCCCCATGTACTATATCATTATTCCTCCATTTACTATAGCATTATTCCCCTATTTATTATAGTATTATTCCCCCATTTACTATAGCATTATTCCTCCATTAGCCATAGTATTATCCCCCAATTTACTATATCATTATTCCCCAATTTACTATATCATTATTCCCCAATTTACTATAGCATTATTCCCCTATTTACTATAGCATTACTCCCCAATTTAGTATAGCATTATTCCTCTATTTACTATAGCATCATTCCTTCATTTACTATAGAATTATTCCCCCATTTATTATAGCATCATTCCTCCATTTACTATAGCATTATTCCCCCATTTATTATAGTATTATTCCCCCATTAACTATAGAATTATTCCTCTATTTACTATACCATTATTCCCCCATTTACTATAGCATTATTCCCCCATTTATTATAGCATAATCAACCCATTTACTATAGCATTATTCCTCCATTTACTATCGCATTATTCCCCCATTTACTATAGCATTATTCCCCCATTTACTATAGCATTATTCCCCTATTTACTATAGCATTATTCCTTCATGTACTGTAGCATTACTCCCCCATTTACTATAGCATTATTCCTCCATTTACTATAGCATTATTCCCCCATTTACAATGGGATTATACCCCCATTCATTATAGCATCATTTCCCCTATTTACTATAGCATTATTCCCCCATGTATTATAGTATTATTCCCCCATTTACTATAGCATTATTCCTCTATTTACTATACCATTATTCCCCTATTTACTATAGCATTATTCCCCTATTTATTATAGCATTATTCCCCCATTTACTATAGCATTATTCCTCCATTTACGATAGCATTATTCCCCCATTTATTATAGTATTATTCCCCCATTTACTAAAGCATTATTCCTCTATTTACTATAGCATTATTCCCCCATTTACAATAGCATTATTCTCACATTTATTATAGCATCATTCCCCCATATACTATAGCATTATTCCCCCATTTATTATAGTATTATTCCCCCATTTACTATAGCATTATTCCTCTATTTACTATACCATTATCCTACCATTTACTATAGAATTATTCCCCCATTTATTATAACATTATTCCCCCATTTACTTTAGCATTATACCTGCATTTACTATAGCATTATTCCCCCATTTATTATAGCATAATCAACCCATTTACTATAGCATTATTCCTCTATTTACTATAGCATTATTCCCCCATTTACAATAGCATCATTCCCCTATTTATTATAGCATCATTCCCCCATTTACCATAACATTATTCCCCCATTTATTATAGTATTATTCCCCCATTTACTATAGCATTATTCCCCTATTTACTATACCATTATTCCCCCATTTACTATAGCATTATTCCCCTACGTAGTCTATCATTATTCCCCTCTTTACTATAGCATTATTAACCTATTTACTATATCATTATTCCCTCATTTACTATAGCATTATTCCTCTTTTTACTATACCATTATTCCCCCATTTACTATAGCATTATTCCCCCATTTATTATACCATTATTCCCACATTTACTATAGCATTATTCCTCCATTTACTATAGCATTTATCCTCCATTTACTATAGCATTATTCCCCTACGTAGTGTATCATTATTCCCCTCTTTACTATAGCATTATTAACCTATTTACTATATCATTATTCCCCCATTTACTATAGCATTATTCCTCTATTTACTATACCATTATTCCCCCATTTACTATAGCATTATTCCCCCATTTATTATACCATTATTCCCACATTTACTATAGCATTATTCCTCCATTTACTATAGCATTTATCCTCCATTTACTATAGCATTATTCCCCCATTTACTATAGCATTATTCCCTTACGTACTATATCAGTATTCCCCTATTTACTATAGCATTATCAACCTATTTACTTTATCATTATTCCTCCATTTACCAGAGCATTATTCCCCCATTTACTCTAGAATTATCCCTATATTTACTATAGCATTAATTCTCCATTTATCATAGCATTATTCCTCCATTTACGAAAGCATTTTCCTCTATTTAAATAAATCAAGTGAACGGTTTCATTAATAAAGTTATTGTAACAATTAACATATATCTCAAGTATATAGTTTGTCTTACAGTAAACATTGTTGTACACTAAATATTTTTTAAATAAATGGAGCAAATTTCACTTTTAGGTCACCGATAAAAAGAATTATATTCATGTTTCCTTTTGGAAACAGTTTATTTTAAGATGGATGACACTATTTTTATGCGAAGGTTTACCACACTTACTAATTTGTATTGTATCCTCTGTGATTGGGCAATTTCATTATTTTAATTGATGTTAAAGAGAACAAATGAAAGTGCAAGCATATTATAAATATTATATTTTGCATTGTTCTTGAGCGATCAGGTGATCCCATCTTTTAAATAACGGGAGTTTGGGACAACCTACGTACGAACACGAAATCGCTTAGCGTATCATTATATGAGTAACTTATGTATGAAAAATTAAATTATTTACGTTATTCTACATGTGGATGAATCACAAGTACAGAACACTGGTGAATGATTCCATTTTTTTCGCGTCATATTTGACGGATAATATACACTAGTATTAGTAATCTGTATATTCTGAAACTTGCTATGTATATATGTATGTATATATATATATATATATATATATATATATATATATATATATATATATATATATATATATATATAACAGTCCAACGGTACTAATATTGTACTATTTTTTCTGTACCAATATATATATATATATATATATATATATATATATAATCATAAGCTGAAGAGAGCCAGATGGCTAAGTCCTTCTGTGCTTGAAACCAACGGTTCAACAGTACTAATATTGTGCTAATGTTTCTGTACCAAAAAGTAAATATATATATATATATATATATATATATGTATTATTTTTATTTAAAATTTTTTTATTTTAATAAAAAATATCTGCATCTAACACATTATTTTTTATGAAGGCATTTTGCCTCTATTTTTATGTTTAAAATTCTAAAGAGTAACTTTCCCAAATGTATACGTACCAGCGACCATGCGCGATTTAAGTTCAATTTAAAAGAAACATTAGCACCGTTAGTCCACAACATCGAATGCCAATTCTAGAAGACCAGGAAGGATTATTACGAAAAATAAAATGGTTACTATATTTTATTTGTCTTAAGCTCTGTCGAGGCTTGTTATATCAAACCAAATATTAAATAAAACAGTCAAGAGGAAGAAGAACAGAAAGATGTCTTCATTTTTTATTTTGATCTTTATAAAAAAATATCAGCATCTAACACATGTCTTTTATGAAAACATTTTTCCTCTATCTTTATGTTTATATATATATATATATATATATATATATATATGGATATACATATATATATATATATATATATATATATATATATATATATCCATCTATCTCTCTCTCTCTCTCTCTCTCTCTCTCTATATATATATATATATACATATATATATATATATATATATATATATATATATATATATATATATATGGAAATTGATAAAAAGAAAACACTAACATTTTCTTTTTTTGAATTTCCATTACGTTGGGACACTTTTTCCATTTGTTATAATATATATATATATATATATATATATATATATATATATATATATATATATATATATATATATATATATATATAACATATTGTTCAGTTAATATTAATTATTATTACCTACAAACATCGATGTTTCATGCTTATGCTATGTTCAGTGTAAGGGAAGCTAAAGAGACACAGAGAGAGAAATATAGGGATAGAAATAGCTATAGATATATATGCTTTGGCATTTCCAAATGTATATGAACATACTGATATTTCCTTAAAATCACTTGTTTTATAGATCGCTCCAACTACTGACTCATCTATTGCAATTTCTTGTCGACTGCATTATGCGGAACATCGGGTGGGTGTATTACTCATCTTTCATAGAACCTAGAATCACACCCGAAATCTTTCGACCTTTAATTCTAAACACGGCATCAGTCTCCATAGAAATAATTTGCCCGCCTCTTTTATCATCGGCACCGATCGGCCGATGATATCGATAAAATATTACAACGTCAAGCTCGTTTTTCTATGTTTTATGTCTCTTTTTATTGGCATGACATCATGTTGATATTTGTACGATGTTGATACAACAACGGGAATATATTTGTAATCTCTATTAAAGAAAACACAAATAAGAATAAAAAATACTATTAATGAATGCTTTTTTTATACTTGAGATTAACTTGATGTGGTTTCGATGTTGGTAAGAAACATCACATCAAGTACAGTAAAAAAAATGATAACCATAATATCTATAATCTTTATTAATGAATTCATTAATCTATTAATTCACTTTTAATTAGACATTGCTTTTTGTAAAATGATTGATTCGTGTAAATCACCAGTGAAATATATATCATTCGTGATGTAGAACAACTAGTATCTATATGAAATAAAAAGTTAATTCGTTTATTATTAGTGGTGTTTCTCAATGTTTCACTCTTCTAGAGATTGTTCGACTATTCTTGGCCTTATTTATGATGAATGTGTAGTATTGTTTAACAAACCGGAAACCACTAAGTGTCTATTATTTCGAAAGTGTTGTGAAGGTCTTACTAAACCGTTACCCCCACACACACCTGTCAATGAATTTGTATAAACATATATTTATGAGAAATAACATTTTCAAATTTCAAACACTTTGCGAATATTTTAAGTAGGATAACCCCTAGAGTAAATGTGGTATTATGGTGACTGCAGTAATTCTATTATAAATAATGCATTATTAACGTGACCCTTTGTTCATTCCACAGTGCTTTCTACATCAATCTCTATAATTTACTGTTAATAATTATATTCCCTTTGAAATACTTAATGCCTGTTATGATTAATACTTCTAAGAAAAATAACTCATTCTTCTTCTGTAAAAAGTGTTTAACTTGTTAGCTAAATATTCTTTTAAAGAATTTAATGAAACAGTTTGTTTTTCATCATTTATTAAAAATTGTAGCAATTCAGTATTGTGTTTATATATTTTCCTAATTGCTGGAAGTTAAAATGAAAAAAAATATATTTTTCGCAAGAAAATGATCAAAAAACAAGTTTCTAATAAATAAACAAGCGCATTTATTTAGATGATGCTCGATACAAGCTATCAAATAACATAGAGGCTATAGAAAAAGACAACAAAAACAATTTCTTAGTGTGTAGCTCGAACCATTAAAGATGGCAGTAATATTGAAACTGATCCACACGGCCATCGATCAATCAATAAATGTGTTGCCTTTTTAACTAAGGTTAACTGTTTATAAGTACGGGGTAAGGATAACACAATAAACATCTGTTTACCACTTCGCATTCATCTAAAATAGTTCGATTGTCTGAAATAAATAAACAAACATAAAGAAAATAATCCTTTTTTGATTGAAAAGAAGTCGATAGTTTGACTATAAAAACAATCTTTACTTATTATTATATGTGTATTTATTTTTCTTACTGGTAATGAAAAGCTTTTAGCTTATTATCTGTATGCTATTACGTTGGATTGAAAATAGAACGCTAACATATTCGCCTATTTGTTTCTAATGTAATTTTATTAAAGTAAATATCATTAAATAACGGTTTTTCTTGTCTAAAAGGGGATTTTATTCGATTCCAACACAAGTCACAGTGTCAATGGTGTTTTCTCAGGCAGTGTTGTAATAGGATGACCTTTTCTCGCCAAACAAAACCACAACTCTAGCTTAAAAGAATAATATTTTATATTCAGATATGTTACAATGTTACGTGTCTTTCTACTAAATAACGAGCTTGTAAACCAGCGTGCTGGTTTACCGAATGAAACACAGGACCAATCTAGCATAGTCCATGAGCTTAGAGCTCAAAGACCCATCACACCTCGACCAGCACACACACAACTAGCCTCCTTTACCCATATATATATCAATAGATATTACTCGGACCACACCAAAACAACCCTTGCGATAATCCGGGAAAAATTGCAGAACTTTCAATACAAAATGAATAGAAAGAGAGACGAATATGTGTCACTTTAAACTACATTCATCCTGTACCTTCTGATATAGGATAATCTCCTTCCCTTCCACCTTGGAAAATTCTACCTATGGAATCGTTAATATAATTAACAATCACGTTCAATATTTAGTTGAAATAACCTTCAGACAATGCTTGACTTTTCCACCAAGTTTAAGTCAGGGATGTCCCACAAACTTTGCTTTATCATTGTTTAAGTATATGTTTAAAATGTAAAAGTCTGTGTTGAAGGTACACCTTGATACGGTATGTTAAATTGTCAATCATCTCTCTTTACACTACCCTAATGTTGTCTTGGATGGTCCTCTTCATTTCTAGAAATAGTCTAGCGAATGTTTACTTAAACATTATCGGTGATATAACCACACACTATTTAAGCTAAAGTATTAATGTTGGAGTAATACCTTTCTAGTGCCTCATTCGTGACATCATCGACTGGTCTCTATAAATCGCAGCAATATGTAATGTGTAAAATAGAGCGCCACCACAGTGAGTGGCCGTTTGTTCGCGATTAAGAACTATATCATTCATGAGTTTAGCCTATTAATATGTCTGTGAACAGTATACGGTGGATCTAGAGAAGTAACCCCTGAATAAAAATCGCTCTTTTCTGTACGGGTAGTTATAGTTCATCTGTCAACAATCAAAACACGGATGCTCCGACAAAGAAAATTTCGCATAAGAACGGTTGTGACAAAGGGCGTTGAATAACCATAATGTGTACAGGTTTAGTCCGTCCTGAAGATGCTTTTAGCAAGTATAAGATGCTCATCTACACTTGTAAAAACACAACTGAACAATATATCTCTTGTTTAAATACAGTATTGAATATCGAAATAGTGTTCTTAATCATTAGGCGAAGCTGCCTGGAGTATTTGCATTACCTCACCTAATCTAATCTGACGGTGAAAAATCTCTAGAGTGAGGATCTGCAAAGTGTGAAGCCAGTTCATGATTACGCATCCTACCGATGAAAAGATGAATAAAGTCTGCACTCATCATTGAACGGTGATAACAGAAAGACTGTTGAATATTTACCAGTGAAACTTGTGGGACACCTCAAGCAAATACTTCAATCTATTTTTACAAAGCATCTTTGTATTACAGACGATTAGATTTCATCAACGATTCTATGGGCTAGTTGAATTTTATTTGAGTCACTCTGTATAAAACGTATGTGTTATCGTATAGATCTCTGTTCGAAAATATGACTCAATAGTCAGAATGGTCTGTTTAGTTAGTCGCAATTCGCATAGCCACTCTGAAACGATCGTTATTAGCTGTATTTCGAGTTGTCATGGAAAAAAGATTACGTATGGTAGGTTAAAATTCTATTCCAGATTCACAGTGTCGGTCTCACGGACAGCCAGGCCCCACTGTGAAATAGTACGCCAGACGCTGTTGCCATCGACACCAGTAATCCAGATTCCAGAGCTGCCTCCATTCGCTACTCGAGCCTTCTATCACTGGAAAAGCACAATAGATAAGAGATAATCGTCTGCCAGTTTTCGAAATCGACGAAAGAGAAAGGCGTCAACTTGCCGGAAGACATCTAATAACCGCCTTGCCCCACTAAATGTTGCCAGTCAGCCAAGACCGTTGCAGGGGCTTACCTGTTGCTGTGTCCAAGCAGCTATTAAGAGGAATTGGGCAGACTTGAGGATTACGTGGTGACAAGTGAACTGGATCAGTCGATAATTATACTTTATATTTACTCTAATATAAAACACTATATGTAGAGTATGTTTAAAAATATAATATGGTTACAGAACTCTCAATACATTTAGATAAAACATTCCTGTTGGTGCACTAGATTTCTTGCACACTTTTTCCAGAATTATTACATTAATTTCATGCATCCTTGGCGTTGCCAGGGAATTAACGTACCTCTTGCGCAAGCCTTTAACTCCCTATTATGATTATTATTCTTACTTTTTAATTTCTATAATTTTCGGATTTCACATTATAAATTTTTAAAAAATAAAATAAATGAAACGCTTCTCCGTTATTGATGACTAGCAGCTGCAAACTCAGGCCTCGCGATATTATTGTCGAATCCTCTATTTAAAATGAATACCACCAATAAATCGCACGCACAATTTTTATTCGACTAAAATAGTATTTGATCATGCTACAGAGCTGTGTTTTCTAATCGCCCTCTCGAACAGACAGGCACCAGGAATATGATCGAGATTCTCAAGAAACATTGTTCCCCGTTTGATAATTATCTTTTTACAATAGTCTTGATTAAACAACTGTATCTGGCGTCTCGGGTTGAGAATGGTTAAAACTACACCTTTGGGACTCGCAATAAATGCCGTGCCCTTTATATGCGTCAAAAACACGTTTCCCGATATCACGCGTGTCTTTGTGTGTGCAGGCGGTGCAAATAATGAGGTAATTTTCATGTCCGTCATCGGTCTTCAGTGGACCCAGGGGACTACCAAATCGATTGTCCCCAAAACTGGTCAGATGAGACAAGCCCGGCAATAATCTATTATTTTATAACCAGTGCCATTATTTTGATATCTGATGACCCATGCAACTTCACAACCGCATGGGTGCTTTGGCATACCATCGGGAATTTTGACCACCGGAGATAGATGTTTGCTTTTCTGGTTTTGTTTATGTCGCAATACGAAGCAATAACAATCTCACTGAGTGTTTGTGTCCAGTTGATGTGCATGACGATTGAAATAAGAAACATGTGATAGGTAAATCTCTCCCTCTCTCTCTCTCTCTCTCTCTCTCTCTCTCTATATATATATATATATATATATATATATATATATATATATATATATATATATATATATATATACTACTACTAGAAACAACCAATGTTATTTATAAGTTTAAATGCCGTTGGGGAGAATGTAACTCTCATAATAATACTAAAGCGAATAGCTACGTTGGTTTTACAAGCACTACCCTATCCCGCCGCCTCACCATGCATTTTGTAAACTCTAGCTCAATTTACCAACATCTGCAAAAGCATAACTGCCTTCCCTCTGATCTAAGACAAATTTGAGTTAATAACACTAAAATTATACATTCCGAAACCAATATAAAAAAATTAAAATATACTCGAAGCTGTATACATAAAAACACAACAACCTAAAATTAACAACATCACATATGAAACCAGTGATAACATTTTAAAATGCTTAACGTAATGAGAGTTTGTTCTGTGATGCCATCTAGCGTTGCTGAATTTTTAATTGTCAACGACTTCCATGCAGAAATCGTTCTCTGCGCGTTTCTCCGACGTCTTTTTAAAATGCTCTTCTTTCTCCAGTTTTTGGTTCATTTGCTTTTGACACCGAAGTATTATTCGACGAGGAATCGAAAACGTTCGTGAAACATGTGAAACCCATGGAACATTTATTATTTTGTTTGATTTTAATACAAAAAAAACATCTGAAAAATAAAAATGGTATAATTAAATAGACGAATTCTGTTATTTTTAACAATGTTTGCATAAATATATGTATATATATATATATACATATATATATATATACACACACACACACACACACACATATATATATATAGTCTCGGAAGTTTCTCAACCATTAGAACTATATTTAAAAAATTTAAAAAAAACAAACAAAAAAAAACTTATAGTCCCAAGTCTTTCAGTGGAAAATCACTCATGTAAGTCAATTTATTTTTTACAGTTATTATATTAGTTTGTTTCTAACACTATTTTAAGGGATCATCAGTTGTTTACCATGAAAAACTGTTTCATATATAATTAAATCACATAAAGCGCACTCAATTTTCGTTTCCTACAAATTAAACTAATCGATTTCTAAAAACACACGCGTGCGCGCACACACACGGACACATGTATAATTTTGTCAGTTGTGTTAGATATTTTTTAAATTTATAACGTTGAAATGATGGGTCAGACGGCCTGAAATTCTTGTTTATATGGAATTGTTTTTTTACGCCAATACGTAGTTAAAGAAAATAAATTTATTTGGGCTATAAAAATAATTTCCAACGATGTTCATTCATTCATCTATTTATGTTTTATAATCGCTTATGTTTTAACTAAAACTTTTAAACATAATGTAAATCATAAATTTATGACGTCACGTCGAAGGTATAATTTATTTGTCAAGATAATGCCTAAGCCCAAGCAGCTTCTAACAGGAATTGCTTAGACTGGAGCATCACGTGGGACGGACAACATCTCAATTAATATATAATGAGTAAGCACTGATAGACATCTAAATTGACTCCATTGTTTATTTACATATATCTAAATGAATTAATGCGAAAGTTTTTCTTATTTATCACTCCTATATTACCATCAAAACGAGATGAAAACAAAATATTCATCGGAGTGCTTTCAAATACGGTATGTATCGTACTAAGGAAAGACATAGATATTCAAATATCTGTCTAATGTGCATTATTTCTTTATATAACCGTCGCTAATTAATTAATGTTTGCTGTTATACATTTATAATTATATTATTTAATTGTTCATGCGTATCTACAATAGTGTAAATTAACAGATATTAATGTAATTTCATTTGAAAATATGAATAAATTACGAAAAAACATTCTTAAAATATCAAGGGAGATGATTTAGATTAAACTAAGATCTTAGCTAGCTAGAAAGATATACACAGAGCACATAACAAATGTAGGTGATAGGGCTCTCTCTCTCTCTCTCTCTCTGTTCTCTCTCTATATATTTTCTCTCTCTCTCTCTGTTCTCTCTCTCTCTTCTCTCTCTCTATCTATTTTCTCTCTCTCTCTCTGTTCTCTCTCTCTCTTCTCTCTCTCTCTATCTATTCTCTCTCTCTCTCTCTATCTATTCTCTCTCTCTCTCTCTCTCTTCTCTCTCTCTATCTATTCTCTCTCTCTCTCTATCTATCTATTTTCTTTCTCTCTCTCTCTCTCTATCTATTTTCTCTCTCTCTCTCTCTCTCTATATATATATATATATATTTATATATATATATATATATATATATATATATATATATATATATATATATATATATCTTTCAAGAGAGGGGAGACTTCTTTAAAACCAAAAAAATGGCGTTGTCATCACTACCTGTCTCTCTTATCTCTCACTCTCCCCTTTTCTAGCGACGATAGATTTTCTTTTAATTGTTTTTGAAGTACATGATTTATATACGAAATAAAAGAGCAAAATCTATATAAATATAAAGTCTGAAATAAAAACGTGTTTACTTAAAATACAAACCAATAAAATTGGACTTTCTGTTTAAATTGTAAGCTTTTTTAATATAAAGTTTTCTTCCAATTCTTAATAAATTTATCGCCGCCCTCTAATGAAAATACATTACAAAAAACAAGCATGCTGACCTTTTAGATTAACCCCTACTCTTTAGGAAAAGGGGTATTTTTCCTTTCATTTGGCGTTAATTTCTATTTCAGTCACGTAAATTGTTTAAAGTGAAATAGTTTAGACATTACTTAAAATGAACTTATATTTTTTAACTTAAACAATATTTTAGTACAAAAAACAAAACAAAAGTAAACATTAAACACATTAAGTTATATTAATTTTCATCGAACAAGTGAAATGCCAAAATTAAAATTAGATCGGAAAATATAGTCTCCATCTAAATAAGCTAAGTAAGGGTCTAGCAAATGAAAAACGATTACTCACGTTTATACAAATGTATATTTTTATTTTTAAAAATATCAAATAAAGTTATCGTATTTCCTTAGCAGGCATAGTTCTCTTTGCTTATAAAGATGGCGATTATATTTTTCGACCCATTCTACATTTCAGCATTTTACATGTACAATAAAACTTGCCATGCCATACTCGCACGCATTACTTTCTCTTTTTATGGAGTCATACTCCTCTATCTTGAAGGGGGTATTTCCGAGCAAGCATAACCACATCCTTTTCATAGCGTGTGTATGAGGAGGATACTCCAACTCTATACCTTCTCCTTTGGGGATTTGTGTAGTATATTTTAGTTCCTTATAATACATTCCTTCCAAGCATTACTTTCTTCTTTTTTTTAAGGGCGAGAGTATAATATATTCTCCTTCCTCACAATATCATCGTCCCAGGATGACTTTCTCCCTGTTTTAGGGGGTCGGGGAAGTTTATCGATTCTGTTTCATGGTATGATCCTACCAAGCATTAACTCCTCTTTTGGGGGGAAGGGGTAGTGTTCGTTCGTCATGATATAATCCTCTCATTCATTATCTCTTCCTATGCGGGGCTCAATGTATACAGGTGTTGATTATGATAACATGCTCGGACCTACAAAAATATGCGACCGAAAGGAGTATATATATATATATATATATATATATATATATATATATATATATATATATATATATATATATATATAGTAAGCTATGAAAATATATTTATTGCAATTAAGCTACACAGAGGCTCCCGCGTTTCTCACATTATATTGACACAACAAAGGAAACAGGATATAAGCCAATCTATAGTAAACAGAACAATAGAACAAGATTTAGGAAGTAACACTAACAAGACCTTTGTTCGCGGGAAGCCCAACGTATATATAAAAACACCCGGCAAAAATAACTCCATGCATTTTAGCCTGAATATTCCCCCGGGGATAAAACGTGTAGCTTAATTGCCATCAATATATTTTCATAGCTTACTACCTAGCTCTACTTACGTATCGAGCACTGCTGAGGTAAATACTGAAGATTGATACATAAAAAATTATACCTCTTTATAAAAGTTTATGTGGATACATGAAATACTAATATATATATTTATATATATATAAAATTACTATTCTAATTTAATAAAAATGTTCATTATAAGCAATTATATATATATATATATATATATATATATATATATATATATATATATATATATACGTGCGTGTGTATTCACACATCTTAATGTTTATGTATTTATTATTATACTTGATGCACGGTAATAATGTGTGTTTCCTTAACGTGTGTTCCTATACACTCAAATAATTTTTAAAAATACATTCTGAATTATATGTTATTTCGGAGTTTAGGAAGATTATGCATCATATTTTTTTTAATTATCTGTAATTTATTGTTAACTGACGAAGTCACTTATCTCTTTATTAGCTATATATGTGTGTTGCGTTTCCACCTATGTTTTCTTTCTATATGTCGAATATGATGCGTCCTCTTTTTACTTTTGTCCTCGATGTCGAATAGGTCTGTTGCGCCCTTTTTTGTTTTCTTTTTGTTGATAACATTGAAAATGTTTTACGTACTTTCTCGTTCTTTTTTCTTTGTAGCTGTCTCGTAGTTTTGTTACCTTAATTTATATCGTCTATTAGTTCGTCGCTGCCACGTATCTTCTCGTCATCACATCTTATGCTGTTCTTCAACGTTTCTTCCGTGTCTCGTCCTTGTTCTCGGTTCGTGTGGCTAGCGCACGCGTTACTCGTCGATGTGCATATAAGTTCATCACAACGTTATAGAATACATAATTTAGATAAGACATAGAATAGAGGTATACTTGAGAGTAATATATTAAGAGTTACACGTACAATTTACACTTTTTACATGAGGCGACAGTAATGTTACTAAATTAACTATAAATCTATAGATAAACAGATAGATGTCTAGACGAGTTGCAAGATAGGCACATAGATAGACATGTCGGGGGCACATCGCCGCAGAGATTTTCACAATGTTGTCGTTTTAAAGACATGTTTTTCAGCGACCGTCTACTTTGAGCTTCTAAAACTGTCTCGTTTAAAATATAATTGTTCATCGGCGCTTTTTCCACGCGAGGGAGCATCCGCGTGATATCATCCGCATATCGCGTTACGTCTGGACATTTTGACCGTACCTTGTAAAATCTGACCCCGGCGTCAGGTCACTCTAGAGCACACTCTGAGAACGTTATTGTTTTACGCACGTGCAAGGTCACTGTGACCGTACTCATTCATTTCTGCGAACATCTTTACTAGCAAATCCGCCCTCAATAATCAAAAACTCCCTTTCCCTTATCTTAAAAAAAAACAGTAAGTGTTGTTTTACTCTCATCCGTAAAGTCAGGTCGGGATCCCCTCTCACAATCCCAGGAACCAAATGAAACCAGTCATTTTGTTTCACCTAGCCGAGATTCCCCTTACATGAATCTCGTTACGTCATCATCTATGTTGCTTCAACTACTCTATAATAGTTCTTAATATATCAGTGAGAATTTATAGAATGAGGGACTGTCTTTTCTAGTGTGGTCATCTAACTGACATAACTGTGTTTGTACACACCGCAAAGACGTATGTAAATTAGATGCTAAAATAATAAGCCATTTACTTATATATAAGAATAATTTAAAATACTAATACTTGCAAATGAGAATGATAATAATAGTTATAATAATGATAATAATAATAATAATAATACAAATAATAATAATAAACATGATGATAATAATGATAATAATAATAATAATCATGATGATAATAATGATAATAATAATAATAATAATAATAATAATAATAATAATAATAATAATAATAATAACAAAGAAGTAAAAAGAATATGTTTCATAAATATGCAAGACGAATGCCTTAAAAGATATGTCACAGTTAATCAGTTTTCAAATGAAATCAAAGTAGAATAAATAGGTGTAGTGGTTGGGAATCAACGGGTCAGCGGCACATCTAGTATATATATACATACACACATACACGTACAAACATATATACATATATATATATATATATATATATATATATATATATATATATGAATTAGAGTTTATTGATATAAGAAATACATTCAAAAGCAAATGTCTATCTAAAATTCGTTACATGTCTTTGTATAAAATATATAAAGACTAGATCATAGCAAATCAAGCTTATCATAAGAAGATAATCACAGTAACGAACACATACATTATTTTAGAATCTATCCAGCAGAGAAACGAAACGGTCATTATCACAAAGAAATGTCAGCATTCAGAAAGCAAGTTTCGAATAAAAATACAGAAATGAGACAACATGGCGGTTAATAAACCTGAGAGACATACAGAAATAGTGCAACTATATATAACGGAAAGTGACAAAAACATGTTCTCTCCGACAAAATATACTTTATTAATCTCAACCATATTGGATTAGCAATTTCTTAACTAAGCTTTACAAGGTGTATATTTTCTTCTCTAATCGTATTAATCAGGAAAGCCGTTATTTGAATGACAACATTTGAGTGACGATTAGAGGTCAGAGGTAACCCTCGGAAATTGAAATTGCCAAAACCACATGGCAATCGGATAGAGAAAATTATGTCTGTTCTATGGCACAAAAGACGTGCTAAAGACGCCGTCTCCGATGGGATTTGAAGGGGACGGCCGCACACGATTTTCTAGGTGTAGCGAGACAAGTTATATGCCTGTCTTGCTCTCTTGTTACGCGCGCACGCAAGTAACAGTCTCTCTATGACTGTTTCTTTCTGATTAGTAAACATTAGTATAAATTAACATCAGCGTCCGAGTGATTATGTCTACAGACGATACAAAACATGTGTTTCCGACAACATGAACTGGTTCTACCTGACTTCATGTTACATATATCAACAATAGTATATTTACTGCAACTTACATCTGTTATATTCTCGTATATCAGCAATGTATTAGTTACAGACAAAAATATACATGAACGAAGTAGGAAATTGAAGATATTTATTTAGCATCATTAAAGTAAGGTTAATTATAGATATGTCGCTGAGTGCGCAATTGATTATTTCTGTTCCGTTTATCCAGACACGCGTTTACATCTCTGGTGACATGGCTGGCCTTTTTTTAACATGTACTCACCCTCCTGCCACTTTGCGACCAGGGACCAGTAACTGAGGGGTCAGAATTCTAATCTCTTTGTTGGTGAGGTTCGAGACTGTAAACCTTATTAGGATATTGGGAATACCGCAGTATCACTTTAAATAATGTATCGTGTAACACGGTCTAACTAACAACTCCACATCGTATATGGATTCGTACATAAACCTAACACACACATGGTGTCCGTCCGTGTCGGTAACCAGCTAACCACCGTCGCCTCCCACACTTCTTGTGAAACGTTAAAAAGACAAAAGAAAGATGAGACAAGAACTAAAGGAAAATTGAAATATATTATTAAAATAGTGATGTACCGTTACAAGATTTTAAACATATCAAAAAATGGAACAAAGCTATTCGATTGAACAACATATCAAAAAATGGAACAAAGCTATTCGATTGAACAACATATCAAAAAATGGAACAAAGCTATTCGATTGAACAACATATCACACATGCGGGTTATATGTTGCTGATATACAATACCTATTGAAATAATTAATATATACGATTGACATGTTTTTATAAAAGACGAATTTCAGCGTGATATAAGTATATTATTTCAAAACCTTGATTTGAAGGAAACACCTGTCATTGTTAAGAGTATAAAATGATTAGTGTATATATATATATATATATATATATATATATATATATATATATATTGAAAATTATGCCTTAAATATTTCGGTTTTGACCATTTATTGTATTTGAAATGCTGTAAAATGACTTTTTATATGTGAACGTTATTTTCACATAATTTAAAATTTGCAAAACACTTCAATCATGTAAGTTGTACGATTAAACTTTTTAACAGAAGCTGATCAGGTCAATACTTAATCCAAATATTTAAAGCTTGTAAGTTTATCTTGTGTTGTTTCCGAGTTTATCTCGGAGGTTTACGTACATTATTTTCGCATATAACCACAGAGATAAATGTCTAGATATAAGATTAATTTGGAAACAATCAAATCTTATTCAATGATGCAGCTTAGTCTAGCGTCAAATATACCTCACACGTTATGCTAAGAAAAAGTGTCCGTCTTTACAAAATATGATGTTGGTGTCAGTAATAAACAAATATTTTATTTGATTACGTGCTGTCGTTTGTAGCAAAAGTCAGGTTTTACGTTATGCAACCTAAAGCAAAAAAAAAACATTTTCCAGGAAAAACAAGGTCAATAATCGATTAATTTTGTTTGAAAAACTTAATTTTAAAATCATAATTAAATGTCGACATGCTGTGACCCGATCGTTGCTAATAAGAGTGCTTCGTCAACTGCTGCTTGTAGTGTCGTATCGATCTACACAATGCGGTGGGTTGGTATCAAAGTGATTTCAATTTTAAAAACGGCTTTCTTTATATTTTATTTGGGGGGGGGAGGGGGATGTTAACAATATTAGACGACAAATCAAGATCAATTTTTTATTTAATTTAATTAACTTTCGAATAGGAAGTTACCTTTATGTGGCAAGTAACACTGGAGGAAAATGGGTGTTATAATGCAACGAAAAATAATATAGTTCATGGTTGATAAGGAGCGTGGGTGGTTAAGTTAAGGGAGTTCGTGGATGCCAGAAGGGGGTATAATAATGATGTCAGATACAAGAAACAAACAAAATATAGAAAAAGAAAGAATGAAAATTTAAGAAAACGTAAAGTTAAAAGAAACAAAATTAACATAAAAGCAGAAAAAAAGGAAAAATAAGTGAAAGTAGAATAGAGAAAGAAAAATAATAAAAATATGCTGACATAATGACAGAGAAAGAAATGAAGAAAAGGGAAAGCGAAATGAAACAACAAAAATTAAGACAGAAAGAGGAATAAAATAAAAAAGAAAAAGAAAAAAAAGAAGGAAATAATTTTTCTTTCTTTCCTTCTTTTTTTTCTTTTTCTGAACGGAATAAAAGTAAGACTGAAATAAAAATAAATAGGATATGAAAAAGGAACACATTGCAATAAAAATGGAAAATACAAAAACTCAATAAAACAATTATAAATGAAAGTAAAAATGTAATGAATGAAGTAACAAAGAAAAAATAAAGGGAGAAATATAAATCAGAACATTGAATGAACGAGAAAGCCAAAAGATAGACATACATAAAATATAGAGGAAGATAGATAAGCACACTATCCTTTGCTTGTTTCAGGGTTTTGCATCAGTCAAAATCGTGACAAATGAAGAGCAAGCATTTTCCCCGATGCGTCACTTTCATTTCCATACACATCGTCGATGTAAGCCAAGGTAATAAGACTGCGTTCACAATAGAATTCATTATTTACGGAGCCAGAGTCAGTCCAAATCACAACATAGTTAGGTAATACCTTCTTCCTAAAAAGTAAGGTCTGATGAGGCCAACATTGCTTTACGACGTGCGTTGGAAATCAGCAGTTCGGAGATCTAGCAATGCTTCATTTCATGATCGTCGCTTCATTCCCTCAGATTGCTCGACAAAGCATTAACATCTGCGGTGTATGTGTGAACGTGGAAGTTGGCCTTCCTGTAGTCTATTAAATTGCACGACGGTCATTAATGGGAGCAGCCCTCCCAGGGGTACAAGCTTTTGATCTTCATAGGAAGCAAGCCAGCCGGTTTAACTTATTGCCTTACTTCTTCCGCGAAGTGTTCTGATTGTCACTTGCATCTAATACTCCGTTACACGGTTTTGCAGCTTGTCAGAATATAGCGTTTTAGCAAGAGAACGGTTCAGTTTCGCTTACCGAAGTTGAAAAATGCTGAAAGCTGGATGACACTGAATACAGATATAGAATGACATATCTATTAATATTTAGTTGCGGTTTTAAGACGTTTTACTAATAATAGAAAGTTCTTTAACGTTCAAGAAAATTAGACGGCCCTCTGAATTCCTCAGATTCCAATTGTCATACTCAAGAGAAGTATTCCGTACTTCCTCACGTGTTGTTAGTACGAGATCAAATCAAAAAGGGGAAGATTAATGTTGTTTGTTATTCGGATCGCCAAAATTAAGTGTCTGTTGATTGGTCAAAGAAAACCGTCTTGGCCAATTAAAAGGGCTTTTTAAGAATAAGATGGTGTCGTAATGGACAAGAAGAGAACCACGCAGGAAAAGGGAGGTAACCATTTTTTTATAAGACACCTTGCCTACCGACCTATAGCATGTACCACTTCTATCCCCATCAAGGGATCGAACACAAGTGGGTCTCCCACAATTACCCGGATCTCAATTACAACCGCACGTCTACTCTCCAGTCTGAAGTAAACGAACCAAATTCCGCATGTTTGTGTTCTTCCCAAATATAGTAGCCACCTATATTGTCTGTTCTTGTCACGTCTAGTACAGCGTCTTTCTCACTATGGTGCAGAGCTCTGATAACCAACTAGTGCGACGCACGCTGTCGCGTTTTAATCTATGTTAACGCTTAGCAGCACTAGGTCTACATCTTGTTTAAGAAAAACATCGACGCATATTTAACTCTTTTATCTGACAATCTAGAGAAGTGTTACCAAGCCTTCACATCGGGAGAAACGTGCACAACTTTTCAACCGAGCGAGGCAATCCCTTATTAAGTGATTTATTCCATCACCTTCAAAACACCTTATTCCCGGTGTTTTTCGCCTGCTGTAATTAATGCAAGTCCGGGTGGGTCATCTCTCAATATATCTTTCCCTCGAGCCATAAGCTGATAAATGTATTTTTCCCCATTCAAGATGAAGCTCGTATGAGCTGTCGGACATGATCTGACAGCCCTATGGACGAAGGTAGCTGAAACGCCTCGTTCTATCATACCCTCAAATCATACAGAAGACTTCCGTTGGTCCGCCATGAAAAAAATCTACAGTTTCACGCAGGTGCATGCGGTGGGCTACAAACTGCACGTACGTTGTATGAGAGTCGATGGCGTAGTCGTAAACAAAGCTTCCTTTATAGAGGCCAACTTCCCCTTCATGTCCTCATTTAATTGCTGGTAGACCACAAACACACTGGGATTACGTATTCTATTTCTTTTACTGAATACAGCCGTAACATGAGCTCAGCTTTTTGAATTCCTTCAATAAAAGATTGGCTGAGGTCCGCACAGCGAAACTCCGGCATCAGCTCCATATCCACTTTTCTGTCATTACGATGTCGAGATAGCTTGTAGTGAATACGTTCCAACAGGATACAATTCATATTCTGAATTCTGGATTTTCACATTATAGTATCCAAATTAAATGCTGTAGTTCTACAACAACCAAAAGCTGCACGTCTCGCAGCAATAAACCCTAAAACAAAGAAATAATTTTATCGTTAAATCTTTCTAAACTAAATGCCAGGATGTCTGAGATGTTTTTCGTCTATTTCTGTCTAATAATAAACCTAATATAGAGCTACAAATGACAAATCATTTGTAACCCTTAGGTTAACATTTCGAATCAGCCTACCTGCATCTCACTTCTTAGTTCGAGGGTTTTATGTACAGCACACACAATTATGTGTTGTTTATTTCGGGGAGATCGCCTTTTCTAATTACAGAAATATATACCCATATACGACCTCCTGAAATACTTAAGAGAAACATACATTTGGGGAATATCTATTGTAAAAATTTCACAAAAGTGTAAGTATTTGTATTTCAACGAAGGGCTTAACTACCTTCTTACTTCCTTAGCTTAAACCTCAATTACACGAAATATAATCCATATAACCCACCCTTAAGCCGAGCATCTGTGTTAAAAAATTGGGCTATTAAAGTCAGTTTATTAGTTTGAATGTTAATCCGGTACATATAAATTAATAAACATATACACATAAGTAATATATATATATATATATATATATATATATATATATATATATATATATATATATATATATATATATATATATATATATATATATAATGAATAAAAACAACCGGTTAAGAAGCTAAAAAATCCGCTTATTAAATCATGAAGAACGAATCGATACTAGCAGTGTGAGAAAATGAATTAACTGTAAAAATTATATCTGGGGAGAGGTAAATGGTAGCGGTCGGAGTTATTAACACCATGAGGGAGGAGGAGGGAGCGTGTGTGATGTAACTCTTAAAGGGTCGCTTATGAAAAGATAAATTTTAGGCTCAAAAGACTGTAATGGGACAAAATAAGTCAACTGCAGAAGGTGTCGTGAGAGGAATTTGGTAGCGGTCGGAGTTATTTAAACCATTAATGGAGTGTAAGCGTGGATCATGTTTTTAGGTCAGATAGGGAGTTATCTAAGACGAGAAACATAAGGGTAAACATCAAGGTCACATAAGAGAATAGTGTAGGAGTAGAGTAGGAAAATATAATATAGGGAAGAGATTCGTATATATATATATATATATACATATATATAATTATGGGAAATAAAAAATAGTATTTATGTAGTAATCAACGTTTCGTCTTTATTTCAAGAGTTATTTAAGATGATTGGTCTGGGGAAAAACACATATCTACTAACATTTTAAACAGTAGAAGAAAGAGGAGAGAAGCGCAAAAAGCCGTTCATGAAAATGTAAATTATGATTTAAAATTAATTGTACCAGTGAGAGTATTTGTGTTAACTGTGGAACTTGTGTAGCGGATGATAGCGGTCGGCATTACTACAACCATTAGGGAGGGGACAGCGTGCGTCAAATAAACCCATGAACGTCGCTTCTGAAATGCTGAATTATGGACTCAAAAAGACCATAGCAGTAGCAAAAAGTAAGTAATCTGTAAGACTTGTAGGGGAAATATTTGTAGCGGTCAGCGTTACTTACCCGACGACGAAGAGGGAGAAAGAATGCGTCACATATATTGAGGTCAGATAGTTGATTATCGAAGCAGGAGAAATGCAGGCTCAAATATCAAGGTCGCGTAAAGGATATTGTATACGGGGTAGGAAACCATGTTATAGCGAGGCGAATATTATGCATTAATAATTATATATATATATATATATATATATATATATATATATATATATATATATATATATATATAATATATATAGGGCTTTACGCGCTCAACTACTTTTGGAGCTGCTCCCACTTCTGCTCCAACGCCCAAAATTGAAGAGGGCTCCTCTCACGCTCGCTATTTTCAAAAAAGAGCCGCCCCAGCTCAAACTCCTATAAAAAAAGTAGCGGCTTAGTTTCAGCGCTCCATAATGAAAATATACTTTTTTTCATAAACGTTACATTTTGCAAATGGGTTGTCGAAGGATAGAGGGGGGCGTCAAAGGATCTCATCAATATAGGTGGGGATGCCACTTTAAGTGTAAGACCGTAAATAGAATTTGACAAAATCTTGCTATTATTTTAGATTTGCTAAGGGTTATAGGAGAACATGTCGGAGGAAGCAAAAGATTATACGTAATGTTCGTTTCCTTAGGTATAAAATAGAAATAGACAAATCCCTGAAGTATTTCAAAACAATTTTAATTTTCTTTAAATTAACAACCTTTTTGCAGGGAAAGAAAATGTGACCCGATATTTTTCTATTTATTTTAGAAGGGAATTTAGATTTGTTTTAAGTAAATATAGTTTTACTGTTAAACAATATTATTAGTGATTATTTTATTTTTAAAGAAAATATTTTTTCTGGGAGAGGAGAGACAGCCAGGGCAACATTAATCGTAGTGTTGTTGTTGAATAGTTGTTTGTTTTACGAACGTAACTATAGTGTATAATTTATATTATTCTTTACCACAGAGAAACGTTGACGTACTTTCAAACAAATCGATTGATACATTTTTTTTAATTGTACAATTTGGGGTTAAAAAATTGATCAAAAAGATACTTTTCATAAGTTGGCCAAAAATATCAATTAATTGTCATTACACAATTCAGAGATCCATTTACTGTCTTAAAATTCCATACAAAATATCTGGCCTAAACCCTGGGAGTTAAAAAAAATATCGGCTTAAATGTTCCCTCTCCGAAAAATTAACTGGAGCAAGTTGTCCTTGGTCAGGCAATAACATTTATTGAAATTAAAAAATTGAATAAAAAAAGTTGTAAAGGTCTATATTTAAGATCTCTAACGAAAAAAACTGTTTACCATTTTAATATTCGATAATAGATTTATTTCAAGATAAAGAAAGATGTATAATCTACTTTCGGTTTAAAAAAAAACAAAAAATAGTCATAAATTCTAATTATTTGCATTTTTAAATTAAAAGTTAAGATATTTTCTTTACTTTAATTAAGTGTAAACATCTGTTTTATTGTAGAATAGGGACCGCTGGTTTTTCGCTCATTTCGCTTGATATTCGCCCAAGTTTTTGATGAAACTGATTGTTGGTCTTAATTGTACTTTTGGTTAAGAAATAAAATTCTCATTTACTTTTTTAAATGTTGAGAATCTAACTTTAATTCCAACTTTTAATCGCTAGCGGCCATGTTGGTTTTTATTGTTTTTTTCCTTGGACTAAAGATATTCTTTCTTTGGACTAAATATATTTTCACTGCTTTGAACATTCTATTTACTAAAACAAGTTTTAACAGAATTTAACGAATTTAAAAGCAAACATGAAAAGGTTAAAACATATTAGTCGTGAATTTAAGAATAACAAAATGTACCCGAAATGACGACGGGTAAAAATGTAGCATCAACATTCAATTTGATATATGCTAAAAAAATTTGAATTTTTTGTCGGGACAAAGTGTACCATTTCTACGTCAAAAATACATTTTTCTCGAACATTTGGGTGAATACCGAGCAAAATGGGCGGGAAAATCCAACGGCCCCTATAGTACAATTGGACTTAAAATTCTTTATTTAAAAACACGAATTCAAAAAAAATTGGCTTATTTATTCAATCAGCAATAAACATCCTTGTCATAGATACAAAAAAAGTTCAAATCTTTAAGAAAATAACTTCAAAGATGTCTTTTGAAAATATTCGTAGGCATTGTTTTTTTTTCATTTAATATGAAATATGTGGAGGTTTGCAATTTTTGCAGTGATAGTGTGATGTATGTACATTCTTCGTTTAGATATTGTGAACTACAGATTCTGAAAGAACGTAGGAAAAACAATTATCATGCTATTTTTATGTTGTTGTTATTGTGTGAATACACATGCATATAGTCATTGTTGTGAGTTCTTTAGCGATGCACTTAAAATGAAAAGTTATTGTTGGATTTTATTATAAGAGTTTTTAAAATTAGCATCAACTAATTTTTCTGTTTGATAAGTAAATTTTATTAAGGTTCGACTGTGTTTTATTTGTTTTGGAGATTTTAATTGGTGTATCTTCGGGTAGAAAAATAAGAATGGCATCAATATATCTAAAGTATTCAGCGTTTGGAGTTAATCTAAAATGGAAATGGCCAGACTCTAAGAATTCTAAGAATAGACAGGATTGTCCTCCACTCTTGCTAGGTGTTTTGAAGTATCTATATACATCTTCGGTAATACTTAATCATTGGGTACAGTGATTGTGACTGAAATAATTATATGTATTAAACCTTTTTTATGTATGTGTATTGATGTATTTAACTATTAAAGATTGTGTCGGTGCTGATATTTGAATGTATCCAAGTTTAGAATTTAAACCCTATAAGAAAAGTATTTATATTTGAGAATTCTTGACTGTTGAGGTTTTGTATAATACCCAGACGTATTATGGTTCTTCATTTGCTGTTTTAAAATTAATTGTGTAAGTTTGTTTTCTAGTCTTTTCATAAGCGACCTTTTGGGGCTTAAATTAAGCACGCTCTCTCCCTCTTCCTGATGGTCTTAATAACTTAGACCGCTAATATCCCCCCCCCACTTTCCACAGTTAAGTCAATTTCTCCCACTGCTTTTATTTATTTGTACATCATAATTTATGTTTTTATAAGGTGCGTTTCGAGATTATCTCTTCCTACTGCTACTGTTTCAATTATAGTTCATACTAGAAAAAAACTACCTGTCCTTGGCAATTACTAACGCTGTTGTTTTTTTTACAGAAACCAAAGAAGTAATTTCCATTTGACATTTTGGTAATTTAAATGAAATTGTTTTTTTAAATATGGTTATCGTAGTGTTATTTCATATATTCCAATATGAGAGAAATATACTGTGCATGAACATCGTCAGATTCTGTTGTTTAGAAAAAAAGACAACAAATAATTTAATTCATATGGTCTTAAAGATATTCAACGTCGATGAATTTTATTTTGTTTCAGCATAAAAATTCAAATGAATTCTCCATTAAAACTGGTTATATAATGCAATGAATAAACATAAGGGTGGAACGCCAATTAGTCAAATACTCCACTTTTTATTACTGAGTAATTCAAAATGCGTACTTTGTATTTTTCACTTTTATTATAAAAGAAAGAAAAATATGTAAAGAATATTAAAGAAAATACTTTTTTGTAATTAGAAAGAGTAGAGGAGGTTTAATTCTTTCCTATGAAAAATCATCATCATCATCATCATCATCATCATCATCATCATCATCATCATCATCATCATCATCACCACCACCACCACCAGTACCACCACCACCACCACTACCAACATGTTAACTACTTGGCCGTTTGGTTAGGAGAAAATATAGTATCTGTACTGAATCTGCACTTAGTGTCTATGCTTTCTGTCAGTGAAGGAGAAATCCTTATAGACAGAGGCAATTGAAATTTTTGTTCCAGTTCAGAGTACCCATTTTGAGGCAGTCGGATTCTCCCCACGTTAAATATTGACGTTGTGTCTAACTCTGCTCTCGTGGGAGGAAGTAAATAGGAATAGGAACAGCAACAACAACCAGCACAACAACATCAACAGCAACACAGTTATTAACAAAAATAATAAACGCATGTATTTAATTATCAACAGATTAGAAAATAGTAATTCATTAGAAACTTAAAAATAATTAAATATGCAGATGAGAGGCTGAGAGGATGATATCATGATGAACGAAGTATATACACTTAACCCCCTCGCCCCCAAAGGAGGGATTAATGCTTGGGTAGATGATATCATGACAACAGAATAGATCGTACACTAACTCCCCCCACACACAACTGGTAATCCTGTGAAAATGGTATCGTGAAGAACGAATTATTACTGTACGGCCTTCCCTCCGAAGAGGAGGTAATTCCTGGGAAGAATGTATCATGAAGAATGAAAATATACTATAGAAAATTGAATAAGAATAAACCGTTTTAATGTCAATATAGGTAGAATAGGTGGAAAAAACTTTTGCATTTATTTATTTAGATAAGATTAAAAACCATTGCAAGTTTCAGTGTCCATGTGAAACGCTTAAATAAAAATTGGCTGGAACAATATTGTCGCCATCTTTATAAAGTAAAATTAATATGCTGGTTAAGGAAGATTGATAATTTTCATAATTTTCTAGTTAGAAATAGATGTTTATTACGAACGTTTCGTTCTTCCTTAGTTAGTATTATTGTGAACGAAAATATACTACATTGACCCTCCTCCTTACAGACGATAATATCATGATAAACGAACACGACAACCCTCCACCCCAACAAAAGGAATTCATTCTTGCATGGACGATCTTGTAAGAACAGAACAAATAATCCCCCCTCCTTAAAAGATATTCTAGTTGAATCGAATCTTGGGGAGTTTTCATTTTAGGAGAATTCACCCTTACACACCTTTAAAAACGGAGGAAGTAATTCCTAGGAGGTCAGTCTTATAGAAACAGGACTGATATAACCACTACAGCACCTATTAAAAATATTCCAATTTAATAATTTTTTTAATGTTTTTTTTAAATTTAAAATGCCTAGTCACAAAAAATATTTTTATGGTTCCGTGGCCTTTTGGCTAATATCAAAGTGTAGTATCTGTTCGACATCAGCGATATTTGACACTTTACTAAAGCCGGAAGCAAATTATCTCTCTTAAAAATGAAATCCTAAATAAGTTTTTAAACGCTATCATTTTAAAAATAAAAGTCTCTTTATCCTATTTTATTATAATAATAAGAACTAGAATTAGGTAAATAATTACATTATTCATATATTGACATTTATTATCGTTGTCATTTCATTATAAGAATTCAAATGTATTTCCGAATTCATTTTTGGCGGCGGCGTAAAATCGAGGTATTGTTTGACTTGCCATGTGCTTTCCCGATGCGTCTTACCACTTGATATAGTTTCATCCGAGGTCTAGAAAAGGAGATATATATATATATATATATATATATATATATATATATATATATATATATATATATATATATACAAATTAATACAGATTGTTCCTTATTATAGAGTGAAGCTTATTGTTCATGTATTTCTTCAGATTGCAAGTTTTATCAGAATGCAAAGATTCAATGTAATATAAACTATAGAAAGTTTAAATAAATTTTAAACGTTATATTTCTGACTAGAAAGCACAATTTATTTAGCGTACAGTGCACATATATATAAGAATACATAATTACGAAAACACATTTCAGCATATATCAGACAACAATTATTTAACATTTAAAAAGTTTTGAATTCTAGACTCGAAGAAACTATTTATGGGCGGAATACATACGGTCTAGTACGACTGTTGAACATTTTTTTAATCGTTGATTTCAATATATATATATATATATATATATATATATATATATATATATATATATATATATATATGTATATGTTTTATATAACTACAGTCGAAGTCTCAGAAATAAAAGGGCCCCTACCCTGGGCTAACTTTTTATCACCATAAGAGATACATAGATATTCGAATATTCTATTAAAGTTTTCTTTTATCTCCCAAACGTTAAGAACATTAATTTATCTCTCCCAAATTAACGTTTCTATAATGATATAGTATATTTTTCTTTTGGTCTCTTGGTCTTACCGGATTCCAGGACAAGACTTCATATGGTCAGGTGGAGTATCCAGCTAAGAGAAAGTGTACCATTTCTCGTATGAGCCAGTGTATAGCCGTGTCGTGGGGATATTATTTGGGCCTCGAACACTATGTGATTGTGAATATTTGGTCAGGGTAAAGTTGTATTGTGAAGTATCCACATGCCAGATTGTCCTGACAAACACTTGCACAGAGAGACTGAATGCATTCGTGGATAGTGTTTAATTCAAACCCCAGAGTAAATAATTCCAATACCCCAATAGGTAATTCAAACTTTCCCGTAGGTAATTCAAATATATGTGGGTGCGTTTGTTCAAATGTTTATATATATATATATATATATATATATATATATTTATAAAGAGGTGTACTAAAAGCGAACTTTTAGGAAAGGTAAAACCCTATTGTGAAGAGTATACAGCTCAATATCCAGGATAGAGCAGGTAGAAATGAAGGAGAATGGAAAGGAATTAGAGAAAGCAAAAGCCAAATCAAAATTCAATTCAAAAGTTCAAAGCAAGGTATATTCCGCAAAAAGGCAATTTATTCAAGTTAAATTTTCCTTAAGCCAGGCTTTTAAAAGATCAAAATCTTATCATCAGAGGAAGTCGCTGGGATAGATAAGTAGGCAATAGCCAAGATTTAAAATTTGAAAAAATGAAATAAAATAAAAGTTGTAGGGAAAGAAACGTAGGGCAAAACTGTGCCAGGGTGCAAGCAAATGTCCGATTGCCAAAAAGTCCGGTGTCGAAGAGTCCAGCGGAGAGAATACGATGTAGATAGGTAGGTCGTTAGAGGCACGAGAAGTAATGAGAGAAGTTTCAAAGTTAAATTCCAAGAAGCCACAACTTCAGGTACGGCGAAAATAGAAAATCCAAAAAGGGTAAAAAGTCCAATAAGAGGTACATTCGATGATGCAGGCAGGCGTCAGAGGAGATTAAGATGTAAAATATTCGCCATTAAAGAAACTTCCCGGGCAGAGATGACAAAGGAAAGTGTTTTAAAGTGGAAAAACTGGGCAGTGAGAATATTTAAAGTCTGCCCAGTTGAGAAAGCCTGGCTTAAGGAAAATTTAACTTGAATAAATTGCCTTTTTGCGGAATATACCTTGCTTTGAACTTTTGAATTGGATTTTGATTTGGCTTTTGCTTTCTCTAATTCCTTTCCATTCTCCTTCATTTATATATATTTATATATATATATATATATATATATATATATATATTTATATATATATATATATATATATATATATATATATATATATTTATATATATATATATATACATATATATATATATACATATATATATATATATATATATATATATATATATATATATATTCTTATCTTTCTGTTTTTGCTGAAGATGCGGCATCCTACCGGATGCCAGACATTCACCGGCTATTTCAGACACTCCAGCCTAGAGATCGTTTTAAGATTCTAACCGTCCCTTTAAGTGCAGTTGTTTGTATTTCTCTTGCACTCGGTTCACCGTGTATACTCGCTAGATAGCTCTTGAAATTATTCTTCATTAGTCCTGTTGCTCCTATAATTACTGGTATGATGGAGATTTTCCTAAGATTCCAGTTTCTTTTCATGTCGTATGTGTGTATGTGTGCTTGTTCAAATGTATATATATATATATATATATATATATATATATATATATATATATATATATATATATATATGTATTATGTGTGAGTTGGAGTGTGTCTAGATGGGTATACAGTTTAGCATATTCCTCAATATACAGTATATTTTCAGCAGAAATACTGTAGATATATAGTATGCGCACCGGGTAAAGATATATATAGAATGCGCACCGGGTAGACATATATATATAGAATGCGCACCGAGTAGCAATATATATAGAATGCACACCGGGTAGAGATATATGAAAAGGCGTACTTTGGTATGGTCGTCTTATCTGACATCAGAAATTGCGAACAGTATTAATAAAATAAAACATCCTAAATTATATTTTAGGACCGATGTTTTTTCTGCAAATAATACTTTATTTTCACGAATTTGTTTAATGGTAATATACAAGATATCCACTTGGTCATGTCTGCCCTATCTGATATCAGAAATTGCGAACAGTGTTAATCAAAATAATTTATTTAATGATACTATCGAATATATCCACTTGCTTATGGCGGCCTTATACGACTGTAGTAAAGATATTTAGCTACGTCTATCATATGATGGAGAGTGTTCTCTATGTGTGTATGTCTGCAAAGAGCTTACAAGATACTAGACAGACATACCGAAAAATTGGAAAGAAACGTTGATTCCTTTGTGCCGAACTTGCACGGAACTTCTGGGGAGTGTACTCATTTTTTTCGTTTTCCAGTCATCTGTACGTTGTGCGCATGTGTGGTTTGCCTAAAAAAATACAACATTAACGTGACTTATTTTCCTATAGATTGTATTCTCTGCGTCGGTAGTGTAACGGCTACAGATAAAGAACGACGACACGAAGGTCGTGCATTAGAATCCAACTAACGCAGAAGAACTTTATTTGACAATAAGTTACACATATATCGAAATGGGTGAGAGCGAAGACAGAAATATATCACACTTTTTTCCCGGGAAAAGGAAGAGGATGGGCAGGGGAGAGGAGTTGACCCGAGAAGAGACAGCTTTTGTTCCAGGAAACGGAAAAAAGGAGAAGACGTGAGGCGGGCGACTGGGAAAAGGACATTTTTCGCCCATAGCAACAGATGAAAGGGGGGGGAGCGGTGAAAGTGGCGAAATGGGAAAAGAGAGCCAGGCAACGCTGGGTATCTCTGCTAGTCTATTTACATAAGAAAATGTTGAATGTTTTTATTAACACTAAAAAATATATATTTTGCTTTTCAATATTTGAGTAAACGAACATTTCATCGATCGTAATTACTACCATCTGCCACACTAGTGTGCAATCGCTTCCCCTCCTAATTTCATTGGTGCAAATTGGCGATTATTCATACCGTTACAAACATGTTTTATATATTTATTTCAGTATTTATGCACTGATGCGTCAATCGGTAAGCAACAAAAAACAACGTTTACATTCACAATGTCATTTCAAAGAATATGCTTCTATTGTTTTATTATTTTGTTTTATTATTTCATTTAATTTGTTGTATTTTATTACTCTAGTACATCGATAATTTGCTTCATTGTTTCTTTTAAATCTCATCTGAAACCTTCAAGTAAATTCCATGGTAAATATTATTTTAAAATGTATTTACGCTAGTTATATATTGTTTTTGTGTTGTATGTCGTCTGCCAAATGAGCATAGTTCGTCTGAATCTTAAAATACCACGTTTTGATTTATAATAATCAGAACTTTGCATTTTAAGTATCATAGGAACTATGCAAATTCTCTATCAAGCCTGACAGGCGCAGCTATGAGACAATTCGCTTCATAAATAAAAGCCACTGATTTGTTTTACTTACTATCTCATCTTAGGAGTGAAGAGTTATATTTTTTATCTGTTTTCGGTATTAATTTGCACGCTAATCAATTTGGGAATGACTTGCTTTTAGGCCATTATGATTGAACGTATTCTTGCGATACATATTTTTTACTGACCCCTTGCTTAATAAATAACACACTCATAAATAGAAGTTTTTTAAACAGATCATATATATATATATATATATATATATATATATATATATATATATATATATATATATATATATATATATTTGAGAAAACCATAACAATTTATGTATTAAAATAAATAACATTTATTTTTATCTAAGCTTTCGAAAATAAGAATTGTCCTGGCCAGAGCAAATTGTTTCTTCTTTTATTTTATTTTTCATTTCTATGGTCCGATGTTATGTGGAATTCTGGGCCAGAAAGAACAATCCGGAATGTCCGTTAGCGCGTCTACGCTGGTTTCAATCAGAAGAAAGGGGTGGACATCTTATTAACAATTGTTTCGTAAAAGTATTTTTTGTTGAGAAAACCATAACAACGTGTGTGTTAAAATAAATAACATTTATTTTAATCTAAGCTTTCGAAAATGTTTTACTTACATATATATATATATATATATATATATATATATATATATATATATATATATATATATATATATATATATATATATATATATATATATATATATATAACTTTCGATTCTTCGTCTGATACTCTTCAGGTGACAATATCCAAATCGACAAAAATATGGGGAAAAAACAGAATTAAATCAACAGCTGATAATTCCATG
>OY744531.1:69818702-69841202 GCA_963556195.1 Sepiola atlantica
AATAATTCTAAGGTGTCAAAAGCAAATGCACTGGAGAAAGAAAAGTATTTTTTAAAGGACGACGGAGAAACGCGCAGATACGTTTTTCGCATAGTTCCAGGAAAGACGTTGATGATTTAAATTCAGCAACGCCGGGTTGTATAACAGAACAAAATTTAATTACGTCAAGCATTTTAAAATGTTTCCACCGTTACAGACGTTATGTTATTAGTTTTAGGTTGTTGTGTTTTTTATCTAGATAGCTTCCTGACAATTATGTGCTTAAATGTTTTTGATATATATATATATATATATATATTATTATTATTATTATTATTATTATTATTATTATTATTACTTCCTGCATCAACATGTACTATTATAAAACGATAATATATATAATTCTTCAATATTTACTCCAACAGTGCTCACTACGTGAGTAGAGCTAGGTAGTAAATCATAGAAATATATATATATGGCAATGAAGCTACATACAAAGCATACGCTTTTAATCTTCGTAGGGAATAATCAGGCTATAATGCATGTTATTAATGTCACTTAAGTGCCATAACAATATTTTTATAACTTTTATATTTAAAACCGTCTTCATTTAAAATGCAAAATAATAAAATTGATTTTTCTGTTTAAATTTATATTTTTATTTGGAGTTTTCTCTCACTTCTAAATATATCCTGTTACAAACATCCTTCCACCCATTAAATAACTGATTAAACAACAACTATACTGGTTTTTCTTTTCATATTTGAAGCTGATTCATATTTCAGCCACGTAAATGAGTTAGAGTGTAATAGGTTTCGACATTAAACAACTTATACTATGTTGTAACTTAAGCCATGTTTTAGTAAAAAAAAAAACATAATGTTTTTTTATGTTTTTTTGTTATGCCAAACCTAATAATATTAAAACGGTTTATTCTTATTTAATTCTGTGTGTTTAGTTTTCTTTTTCATTCGTTATGATACATGCCTCCCAGGCATCACCTCCTCTTTTAGGGGAGGGCAATATAGTACACGTTCCTTTCTTCATGCGACCATCCTCCGAGGTTTATCTTTTCCTTTTTTCGGGAGAAAGAGTTAGTGTACTCTCTATTCTGTTGGCATGATATCATGCTCCCAGGCATTAAATTTTGCGAAGACGGGTCGTTTGTCATGATATCCTCTCAGTCATTACATCCTCTTTGGCGTCAGTGCATGTACTTAGTTTATCATGATATCATAACATCAGATATAAGATGTTTAATTTAAAAAAGCTTAATAAATTACTCTAAAAAATATTCATGTTTTTAAAAAATCCTAATCAACTTTTTTTTTTCATAATAAAAAGCGAAAACTATTTAAAATCTCTCAAGAATATATAATTATTTTATTTGACCAATTGACTTTTTATCTTATATATATATATATATATATATATATATATATATATATTCTCCAGGCTATAATACAGACAAACGTGTATCTGGTTATATGGGTACGTCCATGCTGTAACGCTAAAGTTAGTTAGTAGACAACGGACGAAACCACCTCATGTTATGACAGAAAGCGAGAGATAAAATAGAAACTGGTGCAACAACCTCAGGCTTACCCCGCCGCAAAAAATGATTATGGAAAAGAATCCGTCATTTTATAATAAAAAGTTAACGGCGGCTGTTCAAGTTTTTTTTTTGTTATATTCCCCAATATCAGGCCGCTGTGCGATGCTGAAAAATATAACATCTTGCGAACCATCAATGACCCTAACATTATATGCCTAAACAAAAACGGGGAGATATATATGGACTGTATCCACAGGAGAAAGGCACTTCTGATAAATTGTGCAGAACAAAATACATAGGTCATAATCGCAGAGTACCCAGAATACGGACTTTTAGGATTTTGGATTTCACAATGATGAATTCGCCTTCCGAATTTCGGATTGAGCTGTATGGTATCCCGATTGTGGCCCTAAACTTGATTTCTATTATTGCATGTTTTAATTATGGATTGTTTTTTTATATTTATGTATATAACTGTTTTTAAATTTTTAATTTTTTAATTTTTTAAATTTTTAATTCTAATTTCAAATTTCAAATGTGGAGTACCCCATATCCCCATTTTTCCTTCTCTTGCCTTTTATCTTTTATTTTTATTTTTACACAATTTTGTTATCCTTTATTTTATCTAACAGTGTATTTATTTCATCTTTATTTTTCTTCATTTTTCTTTATTTTTCTTCATTATTCTTTTTCATCTTTCTTTATCCCCCCCCCCCTTTATTATTTTTTACCTTAATTTTTTATGATTAGTACCATTACGACTTCATAATTTTATAAATGGTGTGACTACAATTTATTTAATTATAAGTTTTATTTTTAAGGATTTATTATTTAATATTTTTAGAAATATATTATTACATTAGCATATTATTTCAATATAATTTATAACTTAATATACATTTATTTTTATTTTTAACGTTATCTCCATTTACTTTCGATAACATATATAGCGTCTCTATTAGTTAAATTTGAATACTTTCCATAACGGGCTACGTAATTCCACGCACGTAACAATTTAAACATGCTAGGTTCCCATCTGTCAAACTGTTAACGTTATTCCCATTTAATTTCTTGCTTTTTCGATGTACAGCGTTGCTGTTGTTTTGATCTGAAACTTTTCCATAACTGACTACGAATATTCCACGCACGTGACAATTTTAAATCTGAAAGTGTTCCATCTTTCCAACGGACAATATTTTGAAATTCCTGGCGGTTGTTCTCACTCATTAAGCTATACGACTCCGCTTTTCTCGGATCTGAAACCTTGGTCCGGATGTTGTTGTAACAGTTTATTTAATATTAATAAATATATATATATATATATATATATATATATATATATATATATATATATATATATATATATATATATATATATATATATTTCATTTTTTATGTAACATCTTTTAGTGTAAATTTAATATTAAACAGGTCTTACGGTAAACCACGTCAATATGTTTCTCTTCACTTCAAACACTAGGACATGGACATACTCTGTTATCAGCAAAATAACGTGATAACGTCATACATATGCATGCTATATTGGCGAAGTTAGAATCAAAGTTATTATTTAAACGGGTTAAACTTACACAGTAGCTTATGTGTCCATAACGGAAACAAAGGCAGATAATTCATTTTAATTCAGAGATCATTCAAATAAACAAATAAAAAGCGTAAAGTAAAAAAAAAACTGTTTATTATTAAAAGCGATCGTTTAAGTCAATGGCAGATATATATCATATTTTATTCGTACTCTGATATGTTGACAGATGTGTAGTATCTGTTTTTGTGCTACACTTTCTGTCCTCGGTCAGTATAGGTAGAAACCTTTCTTATCTAGCCATTTTTTATCTTCTAGAGTTCTCCTTTTGGGAAGCTTCATTTTCGATACATTACAAACTATTTCGTGTCTAACTGTACCCTCCTGGATAGACTGCTAAATAAGGACAGTGGCAAAATTCTATTATAATCAACTGACAACATATTGTCCATTAAAATATGCGGATACATTCGACTGTATTTATATTTAATTACACATGCACGCACACAAACACACACACACACACATATATATATATATATATATATATATATATATATATATATATATATATATATATATATTTATGTGTGTGTGTACGTTAGGGTAAGTCTTTAAGCCCGCTATGCGTGTGTATATGCCTATGAGTGCGCGCTTGTGCGTGGCTATGTGCTGTTGTACCCTAGATACAGCGGACTCTGTTGCTCGGCAGCGTTAGAAATGAGACATCAAAAAGGGTGTACGGAAGGGTTGCAGCCAAATTCTCCATCGGCTTTCGACTTCTCGTCGCCTCTGACGAAAACATAACCCATCGCCTCCTACATCCCCAAACTGAAATCGATTTGTTGTCGTTAGAATCCGATAATTATATTTGGGAAGAAGCCAATTTCTCCAGATCTCCGGATACTGCTGTCGACGCTAAAATGAATCGCATGTCGTTCAAACGGAAGTAGTATTTTAGCACAGCACATTGTTGAAAGTTCTTAACAGAACACAGATTGGTGGCCGAAATGTTTTTGATTGCATTCATCCCCTCTCTCTCTCTCTCTCTCTCTCTCGTCTTTTTACGATATCAGATAGAGTGTAGGTCAGCTAAACCGAATAACAACTGACAGTAAATGATATATCGACGGCGAACTGTTTTCTTTCTTCACTGATACGAGTATCGATTGTAGTTAATACCTTTTCTTTTCCCAAAGGTATTAGCGTGTAAATAACATTATTTTGTTAAATCCGACACTTGCTTCGAACAACTTTGTGACTTCTTAAAAAAACGATTACACCAGTTGTATAATAAATTACTTCAATTAATTATTAGTTTTAAGCTCTATGTATTTGTCCCGCTTATTGAAATATGAGTTATATTTTAGATTTCTACAACTTAACAAAATTTGTTTATGGTTTATCTTGTGTTATTCCTATATATGGGCAAAATAGTAGGGTACTAAAAGTTTATTAACTTATATATAGCATCATATCAAAGTTACGAAATTAAATAGCTTTCACTTAAATTTACATTGGAATTATGTCTTTCTCATCATAAATTTTGAAGACTAATGTCCAAGTGCTAGTTACTAGTAATTATTTTTACCTAATTCCAGGTCATCCGATTTGCAAATTTTATACTTTTGTTCACAGTCTGTTTTTTAACACTTATTTGGTAGCTGTTTACATTAAAATCGTTGGGTCATCCTTCGGGGTGGAGAGTAATAAGCAGAACAAAATTCAATAGTTCAAGGTTGAGGCCTGGACGACTAATGTTTCTTTATGTTTCTTTATATTTATAAACAGGTTGCTCAGCCAAAATTGATTTCGGAAGAAGTCGCTCTTTTCTCCCATCCTCCTCCTTCTAAATAATTGTTCTTATTATTTTCTCTTATTTATATATTTATTTTCTTTTTGTGAGTTTTTTTTACAGAAAGAACATCACTATCCTAAGTAGCGAAAAAAAAGATACTAAAAAAACGCTGAACTTTATCACAACAGGACGTGTAACTTCCTCCGAAAAAAATATGGCTGAAGTTATTCTGAGCGATATGTTTATGCATATAAACAAACCCAACAAAACAATAGTTTTCGATCTGCGTTAGCAGCAGACTTTATGGTACCATGTTAGTTTGACCTAATGTTATACAACATTATTAGGATTTTATTATTAAATACTTTGCAACTATTTTGGATTTCTTTCTACAAAAAACAAAAATGATATATATATATATATATATTATATGTATATATATTAAAAACAAGTTCAGTTTAATATTCATAGTAGAAGATGCGTGAAGCATCAGATCAACGTTGGTCAAGTTATAAGTAATGCTAACTGACTGTGAATGTAAATAGATATAATAAAAGTACATAAAGAAGGTTCTATGATAACATTTAAGGTTTAAGGAAATGAAGTCAGATTTCATAAATAAGCCATGGAAATGTCAGACAAAATACTGAATTCACTTTAAACGTCGGTAACGCTGAATGAAACGATATTTACGCCATATCATCAAAGGTATTAGTATCACGGTGACTGACCAACCGGATCACAATTTACAGGCAAATCCATTATTTACAAAATTTATTTATCATGTCGTCTTCTTAATCTTACCTTATAAGTTATCGGTGGATTCGCTCTTCCTCCCACATTTATCGGCATCAAATGTGTAAACAAGCAATCGACATTATCAAAGTTATAATATATATATATATATATATATATATATATATATATATATATATATATGTTGATTACACAACATTGAGAATTCCTGTTTGTTTATTTTGTTATCCATTTTTTCAAGTTAGCGGACAAACGATCGAATGTTCTGCTCAGGTGTGAACAGAAATTCGCCAAAACTCCAAACTTGTCCGACTCCCATTTATATATGTATATATAAATTAAAATTTTGAAAAACATTTTATCATATTACAACAGAGAGAGAGATAGGGAAAGAGAGAAATAGCATTTCCTAATGTTTGTTTCTGTATTGCATTCGTTTGTTTGTTTGTCCAATTCTTTATGTTTGTTTATTTATTTCCATATTCGTTTGAATCTTTAAGATAACACAGATAACTGCAACTTCCTGACACCTATTTGTTTGCAGTTACTGACCTGCCTAAACCACGTAATTAAGGCAATGCATGTTAATGATGAATTAGCCGTAATACAGATGCGGGTCATTAACTGAAGATGTGCTATATCTATAACTAGTGAACCTAGATTCACACTCAAAGACCACAATGAAGATTTCTACAATAACCAGAACATTAAATAAATTGCACTTGGTATATATAATGTGCAAGTGTAATCTAACACATTTCGGACAATCATTAAGATTAAGTAAAATATCCAAGAAGTAAGTGACTTTATCATTATTATAAACAGTAATTTGTCTTTTTATTTATTATAAGTGTAAACACTTATAATAAATAAAAAGACAAATTACTGTTTATAATAATGATAAGGTCACTTACTTCTTGGATATTTTACTTAATCTTAATGATAATGCATGTAAGCAATACCATAAGCCAAAGAATAAAATAGTTTATATAGATAAATTATCCAATTAACCAAGACCAATAAAGCACACCATAATTATTAATATATCTGATAGAATTTCACAACTATCAACGAATATAAATATATTTAATGAAAACAAGCAATCTCATAATGATGCATTAAGAAGATCGGGTTACAATGTAAAGATATAACATGTAAATAAAAATGTCCCAAACCAAAATAAATATATACAAAAGAAAAGAGTAACATAATATCATATAAAATGGCTTTTGGAAAAATATTAAAATAGTTAGGAGAAATGATTTTGGACTCTGCGATACTAATTAATGTTAATACGGCAAACAGGAAAATAATAATAGGGGCTTGTATAACAAATCGATATAATAAAAATATTAAGCAGCCAACTCTAGATAAAGGAGTTGGTAAAGATGAAAAAATGAATAAAATTAATATCAAAAATATGGATAAGGATAGTAATATTAATAAGAGAAAAAGGAGAAAAACTATACGGTTCCAACCTCCATATTGTAAAACGGATATACCCAAGGACTTCTATAATATAATCGATAATAATTTGAAAAGGAATAAGTTACTAAGTAAATTACTCAATAAGATCACTATATAAGTATCCTATTAAACTATGACAAACATTAAAAACCCCATCAACTCATCGAATAAAGCCAAAATGAAATAAAAAATCGAATAATAGTTTTGATAATGGAGGAAGCTCGAATAAATAACTGTAAGCTAAATAATGAATACCCATTAAACAAGGAGCGAATCCCTAAAAGTATAGTGTAAAATGTAATGTAGTGGAAAGTAACAAATCCTCAGCATACATACGTTTTAAATATAGGTATAATAACAACACGGCAAGTATCATTAAACATCGGTAGAGTAGGAGTTAATTTATTTACCACTTATATATAAAAGAACTTACAGACAAAAAATCTAAGTACACTATTGAATGGTCAACATTAGTTTAAACGAGGAAATATTCACCGAACAAGCGGAAAAGATGGAGTTCATTTATAACTGAACAGTTGAAATAATAACATATAGAGGAAATATTATAAACAAGAGAAATAAGAAAATATACGGTTGCTTACATAAAGGGAAATATAAATATAGTAAATATGAAGTATATGAAAATATAATTGATTAAGCATCTATAAATATACAATAAAAGAGTAATAGATAAATAATAAATACAAGTATATAGGGCAATATAACATTAGAAAGATGAATAAATAAGAAACATATAAATATGGGAAGTACGAAAAGCACCCAATATAAACATAGTATTTAGAACAAATTATAATGAAACTAAAGAAAAAAGTAAGTAGCAGCTCATGCTTATGTATATATATATGTATATATATATATATATATATATATATATATATATATATATGTATATATATGTGTGTGTGTATACATATAGAGTGAGCCACAAGTAGGTGGACAGTAAAAAACATTTTTTTATCAAAGCGTAAGAGACAGCTGTGTAAATCAAGAAGGAAAACAGTTTGAACACTTGCGTTGATAAATAACATTTAATGTTCATTAATATAATTGTTTTTTTACATGTAATTGTACGTATAAGTAATCTCTAAATAAATGTTTTTTACTGTCCACCTACTTTTGGTTCATCCTGTATATAAATACATATATGTATATATATATATATATATATGTGTGTGTGTGTGTGCGTGTGTGTGCGTGTGTGTGTGTGTGCGTCTATGTATGTGTGTATGTATGTATGTATGTATGGGTACCAGTGTGTATATATACACGCATGTATGTATTTATATGTATGTATATACGTGTGTATAAAGTGTATGCATATGAGTGTATGCGTTTATATCAATCTGACTATATATATATATATATATATATATATATATATATATATATATATGTATATATATATATATATGTATAATTGTGAATGCACCCTAAATAAGCTATGACATATAAAAGAAATATATGACATTAATACTGTTGGAATAAATAAATAGTGAAGACCTGTGAAAACATTAATAAATAAATAAAACTGAGTATAATTAACATTGGATTTCTAAAATTAAATGCTAATATCATTGTGAAAGGGTTTTAATACTGAGCCTTAATATAAAAAATAGGGTATAGATAGAAAACTTCCACTTACTCATGAAATTAGAGATTTGAAATAATATTCAGTAATAAAATAGCAACTAAAATCCATAAAACATTATATGTAACTATTCCCAAATTATTTGTTACCATGGGATGAGTTGTCATTATGATCGCATCGGCTGAGATGTTTATTTACTGACCACATATGAAAAAATACGAAAATCAGAATAGCGATCATGATCCATATTAAATAATGAAAATAAGTTATTGTAACAAGTAAAGTGAACGTACGGATTAAGTATTTAATAGATATATTAAATAAATACACATTTAAAAATGTTATATCATTTTATGAAAACAATGTAATAGGGTATCATTGTCAAGGTTATAGTACAATATCTAACGGAATCATAACTAGTAGTATATTGCATTGATAAAAACATATATATTTCAATAGTATAATATTATTTAAAATAAAATATGGTATATAGATAAAAATCTGAATGTCAAATTATTATATATATTTTTTTAAAATTAGGACTGTATTGTATTATGCTCCCGGCAGAGATGTTTGTTTACATAAGAAGTACAACCAGTGACTATTAAAACAATAAGCAATAAAAGTAAACAGAAAATGGCATACGTAAAATTTCCATTTCTTTATAGTGTGAACGATTGTAAATAAGTATATATAAAATCAAATTAGAATTACATTTAAAAAAATGCATGAACATTATATTTTAACTCAGTTAAAATAATCTAGGGATATCACGTGGAACTATTTAAATTACTGACTACGAAAACATGAATGCGTAACAAAGGTCTTGGTGTTAAATAAAATAGCTGATTTTATTAATGAAAAATGTTTATAAATATAAAATATACTTGTAATATTTTAAATGATACCGATAATCTTCTAAATATAATTTTTATAATTAATTATTGAAGGGCTAGAAATAAATAAGTCTGTGTACTTCCGGTGATTCGGTAAAACGGAAGTTACCTAATTTACGGATATAAAAGTTTAAGAAATTAAATATAAAATCATAAAAAAACAGTGGCTTACACATAAGAAAAAGGAGATAATTGAACGAAACTACATACAAGGGCTAGTACAAATATCTATCTTAATTTAGGAGTTTTCAGCTCAATATTTAAGCTGATGATGAATGATAAAAATACAAACAGCGAAAAGCATATGCTGTGTATATGTAGCGTTGGGATCATCGTTCTATTTATAAAAATAAAATAAAAAATGACACGCTGATGGTAATGAATACTGATTGAAATTTACGCTTTGCTTGCCTTGTTTATTCATTGTTTTTGCTTTGTTTATATAATTAGGACTGTAAACAGCCACACCAAGTAAATACATTCACAGAAGAATTGTACACAGTGCATGGTGTAAGCCGAAACAATGAATAAAAACAAGTTTTGTGGAACGATGTGTATATGTCATGTATAACATTGCACATCGTATGAAATAAATTTGAAACATATTGTTTACAACATAGTTATAGTTTTACACTATTGAACTGTTACAATTGCTTTTTGTTATCAAATTTATATTTGAATATAAAAATTATGAATATAAATATAAATACATCTCTCACTCTATATGTATATATATATATATATTAAGAGATAGAAAGATAGAGAGAGAGACTCACTTTTCTTAAATATACAGATATATATATATATATGTATAGATATATATATATATATGTATAGATATATATATATACACATTATATATATATATATATGTATAGATATATATATATACACATTATATATATATGTATATATATATGTATAGATATATATATATACACATTATATATATATATATATAAATATATATATACACATTATATATATATATATATATATAGATATATATATATACACATTATATATATATATATATATATATATAAATATATATATATATATATATATATATATAAAGACTTATTTTTAATAATACGTGCCTAAGAGAAAAAATGCTGCCTCGATACACATATTTTAAACTACATGATCCTGCAGCTCACCTAGTGACCACCACTGTGCAATACAGATTAGGGCAGGTCGATTTTTCACTTTTTTTAAGAAAATCAACGCTGCTACGGTGGCGAAAGCTGGGGTTTGGTGTTGTGAGAACTGATACCAAAAATTAGATTCCTAACTTCAGAACTTAACTGAGCATTTAGTTTTAAAGATCGGGTACGAAAATGTTCAGAAATACTTAATTTCCGCAGGATTTTGCTGACAAACTGACTTCAAAATTTTACTATTTCACTAATAAATCCAGATAAAATTGATATTTTTTGTTAGATACAATGAATAGAAAATATATTCAAACCAGAATACTAAGTATGAATCACCACTAGTAAAATATGTCATTTTTAACTGTATTCAATAAATGAGAACTGTAGAAATTGTACAAAATTACAGAAAAGGATAATTACTTTTATATTTTTGGTCATAATTACTTTTAAAAATATATAAATAAAAGTGTATTATACAATAATACTACTGAAAACAGATCATAGGAACAAATGTTTTAAATTTGAATTGTTCATTGAACAATGTGCTAACAGTGTAGTCCTCAGGCCATAACTTCTATATAAAAAATAATATACCTTATATAAAAACGCATCAGAATTAAATTCTCTACAAACTTGCATAGTTTAAGCATGTGAAAACCGAATTTAATTTCATACGTTTTTGTCTTTAACCTGAAGTGTAAACGATTTTGAAAATACCACCACATTGGATTGAGACTGTCACGAAATGTAGCACCATGTTCTTGTTTTAACTGCTGGCTCTTTTCTAGCTACGATAAATAATAATTAGTTTTGATACCGTTAATTTCGCTTTTTAAAGTATGCGATTCGATAATTTTATCTAAATTTTTTTTGCATTGAAGTTATTTTTTCATAGCTTATGCAATTTTTGTTGTGAGGACAATACTGTAAGTTTACCAAATTATCTTATAATAGAACTAAATTGTTCCCTGTAGTTTCCCTTCGAAGTAAATGAAAGTATTATTTGGTGACACAATGTTTTGGTTATAATGTGCTTGTGCCTTGCTTCTTGTCCATATACAATTTGTGAAGCTTCGGTTGTTAAATTGACAGCTCTTTCCACGCCTTGTGAATGTGCAGGTACATTTGGAAATTCCAATGTTGTTCCATTAATTGAAGCTTCTAGGAGTTCATTGTTTGAAAACCTTTCTGCGAGTGCAGGTTAACAGACCCCTCTTTGTGCGAGGTCAATCAAAGTTGACCAATGTGTGGCTTCAAAATTGATGGCAGTAATTTTCTTCAATCTTTTCTTTGGTGGTTTGCTACTTCTGAAACAAAACAAAAAATATTTATATTAGAAAGTTAACCTGTACTTGGTTGTATTTTTCATGTAATTTTAATGAAACTTAAAATTATTCTTGTAAATTGACATACTAATTAAGTATACATAAATGTTTACTTACCTAATGGACAAGATCTTTTTTATGGCCTCTTCCATCACCTCCGATTCATTTGACTTCAACATCGACAACAGAATGTTTTCCGGAAGCAAAGCAAAAGCATTGTATCATAAACCTTTTAATACAACATTCTGGATTTCGGTCGACTGTTGCTTGACGCTCTGGATCATATTGAAGATACACAATTGTTGGTTTAAAAATGTATTGTCCCTTTTGATCTCAAACCAACTAACTGCATATACTTCAATTATAAATTTTATAATGGTGTGTAATTTATCCAAGAGTTTAGGTAGATAGGCACCTCTGGTCCACAAGCACATTAAACTGATGGCTAAAGTCAGCCATCTTGGTTGATTCAGAGGCACAATCTTCCAGGCAGCAAATCTAGGGTTCACTTTCCCTGTAGAAATGCCTATAGCATATTCCCAAAGTAGTCGCTGGTCACCACTTAAATCATTCTTTACCTCTTCAGTAAGATATAAATTATCCAGAGGACCACTAATACTATGAAATGCTACCTGGTGCAACTCCTGGTAATTAGTTCCACAAAGTTTCCCTAAAGGACCAGTGAAAGTGGTAGGGCTTTTTGTAGTTCCATCAATTAACTTAAAGATGGCTCTAAATGGCAGTTGATTTTGATGAAGTGAACAGCCAATGGTATGTAACTTTCTTTTAAGTTGTTTCTCCAAAGCTGTAACCATCCCGGTTTCACAACCAGTGTTTGTACTGGTATTGTCCACCAGAATTGCCTTTACGGTATTTACACTGTTGTACTCTTCTAGAACAGCAGCAACATTCTCTGCCAGAATAACACCAGTTACACCAATGTTGGGTATCACTCTATGGGTGAGATATTTACCTGCAGTTCCTATCTCTTTGGTAAATGTTAAGTGGCGCTCTGGTCCCTTTTCTTAATCATTTCTTCACCATTTTCCCCATTTAACTTCCTTGTAATACAAGGTGTCCTTATCAACTCTGCAATCAACTCCAATGCGGATAAGATGTTCATATTCCTGGACATGTTTTTGATGGCTGGTTACTTTCACTCTTGCCTTTTCTCTATCTATTTTTGGTTTATCGATAATAATGTCTTTTAAATTAATGGTTGGATGAAGAAGGCCCATGTGTTGTAAGTCTAATAGATAGGCATTAGCAAGGCAAGCCCCAAGGTTAGAGAATATATCACCTCTAATCAGTTCCATAGAATATTTCGGGACTTTTAAAAGACTGTAAGGCTCTTTAGACTGTCTCCCTGGCTCAAAACTGCCATCGGTTGTTTCTTCACTGGAAGATGTCTGTGAAAAGATTTCTGATGTAGAGGAAGCAACATGTGAAGAATCTTGTTGCTGTCTTTCAATTTGCCTGTCTAATCTATCTGCTTCAGCTGAATATTTTTTAAATTTTTTGACAGCATCTTTGTCAATAGGTCCAAGTTGGAAACTGCCTTTTGGTCCTGTTTTCTCTCTCTGATCTTTTAAATATTCTCTCTCTTCAATGGGAACCTGAAATGTCAAAATGTTTGTGTGTTTAATAACAGATCTAGCATACATGACAAATATTAAGGAAACTATCACAATATTATTTACTAGAAAAAGAAAGATTATCAGAAGTAAATTCATATTATTCAGTTAATTTAAATATTGAAAATTGGGAAATGAATTAGTTCAATTTAAAAAATTCAAACAAAAAACAACCATATAATTAATATTACCTTCTTGTTAGGAGGCCAAGTGCAGACTATATGCCTTGTTTGGCAATTTTCTGTATTGCACTTGACAGAAAAGTCATCACATCTTAAGACAGGCAGTTTGCAACAACATGAAGAAATATCAAATAATTTATCCAGCTGTTCCTTAATTATTTTCACTATGCGTGCAGTAAGGTTTTCCTGTTAATCAGTTTGGCCCTTTTGAAGCAAAATACATTCACCCTCTGCCCTATATAATATTCCCTCAATTGTGGGTTCACTGCTTGCCAAATATTGATTATTTTCTTTGCGATCAATTTGGAAATATCATTATTTGAAAAGTGGGGATAGGTATTTTCAAGGAAATAACTAAACTGGATAACTTGTCGTAAAGTTGGGGGTTCCGTTTTATCCAAAGGACAAGGTGGACCAGCAAATCTTTTGGAACTCTTACTGCGAGTTAAAACAGAACGTCCTTTTACAGACATTTTTATCTGAAAAAAAAGAAGTAAATAAATGAATAAGTTTGATTTATATCTTCTAGTTTCATATTAAACAAATGGCTGACAATTATGGTAAGGAGTTTTGGTTAGCTTTAGTGATAGTCTGTTGGAGTTAAGGTTAGGCTGCATCTAAAAGTGTGGCTTAAAATTACAGGACTATTTAAACAGACTCAATACTGTTTGAGTTATGGTAAAATCCTATTTTTACCCAATAATTTAGATTTTAGAGTGGGGGATCACTTTCCCAAATTTAATGTAAAATGCTCACCCAATTCATGACAATCACACTAAAAATAAAAATACTCTAAAATCTAAAATATTGGGTAAAAAAACGGATTAATCTAGCGACATAATCGGTAATTTTACACGAAAAAAAAGTGTCCGTAAAATAGAAATAGTGGGTAATAACTTAAAATGCGCCAACAATTAGGTTTTTCTAATACAAAACTGAAACATTATGGTATTTTAATACAAACTTCATTGATAAAATTTAATTTGAAACACGAAAAAAAAACTAGAACGAAAATAATTTACTTACCTAAAAATAGAAATATTTCTTCGACGGAGAAAAACAAACGCGTTTGAAACGCAAGATACACTTAAAATATAAAATGATATAGATTAAACAAGCTTTTTTTTCTTTCTATGTCAAATAATTAAGTTTCTTACATAAAAATACAAAATTACTAATTATTTTTACAATTAAAATCCAACAGCGGTCAATATTTCATACATTCGATATACAATAACAAAACACGCATTTAAAACGGTGTAAATTTAAATAATACCCCCCAAGGAAAGTTCCAGCGTCACTATTAATAAAAACATTATATTTATTTTAGTTCATCATTAAAATGAAGGCATTTTTCGGTTTAATGGTGTTTTATTGATAATTAAATTAATTTGTTTTCCACTGAAAAATCACAAATCCTGAATTCCACGAGAGAAAAAAAATAAAGCAATCTTTTATCGGTAAACAGTAAATAGTAAAATACTGTATTTAATAACAATCACAATTTTGCCTTTACAAGTGAATATTTTTCATTATTTATGATCCTTATGTATTTTTATTTGATTTATTGAGAATAATGTAAATAATTTAGTAGACAAAACATTTATTAAATGATATTTACATATTTCTATTTCTCCAACGGTACGGAATGTTTTTATGGCGGGAAATATTTCACTGATCACCGAAAACACATGCGAAATCGCTAATTTTCAACCTTTAAAGTCGTTTCCTCGATTAACGGTAACGATTTGGGAAAAATATTTTGTGTCGTTATTTATCATGCCAAGCCCCAACTATCATTGCCATCGCATCACCACGATTCCAAAATCGACCTGCCCTAATACAGATGCGGTCTCATGAAGAGACAGATAACAATGAGCAAAGACCACATAAAGTATCTCCATTTGGAAGCGCAAAAGACGCGTACAAAACTAAAAAAGTTCCTTACTCCAGAAAAACTACAAGAAGTCGAACTCCGTCTCTCAACAATTAACACTAAAAATGAAGCACAACACAAACTTAAACTCCAATGAAAACTAAACAACATTTATAAAGGTTCCCTACAAATGCCAAATCAGAAAGATAAATGCATTAACCTTTCAGATTTTGAAATAACTAATCAAAAAAAGATTTTCTAAACCTAGGTCCTAATTCCCAAGGTATCAAAACCTACACAAAAAAAACAGAAATCGAACTATTATATGAAAATATACCAAAACTGGCAGAAGACAATGAACTTAATATAAAACTGTAACTCCATTATTTACTAAAAGCCGGGCTACTAAAAATATATTTAACATAAGAAGTAATACATCTTTATTAACAAATAAATTAAAACTAGCTGATCACCAACTGAGAAATCATCCCGACATCATTATAAAAAAGCAGATAAATGTAACATGTACGTCTTACTTAACAAATCTGATTATTACTCCAAACTAGAAACCATTCTCGAAGACAGCAACACATTTCAAAAAATAAACAAGAATCCGACCCCTCTCCTTACAACTAAAATTAAGAAATTAATTACTGCCAATAACGTCGCCATTAACAATGAAAAACTTCCCAAAATTATAGGCGATTTCAAACCCGGCTATATTTATGGAACAATTAAAACACATGAGCAGAACAATCCCCATCGTCCAATTATTTCCCAACTACCCACACCCACTTACAAGTTATCTAAAACTATTAATGAATTCATATCCGCTTATATCCATACCCGATATAGCATTAAATCTACACAACAACTTATACAAACTCTAAGGAGAAAAAAACCTGAACAAGGTGTGATTGCCTCCCTAGATGTGGTTAATCTTTTTACCAATGTTCCTGTCGAAGAAACTGTCAACATAATAATTAATAATATTTATAATAATCCTAATAACCGCCCACTTAAAATTAACCCTTGCACTTTACGAAAAATTATGTTGGCTTGTACGACCGAAGTCCCCTTTTACAATCATCGCGCCATTTATACATACAAAAAGATGGTGTCGCTATGGGATCCGCGCTAACTTTTACATGTCCAACTTGGAAACTAAAGTGTTTAACATTATAAATACACCACTAATATATTTAAGATAGGTAGATGATATTCTAATATAAACAAATAATATAAACATATTACAAGATGCTTTAAAAAATAACTCCCTTTCTTAGATGTCTTAATAGATACTAATCATAATGATTTTGTAACATCTACATATAAAAAAAACCTACTAACAAAAACTCATGCACGCTAAACTTTGTTAGTGGATGCCCCGTTTAAATATAAAATAGCAATTATTAAAAACCTACTAACGCGAGCTAAATTAATCTCCTCCTCCCCAACTCTCTTTCAAAATGAACTTAAAAATATAAAACAAACCCTAGTAAATAATGGTTTCCCTAATTATATAATCGCCCAACAAATTCAACTATTTAAAAATAATGTTAGTAATACTAATAATAATAATAACAATAACAAAACTGAATCCAATTCTCTACTAAACAAGATTATTAAACTATTTTACCGCAATCAATTTCACCATAATTACAAAACAGATGAACAGGTTCTAAAAAATATTATTAATAAAAAGGTACTCCCCACCGACCCTAATAAAAAAGTTAAACTAATAATTTACTACAATAAAACTAAAACCACTAATCTTATAATTACAAATAACTCTTCACCCTCGATTAGAGTTTTGGATAGAACGGGCCTGGTATACGAGTTTAAATGTCCATTGGGAGACTGTGTCTCTGACAACCAAGTAAAACACGTATACATTGGCTCGACTACTACGACTCTCTTCTTTTTCTTCATCATCATCATTATCATTATCATTATTATTATTATTAGTAGTAGTAGTAGTATCATTATTAGTATTATTATTATTATTATTAGTAGTAGTAGTAGTAGTAGTAGTAGAAGTAGTAGTATTGGTATTAGTATTAGTAGTAGTAGTCGTACATCTGTTATGGACTTCAACTTGTCGTCTGGAATAAAGCTCTAACGGTTTCTCGTTCCGACGATGACTTTGTCTATTTCGACTTTGAGACGTGTTATATATCTTCACTGCCACCATGCAATGAAAGAGATGGGGTGTATAATCCAACATACATATATAGGGAGCATAATGTAACTATAGTAGTCACAGTGAAAAAAATTATTAGGATACAAAGAAAATAGATTACTATTTTGTGATTGCTTTCCGTGTTTGCCGAGGGGGTGCGAATTTGACTTTTAACGGATCCACTAGACGCAAAACCATCCTCATGTCTAGGTGTTCCATTAAACATCCCTTATAAGTCCGGTTTCGCTGAACGACCATAAGCAGCAAATAATTCAATGTTGGGTTCTGGAATTTCTTGAGTTAATCAACTTTTCCGGGGAACACCAGGACACCGGTTAGCTAGTATATATATATATATATATATATATATATATATATATATAAAATAAAAATAAACATTTCCAAATCATAGACCGTGCAAACACAAAGGGATGAATATTCTTTTCGATATAACTTTTAAATGTTAAGGTAAACCACATTTATTTTATATTTAAAGGAATGAGCACGTTAAGATAATTTACTATTTTATTTCTCTACGTAGCATCAGTAATTCAATTTTATTTAAATCATGTACTTAAAGGATGGGGAGACGTGGTGTGTTCTTTCATATGATAGTTGTTGTGCTGCAATAGTTCCACCCAAACTCGAACAAATTCCGCGCTGATACCCCAAACTTCTTTGTAGTGATACTCATTCAGCTACTTTAGTCTTCTGGTTATAGTAGCAACCACCGTTTCCCCGATGCGTGATACGTTGTAGTGAATAGCGACCCACATTCGACATGATTTCTCATCGATTGAATGGAAGGTGTATAAAAAATAGTGACGACCAAGAAATCTCACAACGAATATCGATCCAGAGTTCCAAGATTTCGCAATACTTTGATCTGTGCTCGGCTGTTAATCAAATCGAAACTCGTATCTCTTTTGTGAAGCGGTGTTGGATTTTACGAAATGTTTAAGAGATTTTTGTTTCTTTCTTTCTAGCATCCGCCATCTTTATATTCTCCCCTCTCCATCTGCCACAAGTGTCACGATTTGATTTGTCAATGCGGCTCGGATTATCAGTCCATTCATTGCCGCTTTTTTTTCTCAGAAAAGCTTGAAGAGAAGAGGAACAAACCAAAAGCGAAAGTTTAATGAAATTCAATGTCAAACGGAAATTGGATTAATTGAAATAAAAACCAAAAACCCGTTTCCGTATTCACTACATTTTTTATTCATAAGATAATCTATAATACTCAGATGCATGGAAAATATATATTAATCGGTCTTGCTAATCTCTATCTATCTATCTATCTATCTATCTATCTATCTATCTATCTATCTATCTATCTATCTATCTATCTATCTATCTATCTCTCTCTCTCTCTCTCTCTCTCTCTATATATATATATATATATATATATATATATATATAGGCAATATCTTGGATTTAGTTAGTTTCTCTGGGAATTTAAACTGCATTTTACTTTTTTTTTCTTTTTTTTTGTTTAAAATGACTCAAAGCTTCTTTAAACTATATATATATATATATGTATGTATATATATATATATATATATATATATAATGTATATATATATATATATATGTATATATATGTATGTATGTATGTATATATATATATGTATATATATATGTATATATATATACATACATATATATATATATATATATATATATATATATATATATATATATATATATATATATACAGAACCGTCCAAAATTAAGGAACTAAAAATAAATCTCCTGAGTCTAAACAAAATTATATATTAATTTTTGTGAACATTTCACTAAATATACACATTGTGTAGTTGAACTGTTACCGAGATTTTCAGATGAATTAAAATAATATTTTTAAAGTAATCAACCATTTTACAGATTTCATTTTGAAATATGTAAAATGGTGGATAACTTTAATAATATTATTTTAATGAACAGTAGATTGTGACAATTTCTTGTTTAACGTACACTCACTCAAACGAGGTAATGCTTAAGGACGATTGTCTCATAACCGCAAAACAGATACAACACTACTTCCGCCTCTACTTCTAATAAAGAGGAGACAATGCCTGGAGGAATTGTCTTATAGAAACAGAGCAGGTAAAACACTACACACACTTATACTATTTCAGATTTTGTTTTGATTATAAAATATTCTTCAACAGTATGGGTTCGGCGCTACACAGATAGATTCAAAATTCTAAGTATTAATAGATTAGATAATACGTTCCAATAACAATCTAACACGATGGGTCAGTAGACACATACGTACACTATAAATAACTAACGAAATACTGGAAACTATACTAAATAAGAACACAAAGCCATTTTATTTAAAATTTGTTGAAAGGCAATTTATTTTGAACTTTTGAAATACAATTTTGTTTCATTTTTTATGGCATCAGTTAACGAAAAATCGGCAAAATATTAAATGTAGTAAACTAATTTGGCTGAAATAAATAATATCTAACCTAACAGGTCCCGCCCTGTCTACCAAAATGCAGGCGCTGACCCTTCGCCGCAATGTTATATGCTTGTTCTTTTTTAACAAGTAATTCCACGGAATGTGACTCGACGAACATACCGCATATTTACTACATCAATGTAAATAAACCCAACTAACCCGACAAGCAGCAAAATCTCACCGCTTTACTGTATGCAATAAACGTTTCTAAATAAGTCGAAAAGTAAATTGTAATGTGTAAAACAAATGGAATTCAAAATAATATCTGAATCGAAATTATTTTTTAGATATGAACACTGAGGAAACTGCGAACGATATTAGTGTACGTCAATCATTACGAAGCGATATAGATAAATAGACAGAAAGACGAACAGAACGAAGAAAATAATGTGGAGAGAGCGACCTAGTAAAAAAGCATTCGTCTGAAAATATGAATTTAAGTTTAAGCTAGACAAACAGACACACGCACACACGACTAACATATGTTTACTTACAACAGTAAACGCAGGTACGTACATACAGCAGAATAGTGTTTGCCGCTAGTAGCTATTCTCACACACACTTGACAAAGTAGACACATATATCATCGTAAAATTCTATTGACTAAAGCGTCAATAAACTGATAACTGAATTCCCACAGACTAATAAACACAGAAAACATTTCGCAACCAAGAAGTACATTGTTGTACGTGTTTTACTTTTGTTACTTGTATGAACTACACACACACACACACACACACATATATATATATATATATATATATATATATATATATATATATATATATATAGATAGATAGATAGATAGACACCCATATATATCTCTATATATATATATATATATAGAGAGAGAGAGAGAGTATCGTGTCCACGTTTGCTTTGACCATTAAAGGATACCCCTGATGGCCGTTTTGAGTAATATTAATATTAATGTTATTTCGCTGTTTTTAAGAACTCTGTTCACACTTCATAGAAGGCTTCAACAAGGATAACAAACATTAAACTGTGATTTGCTTTGATTCTAAAATCGCACAATAAACTCGGTCCGAAATACTGATCGTAGGTATTTTAACAGTACTCTGTTTGCAAAAGAATCATTCATTGTGTCTACCACTACGATGTCATTTAATTCCACCAAAAATATAATAAACAGTTTAAGTTGGATTGACCTAGCAGGTTATCAGTACTTTTAGCAGACATATATATATATATATATATATATATATATATATATATATATATATATATATATATATATATATATATATATGTATATATATATATATGTATATGTATATATATATATATATATATATATATATATATATATATATGTATATATATATATATATATGTATATGTATATATATATGTATATATATATAAACAGATAGAGAGAGAGAAAGAGATGGATGATATTTACTCGTTCTTCTGAGAAGCAAATGTAGCTACTAAATCGCTAAAGTTTTCTCGAAAGTTGTAACAACTTGAATTAATGACTTCGATGGTCGTTTGTCGTTCAATTGGAAACCGAAAATAATGACTTTAATCAATTGTCTTTGTAAAGCGGAAATGCAACTAGTGGTTAATCTCCTTTGCCTCAGACGCCATTGATCGAAGTCACACAAAATTGACTGGTCTCTAAATTACGACGCTAAACATTCCCCAACTTACCTAATTTAAAGTGGATGAGCCTATGTCTCGTATCGACCATTGCTATCGCACAAATCTGTCTCTTTATCTGCCCATCTCTTTCTTTTCTCCGTTTCTTTCTCTCGCCTTATTTTAGCACTTCTTTTACTCCATTCAGTAAAGTGTTCTATGGACTTAACAGTTTCTCTCGAGAGGTTATAAAAAGGCGTCTCTTCCAAGATGGACTCTTTATTAGCTGAACACTTAGTATTTTGTTGTAAAATTCCCAGTTCAAAATTAGTCTGACTAAAGAAACTTTACAAAGTCATTGTTCTGTTCATTTTGGAATACTGTCAGTTTCAAAGGCCACGGGTGAATATATTATGTTGACCCTGTTCTAGCTTTCTCGGCAGACACATATACATATAAAGAACAAGGGTGT
>OY744531.1:69843702-69846202 GCA_963556195.1 Sepiola atlantica
TAAGAGTTTTACTTCCGAATAACCTATGACATAGGAGAAATGCTTAAATATCGACAAAGTGTTATCATCAAGTAGATGCGAAATAAAAATGAAAATTAGATAAAATTTATCCCAAGTAATTTATCAAATTAAAAGATATGATTTCCATTTGCGAATAACCCATGAAATAGTAAAATCAACAAATGTACAAAGAAAAGAAAAGATATAGTTACATAAGGCTTCGTATCTACAAAAAAATATACTGAGTGCTCGGAAAATCGCTGGCATCAATTCGACATCATGTTTTACGTTTGGTTTCTTGGTTATACGCCATGCAAACTAAGACTGATCAACATTCTTTATTTAAAAATATATCCAGTACAATGTGTGTGTCAGTGTTATTTCTACAAATGGGAGAGATAAGCACTATCCCTGTGACAGGATTACTGGTTAAATAAGTCAGAGCCTTGTGCTGTCATATACACTAATACGATTCTGATGAAAATGATACCAAACTAATATAAAAGCCGTGAGGCTCAGAAGAATGTTCTGTACGTCATGGTTGACACGGGTCCATTTGATAGCGAATCTGTGGGATACGGTGGACATTCTACGAACGTTGTCAGTTCTTATTTCAGGTAAGAAAATAGAGATAAATAAATATGATCAGAACAGAACAAAATCTAAGCAAAGAAAAAAAGAAAACAGACAAGGTATTAACACCTACTTCCACGGCAGGTTATTGTCGTGTACGGCACTCTCATCCACGAAGTAGTGCCGAGGAAAGGAAGATTTCGAGCGAAATAAACACTAATTAACACCTAAGATTTTTAAGGATGCCGTTACGCTCAATCCTGATTCACGGTTCCATCTTTGTTTTTACTTTTTTGCATTGCCACTCAGACTGAAATGTATTGTTACGATATAAACAAGCACACTGCTTTTATCTTATTTATGATTCATCAGGAATGCTAATCTATCAAAATACAGTCTTCAAAGACATTTCACCTCCTTTCAGAGAAGGCATGCGCTCTTTTTCGTAAGAGAATATCGACGAACCGACCAAAATAGTCAGCGACAAAATAGATTTTAACGGTTCTTTTTAGACTAAAAAATCACTTTTATGTCTTCCTTACGCCAACTTCCGCGCATAGTTTCGTTTTTTTTTTTATCTTTCTCCAAATTAATGCTTAATGATAGGGTTACTGAAATAGCTTTACTTTACTTTTATTCATAATAATTACTTCCAGTGTTTGTTTATAGAATTACTTAAGTAAGTGTACATAACAAATATCGTTCTGAGTGCGTTGCGGCGATAATACTCTTTCGTAATTATAATGATCTTTCGTAATTATACTAACGTTTACATGTTTTTTTATAAATGTAATACTTACAAAATACTATCATTAATATTTATAGCTAATCCAGTAAACTCTGGGATCATGTGATTGCAAGGTTTTTCTATTTTCTCGGGCAACGCCAGTGCACGGGTCTCGCTAGTTTATAATATATGTAAATTAGCAGACCTACTTTATCAAAGGCTTAACCAGAGACCTCACGAGGCACATCGAATGCGTTAGTATTGAATACAATCCATTTGTCATTTTGTTCACACATACTTGTATACAGGATAACGAATTAATTTCCGTCGACCTAACGGCAGTCTCTCTGCGAATTTAAGTAAGCGAATTTAAAATACGACGGAACGCGTCATCTTGTCTGATGGGGAATTTAACGAGTGTCCCCCATTTTGAATAAGATTCCATGCGTCTTTTCAACTCAGAAACGAAGGCCAATAAAACACATTAATGACATTAGCACCTCGTGAGCCACGTTTAGAGACAGTTTGGCTGGGTAAATTGCAGTCACTGCTGGAAACAATTGAAAACGGCTACATGAAGGCCAGAGAATGTCTTTAAACAAAAAGAAAAACAGTCTTCAGAATAAGCCGCATCTTTACCTATGACAATGAAGTGGCGGTCCTGATTAAACGTTTAAGATTAATACTCAACTTTAAGACAAATGCACGCAAATCCAGCCCCCCACACACACGCACACACACACACACACACACACACACACACATATATATATATATATATATATATATATATTTATTTATTTAAACAAACATCGTTGAAAATGGCAGAATTCTATTTGTTTATACCTTTCTGTATTTTACAAATTTACTAAGGATCTTTTTTGTGTGAAAATCCAAATAAGTATGGTATATTCTATATGTAACACTAACGTTTACGGGTCTTCGTAGAATCATCTTCAAATAGATATGCACCTTGTAAACTCTAGCTCAATTTACCAGCATTTACAAAAACAACAGACTCCCTCTGATTTAAGACAGATTTTATTAAACAACAAAAAATAATACATTCTGAAATTAATTTTAAAAAGTTAATACTCGAAGCCATCTTGATTAAAATTCAGCTACCTACAAAACTAAAATAACGTATGAAACCAGTAACACCATTTTAAAATGCTTAACGTAATACAATTTTATCCTGTG
>OY744531.1:69851202-69886202 GCA_963556195.1 Sepiola atlantica
GTACATATATATTTCATAGCCGTTTATATAATTTTCTGTTGGCCGATCGCGTTCAAAGGCATAACTTAATTTGAATTAAAATTTTGCAAGCGATTAGGTATCGGTTTGATTAATTTAAAATTGCACCTGAACCATGTGGGTATATACCCACACAATACACACACCACCCACACACAAACACACCCCCCCCACACACACACATATATATATATATATATATATATATATATATATATATAAAGTGTACATTGCATTATGTTATAGTATTAGCATAGAAGTATTAATATGTTTATAAAATACATTTGGAATATATATATATATATATATATATATATATATATATATATATAGATATACTAGCTAATATATGCTACCTCGGATCGCATACATTCGCTCGGCTGAGACGATTATATAATTATTAACTAACTACATACACTGACCCTAACGGAGGAGATACTGACTAAGAGGATGAACACTATAAGTAGGTGTCAATTCCTGATAACTTGATATCATGACACCCGAATAGTTAATACACTACCCCTATACATACACAAATGAAGAGAATGTAATCCGTGGAGCATGTCATCGTAAGGAATTAACGTAACTGGGAGGAATGTATGGTGACGAATGGATATATTCTACACATAATTAAATAAGCATAACACAGTTCAATGTTAATATAGTAAGGATATACATTAAAAAACGCCTGCATGTATTCATTTCGATAACATTAAAAACAATGACAAGAGACATTGTCCACGTGAAACGTTGAAATGAAAATTGGGCGAAATATATAGTCGCCATGTTTACTTCCTTTCATAATTTTCTAGTTAAAAAAATCATTTTTGTCAACTTGGGTAATCCTTCTTAATTAGCTACCATCTTTCTTGACTTGTTTAGATGAAACTATATTTTTTGAACCGAACTTTATTCCGGCGTTTCATGTGTACTGTAAAACTTGCCATAACATAAAAAAACATAAAAAAACTAATTTCCTTTTTTACTTTAACATAGTTTAAGTTTCAAAAATAATATGAGATGTTTATGAGTAATGCATACACCAAGTTCACTCTAAATAATTTACGTCACTGAAATAGTAATGTTCTCAAATAAAAAGTGTATTTTCAGAGTCTTATTTCAGTCGCGTAAATTGAACGAAGATGAGAAAATGAAGGCCAGCATGCTGGTTTTTTTTAATTATTTTAGTCGGGGTGCGAGAAATGCTGATAACAGGATTTATTAAAAAGTGAAAAACACTAATATAATAACTGTAAAAAATAAATTGACTTACATGAGTGATTTTCCACTAAAAGACTTGGAACTAAAAGTTTTTTTTTTGTTTTTTTTAATATAGTTTTAATGGTTGAGAAACTTCCGAGACTATATATATATATATATATATATATATATATATATATATATATATATATATATATATATATATATATATATATATATATATATATATATATATATATATATATATATATATGCTGAAATCCATCCGCTGGTGTATTACCTCAGAGTCTGTAAGAATGTGTACAGGTAAAAACACGTTGAATCGGATATTTATGTACTCCTCGCGGAGTTAGGCACAAGGCCAGTTTTATCTTACTCCCACAAGTAAGATGTGACCCAAGATCGGGTCGAGCAAGTGGGGTTAAAAGCCAGCGCTCGAGAGGTGAGCACTCTGGCCATTTAAAAATTGCCTGGGCAGCCCCGTCGGCATTCCCCGGTAGGGGCGCCTCAGACAGTAAGCAATAAACTTACTCCTCCCCAAAGAGGGGAGGCGAAGCCTGGGAGGGTGGACCTCCTAGAACTGCACAGGACAGGCGTGCAGTATCCATCGGAACAGATACTACACTTTGATCTTAGCCAAAAGGCCGTTGAATCGGATAGTAAAGAGCAAAAATGCCGAACAAATGCTTATGCTAAACAATATAACACAATAATATAACACAAGCAGGAGATAAGGAAATAAAACATAGGACAAGAAAGATATTTCTTAGGGTAGGGTGCGAGCAGTGTATGCGGCATTTATACATATATTTGTATACCGATCAAAAATCTAATAAAGTCAGAATAGCACTTAGCTGTATCGATCCATCTGTTATCTTAGCTAACCGAATCAGATGCATAACGATCTTACTTTGATGATTTCAATCGTTCCTCAAAATTCTCGTTAGAGAAGAAAAATGTTCAGACAATAATGCGCTCAATATTATTTTTATAAATTCTATAAATATGTAATTGTAGTATACAAACATTTTATAATGAATTATTTATTTGAAGAAGTATTAAAACTTCGTATTTTTTTCCAATTCACAACTTTGTCATCTGCCAAAGCACTTACCGTATTATTTCTACTTTACTATACTGTTGCTATACTCTTCTCCCACACCATTGTGTGTTTTTGTTCTACTAAGCAAGAAAGAAGAGAACAGAAACAAAAAAAAACAAGAAGCGCTTCATGGCCTTCCTCACTCACATCGCAATACACAAAAATATGGTTGATAGCAAATCGGAAAATTTCGTTAAAATAGATTTCTAAAATACATATTAGTAGCGCAAGATGGAAATAGTGTTTTCCCTACAGCAATGGTATACCCACATATGAAAATCGACATATATTAAAAGAAATACCCACCAAGAATTAAATGTAAATGATGTCTCTGTATACATAGTTAAATTCGTTCAAAGTATCGAAAATAAAATAAAGAAAGAAAACATCCATAAAACTCATACATTCAATCAAGTTTGGATCAGTAGTAAAGCATCCGGCTACGTCTCGGGAGACATAGTTTCGAATATCGCTATGTTCAGCTATGCTGATAAGTCGTAATTAGACGAAACACGTGTCCGTGGATAATCATATTTTAAATGTCTTTCCCTATGTGTATGTATGTATATATATATATATATATATATATATATATATATATATATATACGTATATATATACGTATATATATATGTATATATATATAAATATATATATATATATAATGATGATAATAATAATGTTCTCCATTTCGACAGTATGATAAAAACTATATATATATATATATATATATATATATATATATATATATATAAATATATATATATGTATAATGATAAAAATAATGTTCTCCATTTCGACAGAATGATAAAAACTATATATATATATATATATATATATATATATATATACATATTTGTATGAGGGAGCTACATCGTACATGATTATTTAATTTAGTTAATTTACTCTTTAAAAAGTCTTAATCTAAATGTGTTGATATTTCTCTACGGATCCTTCAAAGAGAGAAATGTCCAAATGAAAAAAAATCAACTCGATAAAATATAAATAAATTTTTTATATAATTTTGCGAGAGAATACGTGAAATTCGTTAACATAAAAATAATTGTAAAAAATGTAACTTTAACTAAATATACAGATTTAGTAAAGGAATGAAATGAAAAAAGTTCAAATAGTTACTTATTCAGGGGAATCAGATGTAATTTCGAAATATTGGAAAACAAACAAAAAAGAAACACGATTCCGAACGATGAGAAATAATTGACCAGAAATATTCGAGGATTTTAGGCAAGACTCAGTCATTGGATATCGATATGTTTGCAACTTTCTGATAATTGTAATTTTATTAAATTCAGGATTCTTTAAAGGGAACAACAGGCATTTAAAAAGCACCTGCGTCTAATAATATCGACGCACAGAACATTTAAAAAATGCTACAAAACGAGTAATATATATACATATATATATATATATATATATATATATATACACATATATATAATATATATAAATATATATGTATATATAATACATATATATATATGTATATATAATACACATATATATATATACACATATATATAATATATATAAATATATATGTATATATAATACACATATATATATATACACACATATATATAATATATATAAATATGTATGTATATATAATACATATATATATATATATATAATATCTACGCATATATATATATACAGATATACATTTTTATAAAAATATATAAACGAATACAGAACGCATATGCGAGAAGTTACATGTCATATACATATATATATACACGAATATTTACGCTACTATGTACGAATATTAAATAGACATACGTACACAGGGACGCCCATACAGGAACACACATATATAGACACACATACATTCACATGTGCAAAAATACATATATATATATATATATATATATATACACATGCATATATGCACATATGTATGTATACACTCACACATTTACACGTAAACATGCACACACTTATATACACACACATACACTACTGTATATATATATATATATATATATATATATATATATATATATATATATATATATATATATATATATATATGTCTGGTGAGTCTACAATTATTTTGTAATTAGCTTCGAATCTTGCGACCGCCTGAAATTATCATCCTTTTCACTGATGATAACACAAGCTTGAAACGCCGGCGTATGTAGGTAGTAATAATTCAATATTTACACAAATAGATATTGTTATAAGAGTCTTTTAGGAATTGTGGGTGAGCTTGGTTAGGGGAGTTTAAATAGACTGTCACGTTGCTATATGCTATGTTTCAACAACTTTTGTTGAACACTCTCGTTAAGTTTACTGTCTGTGCTCGATTTTTCATGCATAAATAGAACTTTCTATACGTGGTTAATTGTTCATGATTATGTAGTTGGAGCGCGTGTATGCAGTGTCTAGAGTTATTCTGTAATTGTGTTCGAATCTTGCGACCGTCTGAAATTATCACTGATGAAACGCCAGCGTATGTAGCTAAACATGATTTAATATATATATATATATATATATATATATATATATATATATATATATGAATGATTTTTTATTCAAACATGTACAAAGTCTCCTACACTGGCATGTCGATGTTATCGATCTACAGCTATCAAGAGCTGAGGTCTCATTAGGCAGATAGTTTTTTTTGTGATCCAACGCGATCTGTGGAATCCAGGAAGAATGGAGTTAAGCAAAATAAAGAAGAAAGAATAATAGTCATGTGACCAAATTTTTAAAAAGATTGGCCGTTAGAAACGTTTAATTTACAATAAAAAGAAGATTCGTCACAATTGGATATTTTGCACTCTTTTATAAGCCCGGTTTGCCCCTCTTTGGATTTCTACCCTGTGGATTTTTACCCTACCTGGATTACTAATATATATATATATATATATATATATATATATATATATATATATATATATATATATATATATATATATATATATTAAGATGGAGATAGAGAGACTTTTTAAAGTTCAAAATTAAAATAGTAACTTACGATTTATGATATAAAGAATTTGTGTACATCAACCGGCATTAAAAACGGTAAATATTGCAATTCTAAGAGAAAGGCAAGTTATTCAAAAAGATTTAAATAGGAAAAATTGACTTGTACGAAGTACTTCTTGAAAATACTTGTTTACGATGAAACTTAAATATACTATAATGGATTTAATTTTTTGATGTTATTATTTGTAATAAAATTAACATTTCGAAATAAGATTTAAACATTTTTTTAAAAAAGTTTTTAAAGTTACTTTTTAAGTAATAAAATAAACATTTCTGAATAGAGTCTTTAAAAGTTTAAACAAATGTTTATAGTATAAGTCCTGTAATTGTTCGGTTTAACTGGAAAGGCGTATACAATGAATAAAAGTTATCCCTGCGTGGTGGAATCGAACCTCTTTTTCGATTAATACTCGAACTTTTTTCATATGTTACTGAAAAGAGTATTTGTTTAAATAACTGACTGAATGACTGACCGTTGTTTTTTTCTGATGACTATGTTAATTCGTTACCAGATATTCAAAACTTTGTTGAAATATTTAGATTTTTAACGGTATAAAAAGTAAAATGAAATTGTGTTGAAAACAACAAATTATTCAAAAGGTTTATAGCGTCGACACGCTATATATAGATGTTTCAAAATATCCCATTGTTACGAATCCTTGGACATATTATTGTCGGGTAAGGTACACGATAAGTCATGAAAATGAAATGCCGTGCTAGACAAAATTTTCGAAAAGATTTGGAAACAATTTCCTTTTAAGGCACGCACATAGAAGAAAAGGATGACCTGATTCGACCATATGAGAATACTTTTACCTTCATTGAAATATGATTTGACAAGTAGGTGCCATATTCTTCTTTATTTCTCATTCGTTTTTTTATACTTTTATTTATTTTCTTTTTCATTTCCATGTTCGCACCTACCGAGCTAGTATAGGGGAGGCGGTAGGCGGAGAGGGAAGAAAATAAAATTGTTTCCAAATCATCACTTTTTCTTAAGACGTTCGATAATACGAACGAAACCGGTACGATCTCTTTTTGTTTTTCTCCTGCATTCTAACCTGTTTTCCGTTTGTCTCTTTTTTCAAACACATATTATTGTGTAGATTTTAGGGCTCAGTTAAAATATAGAACATAATAATTAAATAAAAGATATTTTAGAATTACATACCATTTTAATCTCAATGAGTTATGTTATCAAACATCAACAGAATATTATTTTTAAATGTTTTTTTTATTTTACCATCAGTTATACTCGTCTTTATCTGGATAATAGGCAACTGTTTATAACGATTTATCACATTTTACTTTAATATGGTAAGCGGATCGTAGATGTTTTGAATGGTTCTTGTGCTAACCTTTCTAAAAAATCGCCGTAGTTTAAAGATGTGAATATATTTTCATTCTGACGCAACTTAATCGTGAACTTTGTTAAGTGGTCGGAAACAATTACGTATATTTATTGGAACAAAGGTGTAAAACGATAATAGAAACAAAAAGTTATGTTGCCGTTTTAGGGGGAAACCATTTGAGGAATGTTACTAGATGAATGTCATGGTTGGAAACATTTAAAAATGATGAGAAAGAATCAGGATACATCTTTGTGATAATTTTATTCTACTTTTCGATGAGTTTCTTTGGCTTCTATCAGTTTGTCTGCCAGTTTCTGTGACTGCCGGGCTGTATTTTGCTGGGATCTCAAAGCATCAGTTCTTTTATTGAACAATTTCAATTAAATCGAATTCTTTGATTGGCTACTTAATCACACACTAAGTCGCATGTTTCCCTTCTTACTATTAGTCAGTCAATTACGTCCCTTTTTATTCGAAAATGTGGGTTCTGAAGTCAAGCCAAAATGTGATGGTTCAGTCTTCGTTAAAAAACACATATTATTCGTTGACAAGTAAGTATGTTTATCAGGTATAGCTAATGCATTTTGTAACCTTTCAAACTGTAAACAAAATATCGCTGTTGGCTGAATAGATAAGCCTGTTCAATTAATGATTGAACTTTCTCGTTCCGAAAGTATAAGTGTGGTGGGTGCATACTAGTGATCTTTTCCAACGGAAGGTTGTGTCCTTAACAATATCGTTAATAATAAACAATCTGAGATAAACATTATTTACTTATAATATTCATAATACAAAACAACTGTTCTCCTATTTCAACTTAAACACGATAAATATAATCTTTGAAATTTTATTTCTTCTTTTCGTTGTTACCTAGGCATTAGCAATATAACATTTCAAGATTACGATTAGAATATGATCTTTAAAACTTGCGTTAGTTATATCAAAATGAATGCCTTTCTTACTGTCACCCAAGCAGACAAATATGACATTTTGAATTTAATCGTTAGCTGTGAGAGAAAATAAGATTTAATACTTGTCTATTCGAAAATGGGTTACCCATAATTTCTTTTAAATAATTATCCTATATTAATTTAACTAAATTAATCAATTAATACTTCACCATTAGAATTTCCCGTCGTTTGACAACATTACTGTTTAGTGCATCAGTAAATGTGATCCTCATATTTCAGTATCACCTCACATTGTAAATTTAAAGTGCGTACTTTCTTCATTTTGGAACATTTACACATTGAACTAATATAATTCGTGCAAACTCTGTATTAAATAGTAGCCATATTTCAGTTTCGCCGATGTTAGATTGCTATTAGATGAGACTTAATTAGATGTAGTAATAGTTAATCATGTTATCAGGAGTATGATGTTCAACGTTCCAACTAGCCCATTTGATTAAGGTCAAACAAATTATATGCACTAATATTTCAACACCTGTACACAACTAAACATGAAGAACGTGATCAATTCTAATTAGTTTCCATTAAAAAATCAGCATACGTAACTTAACATCCCGATTTTGCTAATTTACAGCTGTTAAAACACATTTATGGATGTCAGAATATTATCGGCGATAAGATGATCGTAACATAAGTGAAATATTATAACTTTTATTTCACACAAACACACTGATATAACTTGGTTAAAAGTTATAATAACAAAACCTCCAGAGTTTAAGGTCTTTAAAAGGGGATAGTTTATTACAACGTACGTCTTATACAAAACAATAGCACTATCGGTAATACAATAGGATTAACTTAATACATACGAATACAGTCAAATACCGTCGAATACACGTACTAATGTGCGTAGTATATATATATATATATATATATCCTACATACCAATCCACTTATCAGAGATTGAGGGGAGGCCGATATCCCATTGCAACAGCTTCCTCTGAAGCTGAAACTCTCCCTTGAAATGTCTACTTTTAATATTTCTTCCTTTTAGGATCCGGACTGAAGCGCTCCACTGGTTTTCTTTCACGTGTGCTCTTTCGTTTATTATAAACTAATGGAATTGGATTCTGTTCCAGTTTGGGGCGAAAAAAATTGTGTTCTACTCTTAAGGTTGGTCCAGTAGATGTATACATAGGTTTGTGTACACTATTCGGTAGTTGCATCACATAGAATCTCCATTGTGACTTCTTTATTCGCTTTTTCATTATTTTAAGTAGATCGTGGTCTAATGTGGCGAATCTGTCTTTTACAGACGAATCTTTGACTTTTCATGGTGTAGACAACATTGCCAATCATTTTCTGAATTATACCATCCATCCAATAACTTTTTCTATATTGAACATTTTTTAAGTATACTTTATCTGCTGGGGAGTATCTTATTATGTTTACATCTTCTTCCTTTTTAGCAACTTTTTTATTTTCGATCGTATTTTCCTTGCGAACATAAGTTTGCAGGGTCAACTTGGAGTCGTTTTTTCTATTTGAATCATCGTATAAATTGTTAAAACCTTTTGGATAGTATTTTCTCCCGTACCCATATATTTATTTTTTGTAAGGCACGCGTAAACGTGTCAACAATTTTTTTCGGCTTGACTGTTCGATGCATGGTGTAGTAATGTGTTTAATGTGTCAAAAAGTACAGACATCCTTAAATTCCTTTTCCTGTAAACACCCTACCATTGTCGCTGACCAGTGTCCGGGGCACCCCGAAACGATAGAAAATTTTATAAAATTCAATGATGGTATTCCTAGATGTCGCATGCTCGCATTTGAATACCTCATGACATGTCGAGAAAGAGTTCACCATGATCAAGTAATAATACCCATTAATCGATCCACCATAGTCTATATGTATACGTTTCCACGGCAAATCCGTTTTTGGCCAAGGATTATTTTTGACCGATACACCTTTGCAGCCAATTGACAACTTCGGCATAGTTTTACAAAACTTTCTATTTCCTTGTCCATTCCTGGTCAGTATACGTAGCATCGCATGAGTGATTTAATCCGAAACATGTCAGACTGATCGGCATGAAATTTCTTCAGCATAATTTTATGTAGAGATTAAGGTACTACTGCGTACATTAAAGTGTTGTCGCATATTGAGAAAGGTGAAATATGGGTTCCCTTTTTTTCTCTTCGTTCAATCTCGCCTGGTCCTTTATTTTTTTATATAAAATCATCTTTTTCGGCTTCGTTTTTTATTTGTTCCAAAGTTACAGGTAATTTTTTTTCCTCTTTTAGTGCTGCTATTACAGTCTCTTCTAAAATTTCTTCATTTTTGTCTATTAATTTTGACAGTCCATCCGCATGCCAATGTTTTTGGATGCCATGTATTCCATCCGAAAATGATAGTTCAGTAAGGTAACACCCCATAACTGTAAACGGTTAGCAGTGTGGGTAGGGATGTCTTTAATGATTAAAATACAGTTTCTAACGATTTATGGTCCATTTGAAGTATACATGATCTCCAATATAAAAAAGCGATGGTATTTTGTAACCCTGATAATGCCTCTTTCTCGATCTGACTATAATTTTTCTCAGCCGGTAACAGAGTCCTTGAAGCGTGCGCGATCAGTTTACTAGTAGTATCTTAATATTTGTGTAGCAGTGCAGCACAGGATAATAATCAGCTACGGCTAAATCTGAGATTAGACTTTTTAACTTACTGGAAAACCGTCTCGTAATCTTTTGACCATATCCATTTTTTGTTTTTCCTTATTATTTCGTTAAGGTCCTTCGCCTTAACGAAATAAACAGTCTTAAACTGTACATTTTGAATGTAGATTGCATCATATTGAACCAAGCCAAGAAACGATTGTAGTTTTGCAACTATGTCGATATAGGCATATTTTTAATTGCATTGGTCCTCTGTGGGTTTGATTTACCACCTTCACTGTATATCACTTGTCCGACGTATTTTATTCTTTCCCTGAAGAATTGACACTTCTCGGAACTTAATTTGAAACCGAATTCTTCTAGCTGTTTGAACATAGCTCTGATGTGGGGGTTGTGTTCGTGAACCTTCTTACTCTTGACTAGAATATCGTCTAAATAGGAGGTAGCAATCTCAAAACCTGCCAACATAGTATCCATCATCTGCTGGAACAAAGCTGTGGCGATCTTTAAGCGGGGAAAGAGACTATTTAGCTTGAACATTTCCTTATGTTTTTTATGCACAAATATTTTGAACATTCCTCGTTTAACCTGCAATTATGCGTCAGAATTTAAAAAAAAGAATTAAAAAAAAAAATCTTTCCTCCATCTAACTTCAAGAAAATGTCTTCTGGCGAAGGAAGTGGATAGTTATGATATTTCAGGCAATTGTTTTACGCGATCAAAAAATCGGCGCTCACTTTTATTTTTTTGTTTATCTTTTTGACGTAGAAGGTGGGCGACGTCCAGTCCACACGATATACTTTATATATAACTTCCATTTCTTCTAACCTTACCAGTCCCTAGTTATGTGTGTCTAAGGAGAAAACATGAACGTTTCTCTTTGGTTTAAAAATGATAGTGATATTTTCCTTAAGTTCAAACATGATTTTTGTCTTTGTACATACACAGAAAACACTTGGATATCCAATTTTCAATTCGTTGATGAATTTTTCATTTTTAATACATATTTTACTTTTCGTTGCAAAAAGTGTTCATTGGGAGTGCCAATCAATTGAACAGTACTATCCAGTCTATTCCGGAAAGACACGAATTAACTCCTTGAATCACATATACTTTGCTTTTGCAGTTTTGTCACAGAAAGAAATATCGTAATTTAATTCTCCTTTAAAGTTTTTTTTTCCGCAAACTTCTCTTCCAATTTTCTTGGTTTCAGATAATTTTGATTTCTACATTTTCGCGTTGTTTGTTCTCATAAACACTTACGTCTGAGACATAATCCACTAAAAACGTGATTGTACGACCATTTATGCGTACATCTACGTATTTTTGATTTTCAATGTTCTGGAATTTTTTTTGATAACACAACGTTTACTTTTTCAAAAAAAAATGTTATTCTTTAATTTCACAAGATACAGACAGTGTGTTCTTATACTAACATGCATCTTTAGTATGCTTATTACTTCCGCACGGCTCAAATGTTCCTGTCTTTTTTAAATTTCGGAGTTTTTATAGTTTTTATACGTTTTACTTTGGCATTACTTATTTTCTTTAATAACGGTATTATCTCTTTAAATATCAAGTAAACGCTGATATTATTCTGTCACTCTTTGTTACGTGTATTGCTCCACCATTGTTAAGATTCTAGATTTCATTTCCGTGTACTGAGTCGCTGTTAGTCTTTGAACAAAGATGAGGTATTTGAATTGCTAAACCAAAGAGTTAACTGTTCCTGTGTATTCAATAAAATCCTCGGTATCTGTTTTCACGATGTCTAGACATTTTTCCTGCGTGTTGAATAGACTATATATCTCGTCTAATATCTTCGACAGTATATTTATAGTCAGCAATTAAACAATAGTAAACGGCTGCGTGAAAACGCAATATAATTTGCAACGGTTATGAAAAGGGCAATGTTTTCTGAAGATCTGAGCAAACTTATTGGAACGCAGACGCCAGGGAATACTACTTGTTACTGCCAGAGAGCAACCACTGATAATGACTTGTGTGAATACTCCTAGTGAGTAAATGATTATATTGATAATGATTGTATGAATGATTCTAGTCCCTCGGACGAAAAAAATGCAATGGTACAATACCATACGTTAGATAGAATAGTAAATGTTCGTGGGATAAATGGTAGGATAGAAAGAATGAGGACAGAGAAGGCCATCCAGGTTTCTACTGGAAAGTGCTGGAATCCGGAGTAAGCTTACTATCACTCGAATTCATGAGAAAGCTAACGGTCGTTATCAATGAAAATTCAATAGTAAACAGCTGCTGATAGAACGTAAAGAAACGTGAAATAGTTAGCGAAAGAAGCGGTGTGTTTGGTAAGTCTAAGGAGACTTGTTGACACTTGAACTCAAAGGAACAACACCCGTCTTTATCAATGAGCAATCACTAGTAGAAACTCTTCTAAAAAATGACAACAATCATTAACCGACAAAAGATGATGATCTCCTCATAATCCGATAAAACCAACAACTTTCGAAAAAAACTTTGCATCAAATTCCACCCTTTTGCAATCAGGAAAACATACTTTCCGAATTTCCATCTATGACCAGGATTCTGCCAAACTTATAATGAATCTTGTGGCCAACAAACTAACTGTTTTTACAACATACCATTCAATAGCACTTAAGAAACGGTAACCAAAAATACTCTTTAGTCATTGCTTAAAAGAGGCATACTCTCCATCATCTTGGATGTCTTCGTTGGTCCGCCTATTATTTGAAAATACTTAAAATAAGATTTCTGCATCTCAGTACAGACTGACCAGTCTCCTGCGCTTTATGGGTAAGATGCTTGAACCTGTAATATATAAAGAAGTTATTAACCGCATACAGTAAAGGCATATACTTAATGACAAGTACTGTGAATTTCGTTTTGCAAGATAAACAGCTAACATGCTGATTGTGATATCGCACATGATTAATGAATCTATCGACGGCAATATCTGGGTATATCAAATACTTCGGTAGAGTTTGGAACAAAGGTTATCTTCACAAGCGTGTTAGCTATGGAATATCTGGAACTATCTTAACCAAGAAACCCTTTCTGTCCGATAGGTCTATAAAAGTAATTGTTGAAGAGCAGAAATCTGAAGTACATAGTACCGATGCCGATATGTTTCAAAGATATATTCTGGTATAATCCTCTTCTTGATCTTCATAAATGATCTTCATAACTAGATTCTGAGATAATTCGTTAATATCTCTGCTTACGACACAACAATGTATGACAGTACCTCGAAAAGCATTATTATCAATAGCTTTCTGCTTCTCTATTGGACTTAAAACACATGGTACAGTGGGTGAAAAAGGGGCTTGTTATTTTTAACACCTCTAAAACCATGCTCCCCTTTTTACCACGAAGCTTCGAATCCTCAGTTCTCCCAAGTTTAATGAATGGCTCTACCCTTGAGGAATCTTCCTTCTTTGATAAGCTCCTTGGACTGATTTACACTCCAGCAGTTAAATGGAAACTGTTATATTCTTACGCTCCTAAAAGCACCTCAATCCTGACGCAAGCCTTACCCTGTATGAGCCATATCCGTCCTAAGATGCAGTACTCTTGTCTTGTCTGAGTAGGTGCCACTCAGAACAATTTTTATTGCCTTCACAGAGTACAAAAGCAACTTCGCAATCTAGTCGGTTATGATCCCTACATTTTCCTGTAGCCCCTTTCACACAGAAAAGGTAGTGCGAGCTTCTCTCTACTGTATTGCTATGTTCATGGTAGATGCTCGACTGAGCTCTAGTCTCTGGTCTATCTGTTAAATATTCACAGCAAGAACTCGCCCCGCTACAACAACAACAAAATACTCCCCTTTCTCTTTTTCTGTACCAAATATCAAGTTTCTTTCTAAAAACTTCCTTTCTGTGGAATAAAATCTCCACCGACTACAGCATAGTCGTCTCCAAGTTTAATGTTAATAAATGCTTGTATAACCGTCCTATTTGATAAGCAAATCCTGCCCACTCCAGCTATAGTGGTGACGTTCATTGTCCAACTGAAAATCTATTTAACCCTTTCTCTTGATTAATACAAATAACACTCAATAAATAAATAATTATGAAAATAATAGTAATAGTAATACACTAAATAATAATATCACAAAGTGTAACGTATTGGTTTATTAAAACACGTTCTCTAAGTCAAAGTTCCTTACTTCAAATGTTTACAGTGGTCTTACGTAGCACCCTGTATACTGCCGCTCGTCGCCGTCGCCGAAATCGTTGCCGTCACTATCATTATAGCCTTGCGTTGCTTTTCTTGCTATCATCATCATTGTCTAATTCACTGCCTTCGCCGTCGTCAGCGTGATTGTCTAGGGTCTGTTCCATGCAGAGAAGAAAAAGGCGAATCCAGCATACAATTAAACTGGTCTTTTTTAGGGATGTTTTCTCGTCATAATTATAAACTTCATACCTACATTAGTTTAGAAGCCGAATTGTTATTCCCAACTTAGATCTATTTCGTTACGGGGATAGGAAGGAAAGAAGCATTACCAGTTGCTATCAACTTTTTTAGCCATTACATTTCCAGTTTTCCTTTTTAGAATTACATTACATTTCTTTTTCTCGTTCTCATGATTGTGACGCAATTTCTCCGAAAGAGAACACTCAGCCCGTCCTGATAGACCTGTTAGATCAGAGGTCAATGAAGAGTTAGAGTTCAGGCTTGTTTATATTTTCAGTCCCAGATCGATCTTGTTCCTAAGATTTTCGTGTCAAGATTTTGCACCGCTCCACCTCAATACAAAATCCATACTAGCTGATGTAATCGTACATACATCCACTATGTAACATAAGATTAAAAGCAAAAAAACATTATCAATGATTATCATTATTATTAGTAGTAATGGTATTAGTAGTAGTAATAGTCGTAGTATTTACTCACTAGAAGTTTTCATACAAGGCATCATCAGTGATTGCTCACATACAATAACCGGTGGAGTTTTCTATAGTCCGAGTGACAACAGATTTCTAGAACTCCTCAACTCATTTTGATAACTATTGCAAATTATTTTGCGTTATCGCTACATACACTTAACATTGATTTCTCGTTAGCACCGTCTATTGCTCTTAGGTGTTTATCTTTGGAATAAGCCTCCTCAATGCCTCAGCACTCTCGGAACCCTTTCAGTGGGTGTCTGTTAATTTTTCTCCCCCCGCGGTGTTTTATTTACACTTCATGAAAAATTGATATGGTATCAGCAGGTGGTATTTTTTGTGGCGGTCAGTTTGTGAGATTACTTGTTGTTCTAGTACCATTGAGAGCATAGAGTTTTGTCATATTTCTCTTGAAACTAACATATAGCTGATTTAGCTTCATAGTTTATTTGTGTTGATTGTGTTGTATTACTTACATCATTCTACATACTTACACATACATTCATCAGAGGGCTTTTACATACACGAATTATCACCTCTTCAGCGATGGTAAAGGGCGCTCAAATCGGCATTTAGTTATTTGTACGAACCACCTTTAGTGCACAGTAGCTAATAGCTTCACAATCGGATCCAGTATCACGATCATCAAGAAGAAACCATTTCGCAGTTTCGGCCGCTACTCCTCTACTGTATCTTTGAAGTTGAGGTGGGGCAACCATCAGGAGGTTGTTATGGTACTGGTGTAAGCTAGTTTTCTGTCCAACACTTATTATTACTTTTTAACCAGATCAAGTATGATGCATTCTCCGCTGCTTCTTTTACATCGCTCACAATATTTTTACTCATGTTTTTCCATCACGGAAACGATTTCGCAGTATGTTCATTAGCTTTCGATCAACATATCCCCGAGCTCCGACAGCCAAATAATAGTAGTCTACATTCCATCCTTTTTCCTGGTATTCGGAACGTAAGTAACCATATCCATCATCCTTCTGGTCTCATCCTCCTAGGTACAGTCAGCTCTAACATAAATCCTACCCTCGTTTCTTCGCTCCACAGTAAAATGTCGTGTCGCTACTGCATAAGGACCAGTGGGAAGATTAAGGTACGCTAGAGGTTAACTTACAAGTTCCATTGTCCATTGTCATATTTCATCGGTTATCTGTATCTTTGTAATGACTTTTCATCGTGCCTGTTGTTCCAGATCTGTGAAAGTTCATCTTTTCTACTTTCTCTATTTAGGTAGGTCTCCTTCATGAAAGTTCTATACTTCTTGAGAAGACTACGTTATGCATACGCTTACATAGACGACATCTTCATAGTAAGACCGGGCGAAACGACACACAAGCTAAATGTGCATCAAGTTCTGCAAAGACTATCACAAAATAGAATACAAATAAATGTAGACGAGTATATATTCGGTTCCACGCAACTGCAGATTTACAAACACTAAATTGATTCAGGAAAGATCACACGCCTGCCTGAAAATAAGAAGAATTACAAATATCTAACCACTAATCTCACTTTTTCAAATGCAAAGAATCATAGAACTCGTTCATTACTATCGTCGTTACATCCCAAACTATTCCGATATACTATTTTCCATGGCAAATATTCTACAGAACAAACAGGAAAACAAAGCAAACATTTACACTTAACACATAAGTACATCACGCATTAAAACAGCCAAATCTGCATTACAAAATTACACCAAACGCATATCTCTCTGAAAGAAATCAGGCTAAACTAAATTAAAGCACCGATGCAAGCACATCTGCTGTAGGCGCGCTACTACATCGGAATATTGAAACCATCATGGAACCTATATTTTTCTTCTTTTCTAAGCTCAGCAAAAGGCAATCAAGTTCAGTACATTTTGAATAGAGCTTTTAGCAATCTACATTGCAATTAAATATTTTAAACACGTGTTCGAAGGCAGACAATTCACAACAAACAACTAACATATCTTCACACCCGTATAAATACACACTAAAAGAATCTCGTTGTCCGGACTAAATATCACATTTCTCAACTAAAATACATATAAAAAGTGACCAAAATATAGAAGCTAGCACCACGGAAGAATCCATTACTCAAAATACATAGATAAAACCAGAAGAAAATAAAAGAACACAGACTATATCTGCTATAAAAGTTATATTCCCACACAGCTTTAAAAACCTACATATAACATCTGATTAAAGACCCCTTTTTACCCAATCTCGGAGAAGTATATATAGCATTACTTACCCATTTTTACCCTGTTTTACACATTTACGCATACATTCACCAAAGGGCGTTTCAAAACCGAATTATCTCCCAATTTGGCGATGGTAGAAGGCGATCCATCTTCATATAAGAAGAGGCACACAAGCAAATGCCATTCTTTACTTTTGGTCTCAACTTCGATAAACCTCCCCACAAACACGAGTGCGCACACATTGCACGGTATGTCTGACAATTCTCTAAACTGAAACACACGCACCTGTACGCATCTTGTTCAGACTTTATTGTACACATTGTTAAGGATACAATCTTAAAGCGAACACTATGGGGTTTACGAAGAATAAATATTTGTCCGTACATTATCATTTCCGTGTTGTTCTTTTGTTTCAGTTGTAAATGCTTATATAAGAACATAGGTACCTGCCCAAGCGTCGAATTTACCGTAAGATTTCAGCTGTTTGCATCATTGCGGTTAGTTGTATAATTTTGGTGTTTCCTTTGATGTCAATCCCTTTAGTCTTTTTACAGGGTGTTCGATTCTTTCACTATGGTTGTGGTATTATAGTGACTTTATTCATGTACCATATTCCGTTTAGTTGTCTGGCAATTTCCTCTCTATTTGCATTGCTTTTCCATCTCCTTAATATTTAACATGATGTCTTCTAGGAGAGCAAACACTAGAATTTCATGTTTTTTCTCCTTGTTAATTATTATTATTATTATTATTATTATTATTATTATTATTATTATTATTATTATTATTGTTATTATTATTATTATTATTATTATTATTATTATTATTATTATTATTGTTATTATTATTATTATTGTTATTATTGTTATTGTTATTGTTATTATTATTATTATTATTATTATTATTATTATTATTGTTATTATTATTATTATTGTTATTATTGTTATTGTTATTATTATTATTATTATTATTATTATTATTATTATTATTATTATTATTATCAACTCACTAGCAATTCTCACTGAAGTCATCAACAGTGATTGCTCACTGACAATAACTGGTTGTGTTCCCTGGAGTCTGAGTAACAACAAGCCTCTGCATTTTTTCACCTTTGCTGATCAAATAATTTTGCATTTTAACAACAGCTGCTTACCATAGATTACTCACTGACATAGACTATTGGTCTTCTCTCGTATTTGTGTGACAATAAGTCTCCCAAAGATTCCAGTACTCTCCGCACCTTTTCCTCATCGGTATTCCCATCCTCCTTGCCCCTTCACGACTATCAAGTGTAGTATCAGCCGAGGCTGATGCCATCACATTGTATTTCATGAAAGCAGGGGACAGTGTATGAGACTCCTTGCCGTTTTCGTTACAGCGAGTTCATGTGGTGTTCCTTTCATGTTTTTGTTTTATTTTTGTTGCTACTTCCATGTGGCTGCGTAGCGTTCGTAGTTAATGTTGACTGATCCCTGCGTTCGATGAGTTTGCCTTAATAGTTCTGCTGTTTTTATCAATGTTGTTCGCTGTATAGTCTCAGTCTTTACTTTGATTCAAATTTGTCTTAGTCTTTTTCCAAGTGTTTTCAAAAGTGTTCTTTGTGTTCCTATGATTAGTAGTATTATATTGACATTTTTTACGTTACATATTCCTTTCGATTCTCTGGCATGTTCCGTGTATTGTCTTCGTTTTCGCCCGCTTGATCTTTACCCTGTGGTCTGCTTGGACGGTAAAATCTACAATTTGGCAGTTATTTTATTCTTGTTGACTATTATGAGATTCGCTCCCGATGCTTGAAGGAGTTTTTTTGTTTGTACATCGGATTTTGTTCTTTACGTTTTCCAGTACTGTCTCTTGTTTGTGTCTGTACTATTTATCTTCGTCATCAAAATGCAGTCGTTTGCATAGTTCTGGAGGTACTGTTTCCGCACGCAGTCGTTTCTGTGTGTATTATTTGAGGGCTAGTTTGCTGAATTCACTTATGTGATTTACTAATTTATATCCTTGTTCACATAGTCTACATTTACTAATCTCCTGAATTGTATCTATGTTAGTGTTGTTGTAGTTAGTTCTAATTGAATGTTTCTATGCAGCTATCATTAACGATTCCGTTTCTTAATTAAGCTGCCCCTTTTAAGCCATGTCCAGGTTTTTTCGTGAGTGTCTTTCCTGGAATTCTTATGAATCGTCAATGTAGCTGTTTCTCGTCCCCCGTTTAATTGCTCGTGTTTAGATTTCTAGTTTCTCTATTATATGTATTGTTAATTTTAACGGTGTCTTTTGCTGTGGCGATCAGCATTTTGGTGTTCTAAGTTATGTAGTTCCCAGTTATTTTGTATGTCTTCCACACAGTTTTCTATACATCCCAGGCCTCTTCTCCCTTCTTTCTTATTCAGGTCAGGTTGGTGAGTATCATTTTTCGAGTCTAGTGAATTTCCTGATCATTAGTGTCCTAGTCTTTTGTCAAGATGTCCAATTTTTATTTTGTCCTTCCTCTGAATGATCGCGAGTGTTTTTATTAGTATTATTATTATTATTATTACTATTATTATAGTTTTATTATTATTGGTAGTGGTGTTAAACATCATACTGTGTAGCGTAATCAGGCATACCGGTTCCTGTTATAAAGATAAGCAATGTTGAGCCTGGTCAGTACTAAATGGAGAACAATTTGTGAATAGCATTTTATTTGTCTCGGAATTGTTTCCAGTAGTCTTGGACATCCTTTCCGCTTGATTCAAGTAATGCTTTTTAAGAAGTGTAGTTGGTGATTGCGAAACGCCTGCTTAACAGTAGACACACCGCGCAGACGCTATTGCAATCGTTATCAATTGTCTCTCGAGACGAACGAAAGCCTGAAAATATGAGTGCGTGTATTATAAAAAGGACATAACAAAATTGTCGAAGACAATAACCGAAATGTTGTTTTTAGATCTGCTCAAATATCCAACGCGTTCTACGTAAACATTTCCTTGATTTTGTAATCTCTTTCATCTTCGTGTATTGTTCATAATTTGGTTAGGATCGATTTCCTAAATAGAGTCTATTGCAAATATGTTCGTGAGTATGATGCAGGGGGGGGGGGGCTGGAAAAAGCAACGGAAGTTCGTATTAACATGACGTGACTGAGCATCCTGATGACGTGTATTGTCACGAGATGAAACCGCGTCGTATAAAGGTTTTAATTTATAAGTTGGTCGATGAAGCCGACCATTATGTAAAAAGCCGGCCACTAAATGTTAGAATGAAATGTCTCACTGAATTAATACAAGAGAAAGATGAATCCGGTTTCTTGAAATTTAAATGTAGGGTTGTTTAGTGCATGAACTTGAAGTAATAAACACGATCATTATAAAAAGCAAGAACGAATATTCTTAAGATCTGACCATTCTATATGAGCGCATGCTGTGTTAGAAGCAGCAGCGAAAGCGAATGTTTTTTTTAATATCGATTTTCGATTAAACAAAACAATAAAATCAACAGTTTATTTTCAACTAATCACAGAAGAAAAGATATTAACTTCCATATCTATCACGTGCTATACAACCGAAACACACCGTTTTACTTTTTCTTTTCTGTGTTTTTCTTTCAGATACAACACACGTGCGCTCGGCAAGTAGCACACATATAGCGACTAAGTACACAAACTACTAAGCATAGTGACAAAATATACACACGGTTAACCGAACGCATGTTACCGTTAAAACATGTACCTTTTCACTTACCAAACTGGCACGATGATATACCCACACGCCTACAATTCCTATTCCATTTATACACTACTAACCGCAAAAGGTGACAGCCGAAATGAACCTGTGCACTAAATTCATCCCTACTGATAATACACCTTTCTTTTATCTAGAAGAAGTTGGAAGCTCTGAACTGTAAATCGCTACCAACTATTCATTTTTATTGTCTTAACACGTTCTTTATAACATTACTCTTGTATGGACAAGCGTTGTCATTCTTTCATATTTTATTACGCCCAAACAAGGTGTATTGCCACTCAGACGTAAGGGACTACCGTAAAAAAAGACAATGCCTAAAGTGACACTTTAAGTAGGTAGTTGAGTAGCGAGGAGTCTGTTCGCATTATATTTCAATTTCTGCATGTAATTACAGTAAGGGAAGCAAGAAACAGTGGTGGAATTCTAAACTCTAGCAGTTCGAGAGTAGAAAATATCAAAGTAGATGTTTTTTTACGGCATCTTGAGAGGGTGGAATTTTGCTACATAACAGGTTAGTCGCGGGTTTTTTCACCGACGTTAGAAGCAAATTCGTCAGGTATATTCAATTAAAGTACTTGTAAAACAAGCACATGAAAGGCAACATTGCGGCGATAGGACATGGGTTTGATCTTTGCTGACAATGCAGGACCTATTAGATTGAAGACTCTTTTAAACCTTGCCTTATAGGGAGAGACTAGTAGTCGAGGCACCAGCCCAGATGAGGCAACAATACTCCATGCATGGGCAAATAGTGCAATTTTAGAGATATAGCATACTGACATGTGCGATCAGTTTTCTAACGCGGTAGGGGGGTCATCTTAGAGGCGTCTTTGGTAATGTGTTCTATATATACGAGTTTCAATTCATTGGGCCTGTGAATGTTAGGCCTGTGCGTTTGAATGATGAAGTCTCAGGTAGAGTGCTATTAGCCATGACAATCGGTGGTTTAAAAGGTTTTCTGTAATTGTTAAAATAAAATAAGCTTTGTCTTAGTAGCATTAAATATTACATTTTATTTATGTCCCACATTTCACTAGAGATGGGGCTAATTTTCTAAGGTTTCAGACATTTATTTGGATATGTGTGCAGTGGTTTATCCCACATTTCTGGAATAGAGCGTAGTGTCACCAAAGAAAATACCCTTTCGTACACACTTCGATCAGGGAGGTCGTTGATTAATATAAGGACTAATAAAGATCCTAGGATTGACCCCTAGTGCACACCCGCATTAATGGCATGTAGCTAAGATGTCCGGCCATCGAAGACTATCTGGATGTTTTCTATTGTCTAAGAAGTATTTGATTATATAAAGTATTCATCCAGTAATACCGTATCATTTTATTTTCATAAGAAGACCTTCATGACAGACCTTCTAAAAGGATTTGGATATATCAAGGACTGCAGCCCTAGCTCCCCCTGCAATTTCCACTGCGTTCTGAGATGATTGTTATGCTATCTGCAGTAGAATGAACTTGCTTAAATCCATACTATCCATCAACGAGAAGTTTACTATTTACGATGTTGTGGACTAGCGCTTAATTGATTAATGATTCAAATACTTTTGCGAAGAGGGGGAGGAGACTGATGGGGCGACAATTGAGAGGTCGGTTCTTTCACGAGAATTCTTTAACACTAGTAAAATAGAGGTACTCTGCCACCAATCAGGGTAGCAAGATTCGGCAAGGTATTTGTTGTAGAATTTAGAGGGAGCAGGGGCTATCTCAGCAGATCATTTATGTATTAGTATATCAGGGATAAGATCAGGATCACACGCATAGGACGTGTCTAGATTTATTATTATATCATGGACATGAGAAACGGTTATTATCAGATCATCTAGTGTAGCTTCTATCCGGAAATAAAGTTTTCTAGCAGACGTAGTTTGTTGGGTTCAAGATGGGTTTGAGGGCAAGCAGTTTAGCCTTATTGGTGTCTGTGAAAGTGACACTATGGTTGTTTGATATTTGGAGAATTGTTGATTGCCCATTATTCACCACACTTTTACAAACTTTGCAGGCTAGATGAATTAGTGTCTTGTAATCCGTAGAAATCAGGAGACCACTAAAAAAATAAACTATAACATAGTTTCAAATAAAATTAGAGATGACAATTAATATTCTTAACTTCTTTATTAACTCAACGGTTGACAGGTAAAGGGCAACATTAATGGAACATTCGAATATCAAACTATCTCATATAGAGATCAAGTGTAATCCTCAGGAAGGGGCGCTTCACTTAGGAGAACTTCGACTGAAGTAAAATAAAACAAAAGTGAAATATATATAAATATATATGTACATATATGAGCACGAGCTTATATTTAACATTTGTATATATATATATATATATATATATATATATATATATATATATATATACATAGTCATTCATAGATCACTGTTTGTTTAGTTGGGTTAGAATATATATATATATATATATATATATATATATATATATACAGCGAAACAGTATGTTTATGGGTGACTATATATATATATATATATATATATATATATATATATATATATATATATATATGCTAAAATTACTGTACCTTTTTATTACGCGTCTTTCTTATCAATGTTTCTTTCTAATTCGTAGTGTTTAAGGAGATAGCACAAAGTATGTAGTCAGCGTGAGATCTGGCCATATCGTAAACAAAATTAGGCAGTTTGAACGTCACAATGTTAATGTGCATTTCTATAAATAAACTGCAGTTCGCATTTGGTTGTAGTGTGTGTGTGTAAATATATATTGAATCGAAGCGTATGATGATTATCACTTCTGTAGAGTTGAAGGCTATCAATACAAGACTGCAGTGCCCGGTTGAAGCTTGGTAGCACAGATTTACTTGTCTTGCTTCATGTTTGAAATACAAGACCAGTGACATCTGCTCGTATATTGGAAACCTGTTTGAACCTACGTGTTTAGTTGCTACCATAGTATCTAATGTGGCTCATTAGCTTAGACCCCGAGGGAGAGGTTCTGCCACAGGTCGAAAAAAAGACTATGGTACGTTTAGTAGTGACCGTTTTCGCAAAGCATCTTTCATGATAAAGCACTCTAGACTTCTTGCTCTTTACCCCACTCTGGCGTCATATATACACCATCGCCAAACCGATCGCTCCGGTGATACTTTCCTCCAGACCGCCACATTCATTCAAAGCATTTTTACTTGTCCATGCCACCATCCTTAAAAGGTTTTTATTGATTATCCTTCGGAGGTTTACTATGCTGTAGTTCTTAATATTATAGTTGCTTAGAGAGACGGTCATTTTCCATTCTAATACGGTACCCTGTCCACCGCATCTGACTATGAAACACTTCGTTGTCCATTACACTGCCTTGCTGTAAATTAGTCATGACTGGTTTCAACTATTATCAATTCAGGTGTATGATGCTTCCAAGTTATGTTTTGTAGAATCGCTAAAGGAAGTTGAGTACCAGTGGTACACAGTTAATACAAGAATACCAGAGGAATACAAGAATATAGAATAGACGCAATATTTTTATATACGTAACTTTGTTTTGATAATCATGGTCATGTCTTACTCAAAACGTGTACAAGCCTACTACATGATTCAGTACTACCCATAGAGACAAAACTATAATTGACTATACTTTAATAATGCATTTAGAGATTAAGATTAAAAATGAAGTTATGTAGAAATAACAAATAGAAAAACAATAAAAATAGCTTTACTTATATAACTTATTACTTAAATATATTTAGAATATCATCACAAAAGGGCATCTGTCTTTTCTGGACATGATTACATGATTCATGGAGTAAAAGTCACAAATAACAATATTTTATTAATTAATTCATTATTTAAATAAGTTAAGTGATTTAAAATAAGTGAACAACCAAAATAAATAGTGGCTTTGCTTATTATTTATACTCCCTATTTTACCTTCTAAAATTCCCCCAAAAATCAATATTATTCAATTATTCTTTGTTGTTGTTTTATCCTTTTTTAACGAAGTTTATTTCTCATTTAAGAGATTTAATTATTAATGCGTTAAGAATAATCATAAATAATAATATTCTTTTATTTAAACCTTATATTTAAAATAATCAAGTAAACTTTGTTATTACTTTATTTAAAAAATTCAGTTTTTTTCCTATTTTAAAGTAATCCTTTAAATCAAAATTTTCAGAATTGTAATTTTAAGAGTAAAGTAAAATATGATAAAACTATGTAGAATATATAAAATTCTAATATTATTTCCAGAATTGTAATTTTCATGATTAAGTAAAATAAGACAAATATGTTTTTAATATTTTCAATTAAAATAGTATTAAATTAGGAAAATTTCAGATGTTCAAAATAAGGTTAAAATAAGTTTCAGAATAATAAGAATACATTTCAATTTCTGAGTTTCAAATAATATCCATGGATTTTAATTTATATTATAATAAGTTCAAATATTATTAGTAATTTGGTAGTGCCTTTAGTATGACTTTTATTTTAGAATTGTAATTTTCAGAATAAAGTAAAATAAAAATTAAAATATTTTTAATACTTGAATTTGAAATATTCAGTAAATCCAGAAAAAAAACTTTCAGAAAAAGTTCCGAATAAGATCAGAATAAGTTTGAGAATAATATACATTTCAATTTCTCGGTTTCAAGTGAGTTGAAACATTGTATTTTTTTAGAAAGAATTCAAAATTAATTTCAAAATGATAAATAAACAATTACAAAATCAATTTTCAATGTTAAAATAAAATGTAATGTTCAGAGTGTATATTAAGTTACAAAAATTATTAAATAGTAAGAATAAATTCTATATTTAAAAAAATCATTCTTAAAATTGCAGAATACATTCGAATATTTGTATTTCCGAAATATTATATTATTATTGACTTGAGCATGAATATTTTTCTGAGAATACATTTTAAAATATATGATTAATTTCGAGTTTATATTTTTCTATGGATAATACAACAACATGAGGAAATTTGGGAATACATTTACTGTGTTTTTTCTTGATGATCTTGTACCTAATTTCATTCCAATTTTCAGTGCTAATTTCGACTAGACAAGTATAATGACCTTCCATAGATGATGCTCCCTCACGAAGAATGGAATCTTTAATATAAAATCAGTTCCATATGTGCTTCTGTTTTTAACTGAATTTCATAATATCACAATTAATTATGTTTTCTCCTTCATTATTAATCAAACAAATCTAATTATTGAGATGACTAGATATTTGAAATCATTACTAAATTCAATGTGTGAAGTTAACTGATGCTCGGTATTTTCTGAAAAAGTATCACCGCATAAAATCAAACTAGTTGTTGTTGAAAGTAAATATTTTAATTATTGTGTGCAACTAATAGTAGTAATTATCAATTTTTTGTTCAAAAGTGTACAAGATGATGGACAGTTTACGACAGCGCTTCTGTCATACAAAATAATGAAAATTTTACGGACGCGTCTCTTGTGTACAAAATGGTTCGAAAGTTTATATACGCGCTTCTTGTGTATAAGCAGAATCGAATATTTCTAGGCACGCATCTTGTGTACAAAGTATCGAAAGTTTACACACACGCTTCTGCTGTACAAAAGTATCGAAAGTTTAAGTACACGCCTCTAGTGTACAAAAGAATTGAAAGTTTACGACAGTTCCTCTAGTGTAAAAAAGAATCGAAAGTTTATAGACGCACTTCTGGTGTACAAAATAATCAAAAGTGCAGAGACACATCTCTGTTGTATTCATTGATCGAAAGATCAATAGAAATTTTCCAGACGCACCTCTGGTGTAAAAAAAAATCGAGTGTTTACGAACACGGCTCTTGTGTAAAAATTAACCAAAGTTTACGGACGCGCCTCTGTGTACAAAAAAATCGAACTTTTACGACCGCGCTTCTAGTGACCAAATAAGTCCAAGGTTTATATATAAATATATAAATATATATAAAAGAATCAATGGTTTACAGAGGCTCATCTATTGTATAAAGAATCAAGATTTACAGAGACGCTTCTGGTGTAAAAAAAATCAAACGAAAGAATAAAAAGTTAAAGACAACGTCTCTAGTGTACAAAAGAATCGAAATTTAAAGGATGCGCCTCTGGTGTACTGAAAAATCGAAAGTTCATTGACGCACCATTGGCGTACAAAAGACTTGAAAGGTTAATCAAACGTTTCTGGACGTGATTCTTGTTTACCAGAGAATGAAACGTTTCCGGACACGCCACTGTTATACAAAAAACTCGAAAGTTCAGAGACGCGCCTCTGTTGTACAAAAGAATCTAAAGTTTTAGTACGCGCCTCTGGTGTACAAAATAATCATAAGTTTAAGTACGCGCCTCTGGTGTACAATAAATCGAAAGTTTACGGACGCTCCTCTGGTGTACAATATAATCGAAAGTTTACGACTGCGCAGCTGGTGTAAAAATGGAAACTATACTGACGCTCGTCTGCTGTACAAAATAATCGGTAGCTCAGATCGAAATTTTACGAGTGCGCCTCTAGTGTACAACAATCAATCGAAAGTATACATCTTCAACACACAGAACAGTTTTTTCTCTATTTTTTCATCATTAAGTTATATACATAATTTAAAAATTTATGTCGAGTTAAATGGCATTTTTGTCAGTTTAAGTTGTTCAACCCGTCAATATCCGAAACTCCTTTCAAGATATCTAGATTTTTAGATTCCTTGTACTGTTTGCTACATCTTTGGTATATATAAAATAAATACTTGTTTTCAATAAAAAAGTTATGCTTATTCAAAGTCAATTGGGGGCGTTATCTTACATATTGATGACCACACATATATTTGTTTCTACTTGACCAAATTTTAATTTCTTAATGTTCCAAAAAGGCTTGGGACGAGTCGATTCTTGTGCAAAAAAACGCACCAAGTTTGGATGAAACCTGAATGAATAAAAAGCTCATAATTTGGTCACATGGGTAAATGTTGACATTGAGAATATATATCTTAATGAATAAATGCGAAATGTTTTTTTCATTTATCACGTGTACATTTTAATCAAAACAGACGACTGTTATTTCAATCAATAATACAACATGCACACTTTATAGTCTGTATATATATATATATATATGTATATATATATAGTACAGGTAAACGCTATAATGAGTACCGTTTGACTGCCTAATTATCATAACTATTTTTAAAACATTCTTTATTAATTAATGTTTCGTATTATTAATTTGGAATTGCATTGGTTTATATATGCTATATGTATCAACTAGTTTCGTCTATATCAACAGAAAGTATTTAATTTATAAATCGAAAAAATAACTAAAACACCTAAAGTTGAAACACCTGCGTCACTGATAACCTGTACCAAGGACGTGGCTCGCTACGAGCGAGGCAGAAGCGAGACGAGAAAATGTGAGTGAAGGGATAATTTGGCTGTGTCGAACTCTCCAGCTCACTCTTCTTGTTCGATCGTTCGCTCGCTCCATCTGCCGGTTTTTCTCCACTTTATTGGCAGTTTTTACATTTTCCGTGAAAAATAAATGAATAACATTTTTTATAAAGATAGTTAGTGCTTAATTTAAAAAATTAAAAAACATTCTTTTTTGTCAAAAAAAAATTAAATAAATGACTTTTTCATTTAAATTGCACGATTGTTGATTTTAAAAATACTGCACTTAAATACATTCTCATGCGTACTTCAAAGATGTCAATTTGCTTACTTAAAAAGCGCCAATCTGCGCATAACATCGCCAGGACTACGCTTATCCTAACGTCTTTTAGAACTTGACGTCTCTTTCTGCTCATATAATGATTCGACCCCTCGGGGTTAATAGCATCAAACTGAGGAGGAAGAAAAGAAAAAAAACTATAAGACAGTCTCGCCTGACAAAGTTGTTCTACAACGAAAGCTTGCAAAACAATTAAATGAATGAACTTTTTTATTTCAATTGCACGAGTGTTGCATTTTGGTATGATTGTACATGAATATATTCAGTTTAATTAGCACTCTTTCCTTCCAAAAAATGATTCTACTCTTTGTAGGTAATCACGTGTAAACACCCTGAAAATCTTGACCAAAAGAGGAAAAATGAATAACACAATTATTGTAGTATTTAATGTGGTGGAAAATGTTCTTTATATTAATTGAATGTAAAATGATTTACATTTTTCGGGAAAGTTTTAGGGCAGCTTAGTAAATTATTTTTTAGTTATGGAAGTTTAATCAGCTGCGTTTTTATATTGGGCCCTACTATTTTAGGAGATAACATCTGGTTTTATGACTATTCCACTCGGCCTGAAGGTTAGAGGAAAAAAAGGTTTGTTAAGTGCTCTAAAAAGATAAATCACCGTGATATTTGGGAACAGTTTACGTTAAATATACATACAACTGATCCCTACTGTACATTTTAAGTAGTTGTTTTTCTTTCTTTCTGTTCTCAACGGGGTTAACACTTAATTTCCTGAAAATAGTTTCCAGGGTAGGTTTTAATTGTAGGTATAAATATGCAAATGTACACGTATTTAATTTTCAATCTTATACTCTTTTTAACTATACGTCTGTATTTTATTTCAATTTGCAGCAATTGATTTTAGCAGTTTTTACCTTTCTCGTAAAAAATTAAATAACAACATTTTAATTAGCTAAGTAATTAAATAGCTTATTTTTGATTAAATAAATCAAAAATATTGAAAGTTTGGATGTTATTGTAGATTAAAATCCTCACCACCTTACACCCAATAACATGTAATTGTATTTTTCAGGCGATTACGCGTGAATACCCTAAAAATTTGGCAGAAAGAGAAACAACAAAAAGAAATATTTTAAAATTTTGAGTGAAAAATCACTTTCGCATATCAATTAAACGTAAAACACCATCCATTTGCGAGATATTCTAGAGTTTAAGGGCAGTAAACCATTAGATTAATTATGAGCGTTTTGGGGGGTGGGATTTTTTGGTAGTGATTGTGTGTAGATTTCCGAAATTTGCTAGTCGAACTTAGAGTTAGTTTTTTTAAATATATGAGTTTACTGCTTCAATAATTGAGAATTACTCTAAAGAAATCTCATTTTTTAAGGGAGAGGATGTAATTATGCGAAAAGTATTAATCTACAAATTTATCAAAGTTTGTTGTTAAAATAAAAGGAATACTCTTAGTAAAATATATTTTTTAATTAACACCCCCTCTTAATTAATTTCTGCCTGGAAGGCAGGTAGGTTTGTTAATATATGTATAAAAATTATGTCCAATATAGATTCATATGAGTCCAACAGCTATTGTTAATCTGGTGATATATTTAATTTCTAAAACCTTGTTATTTGTATACTTATAATAGGTAGGGTAATAATTATTTCCATGCTTAAAAAGTGTAAGATATATTTAATTTTGTATTTCTTTTATTATTAATAGAATTTCATTAATATACGCAATAGTGTGTCATCTCTGGTCCATTTATGGTTACTACTTAAGAAGATTTATTTTAAGACTATGAGTTAAATAATTTCTTACATTCGTTCCCATGGGTGTTCATAGAGAAAATGTAGATGTCTAGCGTATGTTTATCCATTAAGAAATAACAAGATATTGTAGGAATAAACCGTACTTTTGCAACTAATAATGTGGGTATAAGTTAGAAATTAGCACCATTTAATTCAGTATATTTGTATTCGGTTAAATGGTGGTTTTAAGTCGTTATATGTTGCAATACTCATTCCTTCGAGGGACGCGGTAGCAGTAAACAAAACACAACGATAGAGACACGGACATGCTCGAAAAACTCTGTTACTTTATACTTCACCACTAGCTGGTGTAAGTTGGGTATACATATATATATATATAATTAGATATTTCTTTGTTAGCAAAGCTCCTTTGGTATTATAGATGTTTGTCCATTGTCTTACGAAGAAACCTCTTTCTTTAGCTTGACGGCGGTTGATTTTTTACTCTACCAAACGTAGGTTATTTTCACGGAAACTAAGCAGAGTAGTTTATCATGCAACCTAGAGGAAAACACGACAATACGTTCTGTAGCAGTCTGCTCCCGGAATCTAGGGAAGGCTTGTGATCCCCACGTCAGTTGTTTACGGCAGTTCAGCCATGGTGGGGGTACCTTTATTCGGAGCTAACGCACGACACATTTTTCTCTATATACTCCTGACTCGATCTTTGCTACGTAAGTGCTCCTTCTTCGTTTAAAACCGCCGTTTTAATTTCTGACTTTGCACTCCAAATACCTTCATCTTCTGGCGTCGTGCACCTGACTCTCTTAAAGGTTATCGAGTCGGTTTTTTACGACGTCATACTCTGAAATAAACACGTCGACCTCTTACACCTGAGCTCGTTCAAAGGTCACCCATTTATTTCCGTTGTTCTTTTTGCCTAATTGAAAATCTATCCAGTCTTCGGCTTTTCTTCATTATTGCGGGGTCATGTCCTTAGCATCCCCGTGACATCTTATGCGTTATTACTCAACATGGATGCATCATTATTTTACAGTTACACTACATATCATTAATTATTATATCATTGTGGTTGGTCTGTGTTGCTTTGTTGATCAATCCAAGGTTATTATATTAGACTCGACCTTTAAAAAACTAGCCAATCTACAGGATAAACTAACGCAAATTATCTTAGATTGTTAACGAAGGACAAAATGTGCATATATTTCCTCCTGTATAAAAAATACATTATCATCATTTTTAATTGTTGGGACCTAACTTTTTAACCTTTGCCCCACAAATGCAAAATCTCTATATGCAATGTTAACTGTGTAAAGCCTTGGTTCAATAGGCCAATACATTAGTTGTTAGTGGATGTTTATTTATTATGACTGCCTTTTGTTGACAGTTTTTGTAGTGTTTTTCATTGTAAAGCTTTTTTAAAATTTATTATCATATTGTATTTCTAAAATAGTTTAAAATGGAATATCATATCCTATGTGATTATCAATTAGGTTACAAAATGCGTGATGTTTAAATCATATTTCGGATTCTTTGTAACTAGTTTTTAATTAGTTGCATCTATGTATGAGGTCATTCACTCTGCTTCACTCTCATCACATGTGTAAGCTATTTCAGAAGTTAGACATTTACCAACAATGAGACATTTCCTTGCTTGTCTACATTTGCATTGGGGTACTGGTGGTGGGTTATTATTACTAGGTGTCACTCCAACTTCTATATTCCTGATTATATCAATAGTATTGATATGGTTTTCTGTGTCAGAATATATCCATCTGACACTTAGTGTTAGCAAGTTTTTGACTTTGAAGTATTTTTTTTTACTTTAGCTGTCTAGAGCGACTTCGATAAAGAAAAATAATCGTATTAAAATTCTGATTATTTCTTTAAAGTTCTGCATAATAGTGTGATGATATTTTAAGGTTTGATCTTACCTAGTCCCTTGTTTCATGAGAAATTATTTTTTAAGGATGTTAGTATAGTTTACTGTATGTGCGGATTAAACCTGACATAATTTATTTTCTATTTTACTTTTAATTTCTACCATCGTCATTTTTGTTACTCTATTTTCATTATTATTACTAGTAAATACATGCTCACTCCGGTCGCATATTTTTGCTAGTTGTTTTATTTAATTGTTCAGAAAAACCCAAAGAAAATCAACCTTTCTCTTATTTTAATAAATAAAACTCAGAATAATAATAACATCGTTTTTTAAACAAGATATACCCTGTACGGCGTAAAATGTGTTTTTTAAAAATCGAACGAAAAAGGTGTACCTAAAATAACATTCAAAATTTAAAAAAATAAACTACAGTGAACACAATTCTAAATTTAGTTATTCTATTGCTTAGTAAAATATGTTTGCTTGTTTGTTACAAAAAAAATTCAATCAATTATTTTTTTTTAATTAAACAATTTGATTCAATAAATGTGTGCTTTAAAACATCATTTTTAATTAGATTTAAAACAATAAACAAATACAAAACGTTTTAATATTAAAAATGACAAGCATTTTAGAGCGACTCGTACGATAAATCTCAGGGAATGTGTTGTTTACATGTTATTAATTAAATAAGTCTTGTCTCTCTCTTCTTTGGCTCTGTTTCTCTCTTTAATCTTTCTCGATTCTCTCCCTCTTTCTCTCTCTCTTTCTTGAAATAGAACTTTCAGTGCGTTCGAAATAGAACGTTATACTTAATAATCAGAGGGCGGGTAACGAAATGATGGAGTGGGCGCTGGCTATCCCATAATATTCCATTACAATTTAATTAAATTATGTAACTCAATTATATAGATTAAAAAAATGTACTTTAATTCTATATATAATTTTAATTCAGATTATTATTATCAGGGGAATGTTTTAAATTCACCTGGAAATCTGAAACCAACAATCATATGTGTATATTTGCGAATATTAATTTATTAGAAGCTTTAAAACAAATTAATTATGTACATTTGAAAAACGCGTGATGTTTGGGGAAGTTTTTGAATGGGTATATATAGGAGCTGATGAGTAGATACAAAAAGAAAGCGATCAAAACTAATAATATAGTTGCGGCTTCAGACAGACGTGTACATAATCGGTATTATTAAAAGATTTGAGTTCATTTGCGTAGCTTTACTTGATTGAAGTCTAACCCCAAACCCACACGTGCCGAAGTTGTTTGCTACTGTATTGCTCTTGTTTACTCTTCTATTTATATGTATATTGATGTTATTTGTAATTCGGAGCCATATTATGTTATATCACATGATTTGAGAAAATTAGGTTCTAAGTTGCCACCCACAATCTGGTTATGTGTATTTTTCATGAAGTTGATTTTCGCGCAACATCATGATCTTTGTAATTGTGTGTCATCATACTGTTTGGTATTTTAGAATATTTGTTCATTTTCATAGTTTAAATATTCTTTTAGAACACGCTATTTTTTATGAAAAAATGTACATCCAATTCATTGTACTACGGTAATACAGTGCCACTATTTCTTTGACAATAATCTTAGTCAAACAAAGTTAAATAACATATATTGTTAATGGTTGAGGCATTATCAGACAAGTTAGCTTATACATACAGTTAATTGACATCCCCAATCAATAACACCAAGAATTACTTAAAGTGTACCTATGTGATGGTCGTCTGTAGATGTAAGCCAAGACAATCAAGGAAGGAAGAGAGGCTAATCTTCAGACCTTATGACCTTGCGAGCAGAACAAGGCCAAGTATATGACATAATTAAAGTCTCCCTAACCAATTTTTATCAACAGCACAATTCCGACCGTAAAACTCTATTCTCCCAAAGAGAGATAACTTTGTTGTCCATTTACCGGTAAACACTTCTATGATTTATTAATGCACACGTGTGGGTTTGACGTACTGCTTATAATAGGTATGTCGTTTCTGTATTGCATAAACAACAATTGTTTTATATGCTATGAAGTATCAAGTAAATTGTACTTTGGCTCAAGTGGTTCAATATATAAATCTCGATATCTGATATTACTAATCAGATTAACTGATATGGAAACATTTCAATGTCTAACCATAATAAAGATCTACATATAAGCTGAGATAAAAAAATATCCTGCAAGTATGCGCACGCTGAATTAAAATTCGTCTCACATACGATTAGTGGCTGGGTTACGTTCGATTTTTAAAATTGCGTTTCCTTAATATGTACTTAGTAAATTATTATATTATTACACTAATTAGTAATAACTATATTATTACAGACAAGAAGTAAGGAACGGTTACTGCCTTTATTAAAGCCAACGTCATAAACCTGGTAATAGAAGTCAGGATTTTATTGCTGGGTCAGAGGAAGTGTATCTTGCCAAGGTCGTTCATCCTCTTCTGTAATAAATTCAATAATTCATGCGATTTTGTTTTTCAGTCGATGAAAAGGCTTACACGGGAACTCGTTTCCTTATTCGCTAATCAGTTCAAAGCAAAA
>OY744531.1:69888702-69911202 GCA_963556195.1 Sepiola atlantica
AAATAAATAAATAAATAAAAAATAAAAACCATAGCCGTTTTAATTTAAAATGGGTGATGTGTTTATAAAATTGAATAAATGTGTATGTTTGCTATCGATGTAATGTAACACAGTTTTGTTGGAGATGTGGTGTATAATAGCACACCTAAAACTTTGTACTTAACATCGATATTGAAAAAAAAAACAGAAAACCAAACAAAAAACAAAACACTTATTCCATTTCATAAACGCATCACACATGTTGAACTCTAACGGCTATAATTTGTTCGAAACCAAACAACAAAATCATTGTTTTCGAGTTATAATCGCACCATATATTTTAGCTGTTATCTACTATATTTAGTTTGAAACAGAAACACATTCTTTTAATGTAACCAACGCACCAAATATATAAAAATATTTTACTTGTATTTTATTTCTCAAACTAATCACCTTGAGAAAACCTTGACATATAGAAAAATGTTTACAGATATATAAATACTTTTCGTTTGTTTTATTTTACATTACGTTGGAATATTATTTTCATACTTTTCATCTTACATATATATCCATATAAATGAATGAATCAAAAATATTTATAAAAACACTGGAAGCTTATTTAATTGAATGTTGCAACTAAATATTTAACACTATTTTATTGTTCAAATCATGAACTACCCAAACACACTTATGCTGATGTTTCATTTGCATACTTATTTCATAAAAAGTTTTTAGTAAATTTTATGTAAGCAATTTTTAATTTAATGTTTTATTTTCTAATATGTACGCAATAGTTACGTTAATATTGATATATGATTAATAGTAGTAATATAAATTAAAGAGATTTAATAAATAAAATGGTAGAATTTCGAATAAAACACTTTTGGTGACATGATTTAGAAATTACAATGGCAAGTTTCGGTAAAATTTAAACATAAATAGGTACGTTCAGGTACATTTACACGAACCATCAACTGTAATAACTTTGGAATAATTTCTTTAAAAAAATAAACTCTGCATTATGTTCAATGACAAACAAAGTGTTTTTTAATACATAAATAGATTTTTTTTAAATAAATTAATTATTTTATAAATTTACGTTTCATGGTGTGATAAAAAACTAATAATATAATATAATTTATAATAATACTAATAATATTAATAATAATAATAATAATAATAATAATAATAATAATAATAATAATAATAATAATAATAATAATAATAATAATAATAATAATAGCAACTATTAAATTTGGCATGAAAAAGAAACAGAAATATTTCTCTCTAATTTTTGGAAATTACCAAAATAATAGATCACTGTTTTTGAAAAATTTAATTAGCTTTTGAATTTCCATTTTTCTATCTGTTATAATAAAGGCCAAAAACAACCAGTCCAAATTACTCAGAAATATAACATTAATTTGTTAACCAATTGACGTTTCACTTTTGTCTTTATTTATTTCATTATATAACCAGTTTTTAATGGGAATTTGTTTTAATGTTTATGCCTAGACAATATTTAATCACTCGATTTGAATATCGAAAAGACAGTGTAAATACAATTTTCTATTTATTCATATATATATATATATATATATACATGTATATATATATATATATATATATATATATATATAAAATATATATATATATATATATATATATATATATATATATATATATATATATATATATATATATATAGATGAGTAAATCGGAAAGTAGGGATAATTTCTCGCATTAACAAAAAAGTCAAAACGTGCTATTTCAAGTTTATTTAACTTAACACAATAGACACATGATCTTTTTATACCCTACTTATGTGAATGTTAGCTACTTGCATTTATTTGTAAAATTACATTCTATTAATAAACTAGTTTTTTATCTTTTTATTTGTGAAAATACTCACACAGTTGAGAGGAGTAATGTGATTACTTCAAACAATGCATTATTTGAATTAATCAGACTACTCTGTTATTAGTTATTGATTTTTATTCAATGATTGCTTGATTTTTATACAGAGAACCAACTTGATATACCACACGGTGCGCTCTATTTCAAAATTGCAAGTGAAATAGCAAATTTATTTTTCTGTCGTTTCCATTATTTACGGTACCACATGAAAAAAATAAATTAATTTGTATCGGAATACCAAACTGTTAATTGTTATCTATCAAATTGAATGGATGAAAAAGAGTTTGTTTCCTTTTTACAACAAAAATATGAACGTAATTTTTATTATTTTAAATTATTGTTTAAAATATTTATATGGTTAAAATATTCCGAATTTTTTAAAAGTAACTACATTTTACAGTAACCACTTTCACTCCTTATTAAAACTGTTATTATATTGTCCAAGGTATTTAAAGAAGTCCTGCTTCCAAACCTGAGCCCCCATGTAAGTATTTGTAATGGAATGTTTTATTACCTATAATAATTAATTATTGTGTTATAAAACTTATAAATAATAGTAATAAGCATTTACACGTCAATATTATTTCATAACTGAGAAAGAGCAGTTTTGCAGCACTGTTCTTACGTAGAGGCGATGATGTTTACTGCTGTTATTTTTGGAGGCTGTAAATAATATTGTTCATAAACAAATAACAGAAATATGATACTATTTTATAGAATTACATGTAATTTTTAAATTAATCAAAGTAATTCTTCTAATATCATTATTAAGATTACCATCATGCAATTAGAAGAAAAAGTATATAGTGTGTACGAAAACTGCCTCTGGATGCGAAAAGTAAGTAAAATCCACATTAATTTTTTATTGAAATTACAATTAAATTGAAGTTGAATGTATAAATATAACCCTAGTCTTATTTCACAAGTAAAAACGAACAACCTCCCACCAACATGCATACGTAATGTTAATTTCTGTAAATGTTCTTTTTTTCAGAAAGGATATTCATTTAACGAAATGATTAATAGGAAATAATTAATTGTGTAATAAGAAACTAAAATACATTATCTTCTATGTAATAGACCAAGATTAATTATAGTGAAGCTAATGTAATCAGTAAATGATTATTTCAAAATAGGATTCTTATATCACGAAGTGATGCATTAAAATAGCTTACTTGTTTAAAAAAACAAAATGCATTCTACCTAATTTTATGGCAGTGTATTTTTGTACATAATTTATTTTATTATAAATATACCCTTATGTTATCTAGTGAAGCTATATTATAAAAAATGTATTTATTACAAAATCATCAAAAGCCATCATTGAAATAACTGATTCATTCATACACAAACTAAATACACTATAGTGGAATAAGTATGTTAATAAAATGACCAGAGGTTTCTTACATGGTAATATAATACCCCCGTATGTGTGTACTTGCGTAAGTTGGTGAGCTTTGTGCAGAAGCACTGAAAGGAATGATAGATAATAAGTGAAATAAAAACAGATAGCGTAGCCATGTTTCTATAGCAACCATATTATTGCGATGACTGCTTGTGTGTAATGTTTTTATGATAGGATCAAAAGCACTTGCACCACAACAGTTACAGTAAAACAGTAAACGCAACAGTATAAAGAAAACAGAATAACGGAATAATGTGTATATTAGTTAAGTGAATGTGTGTCTTATAAAAGCTGACATACTTTTGTGATGGTCGTATGGAAGAACGTAATGAAATAATAACGGTAAGTTATTGAAACGCAAAAACGCAAAATTATTTTAAATTATGTTTTTACAGATTAGTATTCCACTTATTTTAACGAACTATAAGGCAGTATTTACCAGAGTTTTTAAATTACATCAAGTAAATAATACTATTTTATATCAATACTGTTACTTGAAAATTCAGTATAGTTACCTTATTAACAAATGGAGTAGATTAAATGCATTGTCTATTCCTGATGTGCTTTAAATAGCGGTTGCTAGATTAACTTTAAAACATTGTACGTATTTCTGAGATAATATTTATTTTTAAAAGCTATTATCATATAGGGATGATCGTGAATGAAAAATAATCAAAATCGAACAGTATTCTTTATTACTGCGTGTCCTACCTGTATTGATAGATATAACAAGCAGCATACAAGCTTAAGCAATCATGCTAGCCGTTGAATTTACAACCAGCTATAGCGGATGAGATTTTGGATGGTCAATCCGTATGATTAATTAATTCAACTACTACTACTACTACTACTACTACTACTACTACTACTACTACTACTACTGCTGCTGCTGCTAATAATAATAATAATAATAATAATAATAATAATAATAATAATAATAATAATAATAATAATAATAATAATAATAATAATAATAATAATAAATGAAACTGCCAGGGTACATAAACGTGGCATAATCTGATAGTACTCCTGACATGAAAAAACAAGGTGGGACCAGCCTAGGATAGCGTCACATAAAATTGTCGTGGCGACTTTGACAGAATGCATAAAGAAATAGGTGAGAGAAGCATACATCACCCCATTTCCAAGAACACGGACACTACTTTAATACTCGAGTTATTTACTACGAGCATCGAGGTAATCTGAGACTAATGAAAATTGGCGGGGCTTTTTATCACTCCAATTCCAGGCAACCCTACACATTGTTATCAGTGAGAAACATAATTTTAGCCGAAATTCGGGAAACTAATACTAGCAAAGTAAATAGGACAAAATCGAAGAAACTGCCCCCAGCTCCATTAAGAAACTGACCCCACCCCTAAAGAATATCGTGACGTCCTTTGATTGCACAAAAATGATCGTGAAGGTTTATTGAAAGATGGATGAAGAACATCACAATTATGACGTACACTAGAAGAGCACGGGCACTGCTTGTATCTTAGGGAGGTATATTGTCACTCAAATATCAGAAATGACAGATAACTGATATAAGCGATACACCAATTAACGGCTGCAGGGAGAATACAAAGTGATTTCAAAGAGGAGGTAATTCGCATCCGCAGATATATGGTGTCATTTAAACGAACACTAATAATGACTCGTGTGACAAATCCTAATTACTACTACTCTACTAATTTTTACACCTACGACTACTACTACTTATAATAATACATGAACATGAAGATAAGTAAATAAAATAATATGCAGAGAGTTAAGTAAAAACAGGAAATAGCTTTCAATGAAAATGTACAGGTAAAAGCTGAGCACAAAATATGCATTGAATGAAAAAAACAAGATAACATAACTTACAGAGGAAGGAGTAGGACGAGTTGAATTCATCAAAGAAACTATAAAAAATACCATTCCTGAGTCAGGAATACTAGACGAAATTACCATTAGAAACAGAAAGAGGTAAAGACGGACATCTCATGAATTTTACTAGACAATATTACAGACATAAGCGACCTAACTTATGTTGGAAATAAATTTGTAATCTCGACTCTAGATATAGTAGAACAACTCTGCCATAAGTAACGAAACAACAACACCTGGGTATGAAGATGGGCTGAAATACCAAATCAAATAGTAATAGATGAGGAAGGTGTGAATAAGTTTAAAGTGATCAGAAACTATGAAATAGAAAATATATGAATAACAAAGTAACAAGAAGTAAAGAAAAATATACTTGCAAACGAAGGAAAACTGAGAAGATACTGATACATTTTGAACAGTACGTACTAAGGAGGACTTTTCCAAACAATGGAATTCACTTTTACTTGAATGTAAATAGAGGAAGGAGATATTGAGAAACAAGACACGTCTGGAAGAATTTATTGGAGAAAAGACATGACCAATTCGGTGTGGCTGAAAAATAAAAAGAATGAGATTCAGGAAATTTGAGAAGGAATAAAAACTTAATTTAAGGAAATAACCCTCGAGATGATCTTAAGTAAACAGAAAAACATCTGGCCATAAATGAATACATTCGTTTCGGTTTTAGAAAGGCACTACCCTGCATGAAAGACTAGCTAATTACATTAATTGTAGGCAATAGACGGTTATATCAGAGTTGTTGAATAAAGGAATGGCGACATTAATCCAAATAGACAGCGAGAATGGAAATACCCCTTAAATAAACCAAGCCCATAACATGCTTACAAACCATGTAACATATCTCCAATCCCTGTTATAGCTGGTGAGAAGAACAAGAACAACAGAAAGGATGCTTAAGAGCGACAAAATAGAAAAACTAAATCCTATGTTTCTACCGATCCACACTTAAAGAGTAACATAAATAGCCAACGCATGGTTTCTGTAACGAAAACCATACGACGCACACCCCACGCATGGATAATTAAATGTTTAAGCATGTGAACAATACCAGATAAACACCTTTACTCGATAGGGAAAGCCAACACTGTACTGTTGGCTACATCCATGCTGGTGCTCATTCTCAGCAGATGCAATGCAGGTTGCAGATTTATAAAGACAAAGGACAATCTAAACTGCGCCTTGTATATGGATGATATAAAACTAGAAAACATGAGCTAGAAATTCTACTAGAACGAACCAAAATCTCCAGTCAGTATATAAGAATAGCATTTGCTATATTGCGATGTTGCGAGAGTGGCCGAGGTGCTCTATTACTCGCTGAGGAGCATAATGAACGAACCAACCTGTGTGAGTGAACTGAGTTACGATTAAGCTTTTCAAGGTCCAGTAATTAAAGTGCACTCTGGCCTAAACGAAATCTAGGTAACCCCCATGGGCATTCCCTCGCAGGGGCGTTTTAGGCGATTGGCAATTAACAGACCCTTTCTCGAAAAGAGAAAATTAAACCTGGGAACTTGGACCTACTCGGACTGAACAGAACCATACCACAACTTAACAACAAAGCCACTGTCGGACTGATTGTCGAGGATATATCCTAAGTTATACTCAAAATATGTATTCTTTTTCAAATGGTGTAGTTTCGAATCGAAGTTTTTAATTTCAGACCGACATGAAATGTAACAGATATCAGTCAAGCCATACGATATCCTATAAATTCGCACTGATTGATTCGATACTTTAACAGAAAAGTTATCTATACAATGATGTGACCAATAGACACGGCATTTCTCCATCGCAGAGACGTAGCTTCTTCAAAAGTAAACATTTAAAGAGAGAGAGGAAGAGAGGGGGGTAGGCGTTTATGATCGAAAGATCACGGCTGCAAAGCACGTTCGTTTACTTGAATAAATCAGTGTGCCGTCTGGACGGAACGTGACGTTTTGCCGCCATAAACGTAATGTTACGATTTAAACATCCAAGACTAGCGAAATGAAAAATAAAACTGGTTATAAAATAAAGAGGTAAGGTCAATTGATGTTGTCCGGTCTATAACATTTTAGATGCGCCCTAGCATGTATATATAGAGGATCTGTATGTCGGCCCCTCGGTAACGCTTAAGTTTTAATTTGTCTTTTATGTTTAAGTTCAAAATAGCATTTATCGATGCATCCAGTGTTGCCCCTACTTTTTACGAATGTGACAATCTGTAATGCTGGTTTACAAATATAAACGGGGAAACACTACAGTATTTTTCAATGCTTATTTTATTTTATGTTATAATGTCGACACAATCATTTTTACGGATGCTTCTATTTTATATCTCGCGAGGGGGCCAGTGCGTTTAAGAGCTCATGCGTCCTTGCTGTATAGTGACCAAATCTGCTTTGAGGTTTTCAATTCCCCGCTTGTATATATCGCAATTGTTTGTGTTCTGACATACCTAAACATTAACAAAATTGCGTTTGTATTTCGCATTGATCGATAACTCGCAATGTTTATCAAAACTTTTTTTGAATTTTAATAACATATTGTTTCACTAGATACAAAATTAAACCTAGAATCTGTTGTGCGAATATTTCGTAATCCTGAAAGGTAAATCCCGTTATATATACATAGGGAGTTTGTCCATCCCTAGGTTGGTAAGTCAGGCTTCATTTAACACTATAGTTGGAGATGAAATTGACATATGTTAATAATAAGGTCTTATTTATTATCAAACAAGCGGAACCTGTGCACGGGCGTAACTTGGGAAAATCGAAGAACATCAGAAACGCTTACTCATATCTTTAAAAACCAATATAAATGTTTTTACGCGGTACTTAGTTATAAATATTAATTGTAGTGTTCTGTGAGCATTACATTTATAAATAATAATGAACATCTAAACTTCCGTATAAATGAAAAAGAGTATCAGCGTTCCGCTTACTTTCGTAGAGACGAAGATGTTTCCATCGTGATCTGCTAAGTAATTTTGTCTATACACGAAGTCTTTAGGTTGTACAATTTTATATGAACGGAAGCAAAACCCATGCACTTCATAAGATATATCGCTTTGCGTTTAGTTTTTGCATAGATGTTTTGATTTCGGAAATGATTTTCATAATCTGACATGTTTACGTATGCCCCTTACTAACAAATGACAAATGTTCATGTTTCAAATTTACTATTTCGTCATTGTCAGTCAAAATAGCACCGACCTTCCACAATCTCATTATTAATCACCTTTTTTAACTTTTGTTAACCCATAAAAAATGTATTGCCACTGAAAGGTAAGGGCCTTTGCTGATAGGTGAACTATTTATGAAGTTCAATATGGGCGGTGAGCTAGGCAGCAAGATGTTTGTTAAAATGCATTTAAATTTCTGTGTGGTTGTAGGGTCTGTGAAACAAAGAGCAGGGGGGAATTCCAAGGACCAGTGGTGTAGAAGAATGAGTTATCAGAGTAAAAAAATTGTCTTGCGTCTAGGAGACTCTGCTGTAAGAGTGTTTAATTTTGTGCTAGGGGTATTTACGTTGGAAGATTACACGTGCAGTACGGTTGTCGGAGCACATTCCGCGGAATTACTGGTAACACAATTACAAAGATGCAACACTGCGGTGATGCGACAGTCTGGTGTTTGGGCGGCAGAGCAGGATCGATTATGTTAAAATATTTTTGATTCACTCCCCAAAAAGAAGAGACTAGTTATTAGTGCTTCAGCCAAGACGTGCAAAAATACTCTATGCACGGACGAATAGTAGTTTTATAGAGATATAGGATACTGGCAGATGTGAATGGTTATTTAGCTCGGTAGAGGGAGCCTACCTTTTTTACAGCAGATTTGGTAACATCACCTATGTATTTTTAGAGTGTGTGTTTATAGTTATATATGTATATGTATGTATGTGTGTATATTTGGATGTATATATGGGTGTATGTGTATGCGTATACATATATATATATATATATATATATATATATATATATATATATATATATATATATATATATATATGAACTTATATTTGTATGCTAATGAAAATGTGGTGTCGAACGACTGGCCAAAGCATCAAAAGAAACAGAACTTCTTAAAGGCTTACTGAGATGGAGAAATACTTGAAGTGATGTGCATAATATGAAAATTCTACTATTAAAAAGTCATAAAGGTTATAGAGTGTTAATGTGTGAATATGAACGTATAGACCACGAGTGTAAGAATATTTAAGTATATGAATAAGTAACTGTGTCTGAGCGGGTACATATCTTTCCTTATCTGCTAATCCCCTCACCCCCTTTCTTTCCAACCAAAACGATATACCCGAATGTGATTCTTCTATTCGTCTTATTGTAGTCTAATTGCCTAAAAGAAGCTAGACTTTCAAAAGATTTGAAAACAGTTATGCACATATTTAGCTAATAATGTTTGTATAAATAACACACATACTATAATACAGCTCTACTTGCTATTGAGAACTATCTTATAAACACAGGAGTTTCATTGGATTAACTTCTAGAAAACAGACACCATACAAGTAGTATATATATATATATATATATATATATATATATATATATATATATAGGGTGGGCAAAAATAAGGGTCCTATTTTTAAAAATTCATAACTTTTTTATTTATTGATTTTTTTTTTTTTTTTTTTTAGAATAAGTAAAGGACCGCTTCCGAAGCAAGCATGAGCCGTATTAGCCCTAAGGAACGTACCCTCATTTAGAAAACATTATTTTTGCTTAAAAAAACTCAAAACAGTGTAAAAAACAATACTTTAGTTTTTGTAAGTTTTAAGAAGTGTTTTTCGGCTAAAATTTGTTTTGTTTATTTCAAAAAATCTCGGAAGGGTCAGTCTACACACACATAAAGTTTGGTGAGTTTAACTTTTATTTTGTGGAAGTTATTCAAATTCAAGTTATTCAAATTTAAAGATAGGACCCTTATTTTGGCCCACCCTGTATATATATATGCGTGCATTAATAATATCTAACCCTTACTTGTTGATGTTGTATATTAGAATTGAAATCATATACGTAAAATAGCTAAAAAAATAATTAAAAAGATAAAATCTAATGTTAAATACATTTGAACACTGAAATAAATATAATCAGGAATTACTTAGAGCGACTCTATGTATAACTCAAATAAACAAAAAATAGTTCTTAACAGTTAGCAGGAAAAAAATTCCATGTCGTGACAGAATCCATGTCTTTTAACTGTTTGCAATATTCACAAAAAAGTTATTTTTCTTCGCATAGCTAGCATCTTGTAATGTTTCAAAGAGGTGTAACAGCTTAATCACACGAACTGAATGCTTGCGTATATGTAGTTGTGTCGCAAAGATAAGGATTATAACCAATCACACGTACTGGTAATCGAATGTTACACTAAATAGTCACCCATATAAGAATGCAATGGCCCCACTATTCAACGATGAGCACACATTAGATGCTTTGTCAATACTTCTGTGTCTACACCGTATTGCAAAGATAGAACTACAGAAGTTGATAGCGACACCCTTTTATAATGTATCGGTGCAGTTTGAAGCAGAAGAAACAAGAACGTATCGCCGTTAGCAATAATAAGTAATTATTGGAACTAAACTCATAAACTATCATATATCATGTGTGGTTATAATGGCAAAGTTCTAGTTTCGTGTTTTATCATTTATTTAAAGAGGACTTTTTATGATTTTTAAAATCATTTCATTTGAAAAGCGTATTTATTTTATTAGTTTATTGCGTACTTAAACCTGTTTGTGTAACGTTTCAACATGTTTAAACGTTACTAAAAGTTCTTAAACGTTTTGTCTAAGTTATTTTCCCACATATGCAGTTTCGCGTATTTTTCTTCTTTTACAGGTGTGTGTGGTAGAGTGGTTCTTTATAATGTGTGAAGGTATGATCGTAGAACCGTTTGTTCATTTTAACGAGCACATATTTATACAAGTGCTTCCATAATTTTTGTGTGTTTACTTTTAACGTATCTTACTTTTAACGGGTGCATATGTGTGAGCTAATATAACTTTTAAAAGTATATTTCTTTCTTTCTTTTCGGTTGTCAAGCGACCAGTCTGTTCAATTAGAATTTAAAGCGAAATATACCTTTTACTTGTTTACGTTCTCGCACCGTTGCCGTGATTCGTCTTGTCTTTCCTTCATGCCGTGACCGTTGCTGTGATTTTTTCTTTCTATCCGTCTCCGAGACCATGTCGATTTTTTCTTCCTTTCTTGCTGCGTGTCGTCGCCGTCTCATCAGTTTGTTTAGTGAACAAAACTCTTTCTATCCAACAAAAGAATCATGAAGACAATTGTTCGATGGATTTCAGGGTTGTTTATATTTATTTACTCTGTATATAACCCGTGCAAGAGAGATCCGTTTCATCTTCACTGACGTCTATCTTTCTGTTACATACTTCTTGACTTACTAGAGGACAAATACTGGACTGTACGAAGAAGGTAACGGCTTTCCGCTTTCGGTCCTATACGTCTTAACTTAGCTCAAACTTTCAGAGCATAGCTTTCAACGTCCGCCTCGCTCGGACCTATGTCCAGGACTCTTTTAAACTTCCGTTTCTTTATGCGCGACAAACAAGTGACGTCACCGTGTACTCGATCTGTTGGCCTCTATCTCTGACCTTTATTGACTCCAATTCCTTAGTCATTTAATATTAAGTTCACCTACTTGTTACTCACTCGTGGGAAAACATATTCATTTCCCCAGGGTCCGTGTCGGCCCCACCTGTATTGAGCTATGCCGACCGCTACCCTACTCTCAATTCGTACCAGCTGAAGTAGACAATTGAAACATAGGACTCCCAATAATGCAACATTTGCTTAGAAAATATATTTATACCTGTTGTCTATCTTACTCTCACGATTTCCGAGAGCTGTTGACTAGCTCGAGTTTGTACTGCTAAAAACCGGTGGTTTCTTGACGATTCGTCTATTTCAAATTGTCGACCCACGTCAAGGATTTTATTTTGAAAAATAAATGAAAACGTTATCAATATATTTATCAAGATGGCTAAACAGAAAATTATGGGAAACGTGGAAGAAGGTGCAGTAACTGTTTGCTTCGATATGATGCAAAATTTAGTGCTCCCCAAAACCTCTATTGGAAAAGCATTCTATTCCAGACAGTTATATATGTATGTATTTGGTGTTGTCGTCCACCATGGGAAAGGGAGTACACAGGAAAAGACAGATATTCATTTGTACACATGGATGGAACACGAAAACAGAAAGGGCAGCAATATGATCTCCTCAGCTCTTGACGATTGCTTTCGTTCCCATTTGTATTCCCCGATTCGCTCTCTTGGTAAGCTGAACTTATTCAGTGATTCCTGTTTTGGGCAAAATAAAAATATGACTGTAGTATCTATGTTGTTCGCTTTACGAGAACAAATTTCACATTTAAAAATACAGTATATTTTCCCAATTCGAGGACATAGTTTTCTTCCAGCAGATCGGGTATTCGGTCGAATACAGCAACATATAAAAAAAAGAGACACTATTCTCATGCCCGATGAATATTATGACATTTTAAAGGAGCATGGGAATGTTCATATTTATGGCAAACATTGGAAGGCTTATGATATAAAAAACGCAGCTCATTCCCTTGTGAAATCACAGAGACAATTTAAGCTGACAGACGTAAGAATATTAGAAATTTCAAGCAATAAACTTGCCATTAAACAGTATTATAATGGTGAATATGAATACCATCCAATATTAAAGAGAGGAAAACGTTGGGCACATTTAAAACCAAAGGAACTGCCTAATGCAAGCACGGTTAAAGAAGAAAAGAAAAAAGATATCCGTGTATTATTAGATGAAATAGGGGTAAATGACAGTACACATGCCTTCTACACTGATGCACTATCACGTAATAATGACATCAATATTGATAGTGATGAAGAGTGACACCAGTTTTATTAAGCAGAATTAACTATTTTTTTTTAATAAAGAAATTTAGAATTTAAATTATTTTGTTTTATATTATTTCTTTTTAAATATTTTCAAAGGTATCATCAGAATTTCTTAAATGGGACAAAGGATATGTAATGTGGCGAAGAGATATTAAAATCACATTCGGGAACAATACAAACAAAAACATGAGCTGAAAAATTTACTTTTTTATTAAATTTCGTGGTTATAACTGATAGGTAATATTTAGATGGAATATGTGTTAGTACCCCTAGATAACACTTCTGATGATACCTCTGCACATGCCTACGCTTTCTTATGATAATTATTTTCTTTTTTTGTCAATATATTGTGTTAGTCGAAGTAGAAACATAGTTTATACAGATATAATGGATGTATCGGATTTTGCAAAAAACACATTTGGTGGATTTATGTGGTTTTGCAAAAAAAAGACGCTTTCAATTAAAATACACTTTTACAGTAAAATTCAAGATTTTTAATTTTTGTCTTCTTATGATTAAATTATACCATATTAATGTTTCCAAAAGAAAAAAGTGAGTTTTATCCAACAATTTTTGCGCTATAAAAAAACGTCTTTTTCTCAGTTCAAAGAAATTGGATTTATCGCGTTTTGCATGCGAACTCTTCATATATATATATATATATAACTTCTTTGTAATGTAGTAGGAAAAATCCCAGCAGAGTACTCGATTAATTAAGAATTAAAGTTAAAAATTAGGAGCATAATATTTATTTATTTTGGTACAGAAACATTAGTACAACATTCGTACCGTCGGTTTAAAGCTCGGAAGGTCTTAGCCATCCGGCTCTCTTCAGCCTCTGTTGTCATCTGTTTTGGAAATGTGAAGTCACATGACACTCTCGTTGGGACGCGTTATTTGCTCATGTGTTATGTATGTTTGTTTGAATTTAAATTTAGTGTAATGAAACTGTTGAGATTTAAAACCGGAGGAGATTTGGAGAGATATAATAATATAAGATTAAAGGGAATATATATATACATAATAAAATAAAAAAAAATAAAAAAATAAAAATAAAATTGAAGTTAAAATAAAATTTGAAATTAAAACAAAGTAATAAAAAAACTAAAAAATAAATTTAAAAAATTAAAAAATAAAAAGATAAAAAAAGTTTCAATGTAATTCCCGTGAGTCAATTTTATGAATGTGTATCAATAGCCGTTATTGTTTTTGGGTTTGAAGGTGTGCGTTCTGAAAGGAAAAACCGTTAGTTGAAATCGTGTTAAAATTCTTTTAGACAGTCCGGAGTAATTTTAATATTAATACAGAAATTGCTGGATCTAAGGGAGGTAACTTAGTTGGAAAATAAAGGTGTGAGGTGTTTAAATGGATTTTTAAAGCAGTTATTATTATTATTATGCTTATTATATGTCATGTATTACCAGTTAGTCTATTTTTCTTATAATAGTAATAATTATATTTTATTGGTAGTAGTTTTATATTTTTATCTTAAATTTATTTTAATTCTTTAGTCTTTATTATTATTATTATTATTATTATTATTATTATTATTATTATTATTATTATTATTTTTATTATTGTTATTATTATTATTACTATTACTATTTTTATTTCATTTAATTATATTATTTTTTATCATTTTAATTTTAGTGTTATTATTCAATTTTTACTATGTTAGAAACTCTGCAATGTAAGCTCAAACTATCAGAGTTCACCTTCCTTTCCCCTTCTAAGGAAATGCGTAACACAGTGAAAAGTGTTCGTATACTGTGCAACACATGCGTAAGTTTCTGGGATGTATTATATCAACCAGAAATATAATGTATCCCGCCCATAAATTTAGCGATGTAAACAGTTAAATGTCTATGAGAAAAATTTAACCGTAGGTTCAAAAATAATATTTTGAATCTAGTCACGTGACCTTTACGAATTGTAATTTTGCTTATTATTTTAAAAATAAAAACTTACTTAAAAGACATATTTTCTCAGCTAGAGGATATTAGTGCTTATTTAACCTACGACTGAAACATTTCCAATGATCGTGTAGCTTTGATATGTTTGTATGACTCAAAACTTTTATTATAAACAAATAGCTATATATATGGTTTAGCACTATTATATGAGCACAATGGACATTATCTGGAACTTTTACCGTATATATATATATATATATATATATATATATATATATATATATATATATATATATATATATAAGACGTCTGTCCCGGATTATTATTAGCTTCAGTCGTGCACCCTTGCTCACGATGGAGGTACATAAGGGAACGACGATTTCACATCTTATCTACTTGAAGTGTCGCAAGAAGTAGACCGATTTTCACTTTCCCGGAAACCATGTATTTTCGTCGACGTTTGTTAATTAAAGTTTAAATTCTAACCTTCTATCCGTCAATCATTATTTCATTCAACTAACGGCTTTTGTTATATAATATGATTTCAGCATGTTTATACTAGCGTATACGGATATAAGCTGGTGTGGGTATGTCACTCGTATTCGATTTAAACTATTTAGACTTAAAATATACACATTAATGAACAAATACAAATATTCCAATTGTAATGTTTGTGGTATTTCTTAAACAAAACGTGGTTTTGCGACAGACAATTCAACGCTCTGTAACTGCTTTTGAAGGGAATGACAAATGCTATCAACTGGAATAACACATTACGTCGAAACATTAAATATTCAAGAATGTCAAAATGAAACGAAGCAAAAAGTATCGTCGAATATGCATTAAAGTATGACAAAAACATCATAGGCTTCGCTGGCAAAAGTGCTATTGAGTGAAGTATCAGAACAGTAACTTGTAAACAATGAACCATCAGCTACGGAAGGACGATTATTATTTTTAGTGGCTTGTTCAGTGTTTATGTGGTGTGCGAATTGGATTTAGGAACTTTCTATGATATTTTCAGGAAGCTTATATTTATTAGACTAACGATTTTAGTAGACGGTGTGGAAATAAATGTTATATGTTTTATACATTTTTCTTTCGTATTATTTACACCTTCATCGTTTATAAATTCATATTCATCTTTTGTATTTGTATGTATTTTCTTCGTATTTTTCTTCTTTACACACAACTTTTAAATCATTTGTTTTAAGTGTGCTCTGACGCCCCGTTCAAAAAATGACGGAAAAATAATGCTTCGCCAGTGTTCGCAGTAATATTACATGAAATCGTAGAATAACGTCAATGATTTCTTATGGAAATTGCTCCAGAAAAAAACATGCTGCAAATTGATGTTAGGAGCTAACAAGAACGAAATATGATTATGTCAAAGACAAAAGATGCCTAATGGTTTTGAAAAGACCAATGCTATCGGTAGGAAGAAAACAATCAGCAGGAAGAGATTTCCAACACCCTGCAGTTCTTGAAGTATCAAAACGGCAAATTGATGGAAACCACTAGACTAACGACTACAAAAATCTGGGACTATGGTACAGGGAATAGATCAGACAATTCTCAAGAACACATTCTATAATACTATTTTTAAAAAAATACCAACTGTTAACTTTTTATTTACAGTGATGGATTTCTTCCCCAATTAGTTTGAAGCAGCAGGGGTTGGCTGACTAAATATTTTATTTCTCATTTTTCTTCGGAACGTAAACTCTTTTCATAAGGGGGCTTGAAACGGCACATGTTTTTTACTCGGTAACTCTCATGTGACGTGACAGATATATATATATATATATATATATATATATATATATATATATGTGTGTGTGTGTGTATTTATATAGAAATACATAACATAAACGTAGCTATTTATTATAAAGTGAAGGATTGTTTGCATTACTAATACAAATACTACACAACTAGTAGTTCTGCTAGTTGTAGTCGTAGTCGTAGAAGTAAAGCGAATTGGCATGTTTAACAATAAAAATAAGGAACACATGTTGAGAACAAAAGTCAAACGAAATAAATATATCGATATACCAATATTATTGTGTGGTTATGCGTGTGCCCATTGTAAGTGTTTTTAATGTATATGTGTGTATATAGGAAAGCTTCTGCATATTCATTTTACTATGCAACAAGCGCTCTTTCATGTCAACACATTTATCCATTTTAGGTGGTTTCATTAGTTCAGGAAATTTTATTTATTTTGCACGCTTGGCTCGCTTATCACATGACGATACTCTCGACTTAATAACACATAAGCCGCCAATATAACTATGTCACCTTCACCTCAAAACGCAGACCAACAGCTATTAATTGCGCTGTCATGACAACAGTGACGTCACACAGGTTTGATTGCCAAAGAGCGCCGTCTGTCGGATAATATTCGTCCAAGCTGGACATCACCATGTTGAAGAGGCTCAAAGGTCATAAGCCCTAGCCCATAGGCACTTGCTCTGGTCTGGCTTTTTAATTCTCTATTGGATACAATCAATCGCTGACTATTATGACGGAAGATTAAGTCACATCATTTGACTGGTTGCACAGATAATTAAACATTATTAGGAACTCAGCAACCATATTTAATATTTAAAATATTACCAGGAAGTCAATAATAATAATAATAATAATAATAATAATAATAATAATAATAATAATAATAAATAGCAATGAAAAAAGACTGGGTGAATTGGAACCAAAGGGAAGACTAAGACCATACAACAGACGGCAATGATGAAAACAGCTGACATTTTAAGGAAAATCCTTTAATGCGGAAACTTTTCCACATAAGCTACTACGACTAACTTATCACATGCAAGGGACAATAGGAAGAAAAAAAATCACATAAAGAGCACTAAGAATCCAGGGAACAGAAACTACAATAAATTGAAGAAACTACATCCAACCCCCAAAACAGTGATGCCACCAGCCATGGCTGATACCACACAACATAGTCATGAAGGAGGTTGAAAAAACTGAGGAGGGATAGCACTAACCAGACCTCCGCTGGAAGAATGCGGTGAGCACTGGGGCATTGGGGAGGCTTATTGCCATCCAAATTCCAGAGAAGGTCTATGGTCGTTACTAACGAGAAATCGATAGTAAGCGTCTGTTGTGATAACGCAAATTTATTTGCAGTAGTTATCGAAAGAGATGGAGAGCACTGGAAATATGGGGAGACTTGTTGTCACTCAGACTCCAGGGAAAAACATTGGTGATTATTAGTGAGCAATCACTGATGCCGGCATGTGCGAGAACTCCTATTGAGTAATAATAATAATAATAATAATAATAATAATAATAATAATAATAATAATAATAATAATAATAATAATAATAATAATAATAATAATAAAATTATTAAAAAAAAAAAAAATATAAAAATGAATTGAGACATGATGAAAGTCAATATAGTACCAATAATCGTAGGAGCACTAGGAACACTACCGGAAAAGCTGAGAAAGACTGAGAAAAATGTAATGAAAGGGAAGATTGAGACTATACTACAAACGGCAAAGATGGAAACAGCTGAAATCTCAAGGAAAATCATCGAGTGCCGAAACCAATCCACATAAACTACGAACGCTAAGCAACTACATGCAAATGGTAATAGAAAAAAAACCTAAACTCAAGGGAACTGTAGCTGCAAGAAATTGGATACCCACCCCCGAAAAAAAAACACATACACACACACCCAATTTAATAGTCTAAGCTGATACCACATAAAATAGCCGTAAAGTCAGGGAGAATGGAATGGTCAAGCAGTCAAAGCACTAACCAGACCATATATGTAAATGTGCAGAAAGTATCGTGACCTTAGAGAGGCTTATTGTCACCTACATTTCAGAAAAAAACGATGGTTGTTGCCAACGAGAAATCAATGGTAAGCGGCTGTTGCGATAATGCAAAGTCATTTGCAATGGCTATTGACAAAGGTGTAGAGTACTAGATGTCTGGAAAGATTCACTCCGACTCCAGGGAACACCACTGTTGATTACCTGTGTGCGAACCTCTAATAATAATAATAATAATAATAATAATAATAATAATAATAATAATAATAATAATAATAGGTACGTGCAAAATCAATGGCCGATTCACAAAATGTAAACACATTTGAAAATTCACTAAAATTCAGGAAATCAACCAATTTTAATAAATTCTCAATATTTATTAATCCACAATCACGGAATATAATGAAACAATATTTATATTTTAAATCTGGGTGAAAATGTATTATTTATTTAACACAAAATACACCTTTACTAAAGTTATATTTGTATATATTGATAACAAAAATGCATTAATTATTTCGTAGTTTTTTATAAAAATAAAGCATTTTAGATGTTAACAATTTAAAAAAAAATGTTTTAAATATGTGTTATATATTACGAAAAAGGCCCCTAAATACCGTGTTAACAAAATCATTATAACTCAAAGAAAAATTAATTTTTTGAATTAGCGATATTATTATAGAATAAAGAATTGTTTAATCAATATTTTCACCAAAAAAATAATATAATTGCAAAAAATATTTCATGTGATTGTAAGGATTAGAGTCTCTGGGAAAATAAAAAATGCGACATAATTATATTTCCTTCTCATACATAAACGTGGCATCATAAGTGCAAGAAATTAAAAAAAAATGTTTATAATCTTGAAAATAAACAAAAAAATTGACAAATTTGAGACCCAGGAAGTTAACGCAATTTTTTTTTAATTGGATAATTTCTACTAACGATGAACTGTGATTGGTATGGTTGCCCTGTTTTGTAATAACCAGGCGGTATTAGCCTTCCAACAACCACTCACTTTTACACCGCCCTCAAATTTTTTTTTAGAGATTCAACAATTTCGTTAATTTCACAATTCGTCGTCAATTATTTTGAAACATTTGTATTTGTTTTGTTTTTTTTCTTTTTCTTTCATTAATAAATATTTAAGAAGTTAAAAAGAGTTATTTATTGATGAGTAAATAGAATTCAAATATGACATTTCTTTCAAAATTGAATTCTGTTTATCAATGAATAACTGTTTTAACTTTTTTTTTCAATGAATATATTGTCAGTGTAGTCATTGACTTTTCACACTTAAAATAAACAAAATACAGTTAATTTGAAAAAAAATCAATGTAATTTATCGTTACGCCACGTTAAGAATAAATCGAGAAACTAAAGTCTTAAATCATGTGAAAAAAATGATGAAATTGACGCAGTTCGTAACGTAAAAATAATTTTTAACATTTAAAAAAGTTTTATTTCAAATTCTAAGAAAACACATTGGTAAATAGACGTTATCAATAATTAAACACTAATACCAAGTTAAATATGAACCTTTTTAGTTAAAAATAAAATAAGATGTTAATTGCGTACACTCACAATTATTTTAATTAAATAAGCATTTCCCTTTTTATTTTAACAAAATAAGGGTACTTAAATTTGTTTGTAGCGTTAAAAAGAATAAAGAAATTAATGGATAATACTTTTTCAACTGCTATAAACTATTGCAAAACCATTTTTATATATAAAGTTAAAAATCATAAATTATGACATTTTTGTCTTCCATATATTTTGAATAGCGATAGTCACTTGATAAACAAAGTTGTTTGCCGATTATGTGACGCCGGAGTTTAGTAATTTATGACTTTTGGGGGATAATTTTGCAAATTTTTAGTAAAATGTGGGATTTTTTTAAATTCAGTATCTTATGACTTTAATTTAATAATTATCTTTGAAATAATTACCAAAAATGTATATTAATCTTTCAAGGGATTTTTACAAGTAATTTTCTCAAAGTTCAAAATTCACTGAATGTTTGAGTTTTTCAGCCGCCGTGATTACGTGATTACATATTTCATTATAATTTATTTTTCACGCGTAAATATGCAGTTTGGAAAAGAATACCTGAGAAGAACAAGAAAGCTCTTAGAAACAAAATTATATAGCAGAAACCTAATCAATAACCTGGAGAAAAGACTGGGAGAAATTGGAACTAAAGTGACTATCGAAACTATACAAAGGACGGCAATGATCAAAACAGCTGCGATCTTGAGGAAAATCCTCGAATGCCGAAACTAACGCACATCAGCTACAAAGGCTAACCAGTCACAAGAAATTTACAACGGAGAAAACAAAACCACACGAAGAACATTACAACAAGAGCCAAGGAACAGAAACTGCAAGAAACAGCACTTCATAATCTGCCCTCCCCCAATAAATTACACCGGCCTCAGCTATCACTACACAAAATGAACCAAAGAAACAGAAATTACAAGAAACACTATAAGCTCCCCCCTCTCCCACCCCCTAAAAAAATTAAAAAGAATTTAAAAAAAAATTAAATAAAGAAAGAGAAAAGGAAAATAAAAGAAATTGAATGGAAAAAATTTAAACATTAAAAAATAAAAAATATAAAATAAATAACTCTCGTTAAGAAATCTGATTATTAAAATAATTACAGATAAGTCCCTAAAGAAATTAAATCAGATAAATGTTAGGACTATTTCTCATCATTTCACTGAATTAACCATTAAATTGAATGTTTTTCTTGCGATAAAATAACAACAGTAATAATTGTCAATAATGTCAAGTGCTACATGTAACGACGAATTTTAATACAAAGTTGAATTGTTTTAAAAACAAACACTGTGAAGTAATCCGGTAGAGAATTACATAAACGGGGGTCAAAGCGAATTATTTGTACTTAAAAACATAATTTGTATTTTTTTACAATAAAAACAACATGTATATGCATTTAAATGGACAGAGAAATTCATCGTAGTTACTTAGTCTATGGTGAAATAAAACTTATTTTTTTCGTAAGTCGTGGCGAAAATCGCCGTATTAATTATTTATTTAATTTTTAAAAATGATCAGAAGTTTTAATTATTTCTTTTTTTATTGGAAAAATGTTGTAAAAATTACCCAGCAGTCAAGTTGACTCGTGAAATCTTCACTGTAACTGTAACAGTTAGGTTAAATGAACCTGAGCCGGCAGCATAACAGCCCATCGTTATTCTGCCGGGACCGGCAAAATAACGAGGGGATCGTTATTCTGCCGCTCCCGGCAAAATAGCCTATTCGATCATTTTAACTAAAGTCTAGACGTGTCAAAATGTACGGATTACATCTATGTCTACAGGAAGATATATTTCAAATCTGTGTCAGGTGAATGTTTATGTCTGTGTTTTAGAATGCCAACCTATTTTATTTTTCAATTTTATTTGGTTTCTTTACAATGCTCTTTTATTTTTTTAATTTCTAAAATGTAATTCTTGTTATCAATTTACTTAAAACAGAAACTATATTACACTGTAATTACAGCCGGAAGACGGCTACGTCAATAGTCTATTAAATATGTATTGTATGAAGGAAATAGACTTTTGATGGTAAAAATCTCAAAATGAAATGAAATAATTCGCTTAACTTAGCACTGCGTTGAAGTTTTCCAACAAAAATCTTG
>OY744531.1:69916202-69971202 GCA_963556195.1 Sepiola atlantica
CACTTGGAGAGAGAGACCAAATTATTCTTCCTCACTTAGATCTACTTGGTTACGGGGAGAGAAAGAAAGGGGCATACCAGTCGGTACCAACTCTTTTAGGAATAAAATTCCCATTTTTATTTTTCTGAATTACATCTTGATTTTGCATCGGTTCACCACGCTTTCAAACGACGGACTGACTAAAAAAACTATTTATTTTCTCGTTCGTAGTACTGTGACATAATTTTTGCAAATCGCGATTCTGAGCCAGCTAGCACGCACCTGTTAGATTAGAGATCACGGAGGTGTTAGAGTTCAGGTATATATATATATATATATATATATATATATATATATATATATATATATATATATATATATATATTTAGTTCTAGAGCGAACTTGTTCCCCAGATCTTCGTGTGAAGATTTGCAGTGATCAACCTCGATACAAAATCCCTACTAGCTGATGTAATCGTTCTTCACATACATTATGAAACATTCCTTCCACCCTTATAAAAACAATATTTAGATATTTTTCGCACCAATCTGTAGGGTCTGGTCAGAACTAGGAACTAAGCTAGGCTGGACATCTCTACCCTATTGTCTTAAAATGACCGAAATCCTATCGGCCCCTATTACATTATTTCTGAGATGTAAGAAAAGTCATTTACGATAGATATCGACTCGATGCTCATCCATTGTCATAACCGATAACTTGGCTACCTTCGCCCACGTCTCACTGCGTGACATTCCGGGCCATCTTATGCTCAACTGAGGATCCTCTAATCACAATAAAGCCCAGTGTTCCACTGTTCCATAACGTCCTGACGACTTTGCCCCACGGGACATCTGCATATTATACCTAGGCACTCATCTCACCCCATACATCTTCCACTAATGATTCGGTATACAACAGATTACCATTTAATCTAACTGGCACGTATTATTGCGAAATAAGGCCGAACAAAAACAGAACACCCTCCTTTTAACGTGTCATTTAATATGGTCAGCCCGTGATGCTTGTATTAAGTGCCGCTCCAACTATAAGTACTACATCTGAACATTAGGTTCAAGACACCTCATCATACCCGGTGCGGACATTCGGAGAAAGAAAACAGCACACCCCAACTAAGTCCCAACCTCTTTCATGGGAGCGAGCAGTGACTCCGGATTCCGTTTAATTGACCAACCCCATGGTTTATTGCTTACTGCCTGAGGCGCCTCTACCGGGGAATGCCGACGGGGCTGCCCAGGCAATTTTTAAACCCCACTTTCCCGACCCGACCTTGGGTCACATCTTACTTGTGGGAGTAAGATAAAAACTGGCCTTGTGCCTAACTCCTGGGGAGGAGTAAATCAATACACCTTACTACAACTAAATACGTCAAATGGTTCTGAAATAAAAGAATATAATATAATAACTAAATTCATCATGAAAACGCTGGTTCAAAATTCATGCTGATTATATGATGCGTCCACGTAGGCTTTTGTAATAACTTCAATTGTTTCTCAGCTAAAAATGCTGAATTTACTCACATTTGGCAAATAAAAAATAGCCTTATATTAAACATAAATGCATGCAAACAATAAGGGTTATTATAATTTTAAATTTTAATATTTGTAACGGTCCTCCGTCTTTTGTTAAAAATGTATTTTGATAAAAATCAAATTAATATGTAACTTTTATGAAACAACTTGACATTTTAAACTTTGTAAAACGTTTATTCTTGATCTTGAGATTATGTTTTCCTATTTCCCAGACGGTTTGAAAAGCTGGTGGAGAATGCTGGCAACCATATTGAATTCTAAATAAAACACTATGTTATACACTTTTTCTATTATATACAATTTTTAGGAATTTCATTTCATTAATAAATCACGAGCACCTTCCAATGACCATAATTATATATATATATATATATATATATAAGTACTGTGTGGTAGGGCAGGAAAAACCAGCAGAGTGCTCGATTAATTAAGAAATCCGAGATTTCGGAGGATTAAGAGCGTAAATATTTATTTATAAAATACAGAAATTCAATGTAACATCAGTACCGTCGGTTTCAAAGCGGGAGGTTGATCCCGATTATCGTCAGCTGATAAACATATTCAGGAATGGTGGGACTTATTCGGACTACACTGACAGAGGGGTGAGATGTCACCTCCAACACTGGCACACATCAAGTCCTGACCCAGTCTAATTCCTACCTCACTATTATGTAATGATAATTAAACACGGCACAGAGACGATCTTGATCGGAAATTTTGTTCGTAGAAAAATTGCCTGTTTCTAAAAATAACAAAGTATTTTTTAAATATTTAAACCTGACGTATATATTTGCATTAATGTTTATACGTAGTAGTATGCCTACACGGCGTTTCTTGTAGGCATGTGCGTTTAACATATTTCTTTTAACACTTCCTTCTCTCCCGATTTTTCAATCTCGCGCTCTCTCTCTCTACTTCTCTTTATCACTGTTACTACCCCCTCACGTTTCCTATTTCCAATCCTCCTCTCTAATCACTTTCGCCCTCTCCGATATCCCCTATTTCCCCTATCTAGTTAAAAAAAGAGTAACTACCTCCGACGGCGGACACAAAAGATAATACAAAGTCAAAACCTGTATTTTAGTTCTACTTTAATATAAAATGTCTGGAAAAAAGCTCCAAATGTCGACCTTACTTAGTTAATTGTGTTTCTTGGTGACAACAGACCAATGAATATTACATAAAACATGTGTCCATATTCTATCCGAGGTAATGCGTAAAAAGAATATGTCTGATAGATTTGCGGGTGTCTCGTATAGTTTCTGTCTGACACACAATGATACATACATACAACTACCCGTTGTACATATATATATATATATATATATATATATATATATATATATATATATATATATATATATATATATATATATATATATATATACAGGTGGGTGGGTGTTTTTGTATGGTCACTCAACTCGCTTCTCTATATATCTGTCCAGTTTTATCCATTCGTTACTAATCAGTTTAATGGTTCTACGAGGGAAAGTTTCAGTTATTCGCGCATAAAATTCAACGGTTCCTATGGAATTGTTCAATTGTCGTAAAACTTGTGCAATAATCTCTTCGCTTCTATCCACCGTTCATATCTCTCCTTCTCTCTCTCTCTCTTTTTATCTATCCCTCTCTCTCAATTTCTCTCTCTCTCTTTTACAGTGTGGCATTGTCTGTAGAAATGGAAAATTATCGGAAAAGGAAGAAGCCTTTACACAGAGAATCTCTCATCGGGTGGAATTGCACGTTATATTATCTGACAATAAAGACACATTTGGCAGTAAAGACACCGTACATAAAATGCAGGTTATCCTGTCGTGCTTGTAAAAAGTTGTAGAAATAACTGGTCAAATGCGTCTTGCCAAAATCGTTCGCCTTTCAAATTCAAATCGTAGTTACTTTTTTGAAAATAAGAAATCAAACGTAATAAACCTCGAAATTATGTTATTTTATGGAAATCGCTCTTGACGAGACATGACGCCACTTGATGTAAGAAGCTAACAAAAATAAATATGATTATCGCAAAAACAGGTGATGCCTATTGGTTTTAGTCTTGAAAATTGTAAGGTTATAAGTCGAATGGACACAGTCAACAGAAAGAGAGTTCAACAGACCTGCAGTTCTTGGAAAGAAGCGACTGGAATAGGAAGATCTATTACAATGACGGATCAAAACAACGAATTTATTGAGACCACTAGACCAACGAGTCAAACAAGCTGGAACAAAATAAGCGAGGGAATAGATCACATCGTTCTGAAGAACCCGTGCAATTGTAGTATTTATAGAAAATGCTGAGACTAACAACACCACGTCTGTGAGGGAGAAGGTGCAGAGAAGAAGAAAGGGTAGGGCCAATCAAATTACAGATACGTGTCTGCACATTATCAAGAACCCTCAAATGGTGCATTGATTAACCAGTCCAAATATGACAACAGTAGTCCATACATAGTGTGATTGTTGATTTGAAGTGATAGACAATTGATTCAGGCGTGATAAAGTGTTTGGAGCGATAGAGTCAATCGACTTTACGACAAGCAGAAAGAGCAATTGATGTAATATATGAACTCCAAGAAAGATTTGATGAGAGAGACAGACCAAGAAGTTTCAGGGTCGATTTCTCCTCTAGAGCAGAGCCAACCATTAAAATATCTGGTAGAAATAGGGAACGCCTGCGATTGAAAGACACGAGCTGAGTTTAAACTGGATTAAATAAAACAAGTCATTTCGTAAACCAATCGACAACTGAACCCAAACAAACTTCTAGCTCAGCTGCATATTTCGACTGATTCTAGGGAAATTGGCGAGAAGCAACACTAGAATAGAGAGCGGTATCATCAGCATGGATGTTAATTTTCTCAACATATATCATCTGAAAGATCATTTATATAGAGACAGAAAAGTGTTGGACCTAGAATATAGCTCTTAGGAAAACCAGCAAAGAGAATGACGAGACCTCGTCCGAAGTTACTTGCAATCTGCGATCAGAAAGAAGAGACCTAATAATCTCAAGAACATCACCGCCAAGACCATACCCCTGAAGTTTGTGTAGGATACCAGAATGTCACACTGTGTCAAACGCTTTTGAAATGTCAAGCGCAATGGCTCTTGCCTCTCCTGAATTATCCATAAACCGACAGTTCCGCTCGGTTCCGACGGTTAAAAAGTCAACAGTTGAACGAAAACCACGAACGCCATACTGAACATCATTAAAGATGTCCAGATCTTCCAGGAAATGAACAAGCATGCTATTGACCAACTTTTCAAAACCTTGCTTATAACGGAGAGAAGAATAACCGGACTGGAATAAGTTGGGTCAGACAGATCACCATCATTTTTAAAGATAGTTACAACAAAGGATTCCTTCCAACAAGGCTTAGATAAACAGAGATTAGAAACTTTAGAGAGGATAGAAGAAAGTTCAGGAGCACAACGCTTGAACACAACAACATTAATTTGATCAGGACCGGAAGTCTTACACTGGTCAAGATAAGAAAATACCCTAGCAAACAGAGTAACAATAACAGAGTCAAGAGACTGATTAGTTTTCAAAGGAAAATCAGGACGAACAGCATCAGAATCATAAAACAATATTGTCAGCAAAACGACGATCAAGGAGATCAGCATAATCCTTAAAAGATGAAATCACCTGAAGACGATTAAAGAGAAGAGGAATAACAGACTTGCTACTATTAATAAGATAATTGCCGATTCTCCAAGAAACACGTCTGTGTGTCTGTGGATGCAATTGAAAACAAGGTAATAGACCAAGAGCAAACACTGTTTAGCTTCAGCAAACAATTACCACTAAACCAATGGTGATATTAGTTTTGTATTGAACAAACATATTCTGGAATATGTGTTAGCGCCGGATAACCAAAGACGACAAAACGATGTTTTACTTTATTTTATCTTACTCATATGTTAAAAATGTATTATTATATGAATTAGAAATAAATGAGGAGAAAAGTGGTAATATGAGTTTCCCAAACCGGAGCAGGATTCCCGGGTATCGTTCAGTGGCCTTCCTAGTTGCATATATCTTTCTTTATTATCACATATTTAAAGACTGAGGTAAATCTTTTCTATAATATATACATGTTAATAGTGTAAATCGTTCAAATTTACATAATCGCTTTACGAAATAAATCATATTTATTTACAAAATAGTTTAATTTTCTGTTAAATAATGAAAACTAGTTTACCACTATTATTTTTACTTGCATAGTATTTTTATTATTTATCGTGCTGTTTTCTTTCTAGGCAAAATTACTTTCTATCTGTGAAAGCAGCGTAATTTTTCGATGAAGGTTCTAGTTAGAGTCTATTACATTTGTTTGTTTCCATAACTTTTACGATTATATTGTTTTACTAAAGCTAATCAAAAATGTGAATACGTTATAAGACATTTATTAAAATCTCATACTTAAACGATTTTTCGTAATTAACAAGTAGTATTTATCGAAAAGTACCGGACATTAAAGTAATTTTAGATTTTAATTTGTATTTGTATTCACGGCTTTCATGACTTATAATGAAAATGAAAAAAATAGTTGTAAGGGAGACAATTACATTTATATTTTTCCATTGAATATCTGAGTTATTGGCCTTGCTTTCTATTATGTGTCAGTTAATAGTAAAACTGTTTCAGATTACTAGACTGTCAAGGTTAGTGTAATTTAATTTTCTAAATAAATGTCAGTGATGCATGTTTTATAGCGCCGATAACATGGTGTAAGAATAACAACTAAAACTTCACTTTACAGGATGTGCATTTACTATGTCAGCTAAAAGTCTCATTCGGTTCAACTTGTAAAATCTCACAAATATATGTACATACACACGCGTGGTCAGCATGTACGTAACTACATACTTATTAACCTATTTATCTTTTATGGTGTATTATGTCGTTTTGTTTCCTTCAAAATTCTTAACAATTTTAAAAGATAATCACATCTATCATATAATTGCGGCGTCGATATGTTTGTGTCTGTGGATAAGGTTGAAGAAAGCACAAAAAGTTTCGTGAGTTATACATCCTAGGGATTCCAATGATGGTATTATCTATTTTCTCATAGAGTTACACCTTATCAGTCACACTCCAGTAGCAGATGGGAGAAATAACTCCTTCGAAAATGTGTGCCTCTTCTCAAAGAGCAACTAAATGAAGAGAAATAAATAGATATATATATATATAGAGAGAGAGGGGGCTTCAGTTTCAATTTCTGGAAAGATAATATACGTCTCTAGTCGTTTCTCAGCTACATAACTTCTCATTCTCTAACTTCTATTTTCAATAATTTCATATCACATAAAATATTGTTAAAGAAAGACTTATAGTTATAGTATCGTTGAGTCTGCGTTCACGACGAACACACACTAGCATTTGTTTATAGTTGATGGACTTTTATAGAATCTTCCTCTTTTTTGTTTAATAAATTACTTCACAGATAGGCAAATGGACGCAAGAAAGATCTTCGAATACATTCTATTCGTCGAGCTCGCCATCTGCTAGGGCCAGCAGGAAGAGTTGTCTTACGCTACAAGAATGTCTACAGTGAAGGAGGAGCAAAGAGCAAAGACGGTAAATGGAAGAATTATAGCACTCAGAACAAGACGCGACCTACATTTGGCATCTGCAATAGAACCTGCCGATCCAGCAAAGACCTGCACAATCACAGCAGACGCTGCAATTCAGCAACAGACACAATTTTCTGCCATGACATGCTTATGCGAACAACACACACACACACACACATATATATATATATATATATATATATATATATATATATATATATATATATATATATATATATATATGTATGGAAAAGTAGAGAAGGAAAACCAAAAAATATGATTTATGTAGTCATCAACGTTTCGTTTTTATTTCAATACTTACTTTGTACAAATGTATAAAGAAGTGTGGACCGTTTGTGACGTAAATACTATGTTTTTGTTTTTAATGACTAAACGTTTTGAAATGTTTGTACTTGTGTGTTATTTCTTCAAATCAATCACCGAGGAAGCATTGAAATAAACACGAAACATTGATGAATACATAAACAATACTTTTTATTTTCTTTTGTTAATTTTCCATTATGTTGGAATATTATTTACATTTATTTATCATATATATATATATATAGATATAGATATAGATATAGATATAGATATAGATATATATATATATAGAGAGAGATATAGATATATATATATATATATATATAAATACATATTATATATACACTATATATATAGATATAGATATAGATATAGATATAGATATAGATATATATATATAAATACATATTATATATACACTATATATATACATATATATATATATATGTATAATCCTATAATGGCAGTAAGACTGTATCCTTGTCTCCTTGTTCGACGATGCAATGAAAACTAACCTACACTACTACATTATCATAATACAATTAAACGAATAATCAAATTAAACAATGTTACTGACTGTGGGTATGAATAAATCAAGTACAGATTAGAATAATATTTATTGGCATCTTCACAATGATAAGGTAAGACAGAAAGTTGGTTTGTATTGTAAGGGAAATCTTTCTCCACTTCCCGATGAGGCACTCTTCATTGGGGCAAACATAACAAATTATCTAGTGACGGAAGAAAGAGTTGTTACTACACTCTGATTCTAGTCGGGTGTAAGCAGTTAAGAGAGTGTCTATTAATTGCGCACTTACGTCATCATGGTATTAGTATAAAAATGGTACACATCTATTCACTTGAATTAAGCTTTTATTTAATCCAAGGTCTGTTACACTCAATGTTTTGAACACTATGTTTATGTTGTTCTTCCTGTTACATAACGATGACTGTGTTTACAATGGAAAAGTTTGAGTGACACTTAGGTGTCAGAAGGGACCTCAGAACGGACCTCGATGAAACCACGTTATTTTCAGAGGTGTACTGTCTATTTGTTGGCGACAAGTTGACTAGTTGTGCCCGGTGGGTCGCAGAGTGTAGTTAGGTGTAGCGAGACAAACTATCCGTCTATCTATCGCTCTAACTTCCTCTCTCTCTATGTCTCTCTATTTATCTATCTATCTACCTTTCTATCAAATTGCGTATGCAAGGTGCCCGTCACTCTGATGGTTTGTCTGACTGCTCTTCTATTTGTAAAAAACTTTAATTAAAAACAAAACATGGGCGTCCGACTGATTGGCTCTATAGACAAGCACGAACCTGGGCCACCGACGACAACACAGGTGTATAATGGTGTATAACCGCACCGATCAGTGAAACAATAACATTACAACTAAGCTACGCCGCGAATTTTTTTTAGTATCTATGAAATATGCAGCATGCATATTGTTATGTTAACTATTCTTTAGAAACATATACATTCATATCACACTCTTACTATAGTATGTGTACTTTTATTTGTATGTTTTATTGGTTATGAATTTTATTTTCTCAAAGTAAGGCTTCTTAATTTCAACATGTATACTAAATGTACATACATTTAAACGCATATGTGCGCGTTTGTCCATACTTATATATGAATATATATGTGTATACTTATTTTAATACATATTTGAAAAACCCTTATGTCGATATTACTATCTAAAAATATTTCTACCAACTTTATTTCCTCTATCTTTTTTATATTGTATTTATATCTAATTGCAACAATACGTTTTTGTAAGATGTACAATTTATGTGACATAAAGAATTAAATTGAATATATAAAATACAGTGTCACATGACACATCTAGAAGATCAAGGAAACGAAAATGCGCGATCGTTTTGATTTTCATATGAAGGACAATACACCTGACAATTCATCAATATCGGCATAAACTACAGCTAGCGAAAATAGCTTTCTAATAAAAATTACATTTATTAATTATTCTGTTAACCGATTTTTAAAAATACTGGCACATTATGAAAACATTATGTGATTGATTTACATATTGTTGTGAATTATTTGTAGTCATTAACGTTTTTTTTCTCATATAAACGTAGCCAGATATAATAGCTTTTTCTTTTACTTCTTAACAATAATTGGATGTTTAAAATCACTAACTGAGAGAGAAAAATACATTATAATAATGACAACGGTTAAAGGAACCCTCCGCTTGTCTGAACAATAAGTTGTCACGTGGATACTGTAAAAAATTATGTAAGAGTCTTCCTACAAAAAAGAAACAATCAGTTGCCGGTATATACCAGACTGTTGCCAACTTGAATTTGAGGAATATTGGTCGTCATCTTTGTAGAAAAGCTGGGCAATCAAGAAAGATGATCTTCACAGCAGATGCGTGTCCTGACGTATTTAAATCAACAACGAATGCAATTCTGAAAACAATGTCACCTGTGAAAGTTCCACTTACGAAGCCTCTTTTTACGCTAATACACAAGAAAATTGAATGGAATGGCCAAATAAATATATCAAGATGGATATGAGTAAGGTTCTTTCTACTGATGAAACCCGGACACACCTTGATGAACCTGATCGTTAGGATAAAGGATAAGGTTTATTTGGGAGATGAGCGTCACCAACGTTGTAGAGGAAAACACAAGAGTGGAAAAGTAAAAATTAGGTCTGCTCCCTATTGCATTCTATTGAGGAAATCTCTGGTACTTAGTAGATAACATAAATCTCTACTAAGGAACTAGTTGTTTTATGTGCGACAATGCTACTTTTCATTTTGACAATACCAATCAAGTATTCTTAGCATATTTGGGAATCAAAGGTACAAGATGATGATCCGCCTGTATGCTTCTTCAGATAAAACCCCTGATAGAAAATCGTTAGTCTATCATCAAACAAGCTGTTTATGCCAATGGACGTTCATTTTCGTCTAAAACAAACTCATGGGAAAGCAACTAATACTGCAGCAGCAGGTGCAATGCTACCAGACACTGATTGAATCAATACAACACATTTTGAAGTTATGTAAGTCCATGGTGTTTATGTGGGTAAATAAAGTAGTTGCACTTATATCTAATTCCAACAATATGTGTTTGTAAGATGTACAATTCATGTGACAAATTATTGCATTTAATATATCAAATGCAGTCTCACATGAAGAATCTAGCAAGGCAGAGCATCGATAACTGAAAATAGTGAACTATATATTATTATATATTTAATTAATTGTTAAATATTACCGTCATTCATCTTTATTTTTATTTATGTATTCCTAATTTCTGATAATAAACGTTTATTTTGGTTGTCTTTACTTGAAAAGCTATTACCATAGGTCGGGAAACTTTCAGTAATTTTAACAAATATGTTACTAGCAATCACAATTTAGTTCATTTAAGCTACACTTCTATAACAGAGTGCTAGATTACATGTGAAAGAATTTCCGAAATCGAGTAATGGTAAATTGAAAAAAATAACTATTTTTGTAACGAAGCTATTGTCGCAGACCGCAATGAATATGACGACCGCTACGTACTTCTGCTCCAATAATCAAGATACATACTTCTTTTACTTATTCAGAAATTAAAATAAATTACGAATTATGGGTCAACGTTCATATATTGTATTCTAGTGCACGCATGTATATTCTTTCTTTTATTATTTATTTAATTTATTCCTTAATTTGAGCCATGCCTTTAATCTATCATTTTGATTTCTTTATTTACGTCATTTTGACTATGAACGTCATCTTCAAACTCTTTTTGAATTATTCTGCTACTAATAAAAATCATACCTCTATGAATTCCCACCTACTAATATTTTCACTACCGCTATCCGACCCATTCTACTACTTCTAGTATCATTCTTTCTTTTTCCACCATTTAAAGGATTACATTTGCAAACAAACAGGAACGATTATAAGAACGTTAGTATTTAGATATCACATTCCTGGAAATACTTTGTTCACTGTAGACAGTGACAACGAAAGAGAGCATTGAAAAGCTGATACTTTTGATCTTTTATTTAATTGACATGTAAAGTATCGCAAAGGTCGTAAAACATGGGAAGCCTTGTGCAGCCATTGTCCAGAAGCGTGGAACAACTAAGAGCAATGGCCCCTCTGAGGCCCAGGCCTAGCATTAAAAAGGTAACGGTTTATTGCATGTAAAATCGATTTGGGGTGAATGCACTACTTTATAGCTGACTTCTAAAAGCAATTGTCTAAGGTGTTTTGGGCCGTCAAAGTGTTGCGCTGGACAAAGTACGGCCATTTCATGCCAATTACTCGCGCTTCATTTGCGATTACAGATTCTCTCTTGTCGTGCTCGTTTGGATGGTCTGACGTGTATGAACAAGTCAAAATAAAGTGAACAGTTTACTTGACCACTCAAAAGCCTGCAATTCAGTTAATTCAGATTGTCTAACAAGAAAGGCTATTCGCTATATATCAAGAAGTTACGGGATAAGTTTCGAGGAAATATGAAAGTGTGACAGCCTTGTTACAGAGATTTCATTAAAACCCTACAAATAAGAGCTGATTGTACGTGCTCTTCTGTAGGTAAATGATTTTATTCAAATAGAATATTTATCAAAGTAATATCATTCTTTGATTTACAACTAAAGCGAACATTGTGATGGCATAGATATGTTTATGTATTAAGTTTAGAGACAGTGTAAGTGGATAAAGGTGATATGAAGGGGCCATAAAGAGTGTTATGGATTAGAGGGGGTCGCGGCCTAATACGGTTATGGAATCTTGGCTTAGATGTGTAACCTGAAACAAGGCAATCTGAAACCAATGCTCTGTTCATTTGTTTTGATTCTTTATGAAATAATTTATTTCTTTTATTTTCTAATACGAATTTAAATATTTTAAACATAAGTGCTGCATATAATTTTCGCCTGCTAAAAAATAATTCTAACCCATTATATAACATTTATAACGGGATACATTTTAAATCTGCATATATAATTTATTTACGAAATCCCTTACATATGAAGTAAAGTCAGCCCTTTTCTCTGGTGTTGTCATCGATTGCTTTCGGTTTAATTCCTCTGTGTATTTCGTGGATCGTTGCAGCATGTTGTAAGTAACAATAAAATGTAATTCGATTTTATTCATTCTAGATAAAACTTTGAGCTTGCCAGATGTGTTAATACCGACTCGTTTGAAAAAGGTTGTAACTCTGTATTTGATAATACAGATTACTTCTTTTTTCTTGGGAACAAAAATTATACATTTGACAAGCACCGGTATAGTTTAGAAAATTGAGAAGTAAAAATACTAACGACAAACGTCGGCTAGTTAGAGCTATTTGTTAATAATAATATATGCTTTAATAGTTGGATTAAGTTATATGATGGGTGTATGTGTTAAATATATGCATATCCTTTAATATATGTGTTCTGTGTTAAGTTTTAATCTGTTATGAATCAGTGGATTATGTTAGACTATTACTAATGCGTCTTTTATTCTAAAGTTTTCTGTATCTGTTTCTATTATGGCAATGCTAACTATTATGTCGCTCGTAATATGTACACATGTGTCTAAATTATTTTGGAAAAGTATAATTGTGTATTTAAGTGTTATTTACTGAACCTGGGAATGATTTTCATAGGAATTGCTGTTACCTCGAAGAGCCGATAATAAATAAGGCAACACGGTGGTATATTTATAAGAGTGTGTATTTGCAGAAATACAAAATAGTATATCATAGAAAGACTAGATCAACATCACACCATAACATCCCCCTTTTCCGATTTGCTCAATATGGAGGCAATACTTGTTCTTTTCAGGGTTTATTACAATTAAGTCTGTAAGTAATATTAAGTTTTCTTTTTGATCTTCGTCGTTCAGAAACTCTTTCCAAAACTGATATATAAAGTCTGTCGAATAGGACATCCATTTACATAATTTTTCTCGAGGGCATCAAAATATAATTTCCTCATCTGGTTCATGTGTTTTTTGTAAGTAAACGTGGGTCCCGTTACAACGTTAATCGTGTTTCTAATCGGTGTATCCACCATTAAGATTTATTGTTTTCGAACATCAGGAAGCAACTTTTCCCCTCACTTAGAAGCGTTCCTTCGTGACATTTTTTGACGTCCTGGTTTCGTATGGGTTGGCTAAATTAATCAAGCAACGTTTTAATATTCCTTTCAGGCATAGCTTTTGCTGGTGTCATGGAAGATACAAAATTGCTATTTGGGGTCATTCTATATAACTGCAAACAATCTTGAATGGCCCTTCGGTAGATGCACACCTCGCTTTCCTAAGTGTTCTTTTGAACGTACCCACAAACCATTCTGCTGCCAATACTTCTCGCATGGTACGGCGCGATCGTGATATACTGCACTACTAAATCTTGACAGAATATATAAAATTCACTAGATGTAAATTGAGTTCCATTGTCTGATACAATACAGTAAAGGACCACGAACCAAGCGAACACCTCGTGTATAAAACTAATAGTTACTTTCAATGTTGGTTACTTACACTTTGACATTTCCGGCTACTTTGATAAAATATCTACCACCATTAGGTACTTGAAACCATCAAGTAGGACAGTAAAAACTAAATGGATCCCAGATCATGGTCAATCACTTTTCGGTCCGGGTCTGGATTTCATAAGAGGTGTATTTGCTTCCTTCCAAAACAAAGTCTTTGCATAGTCTTACTGCATTTTTTATGGGTGTGCCCATACTTGTCTAAACACATAACTTCTCATGAGATGTTCATTCTCAAAATTCCCGGGTGACTGACATGAACTTGTTTTAGCATTATTTTCTGTAATGCTGCATGAATAAATATTTGATTACCGTACATAACTACTTCATCACAAACTTAATACACTTTCGAAATGTGTTTCCTTTCTTTTATTTCTTATGTTTTTTTAATATTGGTCTAGGGCCTTTTCTATAATTTCTTTGAATGTTACTGGAAGCTCTCTAGTGACGTTAAATAATGTATTTTTAGTTCTACCTCAGTGTGTAGGAAGTCAATCACGATGTCTTCAAATATGCGATAGTAATACCTTTTTCGACGCATAAATATTTGGCAGGTGCTCATGGTCGGTTTCCAACAAAATATGTATCCTGTGAAAAAATCAGTGAAATTTGGTGACTGCAAAAATAATGTCCAATACTTCTGTCTCGATTTGTGAGTAAGTTTTTTCTTCAAGTAGTAATGCACGAGATGCGTGCGCGATAGGTTTTAGCGATCTGTCTTCCAATACCGTACGAGCTAGCGTCAGTAGTTACACTGATTTCGAGATATGGATTGTAGTGTCTGAAAAATAATTCGGATGTGAGGATATTTTTTTTATTTTTACAAATACGTCCTAACATTTTTGCATCCATACACAATTTTCTTTTCTTTTTTTAATAGCGCATAAGGAGGAGCACGCAAAGGATGGGAACGTGCTGTTCTCCTTAGTCGACTTCAAAACCAACGTAACCAATTTTTTTGTAATATTCTGTAATACATATATAAATAATTATTACGCTCGTAATTTGGAAATGTTCTTAATAATCGAGCTCTCTGTATAGGTTCACTCCTACTGATCTTTAAAAAGGTATATATATATATGTATATATATATATATATATAGAGAGAGAGAGAGAAAAAGAGATATATAGAGATAGATAGATAGATAGATAGATAGATAGATAGATAGATAGATAGATAGATAGATAGATATGATATAAAACATTATTTTATACAGTTCAGATCGATTTTCATAAGAATAACATTCCAGAGCAACATTTAAATGAATATTAAAACCTTTAAATTGTTATTTAAAAAATCACAATGCGAAGAAATTTAAGTGTCAACTATTCTTTATAAAATTGCTCGTTATCGGAAAAAGTTTTGTATTAATATCTATGGTAGATAGACTGGTTGCCACAACGACTCCTTTGACTCGGTGAAGCTATTCTACAGCTTTAAACTATTATTTCTAATGTAATGTATGGCTAAACGTAATGCTTATCATCCAAACTCGAATATTAACATAATTTATTTAATAAAAAGAAAGTCCAAGATGTTTCTAATGTTTATGTATTAAAACAAAAAGAGAATTAGAACCCTTTTAATACCTGTTATTTAAAGAAAAGTTCTATTCGCGTAGTAGTTATGCCGAAATGCCATCTTGAATATGATTCGAGGTGTTCTTTATTGTATTCTACTATTCTATAAAATGATAAAAAATATTAGGAATAAGCAGGCAACACTGTTAAAATTAGACCATTTCAGTATTCTCTTATTCTACGAATACGTTCCAGAAAGCAAGTAATGTTTAAGCGAAATTGAGAGAGCGGTCGTTGTTTATTTTGTAGTTTGAGTGTTGTATGTAGGGATTACTTTTAGTTTTAATAGTAAATCAAGATTAGCGAAGGAATAATATTTATACCGGTTAAAAAGTGTCACGGGGGCACTTCATTATAAAAAACGAAAATTCTTGGTGACGTTATCTGTGGAATAATGTATTGTTGAGAAGCATTTTAATCGGAATAATTATAATAAATTGGTAACGGGTGCGAAATTAAGGCATCCTTTCGTAAAACATTGCTTATGAAATGGTGGTAGTGGTTATTGTCAAGGATTTTTATAGGAAGTGTCCGGTTTAATTCCCATTGTTATTAATTTCACAAGGAAAAACGTATTTATTTTATATATATATATATATATATATATATATATATATATATATGTGTGTGTGTGTGTGTGTGTGAGTGTGAACAGATGACAGACGAAAAACAAGTCAAAATGCAGGAGAAAAACAAAAACAAGAGATGTTGTTGACCGGTTTCGTTCGTGGAGAGCGTCTTCAGAAAAATGAAGAATACAGAAAATAATTTTATTTTATATTGAAGGCACACACACGGGATGAGGGGGGAAAATGATCTGCTTGGATCATGTGAGGAGACATTAAGTGATGTTTGGACATGATAAGTAGGTGATAAATTCTTCAAAGGCGGTGGGGGGAGGCGGCAGAGAACCTAGCTACGGTGGACAGAAAGGGTTGGGATGAAATTGACATATTGGAAAGTTACCACCTAAAGATTAATAAGAAATAAACAAGGATAGGTCAAGCTAATTTTTCAAAAATAGGTTTTTAAAGAGCAATTCATGAAAATGAAAAGCTGAGGTGGGAAAAATGTGTGAAAAAAGACGATGAAAAAGAAAGACAAGTTAAAAGTTGGGAGAAAACCAAACTATAAATGGGTTAAAAATAGAAAAATAAGAGAGATGTATTAAAAAGGTTAGAATGTAAATGAGAGCTTGCAATAATCACAAAAATATATAAAAAAAATATATAAACACACACACACGCACATGTGTAAATGTAAACATATACACCCACATGTGTGTATATATCCATACAAATACATACATACAAAACAACATTTTCCAAAAGGTATATGCATATATATATATATATATATATATATATATATATAAATATAGATACTTAGTCAGGGGCGCAGTGGTGTAATATATTGCATTGTTTTAGTGCAGCTTTAACTAAGTGGCTGCTTAGAGTATAGGATCCGTGTCTTAAGTTGAAGTTTGAAGGTGATGAAAGGAAGGTAGTCGCGGTTTCTATGCATTTGAGACGTGAGAGAGAGTGTTCGTTCTTGAGGAGAGTACAGCCTGAAAGGTTTAAATTGTGGAAGAGAGTGTTCCTATGTATCACTAGAGTGTATATATATATATATATATATATATATATATATATATATAAATAAATTTAAAACATACGTTAAGTTCATGTTTCTGGGACTTTTTATTTTTTAGACTTTAATTAAATGATATTATATATGTTTGAATACTTACATATACATGTATATATATATATATATATATATATATATATATATATATATATAAGTTTATATGTACATATATAGAAATATTCATATGTATTTATGTGTATATATATATAAATACATATATATATATATATATATATATATATATATATATATATATGATTTAGCGAGAGATGTGTGCGTATATCAGTTTCTTAACGTATTTATATTCCAACAATTACAGAAACACGTATCTCATTTTTCCGACAACATTTACAACAATTAAGTTCATACTAACCAACTCTTATTGTCTGAAAAAATGTGACGGATATATTGTATATTTGACATGAGGTGTGTATGCGGATACATTAGCCTTTAATTAAAGCAGCGAGTCAATTGACACATGCATTTAGGACACAGAACTGACTGACCGGATAAGCCTTATTATATGACATGTAATTGAGCTTAAATATTCACAATTCCAGGAAAGTCTTCTAATCCGAATAGTGTAACCTTTGGAAAAACACAAATCCGATCATGCTGATGTCATAGTAATAATTAGCAGCTACCGTAGATTACTAGTTAGAATTAATTTCGGTCACATTATTTTTTTTTAAATAATGTGTCTGTTTTCTGTTTTATAAATATATCTGTTGTAGAAATACTTATTGTACAAAGTGTTCGAATAATTGATGAGAGAACTTCGGGCTCATACTTTCTCTCTATATATTTCTCTCTTTCACTTTGTATATCTATCTATCTATTTATCTATTTATCCATATATATATATATATATATATATATATATCCGATAACCCTTGTTTTCTAAGTTATAGGCCAATGAAATGAACACTAATTAACAGTATTTATTGTGAGCATCTAACACGTACAACCTGGGTGTTATGTATACATAGAGGGTAGATAAACACTTCCCTTCTGACAACATCACAGGTAAAATAAGCCTGAGCTTAATGTTACCCCATAAACCAAACTGACTCTAAGGAAATAATACACAGCAAATAAACTACAGTGAAGCCCAGATAAAAATATCTGAACATCATGATAGGCAGCGCCATAGAACCCGGTCGGAATTCGGCGAATTTGGACCTTTTTACTTCAGGTTACCTAATGCAACAGAACATATAGTAAACACATATAAAGAACACAAACCAAAGATCACAGAGAAGAAGAAATGTATCACAAATGAATTTAGACTAGTAATGTTTAACTATAAAAAATATATATTGGTATGTTAGGATATTCAAATGTTGTATGCCCAGCTTGGAATCCCAAACAACTCGACAAAGCACCATAAATTTGGTATCTTCTTCACCGGCTTTCTTCTATTATCTAAAATTTACAAAACATTTTTTATTATTCGAGAGTCAACTCGGAAGGGTTTTGTGGGAGAGGTGTTTTTTCATCATTTTCCTAACGTTATTATGTAGTAATTTAGACAATAAATCAATGTAATAATGTAGTAATTTTGCCGACTCATTCTTGTGCACATGACGTTATAGTGATAGGAAGGCAGACTGTCAACTCATACTTCCAGACATGACGTCATGTATACTCAAAGTAAGCAACGAATATCTTGGGCAGTACTAAATTGGTGACGATTTTGGAAGACCAGGTGTGTTCTTTGATACGACAGGAACGCATTTGTTTCAAGAACACAAACAAAACATAATATGAGTTATTTTATATGACAGGGGTGCTACCTAAATTAAAGTGAATATTGTTTAGAGGCACAAATGGACCATGTGCGTTTTTGTATACAACAGGGGCGCATTAGTAAATGAATGATTTTGTTTTAGCTAATAAATATGACCTAAATGCAGGTGTACCTAAATAATTGATCCTTGCATTGTTCCTGATTTTCATAAACGACTGATACATTGTGTCTGAGATGGGTATATTTGCTGACGACCCGACGCTCTACTCTTGTCGTGTGGATAAAAAGGACGTGCACATATCCGAAGTAATAGCTGAATTCCATTAGAAAATGATCTTAAATCTCTAGATGAATGAGGTAATAAATGGATGGTAACATTTAATGCCGCTACGACAAAGCTCGTTTTCTTCAACAACTCCAATAAACCTCTTCAACCCCCGATTGCAATGTCAAATAAGACACTACATGAGACTTCAACGTACAAACGCCTCGGTCTAACATTCGTAGGTTACATGGATTGGCACAAATACATAAAAGACATTGCCAAGGCTGCTACAAAGAAAGTTTTCTCCCTTTACTGAGCTTGAAAACTCCTTACACTTGACAATATCCTATACCCCTACAAAACCATAATCTGCACATGCATAGAGTATTGTTTTAACATATAGTCTGGTGCACTATCCACTAGTCTCTCCATCTTAGGCAATGCTCCAAAAAGAGTCGCTAATTTTGTATTCTACTCACACAGCTTATTTCCTCGAGCTTCCAGTCTTTGGAACTCTTTCTCTGCTCCCTGTACACCGACTGTACAAACATGCAGCCATTTAAAACTAATGTGAACAAGCATCTCGCTGCACAGTTTCCAATTTAGGATTACCCTAAAAACTTTCACCCTAATTCCCAGTAGGCCCTTACATCTATAGTGGCACTTTGCCTTGTTTGGGGTGAACTAAGTTAAATAAAAATGTAAAAAATGAGAGGGGCGCTACATAAATAAACATTATTTTTATTTAGGGGCACAAAAGCACAATGCAGATTCTTTAAAACGACAGGGGCGTATGAGTAAATCAATGTTTTTGTTTAAGAAGCACATTCTAAGCATAATATAAGTTATTTTATATAACAGGGGTGCTATATAAATAAAGATGCGTTTAGTGTTGGGGCACACATGGGCCATATGTGTTCTTTGATACAACAGCTTTACCCAGACACGACGGTATTGGCATTGTCCGGGAGTCATAGAGATAATAACATAGTATTACTACTGTTAAGTGGCATATCTTGTGGCAAAAGTGTTCAATGCAATAGATAGAGCTGGTGTGTTTAAACACAGTGTTGTCCGGAATAAAAACTCTACCGTTTCTTTATGATGTTGTATACAAGAAAATGTATTGGCTTTGCCCAGGAGCTATTAAGTAATACTATAGTATTCCTTCTATAAGTGGTGTATCTTATAGCAAAAGTGCCCAGTACAATATATATAGCATGGGTGTTTACACACAGCGTTGCCCGGGATAAAGAACATTTTTATGATGCTGTATACAAAAAAATGTATTAGCGTTGAACGTGAGTTAGGAAAATAATAATATAGTATTATCATTGTTAAGTGGTATATCCTATGGCGAAATTCTCAATATGATACAAAGAGCAGGCATGTCCCAGCACAACTTTGCCCGAGATAAAAGAACTTTACCATTTTTGTATGATGTTTTATACAAGAACAAGTATTTGCGTTGTCCGTGAGTCATAAAATAATAATATAGTATAACTACACTGAAGTTCTATATTTTCTGACAAAGGTTATGAATGCAATAAATAGAGGAGGGGGTGTTTAAACAAAGCGTTGCCCTGGATAAAGAACTGTCAATGGCCAACCGCACTTCTTCTGAGCATAATTGTGTAGTGATGCTAGGATTGCGCAATTCAAATCCCACCTCTTTTGAACATGAGTCTGTATTGAATCTAGGGAAGCTCAATCCCAACTGCACCTCTTCTGAATATTAGTATGCGATGAAGTAAGGGTTTCTCAACCCTAACCGCACCTCTTCTGAACATGAGTCTTCAGTGAAGCAAGGGTTGCTCAATCTCTAGCCACACCACTTCTGAACATATGTCTGTAGTTAAAGAAGTGTTGCTCATTCCTTAACCGCACGGAAAATGCTGCTCAATTTCGAGCCGCACTTCTTCTGAACGTGAGTCTGTAGTGAGGCAAGTGTTGCTCAATCACAGCCGCACGTATTCTGAACATGAGTGTAGGAGTTAGAGTCGGACGTTTGAGAAAGAAGTTTGGGAAGGAGTCAGAGTCGGAGTTTAGGGAAAGATATAATTTTTTTTAAATTGTTTACATTCATATTTTCAATCTTTTTTTCATTTAGTTTTCATTCATTTTTTCATTTTTTTTTTCATAATTATTTTTTAGTTTTACATACGTTTTTCATTCATTTTTTCATTTACTTATTCATTCATTTTTAAAATGTATCTTACATTTATTTGTTACATTCATTATTTTTCATTCATTTTTAATTGATTCTTTCATTCAATATTTTTTACATTCTTTTTAACTTCATTTATTTTTTAATTCAGTTTGTATTCTTCAATTTTTTCTTTGATTTTTTGTCATTTATTTTCATTCATTTTTTGCCTATTTTTCATTGATTTTGTTTTTCATTCATTAATTCACATTCATTTTTCTCATGCAATTTTTCTGAACGTGAGTCTGTAGTGAGACAAGTATTGCTCAATCATAGCCGAACGTATTCTGAACATGAGTGTAGGAGTCAGAGTCTTTTTAACTTCATTTACTTTTTCACTCACTTTTTATCCTTCAATCTGTGTCCTTTATGTTTTTCATTATTTTTTTTATTAATTTTGCCTTGTCTTTATTTAATTCATTATTTTTAATTCATTTTTCATTTCACGTTTGTTTCATTCATTTTTTACTGACTTTTTCATTCATTTTTTATTGATTTTATTTTTCATTCCTTATTTTTCACTTATTCTTGTCAGACTGTTTGATTCTTGCACATCACATATCTTCTTAATTTGTTAAAATTGATAGCAGGGGGAAAAGTAGGAACTAACCATGATTATTTCTCGGTATTGTCTGGGATCAATAATTGTAACCTTTCAGTATTACATTTGGTGACATGTATATATGAACTCTCTTCGGATTATTGACTTCGATCAACATTAAGTATCTACTGATATGCTGAAATGGAAAGGGAGCGGGAATGAAATTAGGAATTAACCTTGACGATTTGATCTACTCGGGGTTTACTCGGCCTTTTGGCTAAGATCAAAGTTTAGTATCTGTTCCGATGGATACTGCACCCAATAGACTGGTATTGTCTTGGCCTTCGGTGCTTCATTTACGCCGGTCTATGGGTATGCCCTTAATGTAATTAAACTACCGGCATGCCCTTCCATTTCCGTTCTTCTCAAAACCGCTTATTACATCTCAGCGGATAACGTCACACCAACCCAAAGACGTCTTACCTATGAACAAAAGTAAAATCTTGTTAATTTTATAGAAAAAAAGAGAAAATATATCTCTGATGATAGAGGATTCCTCCGAAATTAATTGGAAAAAAAGAAAAAAGAAATAAATTTGTCTCGCATTGTAAAAAGGAATTTTTATCGTTATTTATATTACTTTTCAGTCAATGATTATAAAAAAAGAACGAACTATATCTAAAGTAATATATATATATATATATATATATATATATATATATATATATACAGGGCTTTACGCGCTCCACTACTTTTCGAGCTACTCCCGTACTAGCTCCAACGCCTAAAATTGGAGCTGGCTCCTCTCACGCTCCCCATTTTCAAACAGGAGCCGCTCCTGCTCCAACTCCTATAAAAAAGGAGCGGCTCTTCTTCAGTGCTCCATAGGGAAAATGTACCTCCTTTCATAAACGTTCTATTCTGCCAATGAATGGTCGAAGGATAGAGGTGGGCGTAAAAGTATCTCATCAATATGGGTTGGGGTGTCACTATAAGTGTAAGACCCTAAGATAATATTTGACAAAATCTCGCTAATATTTTGTGAGTTATAGGAGAACATGTCGGACGAAGTATAGGATAATACGTAAATTTTCGTTTCCTGGGGTATAAAACAGAAATAGAAAAATCCCTGAGGATTTTTTAAAAAATTGAATTTTCATTACAATAACAACCTATGTTTTTAGGAACGGAAAATTTCAACCGATATTTTTCTATTGATTTTGGAAGGGAATTTAGATTTGTTTTAAATAAATAAAGTTTAACATTATTTTCTTGTTAAAGAAAACATTTCTCTGGAAGAGGAGAGACAGCCAAGGCAACATTACTCGTCGTGTTGTTGTTTAACATTTGTTTGTTTTACGAACGTAACTATGTTGTAAAATGTATATTATTATTTACCACAGAGAAACGCACAAGTACTTTAAAACAAATCGATTTATCCATTTTTTTCTATAGTACAATTTGGGGCGAAAAAAAACCCAATGAAGTTTATTTTTTAAAGATTGAATAAAAACATTATTGTTCATGAGTTTCCAAAAAATATCAATAAACAATTCAGAGATCCATTTAATGTCTTAAAATTTCATACAAAATATCTGGCTTAGACATTGGGAGTTGAAAAAATATCGTGTAAAATTTTCCTCCCCCCCCCCCAAAAAAAAAGTTTTGTTAGGTCGGGCAAAAACATTTGAAATTAAAAATTTGAAAAAAAAGGTGAAACGTCTATATTTGAAATCTCTAACAAAAGCAAACTGTTAACAATTTTAATATTCGATAATAGATTTTTTAAGATAAAGAAAGATATCTAATCTACTTTCGGTTCTAAAAAACAACTAATTAGTCAGAAAGTCTAATTATTTGCTTTTTTAAATTAAAATTTAAGATATTTTCTTTAATTTAATTAAGTTTAAACATTGGTTGTAATTGTAAAATATAGACCGCTGTTTTCTTTCGCTCATTTCGCTTGGTATTCGTCCAAATTTTGGATGAAACTGATGGTCGTCTTAATTGTAGTTTTGATCCTGAAATAAAATTCTCATTTACTTTTTAAAGTGTTGAGAATGTATTTAGGAAATACATTCCTGGGGAACATTTATTTCTACATTAAATAAAAACTACATCCTTTGGAATGTATAACATTAATTCCAGGTTGTAATCGCTGGCGGCCATGTTGGTTTTTATTGTTTTTTTCATTGGACTAAATATATTTTTTCCTTGGACTAAACATGTTTTTACTGCTTTAGCATTTTATTACAGACAAAAAAAACTTTGAACATTCTATTTACAAAAGCAAGTTTTAACGGAATTTAACGAATTTAAAAGCAAACATGAAAAGGTTAAAACACACTAGTCGTGAATTTAAGAACAACAAAAAATGTCGCCGAAAAGACGACTGGTAGAAATGTGGCATAAAAGTTCAATTTAATATATGCTAAAAAATAAATTAGAATTTTTTGTCAGGACAAAATGTACCATTTCCTCCCAAAAATCGATTTCATCAGACATTTGCGTGAATACCGAGCGAAATGGGCGAGAATATCCAACGGCCCCTATAGTATAATTGAACCTAAAATAGTTTATTTAAACACACGAATTAAAAGAAAAATTGGCTCATTAATTCAATCACAATAAACATCTGATCATAAATACAAAAAAATGTTCAAATCTATAAGAAAATAACTTCAAAGAAATCTATAGACTTAATGGCTAAAGAAAAGTGTCCCATCAAAAATGTAACACATAGATGTAAACATCTGAGAACTTCAAATGTTCTCCTTCTTTCTCCCTGTCTCTCCCTCCCTCTCCCTCTCTCTCTCCCTATCTCATATACATTTACCAGACATAATTAAAAAATAATAACTCAGAGTAAACTCTGAGACTTTCTTTTCTTTTCCTTTTTATTGCTGAATAAAAAACTAATGTTTAAAAGAAAACAAAATCAAATAATTTTGGAGCGATGAGCGCGGAGCGATAAAACAACCGCTCTTCAGTCCTAACTGGAGTTGCTCCCGCTCCACTCTTGTGAATATAAAATGAGCCCTCCTCTCCTTCGCTCCAGCAAAAAGGAGCGTACTCCTAGAGGGCTCCGTATATATATATATATCTATATATATATATATATATATATATATATATATATATATATATATATATATAAAAGATAATATAGAAGAAATAAGAGTGATAAACATGTACGAATGTCCAAATTTATTTCAAATTTCGATTGTTCAATGCAAGGTGTATTCTGTAATAAACTAGTGTTTATTATTCTTTTCTTAAGCCAAGGCGTTTCAAAGATCGGGATCTTATAATCATATTTAACTTTCCCCTCCCCCTAACCCCAACCCCTAATTCAGCATTGCTATTTCGCTTAAGGGTTTTCTTAGATTCGCCTGCTTGAATATGTCACCTATAATTCCATTCACTCTTATAAGTTATCAATAATGGCCAGTTTTTCTCACATCAATTCAATTTAAGTGCGCTCCATCTAGAATTTGCTTTCAACATTTTACTTTGGATTTATTTCATTCTGGGCATTTTCTCCATACTGCCACTGAAAAAAAATATTTTTTCCGGTCTCTCCAAATTCTCCTCTTCATTGGACACCTTTTCAACGGACATTTACCACCTGGATACACCACAATTTTTTTTTTACTGAACTTTTCTCTCACTACATTTTAATAATATTTTTCAAATATCTGAACTTTGGCTTTTCAACAGCCAACTTATCTATCTGTATTTCTCCTCTGATGATAAGATCTCGATCTTTGAAAAGCATTGGCTGAAGGAAAGAATAATAAACACTAGTTTATTACAGAATACATCTTGAACAATCGAAATTTGAAATAAATTTGGACATTCGTACATGTTTATCACTCTTATTTTTTCTATCTTTTCAATTGCTCTATCTCGTATATTGAGCTTAACCTTTTTTTAACTATAGGTTCCATTTACTAAACGTTTACTTTTGGTTCATATTTGATCCTATATATATATATATATATATATATATATATATATATATATATATATACATATGAATTCAAGTAAATAATATTAAATTATTTTTACCTACAAGCTTTCGCTCTCATTAGTGTAGAGGCGATAATCTTAGACGGTCGCACGGTTCGAACCCCTGCAACAGAATCAACCTAAACCTCGTAAGGAAGCGAGGCCACGATACAGTTTCAAATTCAAGAAAGGAATTTAAATCATATTTATGCGAAGGGCGGCATATCTTGAAAGACTGACTAAAGATTCTACGAACGTTGTCGTAATATGCCTTATAGCTACGTGTCTATTTTTAACTTCCCGAACATTTTATTAAAGGGGGTTATAACAATATTTATTCAAATAAATAATATTAAATTATTATTACCTACATACGCAAGCGTTCTAAGCTTTTGTTCTCATCAGTGTAGGGTGGATAATCTCAGAATATATATATATATGTATGTATATGTATATATATATAGAGAGAGAGAGAGAGAGGAATAGAGAGAGACATAGACAGAGAAATAGGGAGGAGAACGCATGGTGAGAAAGAACTCGTAATTATGTGCTGATCACCTCATATCTCTGAATTTTCTACTACTTTAGTTCTATAACCGATATCGAGAATTGTCTCCTATGAACATAGAAACTAATACAGAAAACATATGACAAATGCTATACATATAAACCTTTCAACAGCGGCTTTAATGCAGGCATTTAAAATCGATTATGTCATTAACTTCATATTTTTCTAGGTTATAATATATATATACATATATATATATATATATATATATATATTCACATCAGAGTTATTGATCATATAACCTAGTCCCTACTTATTTGTTTGATTCAATCAATGAATATGCATCTCTCTATTTGTAAACTTGTGTGCCAATCACTTCTAAGTGTGGTAAACAAACAAGGCTTACCTAACCATGGTTCATATTAACAAACTTATTCCGCCTCTCACATTATTTTGTTAACTATCACCATCTTAGATTTACTTTACACTCTAATATATGAGATATCAAATTCATATTTTGAGTACAATTGCGGCTTTGATTTTTTCCTTCTGGTTTTAAAAACTTTACTTTCTGTATATGTAAATGTGTTTGCCATAATCGTTGTCGTTGATCTGAACTAGCGTATATAGATAAGCTAGGACACGACCATGCTAAACAAGTTATTATAGTCGTTCTCAACTAATCGTCTGTATTGCTTTATCTGTATCCCACTTGCTGTTGACCATGAGGTTACATTGGATGTTATCTTAATAGATGTTATTAGATTAGAATGAATTAATGAGAAACCTTCTTTTCATACTATACATCTCTAAACTAAAATAAACAAACAAAAAACTGATGTTTTGGTCGCATCAATCTAATTTAATGCGTTGCTTTTCATTTTCTCTTCCAAGTAACCGTGTGGACAGGAGCTAAACATGGCTGTATGTAGACGAACATCCTGTCGCAACTATTACTTAACTTCATATTTCCAAAACTATGTTCTGTATTACGTGATCGGTTTGGTATATTATGTCTTAGGGTTTCTTAGATCACCCCGGTTAATATCTAATACTAACTTTAAATTCTAAAATCAAGATCAAGATGTTTTTAAATTGTATATAAGAATATTATCCTAATCATCGTTCCTCGTTCACAACTTATTATTGTATCAGTCTCCACACTGTATTCCCCAACAATAGTATGACGTCTGCGATGCTTGCTAGAGTGTTAATCATTTTCTCAACATCTTTGGTGTTGAGAGCCAAACAAGCACATTTAAAACCATTGATAATAATAAAACATTTTAAAGATATTTTAATAGACGTGATAATAATTTTCTGTAAATATCAGTTTTGGGCAAAGTTGCCATCTTTTTTTAGTCAGAGGAATTACGGTCCATAAAACTGTTATGTTGGATTTTTCAATGTACATATTCTATCTGATTTCAAATTCAGTGATGACTCATCGTCAAATATTAAAACATTATATTATTTTAAGTGATTAATTATCATACATTGTTGAGCAAAACTTTGCTTATTGGGTGTACATCAAAGAAAGATAACATTAAATATATATGAATTGAATAAAGCTATGGATATGATTAATATATACAAATATTTAATTTAAATGAGAAAAATGATACGTTCTCACACCGGGAATCGAACCCAGGCCGCCTGGGTGAAAGCCAGGAATCCCAACCACTAGACCATATGGGAGAACGCCGGATAAGTACACAATTATATCCTATTTATTATGCTGAATACAGTCACAACGAAACGCCATATTGTGTGATCAGTAAGATATACTTTGAAATATCGTGATGAAGCAATATGGCTGCTGATTGTGAATTTTATTTATAATTCACGTTTTTTTCGGTGGACGCCTTTTCACATCAGTTGAGTTTAGGGCTTCTTTTAGCGAAATTCAGTACGGTTCTTGGAGTGGAGAAAATGTTTTTGACGGCAAAAGTCGTCAAATGATGCCCACTCCTCAACAGTCCTCGCCATTTCAGTGGCTTTTATTTGTCGGGTTGCGGCATATGTATTGAGTAGTCCTAGAGAGTCCACCCTGCGAGGCATTGCCTTCCCTCTTTAGAAAGGGGTTGGTTTATTGCTAATTGTCTAAGGTGCCCCTACCCGGGAATGCCGACTCGGCTGCTCAGGCAATTTTTAGAAGGTAGCCTAGCACATCCAGCAACGCTGCTGGCTTTTTACCCACCCAGCACCACCGTACTTACGTGGGAAGTATGAACATACTGGGTAATTTGTACGCGGCTATCTTCACTCACTTTCATGCATGTTCCCGAAATTTAAACGTCGTTTCCCGATTATTTTACTTCAATATCAATGCTTCGCTTTCCTGTAGAGTGTTTTTCCTGTCGAGTTTTTTTCTTTTGATATTTTCTTTGACCACTTGAAGTTTATCGCATATCTTTGCTAGATTTCGATCTTGTATGAAAGTGCAAGTTTTGCGCCTGTTTTAAATCATTAATTTACAAAGTTGCAAAAACTCTAAACTGACTTAATGAAGAGTGAAAAGCACATTCATAGATTCACATTTGCATTCTGTTCGGTATTATAATATAATAAGAATACAACAAAATGCAGGAATAATTATTTTTCACGTTGAGTAGTTAGGACAGGCAGGTTTTGGGGGAAGGTAAAGCTCGTATTAATAAAATAAAAGCATGCATAGTTTATGATTCATTTTCTTTTTACCATTACCCTTCACTACGTTTTCAATACGATGGTAAAAACAAAATAAATAATCTGGTGGAAATATAATCGGTACATTTTGCCTCACATTGTGCACACCTTATACCACAATAATCAAACGCATGGCAAAGGGGAAACATAGATTTTCTGAATACACTATTTATAAACAGTTAGATAAGTATATTTTCATAAATACATGTGAAGTTATAAAAACTGCCGTGTTGTTACACGTTTATATTGTGATCTAATAATATACCATCTCTCTTGTGTCTTCGTATTATGCCATATTTGTCTTCAATTTTATTTCTACTTCCTCTTCTTTTCCCTCTCTCTTTATATCTCTTTCTTTTGTACTTCTCTATTCATTTTTTCCTCTTCCTCTCCTTATTTTTGTAAGTATGCTTCCTTCTTTGTCTATTTTTTATTCTTCGCCTATCTATTACCTTCCATCTCTTCCATGTTTTTCATCTCTCCTCTTCCCATATCTGTCAATTATTTATATGATTCTATTTCTTCCACTACTCCTCTTGTGATCAACACTTTATTCACGTCATTTGTCTATCCTTCTATTAGCTAAAACATTCATGTACTAATAAAGATTTGCCAGGTGACAATCACACAACTAAGATAACAACATTTTCAGAGTTTAACTAGTATATAGATTTATTTGATTCAAAAAATAGTCTGTGAAAGTCAGTTCTTTTTTTTGTCTTACACGTTTATCCTAATGGAATCCACAATGATGGATGTTTGTCTACACTAAACACGATCAGTTGTACAGAGATCTTTGTGTAAAGTGTCTGCCCATCTAATTATCGACTTCCGTCTTGGTCGTTTCCCGGCGACTTATGATGCAAAATAAAATTTGCGACGCTGTCGTTGTTGAAACATTATAGTAAAACTTATATAAAAACATAGCAATTATTATTTAGAAATTTCGGAATGTTTTCCCCGTTTTTGATGTATTTATGTACAAATTTGGTCGTTTTATTCTTCGACTTTAAAGTTTGTCAGTCGTCATCATTACTATTGTGAACATTTCGAACTGAAATGATTATTATGGAACATACTGCTATCAGTCTGCTCTCTACTACTTTTATTATCAATGTAATGCTGAATCAAGTAGTATTTTTTAAAAATACTTTGCAAAGTACACAAAATTCCTTAAAAAAAAAAAATAGTATTTTGAAAACATTCGTTAAACTTTTTTACCTTATCCTTTCTCAGTTCATTTAATTCCAAATCAAGCTGGATTTATATGTCACTAGGTAATTATATATTTTTATATAGATAATACGCTTTAAAGAAGTTCAGTATTGTCTCTACTTTATTTTTCTTAAACAGTTCCTTCATTGTACCTGCTCTGTAGAAAGTTTCTCTTTTAGGGGCTAGATCAATGCATTCAGTAAAATATGCTTGCTGGTGTAGGTAGTCTGGCATGCAAAGCATATTGGTTGCTCTTTGTCTTCAAGTAAGTAGGCATGTGTAATCCTTATGTGACCTATGCGAAGTCTAGATAACACTACTTCTTCCTTTCGGCTTTTTCGTAAACTTTTTTCCATGCTCCTATTGTAGCTTTGATCGCTAGGAGTTTGTTGTGTGTATTGTTACTCCAACGTTGTTGTCTTTGTTGTTGGATATATTTGTTGATTTTCATTTTAAAATCTGTAAATGGAATCTTAAAATTAGTCTCCGCGTCCATGCCTAATAGAGACTTGGCTTCCCTATCAGCCTGATCGTTTCCTCTGATTCCGATATGACTTGGGATCCAACACAGCAATATTTCATTGTCTTTTGACAAATATTCCATCCTGCATAGCAACTTGGTTAGCAATGGATTGTCAAATTTCCTATTTTTTAGGAATATCAGTACAGACAAAGAGCCTGAAAAGATAATGAATCTATTTTTCTTGGATTTCAGAATGAAATCGAGCGCCACATCGACAGCATATGATTTTGCATTAAATATGGAAGTGTCATTTGGGAGACGTTTCTTATTAATATTATTGTTGTATACTGCAGCACATCCTGTTGCTTCTTCATGCTTCTATCTATCTGTGAAGATGTACCTATGTCTTGGATAGGTGTCTTGGATTTTCTCCAGTTCCTTGTGGAAAATCAGAGGATGGGTTTGTGAAGTTTGTTTAAGGTTAGCAAGATCTTTAGGATCCTTATGGTCCAAGGTGGTATTTTTGGTATTATAGTATCGTGTATTTTTGTCAGGTCCAATCCTGCTTCTTTGTTGATTATTTCGATTCGAAGGCCAAAGGGTCTTATAGCCCTTTCATTTCTTTGGAATAATTATCTCTATTTTGGATGGAATGTGCTTTCATATGCAGGATTTGATGAACACGATTTCAATTTAACATAGTACTGCAGAGCCAACTTCTCACCTCTGATATCTGCAGGTTGCTCGTCTCTTTCTACATAGAGACTCTCAACAGGCGATGTTCTGAAGGCTCCAAGGACTAACCTTAGTCCTCCATGGTAGATCGAGTCTAGTATTTTAAGATAGGTCTTTCTAGCTGATCGGTATATAGAAATACCGTAATCCAATTTAGATCTAATCAATGACCTATATAGTTTCAGGAGAGTGTTTCGGTCTGCACCCCACTCAGTGTGAGATACCACACGTAGTAGTTGTAATGTTTTGTTACATTTTGCCTTTATATATTTCAAGTGTGGAATAAAGGTCAGTTTTTTATCGAAAATTACACCCAAAAATGTGTATTCGTCTACAACCGGAATTTCCATCTTTTCGAGTTTCAGGCTTCGGTCATTGTGTAATTTTCTCTTCTGACAAAAATGAACACATTTTGTTTTTGCCTGAGAAAATCGGAATCCATTTTCTGCTGACCATTTATTTATTATATTCAGACATTGTTGCAGTTTGCGCTCAATGATATGCATATGTTTAGACCTGTAGTAGATTAGGAAGTCATCCACGTATAGGGATCCATCCACTCCTGGTAATAAGCTTCTTATTATGTTATTTATTTTTTCTGCTAAACAGAGTCACAGATATCACGCTGCCTTGTGGAACACCCTCTTCCGGAGTTTTTTTTATCTCAGAGAGAGTAGATCCAATGCGAACTTGAAATTTTCGGTTTAACAAAAACCCGTCAATAAAGTGTGGTAGTCTACTTTTTAGACCGAGATCGTTCAAATCTCTCATTATGCCATACTTCCATGTTGTATCGTACACTTTCTCTTGGTCAAAGAAAATAGCTACGAGATGTTTTTTTCGAATGAAAGTTTCTCTTATGGCAGTGTTCAATCGAACCAAGTGGTCTATCGTGCCTCTTTTATTGCGGACTCCACATTGTAGATTGCTAATAAGGCCGTTGGATTCAAAGTATCAGATCAACCTATTGTTTATCATCCTCTCCATTGTTTTGAATAAACAACTAGTCAAGGAGATGGGTCTATAATTTTGTGGATCCGAGTTGTCTTTGCCCGGCTTTTGGATCGGTATCACTGTAGTTTGTCTCTGTATGTCCGGGAATTTTCCCTCTGTCCATATTGTGTTGTATATTTGGAGGAGTAATTTCAGTGATACTCCCGGTAGTTGCCTTAAGAACTCATAATGGACTTCATCCGGTCCTACGGCAGTATTATGAGATCTTTCAATAGAGTCTCTTAATTCACTCAATGTAAATGGGCTATTATATTTTTCTAGATTTTTCGATCTGAAGTTAAGTTTATGCTTTTCTGCATTTCTTTTAGTGGTGAGAAATTCTTGTTTTCCGCCCTAACTTGATGAATTTTTGGAAAACGTTTCTGTTAGCTGATTTTCTATGTCTTTTTTCTCTGTTATTGAGAAGCTATTTTAGGAAAGGTGTTAGATTGGTTTCGTTTGGTGTTTACTCGCTATTTTACCGATCATATCCCAAACTGCTTTCGGTTTAGAAGAGGAATTTAGTTTGCCAACATTCTTGCCAGCATTCTATTTTCGCTGCTTTTATTTCCCTGCGGGCTCTTGCTCTGTTTTGTTTGTATTCCACCATTTGTTTGGGTGGGTTCTTTTTCGAACTTCCTTAGGGCTGCTCTTCGCAATCTAATAGCTTTTTGGGATTGACTGTTGAACCAGGGTCTGTTACGTTTGTCTGGTGTCGTATTTCTTGGGGTGCAGTCTTCTGCTATCTTAATCAGCCTCTCTGTGAAGTGTTCCACTTGGTCACTGTCCGTTTCCACACATGTTAGTTTCTCCCGACATTTCTCTTAAAAAAATTTCCAATTGGCCTTGTTTAGTTTCTAGCGGCTTGGTTTACATTCACCACAAGGTTCTATATTTTCGAGGAGGATTGAAAAGTGACCACTGCCACAAGTGTCATCATAGACTTTCCAAGTAAAGTCCATGTAGACTGTGGGGTCGCATATGGTTAAGTCAATGGCAGAATTATTTCCGTTGAATGAGTTCATATATGTCTGTGTTCCATAGTTTAGCATGCACAGATCATTTTCATTTATATAGTTTTGTATTTTTTTACCCTTTTCTGTCGTATTTTTGCACCCCATAGGGTATTGAGACTATTAAAGTCCCCCTATAGGATGAATGGTGTGGGCAATTGGTCAATTAGCTTCTGAATCTCACTTTCATTAATGTTCTTGTTCGGTGGAATATATATTGAACATATATTCATTGTTTTATGTAGTGTCGCCTTGACGGCAACCGTTTGGATATTGGTTTGGATATCCACTTTGCTATGGGGTATATCATTTCTGATGAGAATTGATGTTCCTCCAGAGGCCCTATGTCCAGTATCATGGATGTGGCTGAATATCTCATACTTTTTTATATTAATATTATCCTCTTGTTTGAGGAAGGTTTCTTGGAGACAAATAATTGTTGGAGATTTCTGTGTCAATAATAAGAGCAATTCATTAAAATTTGCTTTTAAACCGCGACAATTCCATTGGATTATTTTTTGTCCCCTGGTTTATATTTTGATTGTGGGTGGTTTTTGTTTTGTTTCTTTCTTTTTATCAGAGTTTTAATCTTCTGTTTCGATCATGTCCAGTGCCTCAAATCGGTTTTGTGTCAAGTTAACTCTGATTTTTGGTTTTGGTTTTTGAGGTGATTTCTCTTTTCCCTCAGGTTCAGGATTTTTACCTGGAGATATTTTACTCAGAGATCTTTTATTTGGAGAATTTTGACTTTGATCTTTTCGGATCACTATCTTTTTTCGAGTAGTTTCGGTTGCATTATGAGTTTCCGACTGTGGTGGTGCATCTTGGGTGGGGGCAACCGGTTGAGAAGGAGGCACAATGATCATCCTTTCCTCTCTTGGTTCCACCTGTTGCTTTCTAACTTTTGCTTTCGGTTCCTCATATTCTTTTCTGATTGTCTTTTGGAATGCTGGCCAGTCTCCCGGTCCAAGCTGAAGCAACCTTTCTATTAATTTCTTGTATTTACTGTCCTCAGTATTCGCCACCGGGGACACAGCCTGATAATATGCTTTTCTCTACTAGTGGTTTCAACCACCCTTCTTGCTTCTTGGAAGGAAATGTTTCTAGTGTATTTCACTGACAGTATCTCCTTTTCCCTTTTCCATCTCTCACAAATTTTGGCATACACTGGGTGGTCACCCCCACAGTTTGCACATGTGTGTTTTCCTTTACACTCATCCATAGAGTGATCAGGATCTTTTCCCCCACATTTTCCACGTGTGTTTTTTCCGTTACATTTGCTTTCGTGATGTCCATATTTCTGGCATTTGTAACATAGAAGAGGATTAGGGATATATTATTCAACCTTTTCGATTGTATATCCTATGTCATCACGTATGTGTTGGTTTGTATTATCCGGTTTTCTCTTTTTATAGAGATTCTTTTCACCTCGATTACTCCTTGGGATTTAAGTTCTTCTTTGATTTCTTCTATAGTACATAAGGAGAGCTCTTGGCTCCTTATTACTCCTTTGGAAATATTCAAGTATTGATGCGGGTATATTTTTATTTTTTTATTGTGAATTTTTTTTATTTTCAGCAGAAAATCTGCATGTCTTTTTTTTTTCAACTTCAACCAGTATATTTCCATTGGCCAATTTTTTGACAACCTTAGGCGTCATGTTAGCCGAATTTATTTTTTCAATCACGAAGGGAGATAATGTGGCAAGATTTGGTTCCTCTAATGCTTCAAGTAAAATAAATTTTGACAATCTATTTTGGTCATTTTCTTCTTCTTCTCGTTCAGAGCTTGTGTCTCTGTTAATTCTTTTTGTGGTTCTGTTAGGAGCCATAAATTGTTTGGTTTTTATTCACCATTCCTGCTCCCCACCCACCACGGAGCCCACTATGGGAATTACAAAGGGGGAAACCCAATCGCCTTGACAAGACAGTGCTACAGGAATGGTATACTGAACCCGATCGTGATCACAAGCATCCCTGTTCCATCGATTTCTCTACGCACTTATAGCGAAACGTCCGGGGAACACAGCCATGTTTTGGACATGTATCTCACAAGTTGGTTGACCCTTGCCACCGCCTTCTAGCACTTATAAACTGGAGGGGGCATTGATAACTATGCAGTTGATCAATTTTTATTTTGTAAACGATCAGGGAAACTGAAAAGACAAGTTCTAGGGCATGACGTAACACGCCGATTGATCGGATAGGGCCTCTTCGACCTCCTGTCTAGCCGAAGTAAGGCCCAAAGTAGAGTGTTGCAAGTCACGTGACCATTTATGCAACCAGCCCACGGACCGCTCACCCACCAGGATCCCGTCCTAAGACATCACTGGTCGCCACCCACGGCAAACAGGTGGCCCCTTTGGGGGGCTTCTACCCCTGCAGAGGTGCAGTCAGCGTATTCTGGGGCTCCGCTAACAGGGCTGGATGCAGTTTAGATTTTTAATTGTAATGTGTATTTAAATCACGGTTATATACTGTCTACATTTTTTAGGATCGATTATTTTTTGTACATGTGAACATTTTTAACTGAAAGTTTATTTCAACCACGAGGATATACTGCTCACATTCCGTGTTCAGCAATTTTTAGGATACATTATTATTTGTACTTAGAGATTTTTAACTAAATGTTTTTATTAAACTACGGGCATATACTGCTCACCTTTCGCGTTCAGCACCTCTTAGGATCAGTTATATTTTGTTCTTGTAGAGATATTGTACTATTTGTTTTTTAAACCACGGTGATATACTGTTTACATACAGCGTTCAGCACTTTTTAGAATCGATTACTTTTCGTACTTGTAGAGATTTTTTACTGAAATGTTTATTTGAACTACGGGGATACACTTCTTACATTCCGCGGTAAGCACATTTTAGGAACGATTATTTTTTTGTTTTTGTCGAGAATTTTTACTTAAATGTATATTCGAATCATGGGAATATACAGCTAACATTCAGAGTTCAGCTTCTGTTAGTATCGATTATGTTTTTTTTGTAGAGATTTTTTTACTGACATGCTTATTTAAACAACGGGGATATACTGCTCCCGCTCTGCGTTCAGCTCCTTTTAGGATCGATTATTTTTTTGTTGTACTTGTGGAGATTTTCAACTGAAATGTGTATTTTGTAAAAAAAAAAAAATATATATATATAAATATATATATATAAGTTGTCGTACCTATTGAGTGGCTGAGGCATTGGGGAGGGGGATACATTACTCAACGGAGTGGGGACGTGTGGTAGAACAAAATCCTATATCTAGGTTCTGCCTTTTCTCGTTCAGTCTAATCTGCGATCTCGGGGACGAACTCAGTACGATCTTGGAGCGAAGAATGGCATTGTACCGCCGCCATTGGACAGACTGTTACGATGCTGAATGGAACTTCGACACTGGAGAGTTCATCCGGATCCACGCGTCAGTGCTTGAACGAGATCGACATCCACTCTTGCGAGCGGGTTGGCATTTGCAAGACAAAGGCATACTCTGTTACGAGACGGCGTCAGTATTACAACTTTGCTCCAACCAGTGGGTCGCTGTTGAGTGGGTCGCTGGAAGAGCAATTCTTTAGCAAGACTATTCCCCTTCCAACTACTACATCGGCCCCATTCAGTGTGCACTCGAGAGGAAGATATTAGGTTTTTTTTCATATTTCAAATGTTTTTTTTGGGGGGGGGGGGGGGTTCTCAACACATTGCTAAAAGAAATATTTTCACATTGCCGAAGGAAATCTTTTAAATTTTAACCACGGGGATATATTGTTGACATTCTGCGTTCAGCACTTTTTAGGATCAGTTATTTTTTGTACTTGTAGATATTTTTACCTGAAATGTTTATTCACACCACGCGAATGTACTGTTTACATTCCGTGTTCAGCACTTTTTAGTATCAGTTATTATTTATTCTTAGAGAGATTTTTCACTGAAATATTTATTTAAACCACGGATACATTGCTCCTATTCTGCGTTCAGCACCTTAAGGATCTTTTTTCTTTTTTTAAAATTATTAACTGAAATATGTATTTAAGCCACAAGGATATACAACTCGCATTTACCGTAAAAAAACATTTAGGATTGTTTAGTTTTCATTTTTGTAAAATATATTTTATTGAAATGTCCATATAAACTAGAGATATACTGCTCACGTCACGCGGTCACCACCTGTTAGGATCGATTATTTTTTGTACTTGTAGTTATTTTTAACTGAAATGTTTATTTAAACTACGGAAAAGTACTGATCACATTCCGCGTTCAGCACATTTTAGGATCGATTACTTTTCAGTATGTGTAGAGATTTTACACTTCCTGTTAATTTAAACAGAGATACACTACTAACATTTTGCGTTCAGCACCTGTTAGGATCGATTATTTTTTGTCTTTGTAGAGATTTATAACTAAAGTTTATATTTAAACCACGTGGATACTGCTCATATTTCGCGTTAAAACCGTTTAGAATTATTTTTTTTATTGTTGTAAAGCTTTTAAAGTGAAATGTTTATTAAAACACGGATATACTGGTAATATTCTGCGTTCAGCACCGTTTAGGATCGATTACTGTTTGTAAATGTAAGGGTTTGACTGAAATGTGTATTTAAATCATAGGGATATACTGTTCACATTCCGCGTTCAGCAAATTTATGGATCGATTATTTTTTTTTTTGTTCTTGGCGAGATTTTTACTGAAATGTTTATTTGAACCACGGCGATATACTACTAACATTCCGCGTCAAGCACTTTTAAAGATCGAATATTTATTGTACTTGTAGATATTTTCAACTGTAATAGTAATTAAAACCACGCGGATGTACTGTTCACATTCCGCATTCAGCACATTTTAGGATCGATTATTCTTTGTATTTGTAAAGTTTTTTTTTACTGAAATGTTTATTTAAACAACGATGATATACTGCTCATATTCCGCGTTCAGCAATTTTTAGGATCGATTACTTTTGTTCTTGAATTTTTTTTTAATAGAAATGTTTATTTAAACCACAGTGATATATTGCTTACATCCCACGTTCAGCACCTTTTTTAGATCGATTATTTTTCGTTGTTGTAGCGATTTTTTTAATTTTTTTAATTGAAATGTTTATTTGAATTACGGGGATATGCTGCTAGTATTTATCGTTCAGCACCTTTTTAGAATTGATTATTTTTGTAGTTGTAGAATGTTTTTCAATGAAATGTTTATTTAAACAACGGGGGTATACTTTTCACATTCCGCGTTCAGCACTATTTAGGATCGATTTTTTTTAACTTGTAGAGATTTTAAACTGAAATGCTTATTTAAACCACGGGGATACACTGCTAACATTCCGAGTTAAGAACCTTATGTTTTTTTGTTTTTGCAGGGATTTTTGACTGAATTCTTTTGTTTTAATTCAACGTTTTTATACTACTCACACTTTAGAATCGATTTTTTTCTTGTATTCTTTTAAAACTAAAATATTTATTTACACCACGGAAATATATTGCTCGCATTCGCGTTCAGCACTTTATAGGATAGATTTGTTTTTACTTGTAAATATTTTTTACTGAATTATTTATTAAATCAAGGTGATATACGACTCACCTTTAGCGTTCGACACATTTAAGGATCGATTATTTTTTGTTCTTATAAGTTTTTTTTATCTGAACCACGGATATACTGCTCATATTCCGTGTTCAGTATTTAGTATTGTTTTTTTTTTAATCTATAAAATATTTTAAACTCAAATGTTTTTGTTTTTTTTATTAAACCACGGGTATATACTACTTATATTCCGCATTGAGATTGTTTTTATCGATTATTTGTTCTTCTTGAGATTTTAAAATAAAATGTTCATTTGAACTACGGGGATATACTACTCACATTTCGCGTTCAGAACTTTTTAATATCGGGTATTTTTTGCACTTGTATGGATCTGTAACTGAAATGTTTATTTAAACCAAGTTTATATCCTGCTGACATACCGCGTTAAAAAACCTTTTAGGATCGATTTTTTTTATTCTTGATATTTTTAACTTAAATGCTTATTTGACTCGCGAAGATACTCTGATAATATTCCGCGTTCAGCCTCTTATAGGATCGATTATTTTTGGTTCTTGTAGAGATGTTCAACCCAAATGTTTATTTGTACCATGGGGATATGTTGCCAAATTTATCGTTCAGCACCTTTTAGGATTGATAATTTTTTGTACTTGTACAAAAATTTACTAAAAGTCTGCTTAAATTTCGCGTTCAGCACCTTTTAGCATCAACTTTGTATGTTCTTGTAGTGATTTCAAACCGTTATGTTTGTTAAAACAACGGGTATACTGCTCACATTCCGCGTTCAGATCCTTTTTAAATCGATTATTTTTTAGTACCTGTAAAGATAACTGAAATGTTGTTCAAACCACATAGATCTAATTCTCGTATTTTCTGTTCGGCACTTTATAGGATCGATTATTTTTTTATATTTGTAGAGATTTTTGAACTAAAATGTTCATTTAAACCACGTGGATATACTGCTCACATTCTGCGTTCAAACTCTTGAAGGATCGATTATTCTTTTTACAGGAAGAGATTTTTTACTTACATTTTTATTTTAACAGGAATATTCTGCTCACATTCTGCGATCAGATCTTTTTAATATAGATTGTGTGTACTTATAGAGATTTAAAAACTAAAATTTGATTTAAGCATTATTTTAGTTATGTTTAGTGTTTGTGGAGATCTTAAACTTTTTTTTTAAAACAACAGGGATGTACTGCTCACATTCCGCGTTCAGATCTTATTTAGGATTGGTTATTTATTGTACTTGTAGAGATTTTAAACTGAAATGTTTGTTAAAACCACAGGGATATATTGCTCGCATTCCGTGTTCAACCCATTAAGATTAGTTGTAGTTTGTTCTCTGTAGATATGTTTAACTGAAATTGTATTTAATCCACAATATGCACTGCTCACATTTCGTGATCAGCACCTTTTAGCATCTATTATTTTTTGTATTTGTAGAGATGTTAAACTGAAATGGTTATTTAAACCACATAAATATACTACTCAAATACTGTGTTGAGCACTTTTGAAGATCGGTTATGTTTTTGTAGATGTAGAGATTTTAAACTGAAATGGTTATTTAAACCACGGAGATATACTGCTCACATTCCGCGTTCAGCAAATTTAAGGAAGAATTGTGTGGTGTTTGTATAGTTTTTTTTTTACTTAAATGTGTTTTAAGTAACGGGTATATACTGCTAACATTCAGCGTTAAGCACTTTTTAGGATCGATTATTTTTGGACTTGTAGAGATTCTTACTGAAATGTCTATTTAAACCACGGGGATACACTGATCACATTTTGCGTTCAGAACCTTTATGGATAGATTTTTTTGTTTTGTTTTTGCTGAGTATTTTTTATAGAATTATTTATAAAATTCACGGTTATACACTACTCACATTTCGCGTTCAGCACATTTTAATATCGATTATTTTTTGTTCTAGTTATTATTTTTAACTAAAATGTTTTTATTTTATTATTAAACTGCGGGCATGTATTACTTATATTCCGCATTCAGCAATTTTTAGGATCGATTATTTGTTATTCTTGTTAAGATTCCTGACTGAAATGTTTATTTGAACCACGGGAATCTACTACTCACATTTCGCATTCAGAACCTTTCAGAATCGGTAATTGTTTGTTTTTATGTAGATTTGAAACTGAAATGTTTCTTTTGGCCACGTGGATATACTGCTCACATACCGCGTTAAGAACCTTTAAGATTGATTATTTTTTGTTCTTTTTTTAGATTTTTCACTTAATTGTTGATTTGACTCACGAATATATGCGGCTTACATTCCGCGTTCAGCACTCTTTAGGCTCGATTATTTTTTGTACTTGTAGAAATTTTCTACTGAAATAATAATTTAAACTACGGGGGTATACTGGCCACATTCCGCGTTCAGCACTTTTTAGGATATAGTTTTTTTTTTCTTGTAAACATTTTTAACTGACATTTTTTTAACCAGGGATATACTGCTTACTTTCCGCGTTCAGCTCATGTTAGGATAGATTATATTCTGTACTTGTAGAGATGTTTAACTAAATTGTTTATTTAAACTACGAGTATAAACGGCTCACATTCCGCGTTCAAAATATATTAGGATCAGTTATAGTTTGTTCTTGTAGAGATTTTAAGCTGAAATGTTTATTTAAACTACGAGGATACACTGCTCACATTCAGAGTTCAACGCTTCTTAGGATATATTATATTTTGTAATTGTTGAGATTCTTACAAAGGTTTATTTAAACCAATGCTCACATTCCGCGTTCAGACAATTTTAGAATGGATTTTTTTTTGTAGAGATTTTAAACTGAAATATCTATTTTTAACACGGAAATATACTACCCACATTCACGTTCAGCACCTTTTATGATCGATGTTTTGTTTGTTTTTGTAATTTTGTTAACTGAAATGTTTACTTAAACCACGGGGATAAATTAGTTATATTCCACGTTCAGGATTTTATAGGATCGATTATGTTCAATGTTTGTAGAGATTTTTACTGAAATGTTCATTTAAACCACGGGGATATACTACTCACATTACGCGTTCAGCACTTTTTAGAATCCATTTTTCTTTTGTTCTTGTAGAGATTTTTTACTAGAAAGTCTATTTAAAACACGGGCATATACTGCTCACATTCCGCGTTCTGAACCGTTTAGGATCGATTGTTTGTTTGTTTATTCAACAGGGAATTTCAAATCTTTTAGCCGCCGTTTATTTATCTTTCACTTAATTTTTATTTATAAATCAACAGTTAGCTATTCAGTTTGTATTTCTCATTCTTTCTTTGGTTAACTTTTGAATTAAAAAAAAATATCGTTATATACTTTATGATCAAATATTGTTGCATTCAATTGAGCTTGTCATTGCACACATATTCAACTCAGATGTGTCTTTTCATTATTGATTATATTTTCTCGTGATTATACAATTATTACACGTGGGTGTTAAATGTTGTCGAAAGAAAGACGAACAAAGAATAAAAATTAGGTCTAATATTGTAGACTCTTCGACAGGACGGACAGGCATTCTTTCAAACTTGTCCGTAAAAGAAAACCAACCAGCTTAACCGGTGGAAAGTACTTTCGGCTGAGTGCCAAAAATGGCGATTGGTGTAAAACACCCTGTTTGAAGTGATCCACTTAAACCTAAGACTAGACTAAAACAGAGTATGGAACAGAGCCAGATAGTGAGAAGGTTCCAACGAACAATTTGTCTGAGATCTGTTCTCTATTGATTGAATATATAACCTCATATCGCTTTTACTAGACACGGGTTTTAGCCATTGTTTTAGTCTATCCTTGTTTTATTATTTTTATTTTTTATACTTTATTCTATAGCAGAAATTCTAGGAAACATAAGACCACGATATATATTAAGATATAACACACAATTACAAATCGTCATTATTTTATTAAAACTTTAAAATAAAATCACATGTTTAAGTGTGAGTTAATGTGTGTTATTTTCATAGTTTTTTCCTAAATTATTTCTTTTTTTAAATTTCGATTTGGTCGATTGTTTTAAAAGCTGTTATGTTGAACACGTAAAACAAATATACGAATTGAAGAGATCGAAACTGTATGCAACAAGATATTGATCAAATCAGTAAATAGTTCCATATTTCGTGTAAAATTAAGCACGTATTGTTACTGTTTCATGGCTGCATATACTGACACGCTGTATCTAACTTCGAGCTCGTATTGTAAACTGAAATAACCTTAACGAGTCTGCGTCTAGATATTTTTAAAGATTTTGCTCCAGAAAGGGCATGAAGTCTTTTTATGTGAATATGGAATAGGAACGTGAGATTATTAACGTACGGATAGGAAATGCCAATATATCTGAGTTGTAGAAAAAGCCAAGGCCATAGGTAAGACGAATACAATTAGCAGAAAAAGTGTTCTACAAGCCATCAGTTTTTTTTAAATAGAATATTGCTGTTTGGTCCGGTAATTTACAAAAAACAAGTTTGTTTATTGAGTTAACAGTTCCATTTCCGGAAAATCTCGACTGGGCAAATCAGCGCAAGTAAGAAACATATGATGATCTATGAGAACCATGCGACGGAAATAGTTGGGAAAGCATTGCATTTCTTATAAGTTGAGATTCCAAAGTGTCATTGCAAACTCAAACACTGCATGCCTGACTAAGATTGGTATTCTCTATCAAAATAAAAGGAGATACATAACATATCGGAAATTAAGATCTAAATACATCAGACTGGATATGAAATCCAACTGTGCCCATAATCTAACAAAGTCTAGTAGTATCCTTAGATACTGCTGAGACGTTTTGATGTAATGATAATCATGCCTTAACCCTGGATCATCATTTGATAAAAGCTTTACTGGCAAACAATGCTGATGTACAAGCAAAAATTATTGTATAACAATTTTAATTTAATCAACGGTCGCTATAATGAAACCTTCCGTAGAAAATATGATATAGATTATAGTGAAGTGTATATTAATAGTTTTCTTGTTGAAATACACCCCATTGTTCTTTTCATCATGATACCCATAGTTTTCTGTCAGTTTATTTTAATTTTTCATTTTTATGTTACTTTTTATCTGATTTCATCAGTGTAGACCACGTCAAATAACGGTATACAACGATATATATATATATATAATCACCCAGACGAATATAAAGAATGACATAATCAATAATGTATTCATGCTATAAATATTGATCATCAACAATCAATAAATAATTGTATGTGCATATGTTTCAGAAATGTTAATACTTCTTCAGCACACAACAGAAAATAGCAAAATAAATAAAAACATTTGTTGATATTAATATTTGTGGGGTCTTAATAGATGATATTTCTTATGTAATAAACTTTGTATTATTTAGAATTATCATATATTATCTCTTTGGGACAGTAATCTTAATCATTGAGCTTAATTACATCTGCATCTTAGAGAATTGGATTGCTTAATTATTTATATTAAAATAAACTGATGTAAAGTAATTTCTTTTTTCACTAAGGTTCAATTAAAATGAAAACAGTTGACTTTCTTTAATACAAACATATATAAGGTTTAACTTCACTCTCTATAAGGGTTTGTCAGGACAACCTGGCATGAGGATACTGCCCACTACGAGTAAAGCCTGACCAGATATTCAAATATAGATTCTTATCCTGGGATCCGATAAGACCAAGAGATCACGATAAAGATATATTATGACATAGGTTACTGGTAAAACTGATGTGTTTAACTTCTTTACTGGCTCGGCGTTTCAGAAGAATAGGCGAACTTTAATGGAACACTCGAATATCTATGTATCTCATATGAAGAGCAAGTGTAAGCCTAGGATGAGGCCCCTTTATTTCTGAGAACTTTGACTAAAGTAAAATGAAACAAAATACACATATATATATATATATATATATATATTACTCCGACTCTGTCGCCCAGTTCTATCGAATATCTTAATCTTTAAATTCGCCGCTTTCAGTGGTAAAAATACTTTTATTCCTCCATCATTACGTGGGTAAAAGGACTGATTCAAGGTCTCTATTTGAACGGGGCTTCTGCCCCGTGATCGTCTAAGAGTATTTCCCTGCGCTAATGAGAGCCGTAAGCTCAAGACAACGTAAAATATCACAAAAATATAATGTTATATATATATATATATATATATATATATATATATTACAAGGACATGAGTGATGAGCTCACGAATTGGATAAAGTGCAATATTTATTAAATCATAAAATAGTTCACACAAGGAATATATGTATACACTTTTTTCTTTCATAAACCCATGGATTTATATATATATATATATATATATATATATATAATTTAATTAATTATAACAATATATGTATTATCATATACTATCAGTGCCTTTTAATTAGCAGTTTCTTTAAAAGATCAGCTCGATGATTGTCAATCAGTAACAACAGAGCTTATCTAAGTCAGGTTAATGTTATATTCAAATAACCATGTTTTTATTTATTTTGTATTTTTTTCACATTTCAAAAAAAAAATTACATTTCTGTAAGAGGTATTTTTACGGTCCGCTTCATTTGCTGTTATGTCAATATCGTTTCTGCAACACTATAAAATAATCAGAAAGATCCACAATGAATAAAAACATTTTTTGGATTAAAATGTCTTTAAAAAAAGCTACACTTCACAGTGGGTTATTTTGGTCGTAAACAAAGAAAAAAAAAGAAAACCGCAAACTAACATGTAGAGAAAACTACTAGTACGCCATTTTGAATTTTTCAGTTCAGAGCTAGTACATCCTAAAGGTTATGCGGACATTTATACATATTAATTCAGTTATAATCCTGTAAAAAGTTCGTAAATTCTATCATTTATTAATAAAAATTCGAATTCACTTGAGGGATTTTTTTTACTTTTCAAAAGTTAATTCAATTTGCCTGCATATTCCTATTTAGGCCGTTTGAATACGAAACTAAGTTCAGAGCTGATCTATTTTAATGTTATCAGTTGGGAACTAGCTATATATATTAAGCTACTAATTCAAGCATCATTAAGATAATTATAATTCGGTGTTTTGGTGGAAGATTTTTAGTATTTATTTATAAACCATTTAAGTTAACACTAAGATAAGAGTAACTGCACAGATTTCTTCACTTAAGTAGAACATTTATATGTAATGCGAAACTAAAGAGAAGGTGTTCCCTTAAAGAGAAGGTGTTCCCTTACAACGAAAATGGGTTATAATTACCTAGATATGAATGAAACCTCTAAAAGGAGCTATCATATATTTTTAAAAAAACATCATGCTAATTATCTTATTATGAAGTATTATGAGTATTCAAAAGTAATTTTAAGGACCTTTATACCTAAAGTTAATTTTGATTACGTTTTATATTTTACTCGTGGTGTGATGGTAATAACGTAAACCATTAATACCCATATTACCTCCCTACATTAATTGTACCCCTATATTAATATTGAAATGTGTGCATGTTCTTTATTGTTATTTATTTATTTTCGCTTTTCTTTTTTTTCTCACTGTATTTAGCATTTATTTGGCATCATATTTTGAATGATAATTGTTTTATCGGTACTTACTCCATCCTTAAAATATTTAATGTTTAGTTACCATTACTTTACATATTAGTACAGTTGAAATCTTAAAGAAATGTCTGCTAATGTTCCTATGATCTGGCTATCTTACTATTTCCTTATCTATAGGCTAGATTAAGCTATGTCGCTTCGGTTATGTTTATGTGTGTGATGTGTTATATATTTAAATGTTTTAAAGTGTGGTATTACTATACTTCCATCTACTATTAGGTTTATTTGATTATTTATTTATTTGTAGGTTTGTGTTCTTAAAAAGCTTCTTTATTTCATTCTATTAGGTGTTTTATTTAATTAGTTTTGTGTTTATACTTTTTTTATTTTAAAAGTGTTCGATTTTGAAAATCGTGTATAGACCGTACGAGGTCTTCAGTGTCTCGAATAATGAAATCATTTAGGGGATGGTGTCTGAATTCATCGTTTAAAACGGTGCATTACCTACGTCTTATTTTTGAAGAAGGTACCGGAATCAGGCTTATATATTGGGTGTGATTTATTCAGTTTTATTTTATTTATTATTCATATTATTCATAGTTATGTTAAAAATATAATTGGTGTTGTTTTTTTAATTAATTATTTATTCGTAGTTTTGTATTTTTATGGGAAAGGGTTGTGGTTTAAATATTGTCTATAGACTATAGAAGATTTTCGGCGTCTCGTAAAACGACAATAAAGAGTTATGGCGTTGGAATTCATCGTTTAAAACGGTGCATATTTGACGCGTCTTTAAAAAAAAGCACTGAATCAGATCAAATATAATATATGGGTCTTAATCGTAATTATGTTTCATTAAAATTAGCTTAAATATTTATCATGGGTGTTGTATGTTTCCCTGCTTCAAAAGTGTGATTATTTTTATGCATAGATTTTTAAGAGATGCAGTATCTACTGATTAATCTTATATTTGTGATGGATGAGGTTAAGTAGGATATAGGTTGAGACTGTATTGGGATTGGTAGGGGTGATTTTGTGTTGGTTGTGCAATATATATGGGTGTGTTATGTTGTATATTAAAATAAAATAATTTTTGAAACCTCTTGGGAGGGATGCTATGTTATATATGTTTATTTTTTATTTCATGTTATGGTGTGAAGATCAACGGCCTTAAGGGGCTATTAGTGAGTTATGTATTCTCGTTGACAAATAATTGAATATATTTTAATAAAACTTAATTACAATTAAGCTCCATATATAATATCTGGCCCTGACCCAGTCGTTCTTTCAAAAGGGACGCGTAAACAATGCACCGTTTAAACGATGTATTCAAACACCCCCTTTGTTTTCGTTTTTTCGGAGATGCCGAAAATGTTCTATAATCTATAGACGATCTTTAAAATAAAACTCTTTAAAATATAAATACAAATCTATAAATAACTAACTAACTAGATAAATATATAAAACACAAAATAAAATAAAACTACTTCTAACACAAAACTATAAATAAATAAATAATTAATAAATAAAATAAAACTCTATAAATCACACCTAATATATCAGTCTGACTCCGGCATTGCTTCAAAATGAGACTTCAATAATTCGCCATTATAAACGATGAATTTACACGCCATTCCCTAAGTACTTTAATTTTTTAGACGCGGAAAACCTCTTACGGTCTATAGACGATCTTCAAAATACAATCTTTTTTAAAATAAAAATACAAAACTACAGATATTTAAAAAAAAATAACACCTATAAGAATAATATAAAAACCTTTTTTGAAAGCAAAAAAACTAATAATAAATAAATAATACATTTAAAAAATCTCAATGAATCCCAGCCACTATATAACTCTGATCCCGGTACCTTCTAATAAAATCAAACTTCAGTAAGGCACCGTTTTTATAACGGTGAAACCTAACGTTATTTCTCCTTCTATTTCATATAATTTTATTACGCTGACGATTCCCCTTGGACTATAGGCTTTTTTTACATTTCGAAAAGGTATAGTCTATTTGGATTAAACCACGGTACGATTCTGAAATATATTGCGTATTGTTTTTAAATAAATTATTTGTATTTCGCTCTCACTCTTCTGCGATCGAGCACTTTATTTTTTTTTCAATATAACTTTGCATACACTATATATATATATATATATATATATATATATGTGTGTTATTGTTTATTATCTCTGTACGTGTCGTCCTTTTTAATAATCGGGACTCATCAGCATAGAGATATGACTATTCACTACCGCTCATGCGATTCGAAACACCGGATTACGAATATTTATCAACTCAAATCCGACGCCTTAACCACACGGCCAATTTTAAATAGCGAATATATATATATAATATATATATATATATAATTGCACGTGTGTGTATTTGTTCTATTAATTATCTAAACTACCTTTCCCAGATATATCAGAAATAATACATATCCTGCTTCATTATCACCCACGTAAAGAGTTGCTAAAATAATTATATTCGAAAAGAAAGTTTAGATGATCGAAGTACTTTGCAAATTAAAATGTAAGTAATAATAACGTTAACTTATTAAAAATGCAAATACGTAAATTTACGATGTTTATAAAGATCCGGAATACGAAAACGGAAATATTTAAAATCTTATTGATGTTCTCTTCTTTTTGAGCAGATGTTGATGTGTTTGTGTTTCTGTTGAATATTCTTTCCTCTGTATCTATCTTAATTATATCATACGGATTCCTTACAAGCGGGCTGCGTCGCTGGCTTCCATATCTTTATCCTCTGTTTAGCTTGAATCTCTCTTGGGATGGATTGATAGCAACCAAATAGGTAAAAAGTTTAACCTATTACTGCTTACTAAAAACATAGACTGGTTGGTTTGTTAAGCTAGCAGTTACTAGGATAATTTATTATCATTTCCTCATCGGAATTTTCATGCGAAAGTATATAATATTGAGTCAGTTGTATATAGATTGGTATCTCTCCAAGTGTCTGACAATCTTGAAAGTACTTTTCCTAGCTCAATAACATCAGTATAATCTTCATACCAGGCCTCTATTTGTTTACTTCCCCACAAGAGTAGAGTTAGACCCAATGTCAGTTTTTTTTTTTCATGTGAAAAAAGCAAGCTCCTTAAAGATTGGGACACAAATAAAAATCTCTTCCGTATAGAAGAATTTTTCTTTTACAAGCAGTGTAATGTAGTATCAGAACATATAGTACTTTTTTCTAATCTAATTTCATGCCAAGTCATGCCGTACATAAAGCTTCCTTTTTTCTTAGATTAAGAATATTTGAACTATTTCTCTCATTTGATAATTTTCCAGATGGATGGGATTAACGGGGACATGTTTAATGAGATTAATTGTGTTCACGTAACCTTTAACTTTAATCTCGGGCCTCAAAAATATCAAATCACTGATGTCTACAAATTATTTTTACCAGAAACGCACTGACTGGAAGTAAACTGATGTATGTGAAGTAATTTCACAGATAAACGGAGTCTATTTTGAAGTAAGATCGTATGTCACATATTTTAAAGATGATTGTGTCATGACGAATCATTATTACTAAAATAAATAATATAATAATAAACAAAAGAAAATTGCGTTATAAACCTTTCATTAATTTCCAAATAACAACGTGAGGTGAAACCGGAAGTCAGGGAAAGAGAAGATGAAATGTCATTTCCGGTTGTCGACGCTTTTGTATGATCTGTGAATTTATTCTTTTTATATTTTGTTTAGAGGAAAGAAATTCTTACTCCAAGCTCTTGAACTGTCTGCGATCTTATGAAGATAGAATTTCAGGAATATTTATTCTCGTACGAATTTCAATGTCAGTTGTTTTGTGCTTATTTAAAAGGGGGTGTTACCGTATTCCTTAGTTGTTTGCTCTATTGTTCGAGAAATGGCGGAGACACCTCGTGAAAATTAAGCAACGTAAAAGTGACGCGTTTTGAGAAAAATATGTACTAACATATATAATGATTGCAATTACAAAGAAAGACTATCCGGGCTTAGTTATCGTTACTGAATGAATATAACTTACATATCTGACATCACGGACAATTTATTCATATTTCTGGTTTTATTTAATATAAAAACTCAATATACATTGGAAAACAATGTGTTATGTAGTGAGAACCGAAGAATAACGGATTAATTAAACAACCCTGGAGCGTGCGACGACTCATTGAATAATTGACAGCTGTGAGATCAAAAGTGTTACCTCGGTGGTTGACGGAAGTCGACCCAATTCTATTAGATAACGTATTGATCTCTTATTCCAGCCAAACTTGAACGCGTGCACATTCATGTAGATGCGAGAAGATTCGAATACATGCGAGTAGATCCGCGAAATGACAGCTTGTCCTAACAGCAATAGAGTTCGACAGACTAATTATGGAAAAAGTAAAAGGAATCTTGGCTAATGCCTTTCTATATATCTTTCTTAGTGTGTAACTATATATATACAGTTAGTGTGTAACTATATATATATATATATATATATATATATATATATATATATATATTAGTATGAAAAGATAATTATGGCAAGTAAGCTACTGTTTATGTTTCATTTCATCAGGTAATATAAAGTATATCTACACAATATATAATGTAAACTTATTACATAATATGTGTTTATAAATGAAATAATCATAATGATTATTATTATTATCATATATATATAATATTATAATAATAATCATTATATATATAATATAATAATAATCATATGTATATATATATATATATATATATATATATATATATTTGATTACCTTCAACTGAGTTCTATATATATTTCTCATTCGAATAAATCTTCTATTAACAAAAAGTCCTTTGTGCTCCTGTTAATAGATTGAGGCAGAGTTGACGACAGCACACATGGTCCTAAAACAAGTATGTATGATATTATATACACATATTAACTACAGTTGAGTGCAACAGATAAGTTAATGACACGTTGCTATTTTCCCATGTCTCGAGAGTAATTGCAGGATCATAATGTCTTAACTGTCTCTGCATACATAATTCTTATGGTCCGATTCAATTTAAATTCGGATTAGCAACTTCCATAGGCCCCCACTATACCAATGATCTCAACCAGACACTTCCTCATGGTAAATCCTTGGATGAAAGAAAAACACTCAGTGATAGAAAAGGGGAATTACTATATACAGGTAATTAAGTACACATTTATTCAGTCAGTTTTGACTAGACAAAAGTGGTGTGGCTGTTTGATAGAAGAATGAAACAATATAAGGATACACTAGAGGAGGGTTTACTGAAAAAACATAGAGTTAACTATTTCAGCCCTTGGTATTTTATTTCACAATCATGAACATATTTTCTGCAGCCTGATTCGTAGTGTAATTAACCGGATCTTTGTCGCGTTCTTACATTTAATATTATTCGTGTCATCAAATATCGATTATAACGGATGATGTAGAATATACACAATATGATTGTAGTGTTGTATCTTTGCAAATGGGTATAATCTACGGAGTGGAAACAACAACCAACGGAAGAGTATAATGAAGAAAGACTGGTTTATAGCAATCGAGAGCGCAATAAAGGATAGGCTGGGAGTAGTAAGACATAACTATACTCGAAGCAAGTAAGTTGTGTAATCGATGCTAATTCTATCTCCACATAGGAAAAAGTGGGAATAGGTTGCAAAATGACAGACATATGCAATGTTTTTATTAGCTCATTCTTTGATATTGGTATTTTTATTAATACAAGAGTGGCTTAAAACTCTCAAATATTTTTCTGGAATTATTGCAGTTAATTTCGTCTAAATAGTCACTTCAAGTAAACAGAAAAAATGATGACTTAGACAAATTTACAAGTTAGGCTAACTGATTTGTGACTGGATTTTGTGACTCAAATATTTTGTGACTTGGTCACTAAACTTGTATCACTTGATCACTTTATAACTAGACATTTTGAATTATTTTTTTAATAAAATAATTCTTATATTATATTATATTATTATAATATAATATAATAATATTTATAATAATTTTAATAAAGAAATTATTTTTGAAAATTTTGAAAAATATCTATTTGTCACTTGAAAGAAATGCAAAAAGATTTCGGAATTTTTATTTTTAGATTAAAGTAAAATAAGATAAACATATGTTGAATAATTTAAATTCAAATATTAATAAATTCAGAAAAACTGATTTTCAGAATGGATTTCAGAATAATAGGAATAAATATTAATTTCTGAGTTTCAAATAAGTTCAAATGATTTATAATTATTTCAGAACGACTTAAATATTTAACGACAACGTGTAGCACGTGGTGTCCCAAAATCAACAAAAACATTCTAAAGTTAAGGAACTATACACAATTCTAAAATATTTATTTATCAATTGTTTGTTTTTGGGAGGGTGTTAGCCCCTTTTAACAACTATATCCCCCTCAAACATTTATTTCTAAATATTATCTTGGTGGGAGTAGTTTTCTTACATAAAGATGTGCTAAGAATTTTAAAGCAACTTTAAATGACTTTCTATTCGAAAGTGTAAGTACTTCTAAATTCCTTTCAAATATCGAACCGGAAGTAATAGATTTATAATTTCAACTATTAATAAAATATTGAAATGGTTGACATGCTCACGAAGAAAGCGAAATGCATTATGATCGATTTAATCTCGTAAGATGGTTTTAATTTACTACTTTTTGATTATATAATAACTGGAAAACATGGTACTTTTGTAGATAACGGACCGGGTTAAATACTAACATTATTCAGAAAGCAATTTTTAACATATGGAGGGGGGCTTTGCAAACGATTCTGTATATCTAACTAACAATTTGATAAACAAAAGATATCGTAAAATGTAATATAATTTGAAAGGCGTATAAAAATAACCCGGTTCGTAAACTGCACAAGTACTAAACAGATAACACAAAAGTGTTCTTTTTTGATTGAGGGTTGTAGCTCCAGATTTACAAATATATCTCCCGCAACAGCGGTTCTAAAATCTATTTAAATCGATATTTATTTCATAATTTCCGAATTTTCCTACTTCGAAAAAAATGACGAATTTTCCTTTGCGAATTTTCCGTTGCACCGAGGTAAACACAAGGTCGGCTTTAATGTGTGGAAAATCCAGATCTCTAATGAGGGGAACTCTGGATTGTAATAAAAATTAAAATTGCCTCAGTCTAGAAGGAGTTCTTTGACTGAACGAGGACAGAAAAGATGAAGTTAAGTATCAGAACATATACTCTACTTTGCAATATCTTTTTGCACAAAAATACAAAATTATACAAAAATTGATACATTTTGCTTTTAGCCTACAGGCAAAAAAGTATGTAACTATTTAATTATTTTTTTTGCTTGCCACTGAACTTATGGTTATTAATAAAGTTAAGTAATTTTTGGGGGGCGGCTGTTTTCACATATACTTAGGGTTAGTGGTAGATTAATGGATGTTTAATTCATTTAAAACAACACAATTTATATCCCTTTGCAAAAAATGTGGTGATATGCTCTTAAAACGCTACCCCGATAGCAGTCGGGCAGAAATGGGCAATAATTTTACGTTAAATTTATATGCAAAACTCTAAATTCTGAAATAATTGTTTTTTTTTTCTAACAGCTAATCGCCTAAAAAAGGATAATCTCATTTTTGGTTTAGAGGATGGAGAACATGAGTGAATCTATGTAAAGATTTATTCACAATTATTTAAATATAACATTTTCAAATATCATTTAGAGTTTCTCTCTACGATATAAACAATAATATGTATACTGTACAAAAGATTATTTATTTAGCGCAATAATTATATAAGTATTTTTTTTAATTTTGCACAAATAAGCATATATAAAAAGCTCACAATTTTAATTTCAGTCTTTTCTTTCACTGCTAAAACACAATATGAAACTAATAGAAAAAAGATACAAATATTTGGGTGTTAACATCTTCACATGCCAAAGAGTTCATATCTTCAATATAGTCAATTGTTCTTGATTTTCTTCATCAATAAAGAGATTGTTCAATTTGTCCTTTTTGGGGCTTTCTTTCATCTAAAAGTGTGGCTTCAGTTTTCAGTTTCTCTTTTCTGGCTTTTTTCCTGAAAATTTTATCTTCAACAGTAAATTATCACTTTTTAAATGTTGTCTACTAAAAGCCACAGCTTTGTTTCTATGGCACCAATAATTTTGATACTTGCATATTTAGAATCAGCTCATCAAATTCTATATTTCTAGTTTTCCATCCTTAAATTATATTTATAATTAAAAAAGTTATATCAAGTTAAAATGTAAAAGAAGTGTTACTCAATTGGCATTTTTGTCAATTTAAGCTGCTCAATGATTCCATATCATAAACCTCTTTTCAAGATATCTATATATTTTAGATTCTTGTGCTGTTTGCTACAT
>OY744531.1:69976202-70008702 GCA_963556195.1 Sepiola atlantica
AGTCACGAGTTCGTGAACAAGACGAAAACCTACCACAAATGACCGGGGAAGATTCTTTAATAACAGTATCATGTTACGCCTGTTTATGCGAAAAAGAAATAGGTGTATACAATTTGCTAAACAGAGATCAGATGTCTAGTTTATACTTTCACACTTCAACAACAATCGAGAATGGCTCCCGCGAAATATTCCTCTGTAAGTATGTCTCGATATACATTAAAGATCTGGTTTGCATTTATCACCGCTCTTATGAAGCAATTAATTGAAAACAAAAATAAAGGCTGTATTCATTTGTAAGAAAGTGGATCATGTTAGAGTATGAGAATTTATTTTTACAAAATCACCTAATGCATTAGTACCGTAGAATAGTTCTCAAAATGAGGTAAGCTGTTACTTAACTGGGAGACGAGTAAAAGCTAAGGGGGCAAGTTTGTCATAGTAAGTAGATCACCCAAAAGCATAGTGCGGTACAGTATCCTAGTCAACGTCATAAATAAGAAGGACCCTTGTTTCGGTAATGCTATCAAATATCCAAATACATTTTAAGAAAATTGAATTTATTTAATTTTGATATACGAATATTTATAATGTGAGTCATTAAAAAAGGCGCGAAGATTATCTAAGAAATAAGCATTTAATTTTTTTTGTTCGATATTATGATGATAATAAATTAGATATCGCATTAACTTTTGAATCTCATTGGCAAAATGACACCAGGCGTGTAATTAGTTCCAAATAAATGACTATTCTAGAAGAGCACCCACCTGGCTATATCAATAGATTTGAGCGGACGTTTTTTTTAAATAGTCAGCGTACGCTCGGTAGAATATAATAGATAATTAAAGTTCGCAGAGAAACGGTGTCGCGTAAACAGGAAATTGGGTTAAGTTTGGGTAAGCCTATGCATTCAGATGTCAGCTCGACCTAGTGTATGTTGGAAGCGGATATGACGTCACATAACTCAAAGAGAGAAACAGTAACCAATTCGGGTGGAATCTTCAAAGTGACAGGATATGAAAAGAAATTACTTACGAAACCATTTGAACGAAGGGACCCAAGCCCGATAAATCTATGGCCCCGATATGTCCTATATTCGACACAGGTCGAAATTACGATCATGCCAGATAAATGCTTTTCTTCAAATTCGAGATATTTTGCTTTTTCCTAGTGTTGTTCATATTTACTTGTATCTCCACGAGGGCAAATTTCGACACTAGGTCGGTTTTTAAGGTAGGGAAAATACAGCTCTCTTAAATAGGGGCACTCTGGATTGGAACGAAAATAAAAATGGCTTCAGCCTAGAAGGACTTTTGCTTAACTGACCGAATACGAATTCAACTAAGTGTAGCTCCAAAACAGATACTACACTTTGTTCTTAGCCAAAAGGCCATGTTTTCTTAATGTTGTTGTGCTAATATTAATTTCGGAGCGAGAATGCATCCCCATTAAGACGATTATGGATGAAGGACCTCTATAGTTGAGCGCGGGAGATACGATGAATTATTTTATTGTGCTGCTATTATTTGTTAATTCACAGCCGATAACAAGCACATATTTTATTTGATCTTAGCATACGAACCGTGAGACCTTCCCTTAGCGAGGAGGTAATGCAACATGTTTAGTTCTTAGCAACATACGCAGAGGGCTTGAACACAGTTTCCTGATTCGCTCATTTTCTTTATACCCTTTTGCCAAAACAGAACACATATCGCCGAGTTCGGTGTTTCGAGTCCGTAGTTAGATCTAGTTGTTTTGAAGACTGCTCGCCTTCTCTAGACCAAAAGCAGGGCGCTTAATTATTTATTTGCAATGGAAACTGTATTATGTGGCCAAATGGTCATACTATATAGTTTCACTCTAAACTAGACTTTATTCCTACAATACCAATTCCTCAATTGACTTATCTTCTTAAAATACTCCTAATGCTTTCAAAATGGATTTTATTTACAGAAAAATATATACATGAAAGATGATGGTGAGTTGATACAAGACGTCCGAAAGAAAAATAAACAAAAGTAATGATAAGAAAGGTATTTTATTACGACCCCTTTATGCTTTTTTAAGTGTCGACCACCACTGTTTTCCGGATTCTTTAAAACCGTACACTATTTACGAGTTGGAGGTCAGCAAGCGAAAAAAGAAATAAGGATGGAATAAGTGCAATATTGTATCGTCTATAATAAGAAAAAAACACAACGATCGGCTGTTTAAACGGAAATAGTTAACATAGAGTATTAATCCCGATAGCAATACACATGGGGCATTGTCATGTATTGAACACGAGAACGGAAAAGGTAGGCAACTGACCGAAACAACTGGTATTTATGTACTTTTTTATTTTGTAAACTTTCGTAAATCTCCGTAACACGTTCATTGGAAAAATGAAAACATCGGCTTCGTTACACATTTAGAACAAGGTACCACATATTATATAGTTGTTTATATTTGCAAACGTTCCTAAATCTCTGAAACATTGCTATTATTTATTCATCATAAGTTTGAACAAAGACTGTATGATATAGGTTTAATATCAATAATCGTTCCAAGAACGTACAAAAACAGTAGAATAAAAGTTCACATCGTCTGTTTTAGTCACTTTAGCCACAAGAAAAGTGTTTTTGAAATTCGAATAAGTTTAAAGTTGAATAAATAATATTAGTTAATTTTCAATTGTTGTTTTTCACATTTTCTATACCATAAGAAACTATTTTCCAAGCAGATATTAGAGAAAATAGAATAACGTGAATGGGCGCGTCGGCATTTGAAGATAACTGATCTGGTGTCAACAATTTTAAAAGTAGTTTTTTATATTCGAAAATATCCATAAATGACCACATGACTAAAATATTAAGAATGAATTAGCACAACTCAAACATTTAAAGGACGTTTAAAAAAAGTTTTGCACACTATAAAAAAATCTTAACAATAAATCGTTTCGAACTATTTCATTTTGTAACAAAGCACCTTCAAGTAGAGTACGTAAATTCGCCTTTTTTTCTTTGTAGGGGGTCCAAATCCTTGATACTGTCTGTAACTTTTGATCTGTTGTCATTTGGTTCGTAGATCACACGAGGCACGAATACAAAACATGTACATATATTATATTTTCCGTTTTAAAAGTATGTCGTTATTCAGTACTGATTGACAGATATGTTCATTTATATTTGTTCATTTATATATATTCATTTATATATGTTCATTTATATAACCCACTGTCATATAAAAGCACTCATAGTATGCTTATTTGTGCTCTTAAAACAAGACAAAGAAGATTCAGTTTCTGATGCGCCCCTGTCGTATCAAAACATCTATATGGTTTATTTGTGTCATTATATGAAAAGCGTGCCCATCACAATAACAACGTTGACTTTAGATTAAAAACATACTCCCCATCTTTACAAAATCCGGCGTAGTTGACCATATAAGAATCAATATTCATTTCTGGATGTTAGATATTATATCAAGGAGGCGACGCCGATTCAGAAAATATAAACTTTATGGTAGTAGGTCGAGTATTTCGGGTGCTTTAGGTAGACATACATACATAGATACATACAGAGTGTTGCCCTTTAATTATAGAGACGAGCAGGGCGACCCGGCGTTGCCCGAGGCTATAAAAAGGCATAATAGAAGTTAAATAGAGATGTGTAAGATATTTATCTTAAATATTCTGTCTCCTATGCTTACAAAATATAATACAGCGATGTTAATTATGACGATGTTATTGTTCACGAAATACGCCGAGTCGAACAAAAGGTTATGTTACTCCCCCTACTCACACACACACAACACATACCTTCCTGACTTACCAAATATAATGCTATAATGTTAGAAACGAGGCTTTCAGAGAACTGCAAAGAATACGGTTAAAATCAAAGTATGAAGAGATATAAGACTCATGATGGCAATTTATGTGCTTCCGGATACCGCTGAGTTCAACCAAATTTTATGTAACCCCCGTCATTTAATAACTATAATAGTGTAATGTTAGTTAGGGGGTATTCACATAACTGCCAAAAGTACGGTTAAAATCAACGTATGAAGAGAAATAATGTTGATAACGATTATTGATTCCGGACAAGGCCAAGTAGAACCAATAGACCCGAGCAATTTCTAATTTCACGTCTGTTCTATTTCACAATAATATGAAAATAAATGATGCCGATGAAGACAATAGTCCGGAGAGAGTGACTATATATACCAGTAACCAAAAGTTATACTGTAATGTTGCAATTTTTGATCGCGGACAACGCCGTGTAGAACAAATGGTTCAGGTCAATTCCTAATTTCTCCTTCCCCCATTTCAATTTCTACAGACTCATATGTAGAAAATGTGCAGCTACGGACTCAGCAATGCACGCCACCGTGACTGTCTGGCATTCTCCAGCTATACTGACGCAGCTGGTAACTCTTCGTATATTTTAACTTTAGCACACTCTATCTCACAGACTATTGCTTTCCCGACCCGCCTCTCTGATCTAGTAGACCAGCAAACCTCATTTTTCGACCTGTTCTTGACCTCACTGCACGAGGCTTGTGTAACGAAAGCCGATAGCCCGCTAAGAGACGCTGATCACATTATAGTAATGATTAATATCACCCTAAAAACTTGGCCCAGACCTCATTAGATGTTGCTAAAAAAAACGAGATACTACAGGCAGGCTGATTTTGAGTCTGTCAGAGATCACATCAGTGACGCATATGACTGATCAGTGTCCAACTGAGTTAATTGAATGGGTCAAATAAGGCATTGAAGCCTATGCCCCCATGCGTAAATCCTTCAGAAAACCCTACTCTCTTCAATGCTTCACCTCGGAATGTCGCATTCAGTCACAGAAACTAAATAATCGCGATTTCTGGAAAATCCACAATAGTGGGGTTAACAATGCGCAATCAACAATCCTCTGTTATCGAGGACTACTGGATCTAACTTTTTGATCGTAAGGATTAAAGTATATTAAATATTAGTCCAGTAATACCGCACTAATACATTTTTATGAGAAGGCCCTTATGCCAGACCTTGGCAAAGTCTTTCGATATATCATGCACTACCTCCTTAGCTAAATCTGCCTTGTCTACTGTGTGATATATGCGTTCAGAAATAACCGTTAGGATATCCAAAGTAGACCGTGATTGCCTTAATCTATACTGATGGTCAGAAAGAGGTTTAGCATAAACGTGGTGACGGACTACACCCAGATTTATTAAGGATTCAAATATTTTAGCAAAAAGCGGGAGCAGACTGATGGTGACATAATTATGAGGGTCAGTTCTATCTCCAGAATTCTTGAACCCTGGTACGACAGTGAAAATCTTTCAGCTATCAGGGATTAAAATTCTGAAAGGTATTTGTTGTAGAGTTTGGAGAAGGCAGAGGGTAGTTCAGCAGAGCATTTCTTAATAATTATTACTGGTATGAGATCAAACCTACCTGCTTTGGAAGTGTCCAGGTTTTTATGATGTTCCTAACATAAGATGTAGTGATGACCAGGCCATAAAGTTTAGCTATAGCCCGCAATGAGAATTTTGGAAATCCTCATCAGATATATAAGGGGATGCTAGTTTGCAATAACCGTTGCTGGAAAATACGTTTATGGATATTTAGTAAGGGTGTAAGTAATGTTTTCCTGCATTGCATACAGCATAACTTAAACATATGATAACACCGACATGCCTGTGGTGTGGCTTCTTGTACATGTCTTTGTAAATAAAAATGATAATATTAATAGCTATTGAGCACTAATATATAAGCCAAATTTGAATTCTTTGGATTCTAATCCTGTGGATGTGAACTTTACTTGGATTAATATATATATATATATATATATATATATATGTGTATATATATATATATGTATACAAATATTGATGTATGTATATATATAAATATTTATGTATGTATATATAAATATCTATGTATGTATATATATACATATTTATATATATATAAATATTTATATATATATATATATGTATACAAATATTTATGTATGTATATATATAAATATTTATGTATGTATATATATAAATATTTATGTATGTATATATATAAATATTTATGTATGTATATACATACATATTTATATATATATATATATATTTATATATATATATAAATATATATATATAAATATTCATGTATGTATATATATAAATATTTATGTATGTATATACCTACATATTTATATATATATATAAATATTTATAAATATATAAATATATATATATAAATAAATATTTATGTATGTATATATAAATATTTATATATATATATATAAATATATAAATATTTATGTATGTATATATAAATATTTATATATGTATATATAAATATTTATATATATATATATAAATATATAAATATTTATGTATGTATATATAAATATTTATATATATATATATAAATATTTATATATAAATATATATATTTATGTATATATATAAATAGTTATATATATATAAATATTTATATATAAATATATATATTTATGTATATATATATATAAATAGTTATATATATATACATATATATATATAAATATATATATATATATGTGTATATAAATATTTATATATATGTATACAAATATTTATGTATGTATATATATAAATATTTATATATATATAAATATTTATATATATATATATATATATAAATATTTATATATAAATATTTATATATATATAAATAGTTATATATATATGTATACAAATATTTATGTATGTATATATATAAATATTTATATATATAAATATTTATATATATATATAAATATTTATATATATATAAATATTTATATATATATATAAATATTTATATATATATATATAAATATTTATATATATAATCATATGAATATTTATATATATATATATTCAAATAAATATTTTTTTATATACATATTTATATATATATATATAAATATTAATATATATATACATATTTATGTATGTATATAAATATTTATATATATATATATATATGTATATAAATCTTTATACATATATAAATATTTATATATACATATGTGTATATATACAAATCTTTATATATATATTTATATATATAAATATATATATATATGTGTATATATATAAATATTCATATATAATTATATATCCTAGCAAATATATGCTCCCTCCGGTCGCATATTTTTGCTACGCTGCCGCATCAAAAATGAAGGCTCACGCGTAAGCCAATGGAGCCCCAGTTATATTTCTGTGGTGGTTAGACATTGATTTTCTGTGTTTATGACCAAGAATATTTTTAGTTGAAAATAAAGAAAAAAAAAATTCGACCCTACCCAGATTTTTGTTGTACCCTCGCCCATAAATAGAAAGACCTGTAGTTTAAAAAGAAAGAACATTTTTTTGTACCCCCCTCAATTTTTTTTATATTACCAGTCATTGAAATATTTTTTAGTTAAGAAAAAAAAAACATTTTTTTGACCGCCTTCCCCCAATTTTTTTTATCTCCCCCCCTATTCATGTAAATATTTTTAATTAAAAAGGAAAAAAAAAAACCTTACCCTAACTGTAACGACGGGGTCAAAGTTAGCGTAGGTCCTAAAATGAAAAAGCACCAAAAAATCAAATACAGTGAACACAGTGTGTGTGGGTGTGTGTTGGTGTGTTTAATGACCCTTTTTTAATTAAACAATTTGATTCTACGATCAGTTGTATAGTTTTCCAGTACAATGTGTTAGTTTATTGTGTTGACATTAAAGAAAAAAAAATCACATCTTTTTTTTTAATAAATTAAACATGGAATCATAAATTCTGTTGAGGTCGTGAAAAAATGATAATATTGGATATGAAAGTATTAAGAAATCAAATACAGTAAACACGAAAAGTTTTTTAATTCTCGGAAAGAAAAAGTTTACCTGAACTGTGTGTGTGTGGGTGTGTGCGTGCGCGCGCGCGTTTTTATATAGTAATTTTTAAATCCATTATTATTTTAATTAAACAATTTGATTTAATAAATTCGTGTTTTAAAACATAATGGCTAAGAATAAACTAACTTAGGACAGTTTTAAAAATAGAAAACTGAGCACGGTGGATACCAGCGTTGTTGTTTACATATTTAACGTGCCATATACACATCGGCTGCTTAATCACATCGCCATATTTAATTACCGGAGGGAGGGAGTACACTACTGATTAAACAGCCAATCGGCTGCTTAATCAGATCGCCATATTTAATTATCGGAGGGAGGGAGGACACCACTGATTAAACAGCCAATGACTTTGCAGTTTTAACAGTACTCACGTTGAAATGGTTTAGAAAACACGCCGGTTATGATGAAAATGGCTTTAATGAATTGTATGAATAATGTTTATTAATATAACCTTATCGAAAAATATTGTAAATACATATGTAAATGTAATAATAGCAGTTATAAGTGTATATTTGTAAATATGAATTTAATTGAAGGTTTAAAGGAATGACTTATGTTAATGGTAACACTCATTTGGTGTCTGAACGAATTTTGATGACAGTATATAAAGAATTTCAAAAAGATTAGTTTCAGTAACATAGTCATACTGGAGTGTCGGCTTCAGACAGACAGACAGACAGATACATAAACTCCATTATTAATAGATATATGTATAAATGTATGTATATATATATACATATTTTGTCGCAACTAATGGAATAAAATCAAAAAATATATATACATATTTATATATATGTATATATAAATCGTTATATATATATAAATATATGTGTGCATATATATAAATATTCATATATATATAAATAATGACATATATATGTATAAATATATATGTATATATACATATTTACATATATGTATATACATAAATATTTATATATATAAATATATATATGTGTATATATTTAAATATTGATATATATATATATATAATTATATATATACATATATATATATGTATAAATATATGTATATATACATATGTGTATATATATATATATATGTATATATATAAACATTCATATTTATGTATATATATACATAAATAATTATATATATATGTATAAATATATGTATATATATATATATATATATATATATAGTTATGCTGTATGCAATGCAGAAAAAAGACATGACCAGTCTGGGTTTCTCTTGTTTCGACAGGTTGGGGGTACATTTTAGACGGCTTGCCTGGTTGCTGTTTCCGACTGACAGCAAGGAGCCCAAACTCTACGGTAGCGCCATGAACGGCTGCTCCAACATCACTTGCATAATACCGAGGGTAGTGGTATGTGCCATTTTGCGCATGGAAAATGGACGCTGCGATTATCTCCGGTGGGCTTTCCCGACGCCACAACTTCTATGGACCAGATCGTGACTAATAAGCTGGTTGTGTGAGCATATTGGCACCAAATAAGTACTCACCTTGGCCAACCCACTCTATCAAAACAAACATACCATTACAAAACAATAAAAGCAAACCTAAACCAGACATTCAACAAAAAAACACTTTCGCCTCCGCTCTTGAGGCTCGCATTCATAAATATCTGGGGACTTAGAACCAAAATCAACGACGTAGAAACCATTCTCCTGACAAACTCCCTGGGCATCCTAGCTCTAAGTGAAGCTAACCTTCAATCCTCAATCTCCTTTCACCACTTTGACATGACTGACTATCTCTCACTTTACCGTAAAGCCTCTGACAAACATATGGACGGGCTAGGAGTTTATGTTCGGAACACCCTCCCCCTAACTAGAGAACATAGGTAAGAATCAGATGATCAAGACTACATGTGCTTTAGATTGACTTTACATCACAGCGTCAGTTACTTATAATTCTTATACCGTTCCCCGTCGACCCAGGACTGTACTCTGTTAACTCTGTATCTGAAAGCATAGATAGTGCACACTTAATTGACTCGAATGCCCAGATACATATATTTGGGGGTTTTAATGCCGACTACCGCGACTGGTTAGGATTCTCCAGCCTTACTGACGCAGCCGGCAACTCTACGTATAATTTCTCCTTAGCCCACTCGCTCTCTCAGACTGTCGATTTTCCGACCCGCATCCCCGATCGAGTAGACCAACAAGCCTCACTTCTAGAACTTTTCTTTACCTCAATGCCCGAAGCATGTGTGACGAAAGCGTATAGCCCACTCGGGAATGCTGATCACATTGTACTAATGATATATGTAACCCTAAAAAGTCGTCCAAAAGCTGATGAACCGTTGCTCAAAACAACGTGATACTACAAGCAGGCTGATTTTGAGTCAATCAGATATCACATCAGTGACGCCCCATGAAGGGAAACCTTCTCACTCCCTGCCGACCAGTGTGCAAATGAATTAACTGAATCGGGCAAAGAAGGCATTGAAGCCTATGTCCCCATGCGAAAATTCTTTAGCAAACCCCACTCTCCCCAATGGTTCACCTCGGAATGCACAGCTGCCATTGCTGAGAGGCAAAAAGCATTCCGTAATTTCGGCCGCCATAAGTCAGCTACTAATAGACATACGTTTATAGAGTCAAGAAATAATTGCAAGGCCGTGAAAGGCGAAGCTAAGAGAAGATATAATGAGTTAACAAAAAAACGCATCCAGTCACAGAAACTAGGTACTCGTGATTTCTGGAAAATCTATAATAGTGTAGTGAATAATGGTCAATCAACGATTCTTCCACTATCAAACCACAATGATGTCGTTTGCACGGCCACTAATAAGGCTGAACTACTTGCCCAGTGTTTCGCTTCTAACTCTACCGTGGACTCAAAAAAACACCCCCTCCCCAAATTCCCGTTGCCGACCGAAGCCACACTTGATAACCTGGTCATCACCCCATCCAGGTCAGAGACATCATAAAAAACCTTGACACCTCCAAAGTTTGTAAGCCTGATATTATACCTGTAATAGTAATAAAGAAATGCTCTGCTGAACTGGCCCCTGTCCTCTCCAAACTCTACAATAAATGCTTAGCTGAATCTTGCTTCCCCGATAGCTGGAAAATTGCCTCTGTGGTACCAGTCTACAAAAATTCTCGGAATAGAACCAGTCCTCAGAACTACCGCCCAATCAGTCTACTGCCGACCTTTGCCTAAATCTTTGAATCCTTAATCAATCTAGCGATAGTATGGAACTTAGTTATGCTAAACTTCTTTCTGACTGCCAGTATAGATTTAGACGAGCACGATATATTGCAGACATCGTAACGGTCATCTCAGAACGCATGTATCATACATTTGACAAGGCAGGTGAAGCTAGGGCAGTAGCGCTTGATATATCCAATGGCCTTTGACAAGGTATGGCATAAAGGGCTTCTCCTGAAAATACGCTCATATGGCATTACTGGGCAATTACTTAATATAATTAGATCCTTCCTAAACAAAAGAAAATCCAGGTTGTCGTCGATGGCCGTTCATCTAAGCAACATGACATGAATGCTGGTGTACCTCAGGGATCTATCCTTGGACCTTGGTTGTTCCCGATCTATATAAACGATCTCTCTGATGGCATAGAGTTTGAGATTGGTTTATTTGCTGACGACACCACGATTTACTCTCGCCATGTTGGCAAAACAGACGCGATCATATCCGAGGCAATGGTTGAATCCTTAGAAAATGACCGCCAGGTTGTAGTGGATTAGGGTCACAAATGGTTGGTAACTTTTAATGCCGTAAAGACAAAGCTCCTGTACTTCAATAACTACAAGAAACCTCTCCAACCACCGATTGTCATGGCAAATAACACCCTACCTGAGAGTTCATCATTCAAACTTCTCGGCCTAATCTTCACAGGTAACATGAATTGGAACAAATACATTGAATACATTGCCAAGGCTGCTGCAAAGAAGGTTGGCTCCCTCTACCGTACTAGTAAACTGATCACACCTGACATTATCCTGTATCTCTACAAAGCCACCATCCGCCAAGACATGGAGTATTGTTGCCACATCTGAGCTGGTGCATCATCTACTAGTCTCTCCCTTCTTGACAAGGTCCAAAAAAGAGTCGCAAAACTAATAGGTCCCTCACTGTCAACCAAGCTCCAGTCCCTGTCCCATCGCCGCAATGTAGCATCCTTGTGTTGTTTTACAAATGCTTCAATGGATTATGTTCCGATGAATTGGCTACTCTGATGCCCCCTCGACGTAAATTCACTAGACCAACTCGACAATCAACTAAATTCCATCCATTAACTGTGAAGGTCCCCAGATGCCGGAGAGCCTTCTACTCAAATAGCTTCTTGCCTCGTGCTGCCGACAGTACTGACATGCAGAAATTTAAAACTAATGTAAACAGACATCTCGCTGCGCAGATCCCAGTTTAGGTTGACCCCTCCCAATCTTCTCCCCTTTTCTTTCTTCTCACTAGCCCCTTACGTCTACAGTGGCGGCCTGCCATGTTTGGGGTGAACTTCGTTAAAAAAAATTACTTACAGCCTTACTAAATACCTATAAACGTTCCTACCAGCAAAGCTTACGGCAAACTTGCAGACCTTTATACACTCACATCCCTAAACACACACACACACACATACACACACACATTCTTTAACAAATTATTTTTATGGAATTCTCTAATAAATTATTATTCATAACATTTTTTCTGCAACAATGTTTTTTTCAAAACTTTGTTTTCTACAATAAATTATATTTCAAAATATTATTTCGCCAACAATTTATTTTTCAAACATTTGTTACTGTAGTCTAATGTAATTTTAAACTTAACACTAATTTTCAGTCACTCGTGCAACTTGTAAAAACCTGTTAAATTAAAATACGAAACTGATTCCTCACACGAAATTTTTAAATATTTGTTTTTGTTTTATTGTGTGCGCCAAGTATGTCAGTGTTCACACGTAATCGTTTATAAAAAAGAATCTCATTTTAAGGGGAAGGGATTTTTTCGCTACGATTTCATGATGAACAACATAACGAAGCACCGTAATAACGTGCAGTATAAAAACTTATATTAACCGAAACGAAAGTGCTGCATTAATGAAAGTTCAAGAGTACCGATGTAAGAGCATGAAACTAAATGGACAGCAGTGGTTTTGTTGAAAGTGAATTCGTTTAGAATCATTATGCTGTTTTGGTTAAAAAAAACAGTAAACCTGTTGCCGTTCTATAAAACACATCTGACCAATACACATCAAGACAGTGCCGGTTATTCGTATAGATACAGAGAGAAACTGAATATTATATAAGTCAGTCAAGAGAGAATTAATCTGTGTTCTTTGCTACAATCTCTTCTGTCTAGACAGTCATTATTAATGGTTCTCTGACACATTTAACGGAACACAGCATCATCCAAGTGTGTGCAGTTGAACGAGAATCTCGTAAGACAAATCAAAACTACTTCATGCCGCACATTTCTACTTGATACACGCAAAGGAAACTGGCGTTCTCCTCGAGCAATCTTGAAAGTTCTGATACAATTTATAATCAAGTATTTTTTACTTCTCTATAGTTTATTTACTAGTTGTTTGAGGAAAACGATATAATATTGCAACTACTAAGTCCTTAGTGTTCTTATGATAAATAAATAAATGTATTCGCACACGTACTCACACACACACGCATATGTATATATATATATATAGATATATAATCAGCTTGTCGACGATTCCACTGGACACAGAGATTTACTAAAGATGTCTAAATCTACCCTTTTGGATGAAACCGTGGTACATTTCTGAAATATGTAATATACAGTATTAGAATAAATTATATTAGCTCTCTTATATGATCGAGCACTTTATTTGATTTATTTTCATATACAACCTGACACACTATAATATATATATATATATATATATATATATATATATATATATATATATATATATATATATAACTTGTTACAAATATCCAGGGGTATAAATCCGAAGGAAGTTGAAACCGGGTTTATGAGAGTGCTCAATGAAAATTCAGAGCAAAATATATTTATTTGTTGATGATTTTATTCCATTAATTGCGACAAAAAGTTTTGAAACATGACTTGTTGGGGTCTCCCCCTCTCCCCCTCCCTTCTCACGTCCCCGTTTAGAGGCAAAGCTCCATCTCTGTCCCCCTCTTCAATTTCCGGTTGAGGTGAATTTAAAGTCCTTGCCATTTGATTCCATTATAGCTTGAAAAGTTGACGCTCTTTGCGAGTGTTAATGAAACAGAATATATTTTGTCGGAATTAATGGAATAAAATCATCAACAACAAATATATATATATATATATATATATATATATATAAATATTACCGTTGAAACTTAATGTAAAAGAACTAACATGGAAAAAAACTCTCATAGTAATGATTGACGCTGTATATAAACAATGAACAAAAATAAATATTTTCTTAATTTTTTTAATATGATATGTTCGTATTAAGGCTATTAATTATTTGCAGGCGTAAGGCGCATATATTTGTATATCTTAATAATGTAATATATATATATATATTAACATCTCTACACTGAACATTGTGTAAGCATGATATATCGATGTATGTAGGTAATAATAATTACTATTTACTCAAAAAATGTTATTATAGCTTCCGGTAAAAGGATCCGTGCACTCTCAGAGAATGTAATTATTAGCACTTATACTACAGCTTAAATGCGATATTCCAACTCCTTTGTTGCTGTTGTTTTATCCTGTTCACTGTATAGCCTGCTGATTTGGCGTTAATAGAGTTAAATCTCTCCTATTTTCCATGCTAATTGATGGCGTCTGAGAGGAACGTAACACGAGTACGAATCAGTTGCGACTTGTTAACCGCGTTCGATCCCTCCGACCGACATAAATTACCATCCCTACACTGAAGATTGCGTAAGCATTAAACATCGATGTCTGTAGGTAATGATAATTAATATTTACATAAAATAGCGTATATATATATATACATATATATATATATATATTATGAATTGATATAATACGTGTATAATTGTTGGGCTGTATTTACTGATACATGAGTATTATTAGTATAGACATGCATTGATGGTAGCTAAGCTACACGATGACGTTTTTATATAATTCCCGGGGGAACTCGTAGTGTTAAGCACATTATGTCTGATGATTTCCGTTGGGAATGAAATACACACTTTTCACTGTAAATATATTGCCATAAATATAGTTGCATAATATTGTACGCTCTTTCATAAAGCCATAGGTATATATATATATATATATATATATATATATAATCACTATAAATCTATCTATCTATCTCTATCTCTCTATATATATACATATATATAGCCTCGGAAGTTTTTTAACCTTCAAAACTGTAAGAAAAAAAATTGTTCGTTGAAAGATGTTTGTCTAGTAAGTCAATCAATCTACTGCAATCACTATATTAGTTAACTTCCAAGAATTTACTCTAATATAAATATATTTTTATATATGTGTTTTTATATAAGGGATCGTCAGTTCTTTACCATGAAAACTGTTTCGGGATTTTAATAATAATTTAATTGTATATATACATATATATTTCTCTCCATATAAATACTTGAATCCTGCCACGCAATAGGTAACAACTAAAACAGAGAGTATTTCTAGTTAAAGAGGTGAGAGAAAGCAGGAAAGCATATCTGACAACAACGTCAAGCTTACACTGCCGCCTGACATAAATTTGAAAACAAAGCCAAAATAAAATTTAACGGTGGGTGATTATTTTCTTTTGGTGTTCAGAAATAATAATGACCTTTTTATATGAAAATTACATTAATGATTTTATTCTATTATTTTCTATGAGTATTATTGTAATATGTATTAATAAATAGACAATACGAACACAGATGAAGCAGACTTTTCTCACTCATTTTGTCGGAGTGTGTAGCCCAGTATATCTTTCTCATATATATATATATATATATATATATATATATATATATATATATATATATATATACAGTATGTGGTATGTGAAAATGGAATCGTCGTTACTTTAAAGCGATGGTCGGAAGTGAGTTAAAAGAAGACACAACTACTCGGAGAGATTCGCGCGCAATTATAAATCCTTGTCACGTTTTATTGTCGGAAACATAATTTCAGCCGGGCTTCTGCAACAATGGCGTTATCGGCCGCCATGTTTATAGCCACGAAGCAAACCATTAAGCTAGGCCTACGCAAATCCGCCACGTTTTATGCCGTTGTTGTCTGCTGTAAAATATTGTCCGCCGTCGATCAAGATAACGACTTTAAATTCCGGCCTCCAAAATCATTCAAAATCTTTCCAAGCCAACTTCATAATAACGTTTTCTCTCCTACTTCCGTTGAGTTGTTTTTTATATTTATATATATTGTTCCTTTGCTTTTCGTTGTTTGTGCTACTTTTTTATTTCAGTATCTTTTATGCGTTATATTATTCTCATCGTTTTCTCCTTTTCTTTGTTGTTCTGGTGTTGTTCTATTATACTATTGTCATAAGTAATCGAGAGTAACTTCCCTTATTTTATGATTGCCTCCTTTTCGAAAACTCTTCAGTTTCATACGAAAGTATAACATCCCACCAGTACCAGTGATTATAAGCGGACTAAAGCTTTTTTCAAAACTTTTGTTGGTCCCGTTTTTCATTGCAACTATAAAGGCTCTGTGGGTGATTTATTTAGGAAAACGGAACCTTGTGCATGAACTAAGTCAACAACATTTTTTCCAATTATTTAATACAAATATTATTTCAAAAACTACCTAAAGATCATGTTTTTAAATATATATATAAATATTTTGGAAATATTTTTTACATTACTTTTTTATATGTAGAAGAAATACGTTTTTAAAGCAATGTTCACGTATTTAAAAGAAATATACATTTAAACATATTTTCTTCAAGTCTTTTAAACGAATATTTAAAAATTACTCGTGCAAATATTTAAAACAAATATTTTCTAAAAAATAGCTGTATGATGCGAGTAACCACGGGCGAATTCACGACCGTCGGGCAACGTCTTCAGATTAGTATTTCAGCTAGATGTACCATATCATAGACATTCTTGTACTAGTTCTGGGAAGGATCCTGAAGTCAATGAAGACAGGAGTTTCTGAGATAATTACTTAAGGTCTTTATCAATGATTTAACAGTTTATACCAGAGTCGTTTCGAAGTCAGAACTATCATCAATCAGGAAATATGTTTGAGAGATTTAACACCCTGGTGCATGTGTCTTCGGTGAAATTGAAAGCAAATAAGTTGTGTAGCTCTAGTTTGAAAAATTAAACAGAAACAGGCCAGTTATTTATAGCTGATGAGCAAGACCAAACTCTACTGTCTTTTTCGTTTATATTATAGGAACCTAACTGACATGAATGAACAATTAAATTTTCAACCGAGAAAAAGAAGAAACAGTTACTGGGGAATGCAGCTCGGAAAGTCCCAGCGATTTTTGTTGCTATTGTTGATCTATGAAATTGCGTAGAGATGATTTAAAACAATTACATAATTTATTACCTGAAAGTGGTCCTTCTAGATGTCTGAACAATGCTGCGCTATATTGCAATATAATTGCGCTAGAAACCCCTAATTACATCAATAGTGGACAAGTAACAGTTCTACAGTAATAATGAGTGGGTACTCAAAAGTTACGGTTATCAGAGAGGATTTGCTACAGGTTCGAAATAGATGAAGGTGGAAAGAAGATGAGAAATGTGATAAAGCAGAAGCAACTTCCATATACAAATATATCGTCCAGATTGGAAGGAAATGCTTCGGGCATAAACACCGTAAACCCATTCACTATGAGCAGGGCCAAAGAAATGAGAGTTGAAGTGCTCAACGAAGTTCGAAGACAGTGGCAAGAAAAATGAGGTTTGTGAAGTGTGCCCAGCATGGTGTATCTTCAGAATGGTGAAAACCATTGTAGAGAGAAAACTGCCGTGGAAGTAGTTGTAAGATGCAAACCAGCTAGCAACAAGTGCCCAAATAAAGTCCACCTATGATGTTTTACCGACAACTGCGAACCGAATAAGGTTCGAGATCACAGAGGGGTACAAGTCTAGATGCCGGCAATGTAGAATGCTGAGATATAAGCTAGAGGGGAGGCAAAGCCTGGGAGGGTGTACTTCCTAGAACTGCACAGGACAAACCCACAGACCGACGGAATCTAGACCGGAAGGCCAAGACGATATCGGTCTATAGGGTGCAGTATCCATCGAAACAGATACTACACTTTGATCCCAGCCAAAAGCGAGAAAGCATGAATTGTTTTGGTGAAATTATGTGAATCGTTTTTCTTAACGCATGATATGGTTTAAATTTAATTAAAATATTATATATATATATATATATATATATATATATATTACTAGAAAAGCTGTCCCTGTGCGGGTATTTGTAATTTAAAAATCAAATGAATTATCAGATGAGAATAGTTGTGCACTACTTCCATGTCCATTATGGAAGTAAAATAAAGATATATATATATATATATATATATATATATATGGCTGTGTGTCACGTGGTCGGCGTGGGAGAGTATATTGAAAAGTCACACAATTTGAAGCGCTGGGTGGGTGGCAATAATAACGAAGATATTTTTTTTTATAAAATATTTAGAAAACCATGCACAACGCAGATTATTTGTTTTTAAAAATAAATTATTTATTTATCTTAAAAACATTTTTTTTTTTTTTATATAAACTTAAGTACTTTCGGTAAATCTACCATCTTCAGAAGAATATTTCTTCTTTTTCTTTTTTTTCTTTTTTCCTCTTGGTTGAGACATTCTCATAGTCAAGTTGAAAATTCGTCTAGGTGTTTTGACGAAGAAAGAAAAATGTTGATATGGCTGTGTGTCACGTGGTCGGCGTGGGAGAGTATATTGAAAAGTCACACAATTTGAAGCGCTGGGTGGGTGGCAATAATAACGAAGATATTTTTTTTATAAAATATTTAGAAAACCATGCACAACGCAGATTATTTGTTTTTAAAAATAAATTATTTATTTATCTTAAAAACATTTTTTTTTTTTTTATATAAACTTAAGTACTTTCGGTAAATCTACCATCTTCAGAAGAATATTTCTTCTTTTTCTTTTTTTTCTTTTTTCCTCTTGGTTGAGACATTCTCATAGTCAAGTTGAAAATTCGTCTAGGTGTTTTGACGAAGAAAGAAAAATGTTGATATGGCTGTGTGTCACGTGGTCGGCGTGGGAGAGTATATTGAAAAGTCACACAATTTGAAGCGCTGGGTGGGTGGCAATAATAACGAAGATATTTTTTTTATAAAATATTTAGAAAACCATGCACAACGCAGATTATTTGTTTTTAAAAATAAATTATTTATTTATCTTAAAAACATTTTTTTTTTTTTTATATAAACTTAAGTACTTTCGGTAAATCTACCATCTTCAGAAGAATATTTCTTCTTTTTCTTTTTTTTCTTTTTTCCTCTTGGTTGAGACATTCTCATAGTCAAGTTGAAAATTCGTCTAGGTGTTTTGACGAAGAAAGAAAAATGTTGATATGGCTGTGTGTCACGTGGTCGGCGTGGGAGAGTATATTGAAAAGTCACACAATTTGAAGCGCTGGGTGGGTGGCAATAATAACGAAGATATTTTTTTTATAAAATATTTAGAAAACCATGCACAACGCAGATTATTTGTTTTTAAAAATAAATTATTTATTTATCTTAAAAACATTTTTTTTTTTTTTTATATAAACTTAAGTACTTTCGGTAAATCTACCATCTTCAGAAGAATATTTCTTCTTTTTCTTTTTTTTCTTTTTTCCTCTTGGTTGAGACATTCTCATAGTCAAGTTGAAAATTCGTCTAGGTGTTTTGACGAAGAAAGAAAAATGTTGATATGGCTGTGTGTCACGTGGTCGGCGTGGGAGAGTATATTGAAAAGTCACACAATTTGAAGCGCTGGGTGGGTGGCAATAATAACGAAGATATTTTTTTTATAAAATATTTAGAAAACCATGCACAACGCAGATTATTTGTTTTTAAAAATAAATTATTTATTTATCTTAAAAACATTTTTTTTTTTTTTATATAAACTTAAGTACTTTCGGTAAATCTACCATCTTCAGAAGAATATTTCTTCTTTTTCTTTTTTTTCTTTTTTCCTCTTGGTTGAGACATTCTCATAGTCAAGTTGAAAATTCGTCTAGGTGTTTTGACGAAGAAAGAAAAATGTTGATATGGCTGTGTGTCACGTGGTCGGCGTGGGAGAGTATATTGAAAAGTCACACAATTTGAAGCGCTGGGTGGGTGGCAATAATAACGAAGATATTTTTTTTATAAAATATTTAGAAAACCATGCACAACGCAGATTATTTGTTTTTAAAAATAAATTATTTATTTATCTTAAAAACATTTTTTTTTTTTTATATAAACTTAAGTACTTTCGGTAAATCTACCATCTTCAGAAGAATATTTCTTCTTTTTCTTTTTTTTCTTTTTTCCTCTTGGTTGAGACATTCTCATAGTCAAGTTGAAAATTCGTCTAGGTGTTTTGACGAAGAAAGAAAAATGTTGATATGGCTGTGTGTCACGTGGTCGGCGTGGGAGAGTATATTGAAAAGTCACACAATTTGAAGCGCTGGGTGGGTGGCAATAATAACGAAGATATTTTTTTTATAAAATATTTAGAAAACCATGCACAACGCAGATTATTTGTTTTTAAAAATAAATTATTTATTTATCTTAAAAACATTTTTTTTTTTTTTATATAAACTTAAGTACTTTCGGTAAATCTACCATCTTCAGAAGAATATTTCTTCTTTTTCTTTTTTTTCTTTTTTCCTCTTGGTTGAGACATTCTCATAGTCAAGTTGAAAATTCGTCTAGGTGTTTTGACGAAGAAAGAAAAATGTTGATATGGCTGTGTGTCACGTGGTCGGCGTGGGAGAGTATATTGAAAAGTCACACAATTTGAAGCGCTGGGTGGGTGGCAATAATAACGAAGATATTTTTTTTATAAAATATTTAGAAAACCATGCACAACGCAGATTATTTGTTTTTAAAAATAAATTATTTATTTATCTTAAAAACATTTTTTTTTTTTTTATATAAACTTAAGTACTTTCGGTAAATCTACCATCTTCAGAAGAATATTTCTTCTTTTTCTTTTTTTTCTTTTTTCTTTCTTCGTCAAAACACCTAGACGAATTTTCAACTTGACTATGAGAATGTCTCAACCAAGAGGAAAAAAGAAAAAAAAGAAAAAGAAGAAATATTCTTCTGAAGATGGTAGATTTACCGAAAGTACTTAAGTTTATATAAAAATAAAAAAAAAAAAAATGTTTTTAAGATAAATAAATAATTTATTTTTAAAAACAAATAATCTGCGTTGTGCATGGTTTTCTAAATATTTTATAAAAAAAATATCTTCGTTATTATTGCCACCCACCCAGCGCTTCAAATTGTGTGACTTTTCAATATACTCTCCCACGCCGACCACGTGACACACAGCCATATCAACATTTTTCTTTCTTCGTCAAAACACCTAGACGAATTTTCAACTTGACTATGAGAATGTCTCAACCAAGAGGAAAAAAGAAAAAAAAGAAAAAGAAGAAATATTCTTCTGAAGATGGTAGATTTACCGAAAGTACTTAAGTTTATATAAAAAAAAAAAAAATGTTTTTAAGATAAATAAATAATTTATTTTTAAAAACAAATAATCTGCGTTGTGCATGGTTTTCTAAATATTTTATAAAAAAAATATCTTCGTTATTATTGCCACCCACCCAGCGCTTCAAATTGTGTGACTTTTCAATATACTCTCCCACGCCGACCACGTGACACACAGCCATATCAACATTTTTCTTTCTTCGTCAAAACACCTAGACGAATTTTCAACTTGACTATGAGAATGTCTCAACCAAGAGGAAAAAAGAAAAAAAAGAAAAAGAAGAAATATTCTTCTGAAGATGGTAGATTTACCGAAAGTACTTAAGTTTATATAAAAAAAAAAAAAATGTTTTTAAGATAAATAAATAATTTATTTTTAAAAACAAATAATCTGCGTTGTGCATGGTTTTCTAAATATTTTATAAAAAAAATATCTTCGTTATTATTGCCACCCACCCAGCGCTTCAAATTGTGTGACTTTTCAATATACTCTCCCACGCCGACCACGTGACACACAGCCATATCAACATTTTTCTTTCTTCGTCAAAACACCTAGACGAATTTTCAACTTGACTATGAGAATGTCTCAACCAAGAGGAAAAAAGAAAAAAAAGAAAAAGAAGAAATATTCTTCTGAAGATGGTAGATTTACCGAAAGTACTTAAGTTTATATAAAAAAAAAAAAAATGTTTTTAAGATAAATAAATAATTTATTTTTAAAAACAAATAATCTGCGTTGTGCATGGTTTTCTAAATATTTTATAAAAAAAATATCTTCGTTATTATTGCCACCCACCCAGCGCTTCAAATTGTGTGACTTTTCAATATACTCTCCCACGCCGACCACGTGACACACAGCCATATCAACATTTTTCTTTCTTCGTCAAAACACCTAGACGAATTTTCAACTTGACTATGAGAATGTCTCAACCAAGAGGAAAAAAGAAAAAAAAGAAAAAGAAGAAATATTCTTCTGAAGATGGTAGATTTACCGAAAGTACTTAAGTTTATATAAAAAAAAAAAAAATGTTTTTAAGATAAATAAATAATTTATTTTTAAAAACAAATAATCTGCGTTGTGCATGGTTTTCTAAATATTTTATAAAAAAAATATCTTCGTTATTATTGCCACCCACCCAGCGCTTCAAATTGTGTGACTTTTCAATATACTCTCCCACGCCGACCACGTGACACACAGCCATATCAACATTTTTCTTTCTTCGTCAAAACACCTAGACGAATTTTCAACTTGACTATGAGAATGTCTCAACCAAGAGGAAAAAAGAAAAAAAAGAAAAAGAAGAAATATTCTTCTGAAGATGGTAGATTTACCGAAAGTACTTAAGTTTATATAAAAAAAAAAAAAATGTTTTTAAGATAAATAAATAATTTATTTTTAAAAACAAATAATCTGCGTTGTGCATGGTTTTCTAAATATTTTATAAAAAAAATATCTTCGTTATTATTGCCACCCACCCAGCGCTTCAAATTGTGTGACTTTTCAATATACTCTCCCACGCCGACCACGTGACACACAGCCATATCAACATTTTTCTTTCTTCGTCAAAACACCTAGACGAATTTTCAACTTGACTATGAGAATGTCTCAACCAAGAGGAAAAAAGAAAAAAAAGAAAAAGAAGAAATATTCTTCTGAAGATGGTAGATTTACCGAAAGTACTTAAGTTTATATAAAAAAAAAAAAAATGTTTTTAAGATAAATAAATAATTTATTTTTAAAAACAAATAATCTGCGTTGTGCATGGTTTTCTAAATATTTTATAAAAAAAATATCTTCGTTATTATTGCCACCCACCCAGCGCTTCAAATTGTGTGACTTTTCAATATACTCTCCCACGCCGACCACGTGACACACAGCCATATCAACATTTTTCTTTCTTCGTCAAAACACCTAGACGAATTTTCAACTTGACTATGAGAATGTCTCAACCAAGAGGAAAAAAGAAAAAAAAGAAAAAGAAGAAATATTCTTCTGAAGATGGTAGATTTACCGAAAGTACTTAAGTTTATATAAAAAAAAAAAAAATGTTTTTAAGATAAATAAATAATTTATTTTTAAAAACAAATAATCTGCGTTGTGCATGGTTTTCTAAATATTTTATAAAAAAAATATCTTCGTTATTATTGCCACCCACCCAGCGCTTCAAATTGTGTGACTTTTCAATATACTCTCCCACGCCGACCACGTGACACACAGCCATATCAACATTTTTCTTTCTTCGTCAAAACACCTAGACGAATTTTCAACTTGACTATGAGAATGTCTCAACCAAGAGGAAAAAAGAAAAAAAAGAAAAAGAAGAAATATTCTTCTGAAGATGGTAGATTTACCGAAAGTACTTAAGTTTATATAAAAATAAAAAAAAAAAAAATGTTTTTAAGATAAATAAATAATTTATTTTTAAAAACAAATAATCTGCGTTGTGCATGGTTTTCTAAATATTTTATAAAAAAAATATCTTCGTTATTATTGCCACCCACCCAGCGCTTCAAATTGTGTGACTTTTCAATATACTCTCCCACGCCGACCACGTGACACACAGCCATATCAACATTTTTCTTTCTTCGTCAAAACACCTAGACGAATTTTCAACTTGACTATGAGAATGTCTCAACCAAGAGGAAAAAAGAAAAAAAAGAAAAAGAAGAAATATTCTTCTGAAGATGGTAGATTTACCGAAAGTACTTAAGTTTATATAAAAAAAAAAAAAATGTTTTTAAGATAAATAAATAATTTATTTTTAAAAACAAATAATCTGCGTTGTGCATGGTTTTCTAAATATTTTATAAAAAAAATATCTTCGTTATTATTGCCACCCACCCAGCGCTTCAAATTGTGTGACTTTTCAATATACTCTCCCACGCCGACCACGTGACACACAGCCATATCAACATTTTTCTTTCTTCGTCAAAACACCTAGACGAATTTTCAACTTGACTATGAGAATGTCTCAACCAAGAGGAAAAAAGAAAAAAAAGAAAAAGAAGAAATATTCTTCTGAAGATGGTAGATTTACCGAAAGTACTTAAGTTTATATAAAAAAAAAAAAAATGTTTTTAAGATAAATAAATAATTTATTTTTAAAAACAAATAATCTGCGTTGTGCATGGTTTTCTAAATATTTTATAAAAAAAATATCTTCGTTATTATTGCCACCCACCCAGCGCTTCAAATTGTGTGACTTTTCAATATACTCTCCCACGCCGACCACGTGACACACAGCCATATCAACATTTTTCTTTCTTCGTCAAAACACCTAGACGAATTTTCAACTTGACTATGAGAATGTCTCAACCAAGAGGAAAAAAGAAAAAAAAGAAAAAGAAGAAATATTCTTCTGAAGATGGTAGATTTACCGAAAGTACTTAAGTTTATATAAAAAAAAAAAAAATGTTTTTAAGATAAATAAATAATTTATTTTTAAAAACAAATAATCTGCGTTGTGCATGGTTTTCTAAATATTTTATAAAAAAAATATCTTCGTTATTATTGCCACCCACCCAGCGCTTCAAATTGTGTGACTTTTCAATATACTCTCCCACGCCGACCACGTGACACACAGCCATATCAACATTTTTCTTTCTTCGTCAAAACACCTAGACGAATTTTCAACTTGACTATGAGAATGTCTCAACCAAGAGGAAAAAAGAAAAAAAAGAAAAAGAAGAAATATTCTTCTGAAGATGGTAGATTTACCGAAAGTACTTAAGTTTATATAAAAAAAAAAAAAATGTTTTTAAGATAAATAAATAATTTATTTTTAAAAACAAATAATCTGCGTTGTGCATGGTTTTCTAAATATTTTATAAAAAAAATATCTTCGTTATTATTGCCACCCACCCAGCGCTTCAAATTGTGTGACTTTTCAATATACTCTCCCACGCCGACCACGTGACACACAGCCATATCAACATTTTTCTTTCTTCGTCAAAACACCTAGACGAATTTTCAACTTGACTATGAGAATGTCTCAACCAAGAGGAAAAAAGAAAAAAAAGAAAAAGAAGAAATATTCTTCTGAAGATGGTAGATTTACCGAAAGTACTTAAGTTTATATAAAAAAAAAAAAAAATGTTTTTAAGATAAATAAATAATTTATTTTTAAAAACAAATAATCTGCGTTGTGCATGGTTTTCTAAATATTTTATAAAAAAAATATCTTCGTTATTATATATATATATATATATATATTCGACGACACTGTATGGCAATAATCCTTTATGCTAGGAAAGTGCCTAAAATTTGTGGCTGAATTTCGGTGTTTTTAGAAAGAATTTCAATTTAAAGGAACTCGCTTACTTTGTCTCTAACAACCATGGATAAAATTCCATGATCTTCGGGTATATTTCATTTTGAAATTAATGGGTCTGTCTATATTATGTCTCCGGGCGACACTTTGAAATTGTTCAAAGAACAAGGAATGTTTGGCATATGTAATAATTGATGTCTAATACTTATGGTTATAAATTTATTAATATCGTAAGTATAAAGATTCGTACGTACGTTATCACCTTTCACACACATTTAAACTTTATATAATTATAAACTAAGACATTTTATGTTCATACATTCGTTGTCACCTTTTACACACATTTAATATCTATATAATTATATGATGAAGCATTCTATGTTCGTCGTACGTTATAACCTTTCACACATTCAGAATCTATATAATACTACACTAAGGAGTTTTATGTTGGTACGTACGTTATCACATATCACCCATATTTAAAATCTATATAATGATATGCTTAATCATTTCATGTTCGTACTTATGTTACCACCTTTTACTCATATTCAAATCTATAGTATAATACGCTAAGGCATTTCATTTCGTACGTACGGTATCACCTTTCACACACAGATATCTATATAATACGATAATAGTAAAGCTGCCTGTGGGGAAAGTTTATAGTGAAACAAGGGTTTCTCAATCCCCTGCATATATCCACTTACAATATTATATGTCTATCCGAATGCCCCTCTGTTTGGTCAGCGTAATCTCACTGATATCTTATTCTGGCAAGTAGCATATATAGTCCTACGAAAACTGGCTAAAACAACATGCGTTGTTTTCGAATCTACACAATTCATTTATTATAATGTTCTAATAATTAATATTCGGAAATATACACTTATAATTTATATTCTGAAATGTCCATATGTATTTATAATATTTTTCTCGATAGAAATATAAAAAGAATATTAATACAATTAATTAAATACATTTTATTCAAAAACGTTGTCGAGTAACCACAACAAATATTTGGAAATAGAGCAATGTATTAGTTTGGAAAACTGCAGACTCGTTCTTAGGGAAATTAAGTCATTGTATGCATATGTATTTATAATACGTCCCCCGATAGTAATATTAATAAAAATATTAATACAATTAATTAAATACATTTTATTCAAAAATGTGGCCGAGTAGCCACAAAAAATGTTGGGAAATAAAGCAATGTATTAGTTTGGAAAACTGCAGACTACTCCTTCCGGAAAAACGTCATTGTTAAAGGGAAGCGGAGATGGGCATAGTCATTGTTTAATTTATTTAGTGAAAATAAGACATCTTATATATACATATGTAATACGTATTAGCGTTTGAAGTAGTTTAATAAATATGTAATCAAGCAGTAGTTTTGTTTTGTAAGTAGCACAAATTATTGTATTAAATTATATTTGTAAGTAAAAAACACATTTTATTTATGTCTTCGTTAAAAAATATAACTATTTATTCCTTATTCGTAAATTCAATCTGACGAAATATATTTGATTTTTTCATTATTTTATTTAATATACAAGCTTATATTTTTTTTAAATACGTATTGCCGTTTGAAGTAATTTGAAAAAAAAGATTTAAGATATTTCACTTTCCTTTAAAAATGTACGTATCCTCAGATTCGTTTTGATTGTTTATAAATATGGAGACTATATTTTTCCGCATTGTTTTAATTCTGACGTTTCACGTGTAGGATGAAACCTGCTAAACCTTACTATTTTTAATGTTTTTGTTTTGCTATTTACTTAAACATGTTAAAAATAAAAATAAGTTGAAAATATTTCACTCGAAATAATTTACGTGACTGAAATAGGAATTAAGCAAATTACATGTAGATGTAATATCAGAACGCGTTTACACGTTAAACGGAAAAATTAAATCGAAACGAAACTAAGGATACGTAACACGTAAGTTTATACATGAAACATAAGCGCGAATGAAAAATATATAAACGAGTAAACATTATCCATAGCATTGGAAATTATTTTATTAGTTCAAAACAATTTATTTAGCGTTAATTATGTATTCTATACAGTTATTTTCACAATTATGTAATTCTAGACAAGTAAATAGGAACACCCTCTTAAAAATGTAAGAGTAACTAATCACTTTCCTTTATAAAATGAACGTAAAATGATCACCCACTTCCTGGCCAGTGTGCGTTAAACGGAACATGGAATCGACTTGAGTTTCAACATTTTTCCGCTACTTTGATAATAATGTATTCTTTTAAAGAAATACATCATAAATTACACTACTACTAACCCTAAGTCTCGGTGCTAATACGAAAAATAAATTTTAAAATATTTATGTTTCACTGTTTATGTTTCACTGTTATATACATCTTAAATTTCGAGAAGTGCAAATCAAAAAATGAAAATGAATATAGTTTAGGTGCTTCTACATAATTTGAACCAAGCATCTATCTTCTAACCCTAAACTTATCGAAGTTGTATGGTTTAATTCAACAAAAGTCCAGTTCAAATTATGTAGAATCACCATATTTTTTAAAAATTTCGTTTTTTATATTTGACCATTTTAGTTAAGGTCCCCTGTATATGTGTTATAGTTATATTTAAAAGTTTATAAACGTTATCTAGCATATTTCTCTTGGTTTATAAAGATGGCGCCTATATTTTTCCGTCAAATTTTTATCTCGATGTTTAATATGGACAAAGAAACTTGCCATTGTTTTAATGTAATCTATTTCATGATTTTTTTTTAAATTGCCATATTACATATTAGATTAACTAAGTAAAACTTAAAATTTGTATGAATTCCATGTTCGAACGGATTACAATTTTTATTGATTTTTGTTATTCTAAGTTTAAAAGTTTAGAAAGCGCTCTCATGGAAATTATTTTAATAGTCCCAAACAAACACTTTATTTAGCTTTAACTATGCACTGTATGCATTGTTTCTTTTGGCAGTTATATGATTCTAGGCATGCAAATAGAGAGAAAGGGTTGGCCCGATAGCTTAGCAAAAATATACGACCGTAGGGAGGATATTTTACAAGTCTACTTATAATATAACAAACACATTCCCCGTCTCTATGTCTGTCAGTCTGCCTATTCGTTAGTCAGAATATTTTGTAAACTTAAAAAGTACATTGTCTAATTTCCATATGTTAAATAAAACTACTTTTTTAAGTACTTAATAAATAAATTCACAATAGTCTCTGCGTCAAATATATTTACTGTTAATTTATTTAGTAATTACTCAAAAGAGTTTACTTTAAGTCATGGAAATTTGACAGTCTCTCCTTCGCAATGTATTTCTAACGTTTAAAAAAATCTGACTAACGGACAGAAAGACTGACATCATTATAGCCAATGTTGACTGCTGTGTTATCTTGCATTACATATATATATATATATATATATATATATATATATGTGTGTGTGTGTGTGTGTATAATAAAATGAAGTAACTTGGAATAATATAATTAGCAGTGCAATTATTTATTTCGACCCTACGGCCTTTTCAAGCACCAAAGCGAGGTAATTACATGTCTGAAAATGAAAAAAAAGAGAAACTCACACTCCCCATTTCAATACACATATAGCGAGAACAACAACATATTTAATATATATCTTGAGAGAGAGCGAATTGATTATTTGAGACGTATATTGAGGGGGTGAAAGAGTGACACCATATTTAATATATATTGAGAGGGAGAGATTGCATGATTTATAACGGAAATCAATACAGTGAGTGAGGAAGATAGAAATACATATATATAGACAGAGGGGGAAATTGTATGATTTACCACTGAGTGTATATAGGGATGGGGAATGGAAATTGTGGTATCCTTAACCCCAATTTCTTTTAAATCGTCTCTGAAAGCCGGAAATTAAAATTATCCGTCTAGAGATTGAAGCATCAGTTGGAAAGGAGAGGGAATGGGAAAATTAGGTAGGAGGAAGGAAGGTAGGAAAATATATAATCAGACAACCAACGCTGGAGACATGTCATATATATATATATATATATATATATATATATATATATATATATATATATATATATATATTATTGATATATATTAGATTGAAATATATATATTTATATATCTATATATATATTTCAATCTAATATATATTATTTTAAAATAAAGCAATTCAAAGCGCTTACTGAAGAAAGAAATCGTTAGCCCATACCATTTTAAATAAATTATTTGATTGTATGATAATAGTAATAATGATAAAATTTACTATTTATGCATGCTTTACGCAGTTGCTATAAGAATAAACACAACTTACAGCAATTTGCGGAGGACTTCTGTTGGGGTGAGGTATAATAAGACAGCATTATTCCATCTTAAAAACGCCGAGGGGGGACGTCAACAAATTGCCCTTTTATCGGTGTTCCCAAAATATACATACACAGATAATAACAGTGAATTAAATACCTTGCATCCAACAACAGCTGCTCAACAATTATATTTCCTGCATTATACTAATAAGCACAGATATGGTTAGTAACTCGTTTCTAAATCCCATCAAGTAGGAGTGGCGGGTGATCCATGGTGCTATCATACCAGAAATGACTGATATTCTACCAGCACCAAAACGTTTTCTCAACTTGATCCGATGCATCTGCTAAAATATTGCAATACAGCACGGTGCACATGTAAAAAGTATTGACTTAATTGTTCAACACACGGTTGAAGATTGTTGTGGTACAGCTTGTGCTAATTTGTCACATTAAGATAAATAATTGCAAAATAATTGAATAACAAAAACACTCGGAGAACACAACCCTCCGCCAAGGTGTATTATGTTACCCTACTATGCAGGTTAAACTTGGTAATGTTTTTGGGGGGAAATGAGACACTATATGAACATAGGAATGTTTACACTAATTGATTGTGAAATGTCAGATTGCCTGAGATTCATATAATGAGATGTTCTATGTCAAAATGAAAAATGCTGCCAAATCTTGAATCTGTTTCCTATCTAGCTGAAATCTGGTGATGTGTAATACTATATGTCTACATTTAAAAAGAATAGACAAGAAATTGACTGAGAATGAACTGAGAATGATGAAAAATAGGGATTTTCCGAATTTAAAAATCATTGCGTTCAGATACTGAACTGAATAACATTCGGAATTTAGTATGGGGCTTCTCTGGGCCAAGATAACACTTTGGTAAAAAAGGCATTGAAATCTGTCGATTATTTTTTACACAAAGTTGATATCAAACGGACAAATAAACTAACAAACAAATAAATACAGGATGATTAAAACATGACCTCGTTGTGTTGTTGTGAAGGGGGTAATTCATAATATATTCACTTTTGGGAAATTGAAATATAGTGATGTAGAAATGTATCTAATAAAATATGAAATATCCCAATAATTTGATGATTAGAGAATATTCCAAGAATGCATACGATAAAACGGTGTATTTTAACAAAAACAAATCTCTAAAAACTTAAAATGTACCTTAAACTACATTTAATATAGGTTAGTTTTTGCTTTGACATTAAAAAACGCATTCTATATACATCATTTCATATCCTAATTTTTACCTATGAATTTCAAATGATGCCTTGGTGTGATGGTAGCATACATTATGTTCACAAGATATAGGGCACCTGTTCATAAAAATGACCAATTTGCATATTTCGCATCGGTAGATTTTTCTAGACATTTAGTATGTTAAAATAGAGACCTTTTTTAGATGCATTCCGCAAAAAAACCTTAGTTTATCATTTTGCCAAAAGTGAGCCTTGTTTGACTGGACATTAGTCCAGTCAAACAAGCCTCAATTTTTACAATTCGAAAGAAGAAAAAAAAAAGCTAAATGCAATGTACACACTTTACAAGTTTATTATAATCAAATGTTTAAACAAGAAATGAAATAATTGTAAGTCCATTAAATCCATGAGATAATGGATTTTCTCTACATTTGATTATAATAAACTTGTAAAGTATGCCACTTTACGTTTTTTATTATTATTTCATTCTTTACTATAGTAATATACTATGTATAATATTAAGCATACTTCTATCACGCTGGGATCCAATATAACATAATTAATTTTACACAGTTAGTGTATATATCTAAATGAATAAATGAGAGAGTTTTTGTCAGTCCTCACTCCTATATTACAATCAAAACGTGTAATGTTATTTAAATCAATAATACATGTAGTAATTTGTAATACTCTCTATATATACTAGAGACAAAAGATTAAAGAACAGTTAAGAGATAATCTAATTTGCATATCTATTTGTTAATCACTTGATAATTAATTAATGTGTGATGTTATATCTTTCTAAGTTCATTGTACTATCCTATCTATATATGTGCAATAGTTTTGTTAATATTAATAGTAATTAATTAAAATAATATTATTTTAAAAAATTGATAAGAAAAATAATAATCGTAAGATCGCTTGCGAGAATTGTTTACCTTACCGATTCGGCATAAGGGAGAACGAGAACATGGGGGCTGATAGTGACTAGCTTGCTACTGATTGGTTGTCTCTATATGTGTGCCTCCTTCCTTTCTCTCTGACTTTTCCCCTTCTTTTACGACGCCGTATTATTTCAGTTTGTTTACTCCTACTCTCTGCATCTTCCCTTTCTTCTACGACGCCTAACCGTATTATTATTTTGTTATTGTTTTGTTTTGTATAATTAACGTCGGATGTCGCTGG
>OY744531.1:70013702-70021202 GCA_963556195.1 Sepiola atlantica
CCCCCAAAACTAATATTTATTCTAAAAAAGAACACATAAATAAAACACACACGTATATATATATATATATATATATATATATATATATATAGTAATCCAGGTAGGGTAAAAATCCATAGGGTAGAAATCCAAAGGGAATCAAACCGGGTTTATAAAAGAGTGCTCAATAAAAATATAGAGCTGTATTGTGAATGCTTTTATTCAAACATGTACAAGGTCTGCTACACTGGCATGTCGATGTTATCGATCTACAGCTCTCAAGAGCTGAGGTCTCATCAGGCAGAAAATCGTTTTTTGATTCAACTGGTTGCTGAATTCCAGGGAATGTTTGTAGGGTTGTAAGTTTATAGGTGTTTACCCATGAAGCTAGGTTGTTAATAAGATAGTGATAAATAACAAGTAGAACGGTGTGTTAGTATATATAGTCATTTATACAAATATTGTCTGGCTGTATATGTGCATACATCTTTAATCTACGATGTTTTCAAAGTATTGTTTCATCAGGCAACCCGCAGAGAATATTTTGAAAATCTTTTCTTTTGCTGGCCTGATGAAACTAGACTTCAGATTACTTCTTAGCTTAAATATGTATGCACATATGTCGTCGAACAATGTTATGATAAATAATAATTCATACTACATATAAAAAATGATATATATATATGTATATATATACATATATATATGTATATATATATATATATATATATATAAAGATTGAAAAATTGAAAGAGCGATAGTAAATAAATATAGATATAGATATAATAGCAGCAACACCGGACGTTTTCGGGGTTGAAGTATGATACTATGGAATGGTAATACCAGCACATATAACTATAGTACTTCTTCTTTCTTTGGTGGAGCCGAATGATATTATCAGTATTTATTGGGTGGTAAAAGCATAAGACCATAAATTGAAATACATACGGTAAGGGTGTACCCCTATGTTCAAATAAAATATAGTTATCCATATAAACTCTGCAATATAGTTTAGAAACGCTCTACAAATCTCTATGAGAAGTGCGTAAACAGAAAAACAAACAAGCCGACACTAACTAAAACTATATTTATATAATTAATATTTTAGTAATAGTATTAATAAATTATTAAACATATTGTTGATATCAACAGACATGCACGGTAACTTTTCAGTAAGACTCGCCAGTGTGGTTGTATACAAGTGAAGCGCCGGGCGTGACCGACAAACTCTAGATCTCAGTTCGCACTAACTTATAATCTAATATATACACTACCGCGGGTTAATATGTTATAACATATACGATTTTGTCAACATACTAAGTTTATAAGAGGATTCAATTTCAAAGAAAACAATATTGCATCATACGTACATATATATATATATATATATATATATATATATATATATATATAAATATATTCAAAAGAATATGTTCTTAACTAATATACGGAGACAAAATACAGTTTAAATTTTAGAAATACAAATTACATACGCATATAGCAGACATAACTTTTTGAATCCGTCTCCTTGAGGAAGAAAATAACCACATGCATCATAGGCTACTAAACTCATCACTCTATTAAGCTTATTAAATTGAGCGTGTTTGAAAACATTTATAATTATTTTCTCTATCTAACAATAAATTCTACTTTTAGACTACCATTACTGACTCTCTACCACAAATAATCCATAGAGATGCTAGAAAAACGCGTCCTTTTTATATTTCCATACTAAAACTTCCCCTTCATCAACAGGAAGTAATAAACAACGGATACTTTAGAAAAACTTAACCGTTAATATGTTATATTTATCTTCCATTAATTTAATACATAATAATATACAATTTCGCACGAGAATATCGGATTACGTTATTTTTTACTATTGCGTATAGACCTTATTTTTTTCCGTAATTTACGGAAGACATTTAATAAACTTAATCAGTTATAATGTACATTCATTGAAAATGTCGGCTACAATCTCTTAATCGAATCGACTTAAGAAATTTGCCGTGCCAATCTTTGTTTGCTTCAGGTATATCATTCATTTTTTAACTTACACACTACAACAATTGAAAACATAACACATTTTAAGGTTTTAACATTATTTTGAAAATACTTACAGCGTAAATCGAACTCCAGTGTTCATTTCGACACCATTCAATAGTTGATAACAATTCCATAGAAGCACGTAATATAATTTTCTCTACGAACTTTCTGCTACGAATTAATAGACGACACATATTCATTGTTTGACTTTTGACCATCACTACATACCTAACATAAATCCAACATTCGTGTTTTCAATTTTACGTCATGTATTTTTCTTTTTATATTGAGGGATCTTTTTATGTAAGACGTTTTCTTTTCTTCTTTACATTTATCTATTATAAACGTCCGTTCTCTCTCTCCTTCCCGCTCTCACTTTTCCTCCTATCACTCTCTCTCTTCATTCGCAACAGTTACTAAAAAAACGTGTTTACATGTTCGTCAACTTTAATAATCGCAGCACGGGGTAATACACATTGAAAAGAAGAACACGTTGGAGTAGAAGGGAGTAAAGAAAGAAAAGAAAAAAACCTGTAAGTAGGAGAGAAATAAGAAAGAAATGAAGAAACAGTGTTAGTAACAGGGAAAGAAAAAGGAAAGAAGAAAACGTAAAAGTAGGAGAGAAAGAATATAGAAAGGAATAATACGTGGGAGTAGGAAGGAATGGAGAAAGAAAGGAAGAACACGTGGAAGTAGGAGAGAAAGATGAAAGAAAGGAAGAAGAGCTGGGAGTAGGACAAGAAGAAAGAAAGGTAGAACACGTTGGAGTAGTAGGGTAAAGAGAAATAAAGACAGAAAAAGTGGGAGATAGAGGGAAAGATCAAATAAACAATGAAAACGTAGGAAGAGGAGAGAAGGAAAAAAGGGAATCAAAACGTGGAAGTAGGAGGGAAGAAGAAAGAAAAGAAGAAAAACAGGAGTAGGGGGAATGAAGAAAAAAGGAACGATATTAACAGTATTATCGCCGAATTGGCGTCTCTTAATTTAAAATAAAATTCAACCCTCTCCTACATCCTCCCTCTGATATCATTTCCAGTTCAGTTTTAGGAAATGACTTGCAGTATTTTCCAAATTAGTACATCATATCATTGAAAGGAAGGAAACGTGTGAGTAGGATAGAAAGAACAAAAATAAGAACAAAAAGTGCGTGTAACAGCTAGAGAAAGAAAGGAAGAAAACATGGAAGTAATAGAGAAAGAATATAGTAAGACAAAATACGTGGAAGTAGGAGGGAAAGAAGCGAGAAAGGTAGATACGTGGGTGTAGGAGGAGAAGAGAAAATAAAGACAGAAAAGATGGGAGTAGGAGGGAAGCACAAAGAAAAGTAGAAAATGCGAGAGTATAAAGAAGGATAAAGAAATGAAGAGCGTTAACGGTATTTCAACCGAATTAGCGTCTATTAATTTAGAATTTCTTCCAACCCTCTCGCGCATCTTCTCCCTGATATCATTTCCGGTTCAGTTTTAGGGAATGACATGCAGTATTTTCCAAATTTGTACATAATAACATTGAAAAGAAGAAAACATGTGAGTAGGAGGGGAAGAAAAAAAAAGATAATCGTGGAGTAGGAGGGTGAGAATAAAGAATGGAAGAAAATATGGAATAGGAGCGGAAAAAGAAATCAATTAAGAAAATGTGGAAGTAGGATGGAAAGAAGAAAGAAAGAAAGAAAACGTAGCAGTATGAAGAAAAGAAGAATGTAAAGAAAAAAGTGCGAGTAACAGGGAAAAAGAAAGAAAAGAAAAAAAGATGGAAGTAATAAGGAAAGAATATAGTACAGCAAAATACGTGAGAGTAGGAGGGAATGACGCGGGAAAGGAAGAACACGTGGAGGAAGGAGGGAAAGAAAGGTGGGACAGAGGGATAGAAGAAAGAAAAGAAGAAAACGCAATGGTTAAGTTTTAGGGAATGAAACTTTCCAAATTAGTACATTTTCAAAGTTATACATAAAACCGTTGGAAAATGGAGGAAAAAGATACTCCTATTGAAGAAGCATATCCCGTTGACCCTCTGTTGTACCAAAGAATTGACAATTACGGCGGCGCTTCTGTTGTACCAAACAGTCGACAGTTTACGGCGGCGTGTCTTTTGTACCGAAAAAAACGACAGTTTACATAATAACGTTGACTTTAGTGGAAAACGTATCACCCCCTAACGAAATTCGGCCGAGTTGACCCTTAAATAATACATATTTCTTACTTATTCTGAGATATTATTAGTCTAAGGCCACGCTGTTTAATAAAATATCAACTGTCTATATTTATCGAGTAGGTTAGGAGTATGTTGCAGACATACAAACACACATACGCACACACACACGGACAACTTTCCTTTATATAGGAGATAATGACTAAAAATATGATGTACTATTTTGTTATTAATGCGCCGTAACTTCGGTTTCAGACAGGATGAAGATATTCTCTATAATTAAGTGCGTTATTTAGAAAAGAAATCCGCGTTTGCGCGGCTATACGATCTCATTTACAGCTTGAGAATGTATTCCCATTTTAAAGGTTTCAATTAATGGATTTTGATTGTAGTCACGCTTTGTCAGTTTAATGTTTAGTTATAAATATTCTGTGCAAACCTTAAGGTCACAGCTTAGTAATTATCTGCAATCCGTGATAACCCTAGAACCGGTGTTTTCCTAGTTATTTGATTCGTAGAATTGAATTTGAGGATAGCTATTGTACATAGCGAGGCGTTGTTGCAATTCTGTAATTATGAGGATTCTGAAATTGCAGAATAATCTATCTACAGAAGTAATAAAGCCACGATAATTTTATATAAATATATATATATAAAAATATATATATATCAATATATATATATATATATCAATATATATATATAAATATATATATATGTATGAATATATATATATATATAAATATATATATATTAATATATATATATGTACAAATATATATATAAATATATATATATATATATACATATATATATATAAATATATATATATATTGATATATATTATATATGTACAAATATATATATATATATATATATAAATATATATGTACATGTATACATATATATAAATACATATATATATAGATACTTAAACTACATACTTTATGTCATCCATATATATATATATATATATATATATATATATATATATATACATATATGTTTCTTCTTTCTAACACTTCTCAGTTTAGATTATATATATATATATATATATATATATATATATATATATATATATATATATATACATACATTTATATATTATAGGTGTGCGTGTGTAAAGTGAACACATGAAAATAACATTTACATTATAACCTATCTTAAACAGTCAATGCCTGATATAGACAATAGTATAATTAGATAAGTGACGATAATAAAAAAATGCACTATTCATAAAATCAGTCATTGTTCAAATAGGGGTTGTATTAAAATATTTTTTAAAATGTTTTTATAGAACCCTCGTTTAAACAATTAATGAGTTAATAAATATTGCATGTTATGCCATTTTTATTCTCATCACATATTAACTCATATATAAATATATATATATATATATATATATATATATATATAGCAATTTATGACAATATATCAATGGCAATTAAACTTCACAGAGGAGTCCGCATGGATAATTGTCAGGCTAAAGTATATGAAGTTTGGTTTTCCTGGTGTTTTTATATATGCACACGTGTTTAGTTTAGCTAGTTAGCAAATCAGATTCTTTGTTATTCTCTCCCACGGGATAATTTTTCCGTTAGCCAATCGTTGGACTGCTCACAAGTCAAATCAACCAATCCTTTGTATGTGAGAAGCCCAACGATTGATTTCTGGCTATTCGAACTGAAATCAAATGTTTAGTATTCAAAAAAGTCACATTATTTTTTCTATTTAGTTGGGTTTTTTTTTAAAACATGTAAGCAATTTAAATGAATTACTTGTAAAATAAAAACACTATTTATAAACAATAACAACTTACTTTACTGACAACATTATACTAGAATGCATTGTTTTGTCTCATTAGTTAATGAAATAAAATTAATACAACAAATAATTAATTTGAACAAAGTAATTGAGTGATTAAATTATATCCACTAAGAGGCTTTACTGTTTTTTTAGAAAACAAGTCAGACATGTATATTATTACTTCGTGAAATTCTATTCCCAGTGTATTATTAAAACTAGAGAAATATAACTACCGGTCTATACAATATGTTCTAGGCTGTAGCTCTCACTGGCTATATATCTCGCGAAAAGAACATATGATTTAGTGTTTTCTATGATTTGGCTATGAAAAGTGTTAAAAAGTAAATAAATAAAGAGCTTATTCATTTTTTATAAGAACTTGCATATCTTATTAATAGGTAGGATCGTTTTCTTCATAAAATCTCTTTACATTGTTGTCTTTATCGAATATTGAAGGCGACCTTCGAAGATCTTGAATAATTACTTACTTTTATCCTACATCTACTAAGTCGATTTAGTAAAAGCTGCAAACAAAAAACAAGAGACAGTAATACGTAGATAAAGATATATATATATTTATATGTTCATTCATCAGCACTTTTACATAATTCCAAATACTATTGGCAAGAGAGAAAACGAATAGTACCACCTTTCATCGGGTAGGCAATAAAATTATTATCGTAGTAATTTTATTTTGTGCCTACATTACATATTTTGTATAAGCGTTCACTTACCGCACGTGTATCAACCAGGAATATTAAAAGTATTACCATATCAACAAGAGGGATCGGCGGCGTCATTTGACAATGTGTTACACTCTGTAGCTATTAGCGTTATTTAATCTGGCAAAAATATCACACTCTTTCGCATTTATGATGACTTTGCTTAAGAAGCAGTAACAACTAAATGAAAAAAATGATGAAACATAACAAAAAACAATTGTTCAAGACAACGTAACACACTTATTTTTAAAGGTAATAAGTGTAAACGTTCACATTATTTCTATGCATGAAGTAAATTGCACAGTTTTCAATAAAGATATTCTCGCATGTTGAATTCCTGCAAGTATATCGTTAATACTACCCGCTCAAAACTAATCAGTAAAATAAATAGGTGAAAACACTCGAAGACCACGTATGAGTTTATATTCTGTTCAAGCCAAGAAAAAAGGTAATTTCTACTTTGGTTCTCAATACTTTTCTTTGTAGCTGGATTATATGAATATACATTCGACATTGTAGCTATAATTAGCTATAGACGCCGCCACAAAAACGGGCACTTTCATATTTATTGTTTCATTTCAATTAGAAACAATTAAAACCAAAACCAAATAAATACCACAGGACTCTTCATCAATAAAAAAATTAGAACTACATTTCTCCGGAATTGATTCACTTAAATTATTTTCGAATGCAGATTGTTTAAACTTTAAAGTTATTTTAGCACATAAGAATTAAATTGTGTTCAACATAGTGATTCTTCTATCCATTCCCAACCCCCCAAAAATATGATCGAAACGTA
>OY744531.1:70028702-70061202 GCA_963556195.1 Sepiola atlantica
AAGATCAATCGATCTAATATATACACTCCAAGAAATAATTTATAAAGAGAAGGACCAAGCGGTTTCAGAGTCGATTTAACCTCAAGAGCAGAGCCATACATAAGAATCTCAGGAAGAATACGGACACGCTTACGATCGATAGACACGAGCTGAGTTTAAACTATATTAGATTAAACAGGCCATTCGTACACCAATCTACAACAAACCCAGTTCAATTTCGACATCAACTGCATATTTCGACTGATACGAGGGAAGTGGGCGAAAAGCAACACTAAAATATGAAGTGGTATGTTAATGTTCTGAACAATATTCTATGGTAGATCATTTATATAGAGGAGAAACGGTGGTGGTCCTAGAATACAGCCATGAGGAACACCACCACTGATAGGGAAAGCGAATCAAGAGTCCCCGTCCAAAGTTATCGCAAGCGTCGATCAGAAAGAAAATACCAAAATATGTCAGGAACCTTACCACCAATACCATAACCCTGAAGTTTCTGTAGGAGACCAGAATGGCACACTTTGTACAACGCCTTAAAATGTTATGTGCAATGGCTCTTCCCTCTACTGAATTATCTATAAACCGACAGATTGGTCCAGTTACAACAGTTAAAATCGCAACAGTTAAACGGGCACCACTAAAGCCATCTAGAGCATCACTAAAGAGGACAAGACTTTCCAGAAAATGAACAATCTTGTCGTTGACTAAACTTTCAAAACCTTGCTAATAACGGAGACGAGACTAACCGGGCGATACTTAGTTGGGTAAGACTGATCGCCAGCATTTTTTAAGATAGGGATAACAGAAGACTCCTTCCAACAAGAATAGAAACAGATTTTCGACAAAGATTGAATAATTTAGAGAAGATAGAATAAATTTAGGAGAACAACGCTTGAAAACAACAACTGGAATTAAATCAGGATCGGAAGTCTTAGACTGGTCAAAATCAGAAAGAACCCTAGCATCTATAGTTGAAGTGATACTAACAGAACAAGAGACTTATCAGTTTTCAAAAGAAAATCAGGAAGAAGAGCACCAGAATCATCAACAGATGAATTGTCAGCAAGAAGACGACCAAAGCGATTAGTCTTATCATTAAAAGATGAAATAACATGAAGACAATCAAGAAAGAGGAGGAATAGCAGACGTGCCACTATTAATAATACTATTGTGCATTCTCTAAAAAATCTCGAGAGTCACCCATTTGAAATGAGATGCAGTCACAAATCTTTTGAGAGTAGCTAGACTTAGTCTCATAGATTGCTCATTGCTAGCTCTTCTGTAGAGTTGTCTAGTATTCTTAGAACCATCCTGACAATACTGATTAAAGTAGTAACTACGATGGGCAATGGCAGAAGCACAGACAGATGAAAACCATGGAGGAAAATAAGGTTTGGTTTTAAAATTACGATGAGGAATGAACGTGTAAATTCCAACAAGAAGCCAGTCAGTCACCTCCCTAGCAGCATCATTCGGAGACATACCAAAGATTGAACGCCATGGAATGTCACATAGGAAGCTGCAAAGCCCATCCCAATCAGCCTTCCTGTAGTTGAACGTCTTCCTATGGAAAGAACGGTCAATAGAAGACTTAACCGAAAATGAACCTCAACATCAACAGCAGCATAATCAGAAAACCCCAATGGAGGAGAATAATAAATATAACATGAGTCAGAAACACTGGTGAGAAAAAAGATCAAGTAATGATAAACATCATTGGGAATAAAAATGGTTAGGGTAAAGGTTAGGCTTAGGGTTAGTTTCAGAGGTTCTAAAAGTAACAAGTAACTTTGTTCTATTGAACCTGGTGTTCCAGATAAATAAGTGTGAATCAGCAAGTTCTGCCATAAACAGTTGTGTCGTCTGCCTAAATGTCAATAAATGATCTCAGAATATGATGCGGAAGATCATTCATTAAGATAGGGAAGAACGATCTTTGAAGCCTCCCTGAAGCGTTGATACTATGTGCTTAAGGCTTCTGCCCATCACCAACTACTATAAACCAATCAGAGACAAATGATTCAATTCATGCGGACACATTGCTGAATTTCCACAGTAAGCAAAGTTTGGGAAGCAAAGGTTTGTGCTTAATGCTCTCCAGGGTCTTTAATATGTCAAGAGTTTATGCCGTAGAAACAAAGTCCCATCAAGAGATTCGCTCGCCATATTCAATATTACTGTCAGCATCATAGCAGTCCATCTTGAAGGATGACAAATATATTGATTTTCACTATATACATTGCTTTATCTGAGGTGAGTGATGCCTTGTTGACTCATACCAGATGCACACAATTTTCTAATGACGCCCTGTGGATCGATCAGTTTATTATTACGTTCAGAAAACTAATCACCAGTATTAATTACTCTACAAACAAACGAAGATTTCCATAAAGATGGAAATGATTTCTCTTTAAATAACGATTTAATAACTGGTGTAAAGAAAATACATAGGTACATAGGAGGTTCTTAAGCACAATGACTGTGTTGTTAGAAAGACCTGTTGGTTGGAGGTGCCACGTTCTTGATAGATTTGGCAAAATCCTGGATAGTTATATGTATATCAATTAGAGTGTTTTCAACCTTGTGAGAAATCCTTGATTAGGTTACCTTCAACTCTAAGATAAGAATTTGATTCAAAACTCTTTGCAAAAATTAAAACTTTGTTAGATGCTTAGAAAATCACCTCTGGCGCTTTAATAATGGTTGGAATATAGGTATTATATCTGTTCAGCACCATATTTCGAATTCGCCAACACTCTTCAGAACAAACTCATCTTCAGCAACACTTGATTTAACAGAAGACATTTTCGTGTCTTCTATAACATATTTTCAGTGGGTGAGTTCAGTTGTAAAGACGTAAATTTTGTTCATAATAGAGCAGACGCCCATTTCCCGACAACGCCGGTTTGCAGGCCAGTGTAAAATACATGAGGCAAAATAGCCTTTTATAACAGCATAACCACGGAAAATTACATTTATTAAAATCTTCTATATCATGAACATACATTTATTCATCCTGTGGTTTGCTTATAACCATTAGTGATGTATATTCATTCAGATTTTTGTTTTCTAAAAGTTAACAAAATACCCACAACAAGTCATCTATATAATCACAAGGAAAGTACGTGCGTCCAGCTCGCTACAATAATCACATACGCAAATTTATTGTTATGACAAAAACGGGAGGCTTGATCTTACTCTTAATTATAACTGATAATGATGAAGAAACAAACAAATTATCCTGCATGTGAATTTGTTCTATGAGCATAGAAGAGATGGCTCAATATTCATAACTAGTAAAATCATATAAAGAAACTATTTTCTTTCACTTTTAATAGGCACATATTCCGTTGATTTTAATATTGGTCATGAATAGGAATTAATCTACAAGCAAACATATGTTTCATTTACTTTTTTAGGAGAGACAGAGAGAGCGGATTAGTTGGGTTTTGTTTGAGTAAAACTCATCTTTTTTAAATTATTTATTTCATTTTTTGTAAAGAGTTACTCGCGTATTTCTGTGTTAAGGTTAGATTGAACTCGCGTGCGACAACAGTAAATAAATAAATTGTTATTGGTAAAAATTAATTACTAACTACGCCCCGGGAAACACCTCATAGTACTGCTTGTTATAAAGAAATCACGTCCGCCCAATATGTATTAAAAACAAATAAAATCGTGAGTTTTTAGACGAGACAGTTAGAATATTTACACAATAAATGAAGTTATAAACTTAATAGAATTTTCTTTTTAAGACATTATCACACTAGCGCCGCTCTCTACCAAAGCGTTGGGCAACTCTGTGTGAAGATGGAAATAGAATTGAGAAAGTATTTCAAGCTATGTAATGGACTCGTGACCCTGTTGAAAAGAACAGTTTATTTTAGATAGATCTAACGGTGAAGAGAAATCTCGCGATAAATGAATATGTTTCATATTTATGAAATTTAACCATGTCATTTTTATGGGTTATGCTCTTACAACTGGCGATCTTGCCCAAAATTATATTACACTAGCATGTCTACTCGGTGTTGCTCGGAAGTATTTACAACACCATGCAACTGTTAAAAGTGTGTTTAACATCTTATTTTAAAAACTTTTTCACTTTCTGTCGACTTTTCTCTTTCTCAATACTCATCTCTATCTATCTTTTTATACACCTCTCACACCTTTTTTCTCTACCCTGTTCCGCTTTCTACGTATTCGACCTTCTCAGTCAAGTTGGGTGTTTCCTGAGACCTGAGACTTGAGACCGAGGATAAGATAGATACTACACTTTTATCTTAGTCAGAGTTAGTTAAAGTTCAGCATCATTGCTCGGTAGAAAAAGAAATTGCTCACGATGCAATAACCCTTGACTAATTTGGTATCTGGTGACTCACAAATGATGAATATAAAAGAATAACGTTCCCTATTCTGTCCAAGAATATATATATATATATATATATATATATATATATATATATATATATATATATATATATATACATATATATATATATATACTTTGCATATGTCTTTTGTAGTTCTAAGTGTTAGCTAGATACATACACAGACATACAATAGCTATTTATATAATAGCATGCACACCGGAATTTCGTGAGAATAAATGACGTCCCATGCGTAAACACTGAATACCATATTACCGTTAACATTCTTATATTTTTAATGTCTATAATTTTTAGTTTTTAAGAAAAGTAAATAAAGCTTCGACTTTAGTGTTGATACACTACATTATTGTAACTGTCTTTAATAGAAAATTAATTACACCATCAGACTATTTGTGATGAGGTGTGTTTGCATTTTGTATATGTTTTTTGTTTGTATTGAATCGCTGGACAGACAGACAGAGAAAACACATTGATAGTATCCGATTCATAACGAGATATATGACACAACTTAAGGCGGTGTGGTTCGTACGGTTATGTCTTTGACAATCCGTACGAAAGCGGCTTCGTTGCTGTCCGGCCACGGTATGGGTCTGCTCAGTCCAAAAAAGTATAACCTTCCAAGCTTTACCTTCTATCTGAGAAGAGGTTAGTTTATTGCAAATCGCCTAGGGCACTTCTACCAGCGAATGCCGACGTAGCTGCTTATGCTTTTTAGTAGGGCACTTCAGCTAGTACGCTGGTTAATCAAACTCCCTCCTTAGCTTGTGTCTACCCTCCTACAAAGGAGCTAGATCAATATGATTATATTTGTAACACATATATAATATGATATTTACTAAACAAGAAAAATCATTAATTTTAAAGCATTAAACAATCTATTTTTATTAGTTTCTTATACAATACTTTCGTAAATCGCTGTAACATGACATTTTTCATGGCGCCGCAGATATCTTTTTTTAAATTTCGTAAAACTGTACAAGATTATTCATTTAGTAAGTTTTAACAACAATACTCCAATATTGTTTTAAACTTGATAATCGCTACTCGAACAGCAACATATAATATCAATAACAGAAACATAGAAAACAGGCGGGAATAACATTTATAACAATATTTTCTGTAAAACTTAAATATGTAGATCGTTTCAAAATCTCTATTCGTCATTTTCAACAGTTGTTTTTTAAGCTTTTTGTTATTATTTAACCAACTTGTGTTTAATACTTTTAAAACATGTCCCGGTCGAATTAATCATACTGTACGGATCGGACTCTTAAACACTACATGTGGCTAAAAAAACTTGATGGATCATACGCCGAGATGCTACGCATCGTTTACAAAATATCGTGGCGAGGCAATGTAACACACAAAATTCTATATGGTTGCCATCCACGTATACCTGCAGTTATTTAACACCGACATTGTGCGCTGGCTGGACATGTACCTCGACACAACGAACCTGCCGAAAAAGTGTTTGTATAGACACCAAAGCTTAAGCAACAGGTTAGATTGCTTAATATTACAACCAAGACTCTTATAGAAAAGGAAACTTACCTTTCAGGATTGAAGATTCTCGCCGAGCAGCATTGTGCGGCATGAACGTCGTGAACGTTTAACCGTCAGTTCACATATTAATCAATGAATAAATTGTGCCCTATATACGAAACAAGAATCCTATTTTAACTTGTCTATTAATTAATTATCTATTAACTAATGTTATTTATTTGCGCTTCAAACTTGTGTCATACATGAAGAAACCCAAGTTGCTGTAATGGTTATAGTAACAACGTTCACAATTTTTATTTATAACTTGTTAACTGCTTGTTCATATTGTACGCGCCGCTGATTAGTCCTTCTAGACTGAGGGCTTTCTACCTGAAATCGAAGCCCTTAATTTATACTTTTACAAAGACTAATACTGATGGTAGACAAAAGAGAATTATTCAATGTGATATTCGTTCTAAATCACTGAACACTTGAAAGAGGGCCGACAAAGAGTAAGAAAGAGATCCTTAATCACTGTTTAATCATATTTTCTCAGCGCATATCAATGTTCAAGTCAACACGATGCATGCTTCCAAAAGGACTTACCTTCTTTCTTACACACTCTCTTTTACTTTGCGTCATGTGAAGTCATATTTGTTTCTATTAATTCCCACAGTCTGGAAATCTTCACCTCAATTTTATCAAGTTTACCTGGGCTGGCTTTTTGTGTCCTATTGTTCTCGACAATCCATTTAATACACTAGTGTATGTATTTCGCTCAATATATAACACCTGCTATTTTTCTTCATTAATTTTAGAACCAGCGTACGAAAAAAAATATTTTGCAGAGATTTTTAAATTACATGTACAATTTGAAGTTAATTATTTTTCTCGGGACGAATTGTAATTATCTGGTGTTAATTATTTTGTATTTCTTACATGTAAACACTTTGATTTAATTATTTAATATTTTAAAAACTTTTTTCATGATATTTAATCCAACTAGGTTACTTGGCATTATCGTAATTTATAACCTGCGTTATGTTCAAACAAAGTCACGAGATTGTGGCAGCCATTCCCATTACTCAATGCCAAATAGTTATTGCTTAAATAAGTGTCTCGCGATATCTCGCCATTAATTGTCTATAATATTTTTAATGCTGATAATTCTGTTTTTTTTTCTGTTTCAGAGTGTTGTTTAGTACGTTGTCGGTAAGGCTTTCTCACACGACTATGTGTACGACTTCTAACTCTTTTCCTGGATAAGCACTTTCATAAAAAAAGTTCACGGTAAACTCCAAGTGAGATGCTTGGTGTTTTGAATGATGATAACATTACTGCGTGATTTTCCTGGGTATTAGCATCGAATTAACTATTAATAGACTAATGTTAAGGTACCAATGAGAAAGTTCCATGTAGATATATGATTACAATATTTATTAGGTGAGTCTCGGTTCTTTTTTGTCACAACTTGTATTATATAACACTAGCCATATTCACCTGACGGTGTCCGGTGGGGATATATTGCTGGTTTGAAATACTTTCAAATATAATTAGTGTTATGTTAATATACGCACGCACGCACGAACTCTCCCAGCAACAGGTACTCCATTCTCAGTCCGACCGTACAAACTTGCTGGAAACGATCTCATTTATATATGTTTCGCAGTACTGTTAATATATTTTTTAATCAATTTCTCTCTTGCCTCTTTTTTTTCTTATCCTTACGAACGCAACAATACTGATATTCACAATGTTTGCCTTGAATAAAAAGTTAAAAATAACATTTAGAATATGAGTTCAAGCAATAAAAAAACTGCCAGTGCCGGTCCATATTATCTTCTTAAAATACCCTATTTTACAAGAGTATTCGATTTGTAGTTTTAAAATTACATTGGATTTAAAGACGTAGTAATAAGTAAATATATATTCATGGAGATTTAATTTTATATCGATTTATTTTTTCAAGAAAATTTGTCGATTGTGCAATACAGTAAATAAGAAAAAAAGGGTGAACACCCAAATAAACAGCAAATAACTGTTACCAAATACAGGTATTTTTCTTTACTACTTAACTGTATAATTAGTATGTGTGTTTACTGATTGAAAGATGTATTACATATGAATTAATCATTGCCACTTTAACTTAGCCACGCCAGCGTGCATTCTGTCATGATCGCTAAATTTTGGAGAGACTGGGTTGCGAATTTCAGGCTTAAAAAAAAATAATATTTTAAGAAAATTTACCCTAATTCGATTAACAAGCACCCTCAGAGTTAGGATTACGGTTCAACTAACTTTCTTTAACAATTCTTTACTATGTTCTAAGTCTGATATTCGCGAGAAAGTCTCCCCCCAAAATTTAGCCGTTTCGACAGAAATCACGTCGAAAATGTTTTTCAAGTGTTAATCTATTTTCTATTTCTAATATTAAAGTTTGCAAAACAAAATATCAGTTAACTTAAAAAAGTATAAATATTTACTTAAATCTTTAACAATATGATTTACTATGTATAAACGTATAGAATGAATGTCTTTTGAAAATAGATTTTAGGGAAACGTAAAAATAAACCAACTTTTTGTCAGTGCGTTTCTGTAAAACGGCAAATGGCTTCAACAAATTCATTATTATTCAATTATTTTAAACAATAATTTTTAATTAATGTTTAAACGTTTGTTTATATATTCTTCACAGAGATATTCTTTATAAATTTTAGTTTTGTTTTCTGAACAAACAATCTATTTAAAAAAAAATATCCCAATTCTTTACGTTCTAATCTATTTCAGTTATTTTATGGATCATCACGTAAATTGACGGACCTTGAAATAAAATTGCAATTGTGTGTTCAGATTCTATGAAACGTTAACCCTTATTGAGATTTATTAGAATGTTCTGTTAATATATCTATTTCAAAACACCTAAACAAACATTGATTTTGCATACATAGATACATATAAAATTCTTGTCTGTAATACTGTAAAAATAATAACCATCTTTAAACGTTGGCAAATTCATTCATCTTTTCTTGGTAGTTTTTCGCGTGTGAAAACCAAAAGAAAGAAGAAAGGAATAAGCATAATATATCCTGTTGGCAAAATTGAAGCAGGAGTTAAATAAAAATAAAAATGAAAAACAAACATGAAGTCGATTAAAATGATTTCAGCTCTGAAATGAAAAAAAAACATTATTCGATAGTAAAAGTAAGAAAAAAGGTGAAAATATAGTCATGTGTGCATATATATATATATATATATATATATATATATATATATAGGTACTTGCATACATCTATATTTGTCTATGTATATGTAAAGGAAAGATGATAACTAAAATTGATTTAGCACGACTTTTACTATTCTAGACGAACACATACTGAGATGTATATATCTTGTTAGAGTAGAAAAATCGTACATGTTCGAATTAAGGTATGCCTACATATTTATAATCTTAAACTTACACACCCAAACACATGCAAATATATATATATATATATATATATATATATATATATATATATATACAAAGATATATATATATATACCCACACAAAGATATATATATATATACACACAAAGATATACATATATATATATATATATATATATATATATATATATATATATATATATGAAATAACGAAATTATGTGTTCAAATGCAAAACGCAATACATCACATTTCTTTGAATTTAAAAATTACATAAAGGAGTCAAACATAGCCGTTTTAAACTAAACATCATTCCAATTGAATGCAGGAAAAATGTATGCCGTATTCAAATGATGTAAAACATGACTTTTGGTGTGTGCTTGCGGGTTGAAACGTAACAGTTTTGTAGTGATAGTTTCGTAATTTTGAAAATGCTGTTCATTGCGTTTTGTATTCTAACTCTGAACATGTAAATCGTGGTGTTCGGCAATGTCTTCAGAATGACAGACATTAATATCTATAAAATACAATAACAGGGATAATTCATTTTGGTTGATTGTTTGCACACGGAATGTATTAGATTGGAGTATAGACAAAACATAACGGAAAAGATTGTATTAAACACAAAATCTAATTTAAAGCTTTTTAGTTAAATCTCTGTAAAAACAGTGTATCTAATTTTATCTTCAATCCCTAAATTCTGATATTATAGATAATTAGTTGAGACCAAATGCAACTGAACATTGAATAACCTGTATTTATAAACACCTAATTTACTACACAAATGCATTCCTGTTTCAAACCACGCGATATTTTGATAATATCAAAGTCATTGAAATAATTCCACATATAGTCAAATGTCTCGCATTTGTAACATAATAAACAGCCATAAAAGACGCTGAAATATCGTGACACTCCTATTAAAACTGGAACAAGTTTAATGATTAAAAGACAAAATATCGCTGTAGAATACACACGAATGATAAATTCACGACAATATACCCCCAATATTGATGAATACATTCCGTAGACGGAAACATATTGTCTTTCCTAATGAATCATTGTTGTGGATGCGATCGAATACGCATAGAAATAAATATCCATTTAAAAATAATGAGCAGCATGATGGTGGATAGGGGAAACATATTTTTGACATTTTAGAAAATAAGCAAAATATATTAACACAATAAATTCAACAGATTAAAATTGAAAATAGCTCTTTCATTTAAAAGATCAGAAACAACGAAATAAAAACTCATGACCATATGAAATGAGTTAGTAACTCTCAAACGGGTAATTCGCTCGTTTTAAAGTCCCACTTCACAAAACTATCACGAAATTCGGATTAGAAAAAATATAACCGTTAAACAAAAAAATGAAAATAGAAAAACATACAATGCTTATTTAAATTTTGTAACACTGAATTCGATATTACCTTTTTTGTTTATGTGTTGTTAATATCAGACAGCTTGTAGCAAATAAACATGCGTATGTCCCTAGAAAATCTTTAACTATAATAAGATTATTCATCTCAGACGCTTTTATGCCGCTCCTTTAGACACTGATTTAAAATATAATTCATTACACAATTAAATGTCTATACTAAAACAGAAGTCTTTAAGACGATGTTATCATTACTTAGATTTTAACGCTTATGTTTGACTCGAAATGTATTATGTCACACAATGTATTCCTATCAATATCCTCTAATAAAATGATGTTTCTATTCAACAAAATATATCTTTGTATGTCTACCTCCCATATTTGATTGGAAAATATATATGGTTTATAATTTCCCTAAATTACTGCAAGTTGGTCGACATCTCGATAAATAATAAAAGTTCGATATAAACACATACATTCTAGAAATTGTTTGTCTAATTTTCCAAAGTGTGTTAGGAGTCTAGAAAAATAAGCAGCTAATGTAATATGTACAGAATGTATATCACTATTAAACTTAATAGTTTTAGAATAGAAATTCTGTCCCACCCCAAATACAATATATATATATATATATATATATATATATATATCCTCCCTGAAGAGCTGTTATACAGCGAAACAGTATATATATAGATATATGCGTTCTCTTTCTCGGGCTGAGCACTGTCGTTATTAACATCGCAAAATATTAGCGCAATGCAAAGAACTTGGATGATCGTAGATTTGATCGAGCTAGAGGGGTCTTAGTAAAGGCTCCGAGAAAATGTGTGTTACAGCAATCAGTCTGTCTGTGTGTGTATATATATATATATATATATATATATATATATATATATATATATATATATATATATATATATATATATATATGGGAGATGAAAACGGAAAAACCAAGAGATATTTGTTTATATATTCATCAACGTTTCGTCTTTATTTGTAAGACTTCATCAGGATGATAATTTTAAGAAACATGTCATGCAAGTACGTCGAAATATTGGGTTGACACGATGGGTTGATGAGAAAAACTAGTAGCCAATAAGTCAGTGGCAGAGAGTGACATGAATGTGAATGGCTGTGAATGAAAAGGGGAGGGGGTGTTCGTGAATTTGTCTCAGGGTGGGAGAGAGCGTAGGTGGTGCTGAGGTGTTTGTCGTGGTGAGGTGTAGCATGGATTTTGAGGGGCTGGGGAAAGAGGAGGGGAGGGGGAAGCTCTGTGGCTTAGGTATGTAGGTAGTGTCAAATTTTACAAAAAATATTTGAAGAAATGAAGATAATTTGAAAGTATGCGGGGATGGTGGGTATAAGTGTGAAATAAGTAGTCAGAAGGGTGAAATAGGTGAGGGGGAGAGGGGAGATTTTGTTGTGGTTAGGTCTGAAATATTTGGAGCGTAGGAGTATTGAGCAGCTGGCTATGTCAGGAATGCGTGAATATAAGTGAGTAAGAAGGAAAGTGTTGACATGTGCTGTGAATATGACAATGAGGGGAAACAAAAGAAAGAAAAGGAGAAACGTGATATTAAATTTGGCGAGATATAGGTGAAATGTAGTTCTTTGCAAGCAGTGTTGATGCTTTGAAGTTAAATGAAGTGCAAAAGGGTTTAAATATCTAAATATTTGTGAGGATGTCTAGATTGTGTTCATTTGTAAAGCTGTTATTTGTGGTTAAGTGGTTTAGATCCGTGGTGAATGAAAATGTATGTTAGGAAGAGTTTGTGCGTGAGTGTGTATGCGGGGACTTGTATATAAGTAGACTTAAGAACGAAGAGAAAAAAGGTTAGCCATGCTTTAGGTTGTTTTTTTTCGGTCAAGATAATTTTGCTTATTAAGGAGGATAGATTATAGAATCCATTTCGTTGTCTGATGGTGTTGGAGGCTGTGATTAGTTGTGTTTCCAGTAGTCTTCGCCGAGCTTTGTTATGAATGTATTTGGTGATTTTGGCCTGTTCAAATTTGAAAGCATGATCGTGCTATAATACATGGGAGAAAAGTGCATTGAGAGAGTTATTGTTTTTTTATGTTCCTTTTGTGTCCGCTCAATGTTTTTTAAAATTCTCGTTGCGTTTGATGGCAGTTTTTGCATAGGACAGTATATAAGCCGGCATGGGATGTGTTTATTTTTGTTAAATGTCTTGCTGTGTTTAATGTTTGTTTATGGTTTGTGATGTGGTTTGTACTGTTGGAATGCCTAGTTTGTAAGGTGTGTTGCATATGGATGTGTTATTGGAATGCGTCGGTAAGAGAAGGGGTATGTCCATGAGAGCGATGTTTGGTCTTTGATGTTTTTGTGTGTTCTTTTTGGAGAATATTTGAAAAGCTTTCTTCTTAACGGTTAGAATAAAATGTGTGAGGTATTGCCGTGTTTTTGAAGAATTAATGATGTGTTTTATTTCTTCATCTATGTATTGAGGACTGCATATTCTAATAGCGCGTAGGAAGAAGCCTATAATCATACCTGTTTGTATCCTGCTGTTGTGGTGAGAGTAGAAGTGTATTTAGTCGTTTTTTGTGAGTAGTGATGCGGTCTAGTTTGAATGCTAGTTTGTTGTTGGACTTGATTATAAGAGTGTCTAGGAATAGTATCGAGCTGTCTATCTCAGTTTCATATATATATATATATATATATATATATATATATATATATAATACATGTGCGTATATATACATATAATATATGTATATATATATAATACATGTATGTATATATATAATACATCGATGTATATATAATACATGTATGTATGTATATAATACATGTATGTATATATATATATATGATGCATGTATATATATAATACATGTATATATATATTACATGTATATATAATACATGTATATATATAATACATTTATATATACAATATAATATATATATATATGTATATATAGAAAGAGATAATTAGGTGTTATAGGAGATTAAAACAATATTCATAATTACGTTGCAAAAGCGTATATATGTTTCGTTCAATTAACATCAATCTATACTTCTGTTTCGCAAAAATATTGAAAACCCAGTCCGCAGGGAAAACGTTATTGAATATAAAAGATTCTTTAGTTTATATTTTAATAGCATTAGTGACTGGCTTTTTTCAGGGTATATACAGAAGTTTGTACTAAAGTATAGTGTCAACTGAAATATATATATATATATATATGTATATATATATATGTAGTATTTTTACATGCATTATTCAACAGATTATTTCGAGATCGCATAGAAAAATGACCCCCTTAAGAGTCTTCTATGTGAAACGAGTAAACTCTACAAATTACTTAACCTCAATAGCTTATAATTCAAGAGAGTGAAGAGCCAGTGCGCTTGACATTTCGAAGACGTTTGACAGAGTGTGACATTCTGGTCTCCTACACAAACTGCAGGGTTATGGTATTGTTGGTGAGGTTCTTGACATTTTTATGTATTTTGTTTCTGATCTAAGTTTGCGAGTAACTTTGGACGGAGTCTCTTGATTCTCTTTTCTTGTCAATACTGGTGGTCTTCAGGGCTCTATTCTAGGCCCAACACTGTTTCGATTCTATATAAATGATCTTCCAGAGAATATTATTCAGAAAATTTACATCTATACTTATAATACCACTCTATATTCTTCTCACCTGCTTCCCTCACATCAGTCAAAATATGCAGCTGATCTAGAAGTCGACCTGGGTTCAGTTGTGGATTGGGGTACGAAATAGCTTGTTTTATTTTATCCAGTTAAGACTTAGCTCGTGCTTTTCAATCGTAGGCGTGCCCATTTTCTTCCTGGGATTATCATCGATGCCTCTGCTTTTTAGGAGAAATAAACTGTGAAATGTTTATTGGAGTTCATGCATTAGACCCACTGCTCTTCTACTTTTCGTAAAGTCTGTTCTTTCTATCGCTCCAAACACTTTCTCACATCTTAGGCAATTCTCTATCCCTACAAATCTACTGACAGACCATGCATGGAGTACTGTTGTCATATTTGGGCTGTTGAATTTCCATCCCAATTGAGGGTTCTTGATAAGGTGCAGAAACGTGTCTGTAATATGATTGGTCTTTACCTTTCTTTTTCCCTGTCCCCCTTCTCACAGATGTTATATTACTAGTCTCAGTAATTTCTATAAATACTATTATGTACTTAGTTCTTGATAATTATCTGATCTATTCCCCGCTTCGATTGTTCCAGCTCTGTCGACTCGTGGATCTAGTGGTCTCCATCAATTCGCCGTTTTGATAGCTCATTGTAATATAGTTTCCTTTTCCAGTTGCTTCTTTCCAAGAGCCATAAGCTTGTATAACTCTATTCATGTTGACTGTTTTTCTCTTACTATTTATCTTGGTCTTTTCAAGACAATAGCCAATAGGCATCCCCGGTCTTTGCGATAATCATATGTGTTCTTAGTATATCCTTACAACAAGTAGATATATGCCTTATTTGGAGCGATTTCCATTTAAAAAATTAAATAATTGCTGTTTTATGTTAGTATGAATTGATACATTTCATGCATATTAAAATATATTTGTACAAGACTGATTGATTAAATTCGTGCACGAATTCTTCTCCCTGGAAGTGGGTTTCTAATATGTTTTCCTGTAACTCTCTCTCATTTTTATCTCTCTGTAATTATATATATATATATATATATATATATATATATATATATATATATATATTTATATACATAGATAGAGAGAGAGACAGAGATTAATTTAGGCAAGCATTATTACATAACACATAGTTTTTTTTGCTTGATGAGACTTGTTTTATTATCTTACTTTTCAGAATACTTCATTTCAGTCAAATTAAATTCACGTATTTGATCGAAATACTAAATGAACTTTTCTGAAAATTGAAAAAATATGAAAAAAATTCTATCAACAAGATCACTCGGTGTTATTTAATTATGTTCGCCTAAATCAAAGTATTTTGCCTATACACACTCTAAATATATATATATATATATATACAATATATATACATATATATAATTATATTTAAATTTATTTATTTTTATGCACATATAAAATAGATTTATGGACACCTGTTTCAAGCTAGCAGCCGTCATCAGCATAGCTACTCTGGGCAAGGGTCGAGCCTACATTATTACTGTTAAAAGTCTGGCGTTTTGCCACTAGACCGCACACATACCTTGCCGAAATATGTAAGTTTTTTTTATCGCGATGATGTTACGTGTATATATATATATATATATATATATATATATATATATATATATATATATACATATATGTGTGTGTGTGTGTGTTGTAGTCGAATTTCTAAACTGATATAAATAATGTGCTTATTTCATCTCAACTTACTATATATATATATATATATATATATATATATATATGATTGTCTATCTGTGTAAATATGGTTAGATGTATTTAGTTATTTTTTTATACTTATATAACTATCTTCATTTCTATATACTTGTCTGTCAGGCTATTTATGTCTGTTTATTTTTTATTATATATTAATAAGTATTATATAAGTGTAATAACTAGAAGAGAAGAAACACATGGCAGTATTAGATATAGAAGCATAATGACGACGACGGAGTATCGCAAGGAGGCGAACACCGCGAAGCCACTGGGTTAACGCGCCCAGAGAATACACGACAAATAGAATCTCAAAGCTAGAGAACAGGAGAATATCACAAAGCGAGCGATAATACATTTAGATAGAGACTTATATTAAAATAGTTCATTTACATTCACTTTTTGTAGAAGATTTTGGGTATATTCCCATCGAGGGACACAGGTGCAAAACGTATTGAAGTAACACGTCGAAATGTTAATTACCATAACATTTTGGAGTAGAATTTACTTACATCTATAAATATGTTCAAAGACAGAGGAGTTGGGATTTTTCAATACAATATTGATCCGAAAAATATTATATTGAAAGAAAATACAGCAATCACTTTGTTCATATCCTTACATCTCTTTATACTTACCTATATATATAGCTATTTATCTGACTGTCTGTATCTTCCCATCTATATAAGTATGTTGATACTTTAATTATTTACACTTCCTCTGGTTGCATATAGTGGCTAGTTGTTTCGTGAACTTATATATAATTGTGAACTAGCGTCTGTGTGCGTTCACTGCACATGTCATGCCCGTCATTGTCGTCGTCCAGATGTGGAGTTTGATTTCAACATTTGCATTAGCGTCATTCGCGCGGTCTTTGTAATGCTGCAACACCACAGCAAGCCAGAAAGTTTTATTTTGTCAAATTTAATGATAGTTCTCCACCGAACGACAGACTTGCTATCAAAACTCTGAACCTGGTCGAATGTAAACATAGGTCTAACTAAACACAAACAGACCAACAGTCTTTGAGAACGACAGAAACCCAACATACCCCTCTGCTGGAATATATAGATATCACCAAGACTACACGGATAGACTACTCGAGATTATCACCTGTTCATCTATGGAAAAAAAAGGATTACTGATCATGAGGTCCACCATCTGGTATGGAAATCAATTTTTGAAAATCTCAAGTGTAAGAATGGAACCTTGTATTCAAGAGGACGTTACTGTTTCAATGGTCAACAAATTTCTTAGGTGGTCTCTAAATGTGTGTTTGCTCGCAGACATGCCGTCCGTTGCATGCATCAATGCACGTTACTACTTTGCGCATGTTTACATAAAATCAAAACACTGATACGTTTTAGGATAACTATTTTCCTACTGAATGTAATTGATACGTGCGAAAGACAAATCAAACGAGAAATAGTTTAAGGAAAGTTAGTTGGATGTTTTAAACACAAATATCTCATATGACTTAATTTAATCACCGTACAGTTAGTGTATTTCCATTCTACTTTCAATTAGACTTTCGATTGAATCTGCACCAAAGGAAACAATATGTGAAAGGTTTTACTTATAATTGGATATGTGTAAACATATTGTAACAATGAGGTCATTCTAACCTGTTTTCCGTTTGTCTTTTTTCAAACATATTGTAACAATACACGTTTTATAAATACATATACGATTTCTTTAAATATAATTCATGTTCCATAAACAACTATTTGTTTGTTTTTCTGTGCATGACGAAAAAAACTGATTATTAAAATATAATTATACATCTTCAGTGTAAGTGGCGCTGAATGAATCGGAAAGAGTAAGGAAGAAGAGCGCCCAAGAATTGACAGAGCGGTTTTCCCGGAACTGATAGCAGGTCGACGATCGATTTCAATTTCTGGTGAGTTCATGTAATAAATTCTTACCCCACGCATCCACGTTCAAACGCTCATTATGGTATTTTGCCTTCGTTATTAATGTAGCAACCCCCGAGGTCATTCATCTAGCTACAAGGTATTTTCGTATACAGCTAACCTTTTATAGATAGCATTACCTTGGTTGGTGGTTTGTAATTAATAAACAAGTATTTTATTTCCGACAATCGACTATCTTTTGTTTCTTTAGGAAATTAACTGTATTTTGTATATTTTGGCCAGGTGCATGTCTCTGTCGAGTACGTTTTATTACTTCTAGATGACATGTCCGCTCAATCCAGGTTAGAATTTTTACACTAATAATAGATATACATTTAAAATGTATATCTATTTACATTCACTATCAGTTAAGTGTATAAAATGTCTACAACAATGTATAAAGTATCAACATTAAGAGAGCTCATCCAAGTCGGTGAGTATATGATACAATTACACCTAAGTAAATAACAATGGAAACTCATGTGTAAGGAAAGTTGAATATTAAAATTGTATTTGAAAAATAAGAAAAACACTATGGTAGATTGTTCTCGTACCATGGAGAGGTCGCGCAATAGATAGACTTGTAATTAATAATAAGTTCTAAGTGACAGTCTTCTGAGGTTGAAGATACAATCCTTCCTACAGACGATACATGAAATGAAAAGCTCTTAAGACTTCTGACAGTGTGAGAACACTCTACCTCCATGGATTAAATAATACGTTCAGTTAAAAATTGTGTATGGATTCCAACGTTCGACAAGACGCACGCATACGAGTTCGGAGGTTACATCAGCCGGTAATTTGTGAAGATAATATCAAAGATAATAATAGCAGTCTGAATGTTCAATACATCAATCCTTATCTCAAATCTTCCGAAACAGAATAAGTTAAAGTTGAATCGACAGTACTTTAAAACGGAACGTAACTCCACGTAACACCTACATTCACGAAAATGTTCCATTTAAAATCAACTGAACTCCTTTAAATTTGGCAAACTGACACCATCTAAATGATATTTCTCAAATATTGTGTAAATGAAATTAGAATCAATATATATATATATATATATATATATATATATATATATATATATATATATATAAATGTCTATATGTGTTCCCTATAAAATTTAAAGTGAGAGAATCTATATAAAATCTAAAAGTATATTAATATGAGATTTTTGCCAGAAAAGTCTATGTGAGTAGTCCCAAATCTCTAAGTACCCCCTAAGGGGTGTGTGGGGACTCTTAAAACTTAAAGTATATCCTATTAACATGATCTTTAAATCGCATGTATAAAATTCTTCAGGGAACACAATATTAACACGCCCTAATCTTTACATGCACCTAAATGTGCCAAACCCCTAGCTGATCCTTCTAAGGTTACTACAGTGGTAGACCTCACTAAGCACTTCAAAAACGTATATCCCATTTTTATGAAATTAAAACAATGTTTATACATGTACACAAATGTACAGAGTTTTTTTTCTCTAAAATCTACAGTTTATTCTGACTATATTACAGTGGCAGAAATGGTTGACAGTAAAACTAGCAAGGTGGTGTTCTGAGCATAGTAAAAATAGATAGAGTGTTCCTCATTTAATATCGAAAAACGTCGGGCCTTCCAGAGTGTTTTCTTCTAAAAAGACTTCAGATTATCTTAAACTGTATCAGTAAACGCGCGCATAACATATTTCCTAGGCCATTGCATTGTGCCAATATACCTTGTCATTTATATTTACCCTGATTTCATGCAGGGATTTCGGCCACTAAAACATCAGTAAGTCGACCTAACTCAGAATTGATAACTCTCCGGGGCGAGTGCTGTCATCTGATCATGATAATTCATGAATGCAATCCGATAAAAATGTGTTTTATTAGTTTAATTTCAATATTTTAACCAATCAGATTTCGCCTTTGCTGTGATGATCATTTCGTTTTCATTCAATAGAATGTATCTTATTTATTTTCTTTTTACCACTTTTTGAAAATATTTTTTGAATATTCTTTTTAAAGGTTATTTCTTGATTTATTCATTAATTGTCATATTGTCTAACAAATTGCGATTTTGTTTCGCAATTTTTAAGATGAGGATCGGTAATTTGCATAATTTGAATGATGAAGACTTCTGTTTTCAAATTGGATGTTATTCTTAAAATGTTTCGGTTGGTGACGCATCCGACTTGTCAAAATCCATTCCATTAGTACTCAAACAGTACATTGCTTGATCAATTTTGGCTGACAAGCATTCCATCTCATAAAACCTATCCTCGAGTTGCTCTCAATTGGCCTTGGTAAGTGCTGCCCCTACAGTGAAACAAGATGTGTTCAGTTCTCTCATTACAGGCCTTCTGATGATCAAAAATACCTTCAAAACAGATCCCACTGATGACTATTTTCAGATTGAGTGAAGTAAATGTCACATGGGTCTGGCTCAGACTAATAGAGAAGATGCTGCAGTAGAGCGGATACCCAGTGCATTGTAAGCAGGTGCATTGTCTTGGTGAAGTGTAAGAAGATAAATAATACATGTAAATAAAAACTATGAGTAAAGGTATACACGCTCAATATATCATGGTGTATGAATATGTAATCCGTCTGTCGCCCTTAGTTCAAACATCATATTAAGTATTATTCTATTTTCAGATACACCTATGCATTTGGTAACGCTATGAAAGTTGCAAGTCTGCTTTCTCATTAACATAATAGATTTATTTATAAAAAGCTTAACACCATTTTTTGAGACAATGAAGATAAACGAACATGAAAAAATCGATAGTTTTACATCTATATAATATTATATTGTGTTGTGTGTGTCGTAATAATTTTATATTTTTTTGCTTATATTGATTTAATTATATCGATTTTTATTCAGTTCATTAAAATAATTGTTTTATCGATTGTTTGATCCGTAATATTTAATCGGGCAAATGGATCGTGAAGACCAATTTTCTAAAATCGATAAACTTCATCTGAGAAATTCAACGTGTAAATCTTTCTGTTCAAATTTATAAATATATATATCATTTGTCCAAAAACCTAGGACATACCTCTATCAAAAAATAGTCACGGACGTATATCAAAATTCACATGCATATATGGAAAGGCTAGGACATGTAGTTAGTGGATAAGCATGCTAACACGCGAATTGAAATATCAAAACAAACTCATCTCTAAAACCAACCAATATTCATCTCGTGTAATCGAACTTTATCTGTGGCAGAAAGCTAACAAAATATTTCAAAGAATGTGATTCATGTTTATCAACCCATTCCATATATTAACCATACCATTTTGCCTGATATGCCATTTTGTGTCATGGACTTACACACAAACATATATATATATATATATATATATATATATATATATATATATATATATAAAATTGAAATATAAGCCATTAGCAACACAAGATTAATTTATTATTATTTTTTTTACATTAATCGTATCAATTTCGGAATAAAATTCCATCAGCAGGGGTACCAGTATTGAGTCATTTTTTTTCACCAAAAAACAAGAATAAACAAACTTATTTGATAAAACATGGGTCGGTCGTTCATTTTCAAAGTATTGCAGGGTTAGTTAATAAAATTGAAATACAAGCCCTTAGCAATACAAGATTAATTTATTGTTATTTTTTTTACTATAATCCTATTAATTTCGGAATAAAATTCCATCATCAGACGTGACCAGTATTGAGTCATTTTTTGTTTATCAAAAAACAAGTATAAAAAACCTATTTCTTTGTTACTTGATAAACGATTTGGTGCGATGTCTCCGCTCCGTTGTTGTTGGCGGTTATGATTCAAATTCTGGTGTCGAACGAAAAGAGCGTTGCCTCGCTAGTCTTGATAATTTATTTCATTCTGTAGTCAAAAGGAAATAAATTATCATTTATATTTCTATTTCTGCTCTATATTTTTATTGAGCACTCTCATAAACCCGGTTCAACTCCCCTGGATTGATACCCTGTGGATCTATAATACTCGGATTATATATATATATATATATATATATATATATATATATATATATATATATATATATATATATATAGGTGTGAGTAAGTCTAATTATTACGCTCCTATAAAGTTGAGCCCATTCGAGAGATAATACAATGATAATTCATAAATTGGCCACGTTGCATGATTCTCTCCATTGAAAGAAAAAAATCTCTTTAGAATCATAATACTTGTGTTTATATTGAAAGAACACAAGTCGTATTTCTTTTGCATTTCAAAACGTGACCGTCGCGTTAGCCGAATTGTTACGAGACCAGGTTTCATAATACTGTGGTCCGGAGTCTGAATTGTTCGACAGGCGATACGGTTACGTAATTCCATACTGACAAGCGTAAAATAAAAACACAAAACATATATATGTATATGTATATGTAAATATTTATTTATTAATAATAATTATATATATATATATATATATATATATATATATGGCAAGCTTTAAGATTTCATCTACCTCCATGGTTTCAATCTCAGTCATTCGATGCAGTTCTATCGAGATGCGGTCGGTCAGGAAAAACACTCTTGCAATTTATGTTACCCGTCTTCTGAAAGCTTTGTCTCGTGTATCGGACCAATCCTGCTTGTCGCCTTATTTTTGCTGCATACACGCCCATTAATTTTCTGTTCCAGGTTACTCTATTGAGCTTGTTAGAGGCCTCGGAAGGACCATTTGAAAAGCATGTCCTCAATCTTTTCTCAATTCTCTAAATATATTGGGACTAATGTCGCTATGTCATCAATATTTTCTCCGCTTTGCAACCAACTTAAGCCACGAGACTACATCGCTTTCTCCTTAAAACGGCGTCAGGATGTCGCTAATTACTTTCACTCGTTCGCCCATTTACGCCGAAATAGCTTGTGGTCTATCCGTAAGAGAAAGTTTATAAAAAGGTTTTACTGGCAATCAAATGTTCAACTGATGTTCAGCTTCAACACTTTCTCTGTACACTTCACTCTGCTGTCTGAAGAACTCAACGTTTCAATCCAAAGAGTACAGTTCTTATACTAATGAATCCACCCATTATGCAAATTGAAGATCAACCAGAATAATTTAGCTTTTAGAGACTCCAAACTGCCAATTTGCAAAGGAGTTAATAACACAACTTACGAGTAAACCACATAAAGTTGGTCTCTTCTTAAATGTAGTAAATAAATAGTAATTTTTAAGTGGATGTGTCTAGAATACCACAGGGTTGTATTTGATTAATGGAAGAAAGTTTTTTAACGGGAAGTTGTTTTATTGTTTCAGAAGACGACGTAACAAACATAAATAAATTATTACCGCAGTAAAAATAAAAATGAGATATAATTGTGTTGCTAATAAAATATAAACAGGCTAGAGAAATTCCTGCATAATAGTAATTGAAAATTTAAATATTTAAAACTTTATGGTGGGAGAGGAATAATATGAAATTTAGACATAATTTAAAGAGGCAAAGAGAAAGGAATCGCTTACTAGGAAGAAGCAACTACACCTGACGTTCATAAGAAACTCGGTCATTTATTCCGCGTTTCATACCTATATGGTTAAAGAAAATAGTATATAAGGCCTTAAAAATATTTTATTGCTTTTACATTTAAATTTAAGATTTTTCAGTTTCATTTTCTACCTAGAGCCGCGTCAAAATATTCGTTTAATAATCAATTGTTTTAAAGGTGGTAACTTAGTTTCGGCTATGCGTATATTGAGACATATTGCCTCTTAGAAATAAAAAGGGAGTAGAGTAATATGATCCCTTAAAAAAGTATTTTGCCTGTCTCTAGATATATTTGTTAAAAATATTCTTGCATGATTAAATTATAAGTTATAGTATCGTTATATGTACTATATAAATACATAGTCTTTATTGCATTTGCATATGGGTTTAATGTACTTACTGACGCACTATGTAAATTTACTTAAAAGAATGGGTTACTCTTTCTCTAAATGCACATAGATACATGAGAAAGTATTAGAAAGTAATGAACATACTCATAGTTACTAGTCCGTTTCTAGTGCTTTATTGCTGCTTGTTGCTGGAAAATACACTGTGGTTAACGTTTTATGCTAAACGCTTTTACGTATTACCGTCTCTGTCTGTTTAAAAATCTACAAATGTGGGTATTTAAAAGATACATTCTTTTATTTACAAGCACGTTTTTTTATACGCATACTTTTTAATTAAAAAAAAACTATTTTTTTACATCGCCTACATAATGAGTTAATCCACTTAAAAGCAAGAACCTGGGTCCCCGATGACGACACGGGTGTATAATGGATATCGACGTACATGTAAGTGACAATATGTATTAGGGATACTAATCCTTATCAAACTTTCATAATTCTTCTGAAACTCAGCCATGCATGCTTTGTTTAATAAGCCATCATCTTTATTTTCTTCACTTAAATCCACAAAGATTTAACACATATAATTGATTTTAGAGGATAGAGTCACCATTCCTTGTCAATAAGAAACACACCACTTTATTATTAATTACTAGACGATCAGTAACATAACCTGGCACCAACGCCTCAGACAGTTTGGACTGTGAAAGCAACCAACTTCATCTATTCATCAAGTTTAAGATATTTATAAGTAACGAAGTCAAGACTATATTATGTGCAATATGAGAATAAGAATGTACAAATTAAGAATACAAATAATACTACGGGGTTCACTGTTGGTAGCAAGAGTTGCTTAGGCTCGTAAATTCATTTGGGAAACACCGGGATATTGTCCGCGTTTGTTAGAAAGAAGTAATCAATTTAAGCCCGTCCTCAAGTTTCTATGGTACATTTATAACCTCACTTGAGTTTTTAAAAATTATTATGAATAGGCATAACTCGGTAATATTTAAAAGTCTAAAAATAAAATAAACCTTGTAAATAAAAATAACAATGTAAAAATAAATTAGCATAAATGTAAAATGTACCAAAGAGCAGATATGTGTTGAGATACGAGATTAGTGTGAAGACAAACAACAATACAACATCATCAATTTAGAAATCCCTCTGAAGGTGAATGTGCTTAACAACCTCTGCCCACCCACACTTTATAATTATAACAAAATTCAAACAGCGACAAATAATGAGTTCAAGATAAGACGTGTACGGACGTACCGCCTCTATAAATTTGGTGTCAAAAGATAGTCTAAAGATCTATTTGGACTCGATCTAATTCTAAAAATACATGGTAATATTTCTTTTTAAAATGTAAACTTTTACATAATAGAGCAGCACATTTTCAAAACAAGCAGTCACACTCGACGTTGTCCGGAAATGGATGGGGAATTCTTTGTACGTCTGTTTATGGCTCTCAGCCTAATATTATAATTTAAGTTCTTAAGTTTTCAAGTTATTCATAAAATAAAATTAAATGTTGTATTTACTGTTTACGGATGTTTACGTAAACGGAAACCTCATTATATTATCGTAAAAACCTATGCAAAAAATATATTCTCACTTGAGTTTGTCAACGATAACTTTTCGAACAAACTAATGTTTGATCTTAATATATGTTTTCATTTACAATTTAATCCACGTATAGGGAGAGATAGACTATGCTTCTTCTTCTCTCGTGTGAATCAGATGATTCTGGCGTTAGCATTAGTGTCCCCAATGTTTTTACCACTAAGAAATCTTTCAAAAAAAAAACATCGGATACTTGCGGGAAGGATCACAAGAAGGTTGCCAACATCCGTAAGTGAAAGTGGTACTGTGAAACCGACTAGATTCAAACTTGGAACACCCAGGTCTTCAGTCGAAGATCGATACGAAAAATGGTAACAAAATGTAATTTATAAATGTGAGTAAACGTGAATTTTATCGAGATATTCCTAGATTATATCATGTATGACCAATTGCGGCAAATGCAAGCACAATGATGAGTTGGAGGACTAAAAGTGTAACTCTACAGATGAAAATGTTACGAGAACACAGGAGAGTGTAACATGACCTCGCATAGTATAGTGTACTCAATTCTCTGAATCAATGTTTGTTTCATAAAGGCTTTTATCCTATATGCTTTAATAACACAAACTACATGCTAAGATGTACCTTATTGACAAAACATTTTAACTAAAATCGATTTATATCTTATAATTAGCAGTAATTTGTAATTAACTGAACAAGTCATCCATCTCACACTTAGCTATCTATCCATTTCTCTCGCTTCTACCAACTGTAGTATGGTGGCACAATTGTTTTGAGCATTGTGAGAATATCTGACTCTTTCCTCAGTGTTGCTACTAAATTTTAGCCTATTGAGAATATGTAGCTCTTTTTTCAGTGTTGCTACATGATAGCTTCATTTGCTTTATCATTTATATAGTGTGTTCGTACACACCGTAAATGTATATGTCAATTAGATATATATGTCAATTGGATATAAAAGTATGTCTCTTTATTTCTATATTTCCAAAACGATGTTATATAAGTAAAGATACTTATTTTTATTGATACAAGAAGAATGTCTTCAAAATAAAAGTAACATTGTATGGATCTTCGAATGAAATCAAAGTGAAATAATTAGTTGTTTGTTATAAAACCATGTCAACTTCAGTTTGGTTATTTCATGCCAGAATATATATATATATATATATATATATATATATATATATATATATTTAAAGTTTGTTTTCTCAATACCTGTTTATAAAAAAAGCACATCCTCATAGAGAAAGAAAAAAGTTACGTGGTTCTTTATTTCTCTTTTATAATATCAATCATAACAAAAATCCTCACTATAGATAATAATGGCAGTGCGTCTAACATTATTTCACTGTTTATTAAAACTTTGTAACTACAATATGTATATATATATATATATATGATATAAATATCTATATATATATATATATAGAGAGAGAGAGAGAAAGAGAGATATACTCTTCAGCTTATTGTTCATTGTCTTTATCACCTCCATAACATGTGATCAACGATCAAATTCGGCGTAGTACATAACACTGTATAATCGAGCCAAATAACTCTGTTGTGTTTTCCTTAATAAGAGAATTCTGCGTAACTACACACGATTTATATATATATATAAATATATATATATATATATATATATATATATATACATGTATTGATAATTGGCAATAAAGTATGTTATATTAATTTCAAGTTCATGAAGTTCAACAGTAGGTTTCCGAATTAATTTATGGGTGATTGTTATGTGCCCTTTAATAAAAGTGATTCTGAAGTCCTACGTTGTAGTCCTGTTTTGTGCTGCAGGATTATGTACTTGGAGGTGTGTGTATTTACGCAGCATTCTTTCATTCTAGTGAAAAATGTAAACAAAAAATAATCTTTTTCTTGATTATATTTTTTAAAAAGTTTATGTATACGACTACTTTCGATTCGTCGTTGTTTCGTCACCCGCAGATCATTCGACACAAACATGTAAACACAACGATAATCTACTTCTTTTAAATGCTAATATACTCAATTGCACGCATATACGATCATCATACCGACTGGATTTACTACGTTAACGTTTATACTCATATTAATACAACTGTCTCTTACATCTGTCTCACACACACACACACACATATATATATATATATATATATATATATATACATTTTTAAAATTCTCATTATATCATTTTATAATAATTTATAGCCAAACCATGTCATCGAATTTACAATTGTTTAAAATCGCTGTATAGTAAACAAGAATCCAAGTAGTTTACTATAAAAACAAAATTATTTTCGCCCAACCGCAGAGCAATATATGAAAATAAAATTCGCCAGATGAAAAAAAATGTAGAATCAAAAGCTTTTTGATTCAAAAATCTTAATAAAAGATTGTACAATGGTTGTGTATAAAATCGCATAACCTTATAACCAAGCACGGTTGAAATAAATAAAAAACTCTCTGATGGGAAATGTTAAAAATTCAAAAAATCTGTTTACCATGGTTTCCATTATCGACGGGAATATTTTTATCTATATAAATTTATTTTTTATTGATATTATCTATTATATATATATATATATATATATATATATATATATATATATATATATATATATATATATATATATATTATATTATATTAATATATATATATATATATATATATTATATTATATTAATATATATATATATATTATATTATACTATATTAATATATATATATATATATATATAAATATATATATATATATTATTTTATATAAATATATAAATATATATATATTATTTTATATTAATATATATATATATATATATATATATATATATAATTGTTATATATATATATGTATCGTTTCAATTATCTATTTCTCTGAATTCTATTTAAATACATATTTAATAAAACATATTTTTTGATAAAACATTCATTTTAGTAAAATTGTTTTAGTAAAATCTTTAAAACTTTTACTCTTTGAATTTCTTTTCTTTTCTATTTTCACATTTTTTCTTAGTATTTTTCATCATTATTTTACTGCATGTTTCTCATAATCATATATTTTCTTATAATTATATTTATATGTCTTAGTTCTTATATAATATCTTTGGATAGTAGTATATTTTTTATTATCGACTTTTTATCTTCTAATATTCTAATTTATTTCCTTATTTTCACCTCCACACTATCTTGTTTGTTTTTATTTCATAATGTTATCAATTTTTTTAACTAATTTATTTATTAATTTGTATTTATTTTATTTTTTTTTTATTTATCTTATTTTATTCCACTTTACTTTTTAAAAATTTTATATCATTGATTATTATATAATATATGTTATTTTATATAATTATTATTAATTACATCTCATCTTATTTTATACTTTTTTTAATTTCTTAATTTTTATTTTACTTTTCTTCATTCTGTATTGTAAATATTTTAAATTGTAATTTCTTGTTTGTTATGCATTTTTATATGTATTGTCATTGATATTATCATCTTTGAACTAACGGATGAAGTAATATATGGTGGCTTAATAGGAGGTTTTTTCTCAATTATTGACTAGATATATGTGGTTTAGAAATGATACTGACTTTTGAGGCTTTTTCTTAACTTATATATGTATGTGATGCTGTAAAGAGCGCTTGAGTCAAAAAAGGATTAAACTAAACAAATTTTCCTAATTGTTTTGGAAACGATGGTACGGCATTTAATAGTTGTATTTGAATTCACGGAACTGATATAAATAATGTTCTGATTTTGTTTATCTCAACTTACTTCATATATATACATACACACACACACACACATATATATATTTATATATATATATATATATATATATATATACACACAGAGAGAGAGAGAGAGAGAGAGAGAGAGAGAGAGAGAGAGAGAGAGACATCAACGTAATGACACACAGTAATTAACTGTGCGTTTCGAAGCAAAGGAATACTAACGCTTATCTCTAGGATGATCAGACAAATACTTGAGAAAGTCCAAGTAGTAAACAGAAAGTTTATACCATTCTTGTCAATTTAGATTATAATATAAACTGTACACCATAAACAAAAGTGGATTACATGCAAAACGTCTTCAAAGCTACAGCAAAACATACTAAACACACTTTAAAATGGAAAGTTACCTATTTTTAACAAGATTTGAATCACAGAAGTTATTGAACTGTCAAATTATTTATTTAAAGCTATACAACAGTTATTTTTATCAATATTTTAAAGTTTATAATATCGGAAGCTTGTTTACACATTGGCCCTCATTAAACCCCGGTCAACGCTGATAGTCCATGCTATTTATTTAACAGTTGTACTTTTGTTTCTTATAAAAACAAGATATTTGTTTTTCCCCGGTAACTAAAATGATGTGTCTTGTGTCAATGTATATTACATAATATTCAACATAATTGAGAATCAGTGGACAGTTGTTTCGTTGTATTGTCTCATTGTAATATATATTTGGTTAATGTTCCTCTGTAAACGAATCATCTCAGAGAGTTTAAATATAAACGGTTTGTCATGAGCAACTATTCTGTATATTTTGTTTGTTTGTAATGTTATTGATAGTTAAGCATTTCTCCTATTTCGTGTTTCATTCCAAACTGGGGATCGTATATATTTCTCCGATAAACATTTTGATATGAATATTACTAAATTTCGATTTTTGTCAGGTATTCATTATCCACATTATTTAAAAACGATCCAAAAATGCAGCTTTAAAATGGTTCAGTAAAGCTGAGAGCGTGACATTCTCTCAACGAGAATTTCGAAAGCAATTTCGTATAAGCCACCCCCGTGTTCAGCGATTATTAGTTTGATGTGTTTGTGTGAAATAACATTATATAATCATTTCCACCTAATAGTTATGCTTAATAGGTTTATCTTTAAATAAATTGTATAGTTACTGATTGCGGAACCTGTACTATAATTATATATTTCTTATTTATTTTCTAAAGATTTGAAATACGTGTGAGTCGTCAGATATTTGATAGACTACGGAAAGGGCATAGTTCTGCACATTATAAAAGAGTGTTCATGTTTGTTGAAATGACTTTTTTATGATAACAGAACCGGTTACAATTTATTTTTAAATAAATCGAATCATAATCTTCCTTGCTTCTATTACCTGCTGTTGATTGTCTCAATGCACTAAGAGAACCACATTCGTAACAAAATACAAACACACAATCGTGAGTGAAAATAATGAAATAAATGATAGCAAAAGAACAGATGAAAAACACAAAAGTAATATATATATATATATATATATATATATATATATATATATACACATATATATATATGGTACTTGTATAAGTGCCTTTTTCTATATGGTAATCCAATACAACGTTCTATTCATAACAACATTATTAGCAACATGTTTTCATACATGTAGTAACAGCTGAAACATGTATGACCATATGTAACAAATACTGTTTGTATAAATACACAATTATATATATATATATATACACACATATATATATATGTATATATATATATACATACATATATATATATGTATGTATATATATATATAGAGAGAGAGATATAGAGATATATAATTAACATATGTGCGTATAACATACATACCTGATTTTAGTAGTAATACGTGTTTTCTCAGGCGTATTTAATGAGCGATTTCAAATTAATTGGCTAGCGATCATATACGCTTAATTTTCTATTTAGTCGTTAATTTACTCTTCAAGTTCTACGGCAATGCGTGGTAGACAACTCGGTATGGCCTCTTACTACTGAGTCAAATATCACTATCGTATTGGGGTTCGAATCGTGTGATAGGCAGGGATTATCTCCTCTCATACTAATTATTGCAGGTTAGGCATGAAACACATGTGTATATGTGTCAGTTTGAAAATATTATTTATAAAAAATTATTCAAACCTCTCGCTAGATAGACCACTTTTCGTAAGTTAACCACAAACCGTGATTTGTAGCATAATGCAATACTCTAGGGCCCGTCTATTGTGAATTTGTCATTAAACTTTAATTTACTCCCCCATTTCTACAGCAATACGTGGTCGACACATCTGTACGCGCTCCAAATACTGAGTGAAATATGAATTTCGTATTGGGGTCCGAACCGTGTGACCAGCAGGGAGTGTCTCTTCCCATACTGATGATTGCAGGTGTTTGCATGAAACACATGTTCACATGGGTTAATTTGAAAATATTATTAATATATATATATATTAATGTATTCTTTATGATATAAACTGTAAAGTTTTACGTAACACATACATTTTTTGTAAATATCTAAAACTCAAAATCATAAGGAACAATCTTTATTACAATAGTTTTAAATACGCTTTACGATTGATTAATATAGATTATTATAAAAATATTTATCGATTTAATTGGTCAACATCAATAAGAGGAAATACATTTGTCCGAATAACCAGTAGTAAAGTCCGTTTGATCTAATTTAATGTCGATTACTGAGTAATGCCAAAGCACCATATCAGAATTATCTCCCTTAATGTTTAACCTCTTTAAAATATATATATTTAAACTAACAATGACTTTCCGATTTAAATGGGAATTGTTGCTCGATTCTACTGGAAACACATTTTTTTAAGTTTATTTATTATTCTTTGATCGATTTAACTTGCGATAAAGGATCTATTTGCCTATGTTATATTGAATGAAACTAGCTACCGGAACAGAAGCAGAAACTCGCTATGAAACGAGCTGATAACAGAGATATTATGATTTTGAAGAAACAGATTACCTTATGGGCTGGTATTTATATATATATATATATATATATATATATATATATATTTCTCGGCTGTTTTACTGATGGAGTACTTCATTTCAGACTCCAGACAATCTCAGGTGATACGCACCGTTTCAGGGTCGTTCTCTCGACGTTTTCTTTCGTATCTGCCCCCCTCCCTGAGGCCCCATTATCTGAATCGTATTTCAATCTAACTGTTCAATGAAATCAAAACAACTTACTTTTCAACGGCTTAGCATATCACGTGCCGTTTTGTGATTCAGCGTCTCTTTTGTTTTTGTTTTTGTTGTTAACGTCTTTGTGGTATCAAAACGTTCTCTTATATAAAAGATATTTTTTTAAAATAAA
>OY744531.1:70066202-70098702 GCA_963556195.1 Sepiola atlantica
CCCTGTCTATATAAGTTTAATTATAAGATTAAAAAATAGCCGGCGTCCCTCGCTTTGCTGTTCAGAAGGCGAGACATACCGAACCAGTAAACGAATTTCGGATACCCACAGCGAAGGATACGTCTTCTCCTACGCAGACAAAATGTGAGTCAAAAAAAAAGAAGACGACGTAAAAGATAAAATAAGATAGAAGATAGAGAGACAGGGAAAATGAGAGTAAGAGGAAAAAATAGAAAACCAGACTCAGAAAAAACAGCACCGTGAGTAGCTTTCCCAAGTTTTATATTTGTTGACGTAGAAAGTCTATTAACTAGCTATGGTTTAAAAGAAAAGTTTTTAAAAAATTAAAATGAAGTAAAAAAGAAAGAAAATAATTAGAAAGGAAAGAGAGCATTTAACAGACATTGTTTGAACAAAGGCTTAATGAATTTAGAAAAAATAAAGAAGGATAAAATGGAGATAGAACTTCTATCGAAGATTGTATTTAGAGAAAGTAATGATGAATACTTCTAAAATTAAATAAAGAAAAAATGCACTCACATGCATCTACACTAGCATTCAAACAAAAGGGTGTTTTTTTATTTTGTTTTACAATGCAAGCTAAGAGAGAGAGAACACATGATGTTGTTGTTTGGATTGACAACAAAGAAAAAAAGACAGCGAGACAGACAAGGAAGAGCAAGAGAAAGATTGATTGTGTTGACAGTACAAAGAGGGAGAGAGAAAGAGAGCGAGAGGGAGAACGAGACAGTGAATTTCATTTGCCAACTATGGACTGAATTCCGAATAAGCTTATTTTAAAAGTACCAGTCAAGCTATAAAACGGAAATCCTCATGTAAAAGTCCACATGCGTACATAACTCTACCCATCAACACATATATACGTACCTATACAGTTATATATATATATTATAATATTTAGATATACGATAAGAAACTAAAATGATAATAACAAATAATAAATAAATAAGACATGAATAAAATGAACCTAAATAAATAGAGTAAAATAATGAATAAAAAATTAAATTAAATTACAAAAATAAATAAATAAAATATACTATTTAAAGAAGAATATTCACTGATTTGACTATATATGATGCTCCGAACCTCATGAAAAATATTGCGTTACAAATATAAAAAAAAATGAATATAGTAAATTTAAATGGGATAAACTAAACGGTCGAATATAGTTTTATTATCTAAGCTTATCTACGCTAAACAATTAGATGAATATCATTAGAATATTAAATTAATTAATTAAATTCTAAATGGATTGAAGTAGACTAACCTTAAACTGTCATAATCAAAAGAGAATTCAGATTGAATTCCAAATTTAAGTGCATACGATATCAATTTTATAAGTAAAATAAAGGAGTATTTTACTTTAAAGAAAAGGAGTATAGCATTCTTAATGCATGACAAGGGTCTCAGAGTTCAATATCTAAGGCCGGTAAAGAAAGTTTGAGAGTGTATAGCTTAGCAGTCGTAAGGTTTTCTACATAATTCTAGATAACCTTAGAAATCAATTCGGCGGTTTATAAAGCTAAGCGGTCGTTAATCAATGGAATAATTATATAAAATTATGATTGTTAAGAAGTCAAAATAATTTATATTATAGATTTAGTTAGTACAATATATCTATCATCAAAGAGTTAATCTATATTTGACTACGATGAGGTTATTACTTATTTATTGATTTATAAATTTATAGAATTTCTTACGTTAGGTTATTAAAGATTAACCTAAGTTCAGAAAGCCCACAAAGTAAAACAATCCAGTATATCCAAGGAAGGTCAATAGTTGAATATGAATATTAGTTATTAAAACGAGTTTAGGCTAGAAAATACACATGGATAAGATAAACCAGTAATGTATAAATGTAGGAGGTACACAATATTATATATGTTAGGCTACATTCCATTATGTTCAAGTTAAACCTCGTAAGAAAAGAATTATGAAAAGTATGAAAAGGTTAAAATAAACCTAGAGAAAACAACCGAAAAGTCTCACTCTCACTCTCTTTCTTTCTCTCTCTTACTCTCTCTCTATCTCTCTCTATCTCTTTCTCTCTCCTTCTCTCTCTCACTCTCTCTCTCTCTCTCTCTCTCTCTCTATATATATATATATATATATATATATATATAGAGAGAGAGAGAGAGAGAGAGACAAGTAGTGATAAAATAATAATTAATGGACTTTAAAAGGGGTGTACTTGTACCAATTTTAATGCATGAGATTAGATACTATCTCATATTTTATATTTAATAAATTACCCCTATACTTAATGAGTATTAGTACCTTATGTCTACATAGAGAAAAGTATATGTGTAGGGGTTTAGTAGATTTCACTTTTGTATTTGAAGCCAATATGATCGAAGATATGAGTAGCTAAAGAAGCGTATTTAGACAGGTGACTCTTATTTAATGTATATATATATGTCTACACATTCTGTTCTTCAGTAGACCCGCAATAGAACGTATGTAAACAATCTCTCATGCCAGATAGTTTATAGCGGTGTGTATGTTGCTACTACTTATTTCATTGATGTAAAAATGGTAATATAATTATTAATATCGGCTTCAATAGTACTATGGCTACTATCATGATTGATGTTCCGAGTATTATTACCGTACATTTGTAAACCATACTCTCATGATTACATGAGTAATTTAACGGGTATAAAGTTTTGTCATTACAGGTATAAAGTAGGTTAGAAGAACTGCGCTATCGTTTTTAAGACTAGATCTATTTTCGAAAACTTAGAGTTTATTATTCTTTGTTCCACGTTTGGCACAGTAGAAAGAAATTCTGATAGTGTTGGCATTAAAAAGTTTACTATATCTAGGCGGTGCTTTGAAATTGTCTTCAACATTTTTTACAAATATTATCGGGATATTAGGTTGCATATTGTACTGAATTGTGGTTAAACCATTGACAGGAGCAGTATGTTTTTAACAGTATTCATTTCAAATGCAGAGTGCATTCCCTTATTTCTATTGTCCATTTTATTGATCGTAGTGCTATCTAATAGTCTCAATATATAAGCTGACGTGTTGAATAAATATTACCACCTATGCCATTGCTATGAATAGAAATTCATAGCAATGGCATGGGTGGTAATATTTGAATTAGAGCCTCTTGATATTTATTACTATATTTTCAGATGTTAAATATTTTAAGGACTCATTATAGAATTAAGAGTTTGCTTCAAATATGAGTTCAGCAGATGATATGTGAGAAACACTCATTTCTACATTAAACACTATAACATTAATGATAGCTTTAGAATGGTTGGATTCTTTCAGAGTGTAATATAATAATTGGGTTGGTTTGTGGTATGATACATAGGTTTTACTCAAATGACTTGATGACTTGATGATTTATTGAAAGTTTCTGATGATATGATGGAAAATATTCACAGTTTTTCCATATACCCTATCAGTAGATCTTATGATTAGGAGAACGTCGTCTCTATAAATGTCTCAACTAACTTTGAAAACATTTTTTAAATGTAGATAAATTTAATTTAGCAAAGTAGACCTACAAGGTCAATAAATTGTGCTGGGTCCGTTGAATCCATCGGGATATTGAAGTGGATAATTAACTATCAAAATATGATTGGCTGGTCAATAAAATTAGATCTATTGCAGTTGGACCGAATATGAAGGATTTATTTAACAATATTGGAGTGATCAACAGGTAGTAAAGTCTATGTCAAATCTAAAAAAACATAGTATTTTTTTATGTATCAAATTACCGAACCAGACAGATACTTGACAAGAATAATTCCAAAGTGAGGATTCAATTGTATTTCTGATTGTCGGGATGATTCTGTCTGATATAATTTTATTTACTAATGCTATATCAGATTTAGATGAGCACACAATTGGCTATTATTGTTGTTATTGAATCAAGTTTGTGGTACTGTGAAGTACATGTAGGAGTGCTTAGACCATTTATTTCAGGATACTTATCTCTGTAAAGCTTAGCGAGTCAGGACTTTGCTTCCAAATAAATGTTATTAATAGATTATCTTGGGGTGTATTTATATTTTTGTGGAGCTCTTTAAGTATAATTGTTGTATATTGGTCATATGCAAAAGAGTAAAAGTTATTATCCTTGTAAGCCGGAACTAGTATGCTAGTGTTATTATTTCTATTCAATTTTTTCTTAAATTTATTTATATGTCTTAGTGCCTCAGTTTCATATTTTCTATGTTTCTTAAGTTTAAAATGTTTAGTTAGATTCACAAGGTCCTTTTCAAATCTATCAAGTGCATAGTTATTACTTGGGTGTCTATAAGGATTAAGACCATAATATTTAGCTGTTTTCTTTGGGGTTTATCCTCTTCCCTAATAGACTTTACTGGCAGCTCTGTATCGGCATTCAAATCTTGCTAATCATAGTTATCCAGAAAACACATTTCGTAGATCATCCAAAAGCAAGGAATATGGAAATTGCATATTAATGAATTAAATAAGTATTTAACAAATTTTGATTTTTCAGACTGTATGTGATTTGTTATATACTGACGAAGCTTCTTCTTGAATGATTGGACAATTTTGTATACTATGAATATGTATATTTTCGAAATGAATAGAAACAAATGTTTGTTAAAACGTTTATTCGATGATGTATCCAATGTTTACTGAGTATCTATTATTATATCATGTGAAAGTAAGAGTTCTAGTCGTATTATAGACTATTAAGCGACCACACATACATTTGTGCGAACTACAAAACACACACATACATATATATCAAGAAGGGGCTAAGCCTTTCGTGAATTATATATATATATATATATATATATATATATATATAGTTTTCCGCAGATAAAGACTCATCACTGTCGCTTGACGTAGTAACACGCGGTTCCCGGATTTCAGTTGGTGTTATTCAGTGTTCTATCGCCTGCGCTATAAAATATTCCACTTAAAATGATAAAGTATATACAATTTTATAAATCTAGTCATTTATTTAAATACATACGATATTGATAACGGAAATTACTTATTTCATCACAGAATCGTATTGTTTTTTACGCATAAAGTAACCAAGATCTCCTCCACAATAGTGTTTCACTTATATTGGAGCGTATATATAAAATATAGTTCTATACATTTGCGTGTTTCGTCGTCTCTACGACGAATTTGCATAGATAGCCACAGAGTAATATTTATATATATATACATATATATATATATATGCATATATATATATATATATATATATATATATATATATATATATATATATATATATTTATATAACCGTAAAAATATCTATACGATTTAATATTTATTCCAACAATATTTGGTAATGTAGGGAATTTATACTCAACTTTTTACAGTAATCATTTCTATTTTCATCGATGTAAACAGATGATCTGCACGACCATCGAATTTTATCGATATAATTCACGAAAGGATAAGACCCTACTTGAATACTTTCAATATGCTTTTATAACCGGTATAGAGAGTAGGTTTGCCAAGTGTTAAAACCGATCGACGATTTGACTTGAGTATTCGTAGCCCTGCGAACACGTACCTGCTCATTCAAGAAACGCTTTTACACATGCAACAATACCAACAAATCATCTAAAGTATATACCCCATACACATTAATTAACATCTGACACCTCCAGATTAAAGAACACGTGCCGATATCAAAATGAATTAAAACCGACTTTAAATAGATTCATAAAGTTTAGTATTACACATACGGTTGCACGGTACAATGTATACATTGACACCTCTCTCTCTCTCTCTCTCTCTCTCTCTATATATATATATATATATATATATATATATATATATATATATATATATATACTTCAGAAGAAAAAACTTGACGCATTATTGACGGAAATGTAATATTGGACCGTCGGCATGGGATAGTGAATATTCCCAGCAGAACTAATAACAATCAACGAACGTAACCAAACTAAATAATACAATTTAAGAACTAAGTTCGTCACAACAAATCTAACGTGAAATAAGTAAAACAGACAGATTACCAAACATAGCTCCCCTTAATAATCATAATTGCGAAAAGCTTCCCCACTTTACAGGATTAAAAACCATAGAATCTCTATGTAATAAAAATAAATGAATAAATATAATAATACATAACATTAATTATATCACTAAAAAATCAAATAAGATAAAACTATAAAAATGAAATAATACAAATAGAATACTAATTGTAATCTCTCAATGAAGAAATACTTAAGACTCATTAAGCTTAGACCTTAAAACTTAGAAAATATTCACTTTATTATTATAATATTGACTTTAAAATGAAATGTTAAATAAAGAAAAAAACTTAATTAACAAATCAATAAATATTAAAAATATTTACGGCATCTTAAGAAACAATAAATTTTAAATCTTAAGTTACAAACTTAATGAATTGGAAGACGTCTCCTAACTGAGTGAATGGAGTTACTTTCCTTTTCATGTAATGTTCCCACTAGAAAAAATCAATTAAAATGAATCACTGTCGACAGAAGGTCCACATGAATAAATAAAATAAAATTATAAAATATACGTAATATAAAAAATAGGAATAATAATAGTTACTTTAAAATGAAAAACTAACCAAACATTTGAAACAACAGTAAAAAGTTTTTAATTCTACTCATTTTTTGGCGAATGATACCCGAGAGCAACAGTCTACCTATCCACGTTTTAAACGTTTTAAACTAAAGTAAAACACATCTGATAGGGGAAATTTCCCCTAAATATTATGTTGTACGAAACTTCCATCTGATTGAAGTACGATAAAAACAAAAACATGAATGTATATTAATAAAACATCGAAGACTATAAAAATCAGTACACCTTTATATATCTTAATTTGCCTTTGTTACATTGTGTGGCTTCTGACATATCTTTATTGTCGAGTGTCGTAGAGAGGACCTTCGCTGTTGATTCAAAACGGACGGCATCGCTATTTTTGCGCTTCCAATCGCAAGGAAACTATTTGCACTGACCTTTTTATTTCTTCTCTCTCTCGCCGCCATTTGTTTCGCATGCTTGTCGCTGTCGTGTGATACTATTCGTACCACAGTTTTTTCGTTTGCAACCTTTTGCTGTCACGACTGCTAGACCGTCGTTTGAGCCGGCGCCGACATCATCATACTTCTCGGAATGCTATCTTCACTCTGAAATCAAACCTTTGTTTCAAAGTACAACAAAGTATTTTTCTGTTTTAATTCGAGCCGTTTATTTACTTAATTATTTAATTAGCCGACTTGAGGAGTTCGTTGGGATCGGGAGAGAGGTTACGCTAACTAAATTCACTAGTTATTTCGTAATTACTTGTAGAGGGGGGAATGTGAAAGATTCTACTAACGTTCACTAAGGCTCTTATATTTTGAGACTCGTACATCCCTTCTCGTAACAGCTACATGAGTGTGTCTTGTTCTCGTCGCTTCCAAGTGAGAACTGATCAAAAATCCCAATTCAACTTTCCCACGCGGAACTCTCGTCCTACAAATCTCGTGATCACACGAAGCTGTGACCCCAACTCTTGACTTTAAGGTAGCGTCACCTGTCATCGTGACGTGAGAAAACACATCGGTAGCTTCGCACGGAATGACTCCGCTACAATCGCGTAAGTCAAAACCCTTCTCGATAGATGCGTCCATCCTTCACAGGGTCATTATCTAACACCTTTAGTGTGTGTTAATTTGTTACACGTTTGCCTTGTATTACCTTCTATAAATTACCTTTATGTACTGATTAATTAATGAAGTTCAAATATATTGATAAAATGAACTTAAAGACAATCTTTTAAAAAGCTTTCAATACAAAGTAGAGCGTATAGCAAAGTAACTAACTAAATAAAATTAATATAAATATTAGAACAGCCTAATATTTATATGAATTGTAATTATATATATATATATATATATATATATATATATATGTATATTACAATAAGTATTACATATTTATTTTATGGTGGGGAGGATTGGTTTATGTCAACATTTTTTCTCGTTAAAATTGATTTTTCATTGTTTATTTAAAATGCTGTTCATATAAAATGAGCGGCAAATAGCAATTCGCACTCGTATAGTCTTTTTTATATTCCTGTCGTGTTTACCTCATAATTTACATAACTCAATGTTTTATCATGTGTTAATGTCCATCTCATAGACCTGGAGCAGATGCAAAGGTAACATGAACATTATAAATAGTAAGGCGTTCGTTTAAGAGAAAACAAAACACAAGCATTAATTTGATTAAGAAAATCATGCGTATCACATGTTTTTACGTTGCATTAAGCTGTATAATACACACACTCGACTTTAATAACGAATTCAAAAAAGTAGAAAGATAAGTATACAATCATTATAAATTTATAATAAACTCGATGAACAATAAAATAGACCCACAGTAATACTTTCAGCAATTCACTTTGACGCACAATGATATTTTGAAAACGAACAATACGTAGTCATTTCAATGACAAGTGACTGCGCAAAATGTTGTTAATTGCAAATAAATAGAAAAAAAAGTCAGACTCATATTTTAAAGTATGCCATTGCCTTCATCTATGAAAAGAATATCAAGTATTCACATCTGTATGAACTTTAATTTAATGTTTGGTAATTTTTTACAATAAAATCACTTGAATTATTATATGAGAAACATTTTATTAAACTATTTTAGCTTCATCCTCTATATCATGATCTTCTATATCATCATCCGTTATATCACAAGCATCAGCATCATCATCAACATTTACTCACTATACGTTTTCACAGTAATTATCAGCCATTGCCTATTGACAATAGCTAGCGGTGTTATCTTGGAGTCAGAGGGGCAATTCTTCTCATATTTCCAGCATTCTCGTCATCTTTCGATAACCACTGCAAATTATTTTGCGTTATTGAAACATTCATTTACGATCGATTTCACGTAAGCAACGCCCGTTCGTCTTCCCTTGAATGTTAGTGACAGTACGCATTTGTAAGGTTCCAGTAGTCTCGCATCCTCCTAGTGGAGGTCTGGCTGGTGCTCTCCGTTTACCGTATTTTCAACCTATTTGACCATACACAAACATTTGGTGCGGTATCAGGTGGTTTCCCCTTCCCCTTCCCATCCTTTTCCCATTTGTTTGTTGCTGGTCAGTCTTTGTGGAATGTGCTAGTTTGTTCCCGAATTCAATTATGTTCCTTCATATTTCGGCTGTTTTAATCATTGTAAAATGTTGATTCCAATTTCTCCCTATCGGTGTCCATAATGTTCCTACAAGTATTAGTATTATAGTGATTATCTTCAATTTGGCAAGTTCCATGCAGTTGCGTTGATTTTTCTGCCTCCTTTGTTTTCACTCTGTGGACTGCTGGGACAACGAAATCTACGATTGTGCTTGTATTTTCCTTCTTATTGACTATCATCACGCCAATTCATCTTGCTTGCATGAATTAGTCTGTTTTACCGCCATATCCTAAAGGGTTTTGTTATTGCACCGTGTGTATGCGTTTTTAAAGTGATGGCATTTGCATAATTCCCAGTGGATAGCCTTTCCACCGCCATCTTTTCCAGGTCATATTTAGTTATCACTCAGGTTACTGTCAGTTCTCCGCAGGTTATCTTTAGTTATCACTCATTCTATCATCAGTTATCACTCCGGTCATCATCAGTTCTCACTCAGGTCATCATCAGTTCTCACTCACGTTATCATAAGATCTCATCATTAGTAATTGCTCACAAATAATAACCGCTTGTCTTGTCTAAAGTTTGAGTGACACCAAGCATCCCTAAATTTTCGAGTACTCTCTATCTCTTCGATACCATTGCGAATTACTTTGCGTTATCGCAACAGTCGCTTTCTACTGATTTCTCGCTGGCAACGACTATTCACCTTCTCTGGGTTTTGCGTTGAAAATGTCTTCCTTAAAGTCCTAGTATTTTTCTCACTCTTCCAGTGAAGGTCTAGTTAGTGCTCTCTGTTCCTGGTCCTTACATACCGCTTGACATTCTACGGCTATTTTGTGTGGTATAAGCCGAGGCTGTAACCATAATTTATTTATTTTCTTATTTTACTTTTAATAATGAGCCAGTTTATGAAATTTGTTAGTTTCATTTCACTTCAGTTCATGTGGTCGTGTTCTTTCTATGTTTTTGTTTTATTTGTTTTGCAACTTCCATGTAACTGGATAGCGTTTTCAGTTTGTACTGGTTTGTTTTCATATTCGAAGATTTTCCGTAAGATTTCAGCCATTTTCAACATTCCCGCCCATTGTATATTCTCAGCGCTCTCTTTTTGATTCCAATTTCTCCTAGTTTTTTTCAACATTTTTTAGACTGTTCCTAGTGCTCCTACGATTATTTGTATTATGTTAATTTATGTTCTATATCTCTTTCATTTCTCAAGAAAGTTCCTGGCATTTGCTTTGTTTTTCGGTCTCTTTGATATTCACGTTGTAAATGCTGGGATTGCAAAATGTACGATTTGGCAGTTTTCGCTTCTTGTTGATCATTATGACAGTTTGGTATACTTGCTAAGTTGAGTGTATCTGTTTGTATCTCCATGTCTCAGAATATATTATGATTTTCGTTTTCCAGTGCTTTCTCCGTTTTCTGCCTGTATGTGGTATACCGTTCACACCCTTTGTTCACAGAGTCTGCATTTAATTGCGTTTAGTATCGATTAGCTTTGATATAGTTTTTTTCGGATCGCATTGTGTAGTGCAGTTAATATTAGCGAATCTATCTCTTTGTTTCAATGTATTTTTCGTCGCTATGCTTAACTGTTTCCGTGAGTCATTCTTCCGTGTAGCAGTTACTTCTGTGATTAAACAATAATTGACTAACTACAGACTAACTTTCAGAAGAGGTAAGTCTTGGGATTGACGAATCCTAGCCTCATACACACTTTTCCTCAGAGGAAGTTGGCTGTTTATTGAGAAAGCTTTGCCTTACTGCAGACTTTTATTCAGAAATAATGCGTCTGAGGGTTAAGCAATCCTTACACACTACATACTCGTTTTGAGGAGAGGTGCCCCATTGCTTACCTACGCACTCTTACTCAGAAGAGGTGTGGCTGGGATTGACCTACCCATACCTTACTACACACTCTTGTTCAGAGGAAAATCGTCCATGGATTTGACAACCCTTGCCTCACAACTCATATGTTCAGAAGTGCTAGTCTGATTGAGCAACCAATACCTCACTTTACACTTTTGTTTTACAAGAGGTATTGATAGGTATCAGTAATCGTTGCCTCAGTACACACTCCTGTTCAGAAAGGTACTGCTGATAATTGTGTAACACTTGCCTGACTATACACTCTGGTTCAGGATAGGTGCGTCTGGTTAAGACCTTTGTGACACATTACAGACTTATCTGAAAAAGAGTTGCTGTTTAAGACTGATTATCACTTTCCTCAATACACACACTTGGAGAAAATAAGTGCGGCTGTTGGTTGAGCCATATTTGCCTCACAATTTACTCTTGTTTAGAATGGGTGCGTCTGTCGGTTTAGTAAACGTTGTTCTAAAGAAGTGATCTTATGTTTGAACAACCCTTGCTCACTACATAGTCTTGTTCAAAAGACGTGCGGCTGGAGTATGCGGAAACCTTTGCCACACTACACTCTTGTTTAGAGTGGGTGCGTCTGGCGATTGAGCAACACTTTACTCACTACATGCTCTTATTCGGAAGAGGTGCGGTTACTTATTGTGTAACCTTTGCCTGGCTACAGACGCACTCTTGCTCAGAAGTAAGACTGCTGATTTAGGAATCCTAGGCTTCACTACTAACTCATGTTCAGAAACGTTGCGTCTAGATATTGCGTAAAACTTGCCTCACTACATGTTCAAGAATTAAGTAACCCTTGCCCCACTACAGTCTCTTGTTCAAAACCCCGTTCCATTGGAGTATCTAGCAACTTTAGACTTACTATATACTTATTCTCAGAAATAGTGCGGTTAACGATTGAGAAACCGTTATCTCACTATATAATCTTGTTTAGAAGAGGTTCGGCTGGTAATTGAGCAATCCTTGCCTGTTTACATACTTTTTTAGAATACGTTTACCTAATGATTGAGTCACATGTGCTTCTCTACATACTCTTGTTTAGAAGAAGTTAAGTTGTGATTGAGTCACCCTTACTATCTACATATTCATGTTCAGAAGAGATGGGTCGAAGATTGAGCTAACTTTGCCTTATTTCACAACATTTTTTTATAAGATGGGCGGCTGTGATTAATCAACCTTTACCTAACAACGCACTTTTGTTCAGAGGAAGAGCTGCTGGCAATTTTAAAACCTAGCCTCACTTTACACTCTTTTTTTAGAATAAGTGCGTATGAGGATTGAGAAACCTTTGACTAACAACATACTCATCGTCAGTAAAGGGACGTCTTTGGATTCAGAAACCTTTTCCTCCCTACACACCCTTGTTAAAAAAATGTGGTTGGGATTGAGCAACCCTTGACTTGCTACACACTTATGTTCCCAAGAGGGTCGGCTGGGGTAGTGAACAACTATTGCCTAACAACAAACTCTTTCTGAGAAGAGGTTTGACTTGCGATTGGGCGACAATTGCCTCACAACATACTCTTGTTCAGAAAAGGTGCGTTTCTTATTGAGAAACTCTTTCTTTGACTACAAATTCATGCTAAGAAGAACTGTTTCTGTTTTTTTAACATAGTTAACCCCGAACTAGGAAGGACGCAACTGTAGACGTAAGGGGCTACTGAGAATTAGGGCGTAAGTTTAGTGAAGCATCCTAAGTTGGAAGCTGTGCAGCACCATATCTGTTTACATTAAATTTTAACTTGTGCATGTCGTTACAATCGTAAACACAAGGAGCAGGCATGGAGTTTTAGAGGCCGGCAGCACGAAAAAGAAGCTATTGGAGTACAAGGCTCTCCGGCATATGAGGACCTCCACAGTTAATGGATGGGATTTAGCTGATTGTCGGGTTGATCTAGTGTATTTACGTCGATTTGGTACTAGAGCCGCAAGTTCATCTGAGCACAATATATTAAAGTATTTTTAAAACAATCACAAGGATACAACATTGCGGCGATGGGGGAGGGGCTGGAGCTTAGTGTACAGTGAGGGACCTATTAAGTTTGCGACTGTTTTTTCGACCTTGTTCTGAAAGGGAGAGAGTAGTGGATGATGCACCAGTCCAGATGTATCAACAATAGTCGATGCATGGGCGGATGGTGTATTTGTAGAGATACAGGATTATGTCAGATGTAAGAAGTTTACTAGCACGTTAGAGGGAACTCCCCTTCAGTGTCTTCAATGTTTTTTTTCTAATTCATGTTTTCTGTGAATTTTACCCTGATGAGTTTTAATGTTGAACGCTCAGGTAGGGGGTTATATGCCATGACAATCGGAGGTTGAAGAGGTTTCTTGTACTTATTGAAGGAAAGGAGCGTTGTCTTTACGGCATGAAAAGTTACTAAGCATGTATGGCCCCAATTCACTACAGCTTGGAGGGCATTTTCTAAAGATTCAGTTGTTGCGTTGGATATGTACGCGTCCGGTTTGCCCACATGACGAGAATAGAGTGTTGTGTCGTCAGTAAACATACCTATCTACGACTTGGTGTCATCAGGGAGATCATTTATGAAAATCAGGAACAATAAAGGTCCAAGAATGGGCCCCTTGCGTTCACCAGCATTTATGTCATGTTGCGACCATCGAGCACAACCTGGATCTTTCTTTTGGTTAGGAAATATCAAACTATATTCAATATTTGTCCAGTAATACCATATGAGTGGATTTCTAGTAGAACTCTTTTGCGACAGACCACTGTCAAAGACTTTGGATATATCATGCACGACTGCCCTAGCCTCACCCGCCTTGTTCAGTGTATAATATATGCGTTCAGATATAACCGTTAGGATATCTGCAGTAGACCGTGCTTGTCTGTATCCATACTGGCGGTCGGAAAGAAGTTTAGCATTAAGTAGGTGCCGGACTATCGCAAGATTGATTAAGGTTTCAAAGATTTTAGCAAATACCTGGAGTATACTGATTGGACAGTAGTTATGAAGATCAGTTCTACCTTAGACTTCTTGAAGACCGGTAAAACAGGGGTAAGTTTACAGCTATTAGGGAAGCAAGATTCAGCAAGGCATTTGTTCTAGAGTTTGAAAAGACAGGGGCCAGTTCAGCAGAGCATTTCTTTATTACTATTACAGGTATTTAATCAGGCTCACAAGCTTTGGAGGCGTCAAATATATATATGCTGTCTCTCACTTAAGATAGGGGTAATGACCAGGTTATGATGTGTGGTTTTAGTCCGCAATGCGAATTTAGGGAGATGCTTGTTTGCCGAGGCGAACGTTTAGTTTAAGGCGAAACGCTGGGCAAGTAGTTCAACCTCATCAGTTGCCGTGCAAGCGACATCATTTTGGTTTGATAGCAGGAGAATTGTTGATTGTGCATTGTTGATCACACTATTGTAGATTTTGCAGACATCGCTAGTACCTAGTTTCTGTGACTGGATGCGTTTTTTTGGTTATCTCTGTATACATTCTATTTGCTTCACATATCACTGCGTTTCTAATTATTTTTTGACTCTATATATTTCTGTCTATTAGCAGCTGACATTTTGAGGTGAACCATTGAAGAGAGTTGGGTTTTGTAAAGAATTTCCGTATGTGAACATGAGCTTCAATGCCTGCTTTGACCCATTCGGTTAACTCATTTCCACACTTATCAGCAGGGAGTTTTGCGGGTGATATAAATCATTACCACAATGTGATCAGCATTCCCAAGCGGTCTATGGACATTCGTCACGCAAACATCGGGCAATGAGGTCTAGAAAATGTCGAGAAGTGATCTCTTGCTGGTCTACTCGATCTGGGATGCGGGTCGGGTAAATGACAGTCTGTAAGAAGGAGGGTGGAAACGAGAAATTATACGTAGAGTTACTGGTTGCCTCAGTGAAAAGCTGGAGAATCCCAGCCAGTCACGATGGTATGCATTAAAATCCCCAAATACATGTATTTGGGAATTCGAGTCCAGTGAGAGTGCTTTATCTAAGCTTTCAGAGACAGAGTTAAGCAGAGTACAGTCATGGGTCGAAGGTGAACGGAATATGAAATATAAGTAAATAATGCTGTAGTGTAAAGGTCAACCTAAAGCACATGTAGTCTTGGTCACCTGATTCAAACATATGTTATCTACTCAGGGAAAGGGTGTTCCGAAAATAACATTCTAGCCCGTGTATATGTTTGTCAGAGTCCTTACGGCAGAGTGCAAGGTAATCAGTCATGTCAAAGTGGTAATAGGAGGTTCGGGATTGAAGCTTCACTTAACTTAGTGCTAGCAAAACTTGCCTCACTACACAAACTTGTTTTAAAAAGGGGCGTCTTTATTTTGAGAAACTCTTGCTATTACTACAAGTTGATGTTAAGAGGTGAGTCCGGTGATTGAACAACACAAGCTTCACTACAAAATCATGTGCAGCTGTATTTAGTGCCACACTTGCCTTACTACACCTTGTTTAGAATTAGTGTTTCTGAGTATTAAGCAATTATTGACTCACTACAGATTCATTTTCAGAAGAGGTTCGTGGTAGGATTGAGAAACCTATGCCTCATACACACACTTATTTAGGAGAAGTTAGCTAGTGAGTGAGGAGCCCATGCCTAACTACAGACTTATGTGTAGAAAAGTGTGCGACTCGAGAATCAGCAAAACTTCCCTAATTACAAATTCTGTTAAAAAAACGTGAGTCTAAGGAATAGGCAACCCTTGCCTCACTACGCACTCTTGTTAAGAAACGATGTGGTTGTTTATTGAGCAACTCTTGCCCTACTACACACTCTTAGTAAGAAAAGAATTGTCTATTGATTGGGCCACCTGTGCCTCACTTAACATTTGTTCGAAAGAGGGTAGTCTGGTGAACCCCATGAACCCATTACACGCATGTGCAGATGATGGGCGGCTAGGGGTATTCAGTAATCCTTGCATCACAACACACTTATGTTCAAAAGAGGTGCTGCTATGATTGTGCAACCCTTGCCTCCCCACACACTCTTGTTCAGAATAAAGGCGTCTAGTGATTGAGAAACACTTGACATACTACATAATTATATTTAGAAGTACATTTCGGATTGCGCAAAAATTGCCTCAATACACACTCTTGCTCGGAAGAGGTGCGGCTGCTGTTTGAGCAACATTAGCCTCACAACACACTCTTGTTCAGAAATGGTGCGTCTGGAGATTTATGAAAATTTTGCTTCACTACAGATTTATGTTAAGAAGAGTTGATCTAAAAATTAAGAAACCTTCGCCTCATGACAGACTTGTTTTGGCTCACTACACATATTGCTCAGAAAGGGTGCGTAAGATTGAGCAACCCTTGCCTAACTACACCCTCTGTTTAAGAAAATGCCAATCTCGTAGATTGAGCAACGATTTGATGTCTATTGGTATCAGACAATTATTAACTTACTACATACTTCTGTTCACAAGATATACGTCTTAGAATTTAGCAACCCTTGCTTAATACACACCTTTAATTAGAAAATGTGAGATGATAATTGAGGAACTACGGATGCTATGTTCTAGAAAGGGTGCCTCACTAAATATTAATATCTAACAGAGGTGCGTCTGGGGATGGAGAAATACTTGCTTCACTACACACTCTTGTTCAGAAGAGGTGTTGTCGATTGAGCAACTCTTGCTAAACTACACACCCTTGTTTCCAAAAGGATCGTTTATGGATTCGGCCACCTTTGCCTAATCACACAGTTGTTCAGAAGAGGTGCGTCTAGGCTAGGGATTGAGCAACTCATAACTCACTTTACACACATGTTTAGAAGAGGTGACGTTGGGGCATTCATTAATCCTTGCATCACAACACACCCTTGGTCAGAATAGAGGCGGCTGATAATTTTTCATCTCTTGCCTCACTACAAACTGTTTTCGACAATCGGTGCGTCTGAAGATTGAGCAATTCTTCTCTCACTACGGATTGATATTCAGAAAAAGTGCGTTTTAACATTGAGCGACCATTGCTACACTACACACTCCTGTTCAGAATAGCTGCCGCTGATAGTTGAGCAATCTTTGTCTCACTACACACTCTTTTTTAGAAGAGTTTCAGCTGTGATTGAGGAACTTTTGCATCATTACACAATCTTGTTCAGAAGAAGTGTGGATAAGTCTTGAGAAAACCTAGCATCATTACACAATCTTGTTCAGAAGACGTGCGGATAAGTATTGAGAAAACCTAGCATCATTACACAATCTTGTTCAGAAGACGTGCGGATAAGTATTGAGAAAACCTAGCATCATTACACAATCTTGTTCAGAAGAAGTGCGGATAAGTATTGAGAAAACCTAGCATCATTACACAATCTTGTTCAGAAGACGTGCGGATAAGTATTGAGAAAACCTAGCATCATTACACAATCTTGTTCAGAATAGGTAGTGTCGGTGATTGGACAACACGGACTAAACTTAAACTCTTTTTTACAAGAGTTAAGGCTCGAGATTGAACAACCTTTGCATCTCAAGTTACTTAGAAGAGGTGCGTCTGGGGATATAAAACTCTTGACTCACTACAGACTCATCTTCAAAAGAGGTGCGTTTTAGGGCTCAGCGAATATTTTCCATATACATACCTTGTTCACAAGAGGTGCCGCTAGTTGTTGAACAACCTTTGCTTTACTACATATTGTTCAGAAGAAGTGCGGCTGCGGAGTCAGGGACCCTTGCCTAACAACAAACTCATGTTCAATATATGTGTGTCTGGATATTGAGTAAACTTTCCCTCACTACAGACCTATGTTCAGAAAAAGTATACTGAGAATTAACAGTGACCTCACTACAGCTTCTTGTTGAAAAGACATACGGCTGGAGTATTTAGTACCCCTTGTATCACAAAAACCGCTTGGCAGAATAGATGCGGTTAGCGACTCATCAACCCTTGCCGCACTAGACACCATAGTTTTGATATGTACGGCTCATGATTGAACAACCCTTGCCTTACAACACACTTTTGTTCAGAAGATGTGAAGCTGGTAATTGAGACACATTTTCTTCTCTACATAAGGGTGGGATTGAGCAACCCTTGCTTCCCTAAACACTCTTATTCATTATGTGTGCGGATGCTAATTGAGAAACCCTTCTCTCACTACACACTCTTTGTTGAAAAGAAATGCTGATGGCAATTTAGCAACCTGGCCTTACTACACTCTTCCAGAATAGGTGCGTCTGGCAGTTTGATAAACCTTTAACACACTGCAGACTAGACTTCAGAAGATGGAGTGTCTTCGGATTAAGAAACCCTTGCCTTCTTACACACTTTTGTTCAGAAAAGGTGCGGCTTGAATTGGACAACCCTTCCTCACTAAACACTCATGTTCAAAATAAGGTTAGCTGCGGTAATGAATAACTATTTCCTAACAACACACTTTTACTTAGAAAAGATTTGGCTGGCGATTGACAGACCATTGCCTCACTACATACTATTGTTCAGAAAAAAGGGCAACTATGGCTTTGGGTAACCCTTGCTTCACTAGACATTACTGTTTAAAAAATGTGCGTCTACGGATGGAGACACCTTTGCCATTACTCCAGATTCCTGTTAAGAAGAAGTGCATCTGCTGATTAAGAAACCCTCGTGCCATTATACACTTATGTTAAAAAAGGGTGTCTCGCAAGATTAAGCAACACTTGCTTCGTAGCACATCTATGTTATAAGAATGGGTGTTTGCAGATTATACAACCCCAACCTAACTGCATGCGCTAGTCCGGAAGAAGTTCGAATAAGAATGAGCAACCATTGCCTTACTACAAACTTTTGTTCAGAAGAGATTCTGTAATGGATTGAGAAACTCTGCCTAGCGTAATACACTCATTTAGAAGAGATGCGTGTGGAATAGAGCAACCCTTGCCTCACTACAGATTTATGTTCAGAAGAGGTGCGTCTGATACACTTTCTTATTAGAATTAGTCTGTCTGGAGATTAACCTACACTGCACACTCTTGTTCAGTAGAGGTGCAGCTGGATGAGCGACCCATTCCTCACTACAAACTGATGTTCAAAGGAGGTGCGTCTTAAGATTTAGAGACTTTAGCGGTGATACTATGAAACTGCAGTATTGTTCTTTGCTATGTACATTGCAGTATATGTTATTATATAATTCGATGATACTATGAAACTGCAGTAATCTGAGAAGCAATGAATATTTCATTATCATTTATTATGTATGACGGTGATATCATAAAACTGTAGTAATGGGCTAAGCTATGTAAATTGCATTATTGTTATTATATGTATTGATGATACTATGGAGCTGCAGTAAATTTCTAAGATATGCACATTTCATTATCATTTCTTGTATGCAATATGATCAAATAAGAGTGTACAGTTGTTTACCCAAAGAAACGCCGCATCTAAACACACCTCCTGTATATATCTATGATACCATATGTGCAGTATTGTGTTGACCTATGCACATTGCAGTATCTGTTATTATATATAGTGGTGATACCATGTAACTGCAGTAATGTGATAAGCTATGTACATAACATAACCATTTTTTATATATGTCAGTGATACCGTAAAACTGTAGTAATTTGCTGAGCTATGCTTATTGCAGTATTTGTAATTAAAGTTATCGGTGATACCATGAAACCGTAGTAATGTTCTAATTTATCTCGCTATCATTTCTTGTATGCATTGTGAAATAAGAGTGTAAATGTGTTTATCTCGGACAAACCCACATCTAAACATGCATGCTTTATCCATTTTATCGAGCACTTTTGCCATCATATATGTATTAATGTATATTTATTATTATTATTATTATTATTATTATTATTATTATTATTATTATTATTATCATCATCATCATTATTATTATTATTATTATTATTATTATTATTATTATTATTATTATTATTATTCAACGGCTAATACCTTGTTTTTAGTATACAATATGATAAATTAAAAATGTAAAGTTGTTAATCCTGGGCAACACCGCATCCAAACAGGCCTGCTGTAATAATGTATCAGTATTTTTATTATTATTATTATTATTATTATTATTATTATTATTATTATTATTATTATTATTATTATTATTCTCAGACAACGCCGCACTAGTCAGGGTATGTGTGGCTCTAGTTCTCTGATTCAGTTCATGCCAAAAGCGTATATTATCTGTATACGATTGATTTTAAGATTAATGTAGTGGCCAGGCTATGCGTTGCTTAACTTCGCTTGTCCAGCATCTGTTTTTTTCCTAATAGTCCCGTAGTATTTTGTGGTCAGTATGTGTTGCTTATCTTAGATTAAACAGCACCTGGTCTTCCTAAATCGTAACCCATTTCGTACTTGTCATTATGTTTGTGTCCTAACTTCTCGCTGCCCCCACACAACGTCAAGCACTTGTGTCTTTAAATATAAAATCAAGGAGGCCTTAAGAGCCTCTACTAAAATCACACTTCATGATTCCTCCTTTTTTTGATGAGGACCATAATCCGAAGAGACGCATAATAAAAATTTAAATAGTATAAAAACCTATTACTATGACGTCATGTATCTATCAGTATGACGTCATGTGCGTAAGATAAAATTAAACATTTTGATCACATTAAAAAGAAAAATATCACCACCCCTTAAATTAATCGTTTTGGGAAATTTTTCGATATCATTTACGCGGTAATGTCGTTAAAACTAATACATACTTTGTAGGTGTTTGTTTTGTATTTTTCAATTTTTACCGAGACATCCATACCTACACATGTTTGCCTTATATATTCTGAGATTAAAAATCTTACTCTTTAAAATGTCATTCAAATGATGTATCTATATTTATTTTTTCTTTATGCTATCTTTTTTTTATTACTAGTCAGCGACGTTACTTTAATTTAAAAATACTATTCGTATTCCCAAATATTATACTACATTTATACAGCTATTTCGTTCTGTCTCAATACTAAATGAGCATTATTAGATGATCATATTATAATGTAACAATGTAGTTTTACTCTTAAATGTATTTAAATATTTTATTAAGATTTCTATTATTTGTTTTAATTTAAGTATATCGTTTATTAATAGCCTATCTTTCAGAATCTCCTCTTTAGATGTTTAGTAATAGTCGCTCGTGGTTACTTGAATGTAAAAATATTATATGCATTCCTAATTTTAGTCTAACATCAGACTATCTCTTTTACCCCGGATGTAGAATTCCATAGTGTTTTACACTATGAAAATATTGACTTAAGAATCGCTTACATTCTATATCTTCAATCACGCAGACTAAGTTTCTAATGGTTCAGTGAAACAGAATGTATCCTTTGAAGACAAAAGTTATTTATAGTGTCAGTTGAAATAAATAAATATATATATATATATATATATATATATATATATATATATATATAACCATCCACAAACAACAATTGCGTTGTTTTACGACTCATCGGTGTTGCTGGACGCGGCTAGTGCATGAAACCAAGTATTTGAAACTTGAACGCCAACTGATTTAACCTCTTATCTAGGAGTGCCTCACGCCTTACCATCTGAGCTAACGCCATGCCTACTGGGAGTAAAATAAATTATAATGCATAGTTGTTGTAGTACATGTTGTTTACACATTAACGATACTGACAACCGAGAAAACTCAATTTTTTAACGCTTTCCTATGAAAGTAAATTATTTTGAAAATGTCTGACACCCGGACAATGCCTGTGATGTCAGCTAGTATATAAATGAAAAGAGATATAAATATAAAAAAAACAGCAGTAAATAGATCAGACTTATAAATCTTCCAATGTCGGAGACAGCAGGTGCGTGTCAGTATAGAAAAAATGCGAAAATTAATGAACGACAGGTGTGTTTTTTTCACCTCTTTATATATTTTTTATACTTTTTTAAATTGTTATTTATATATTTTTAGATTTTGTTCAGGCTCGAAGTCATCTAATTTCCGACTACAAGAGAAGGCGACTGGGTAGGCGATTGTTCGACTGGGTGTGGGGTCGTTTGAGAGACGCACGTTAATTCACATCTGACACAGTTCAATTTATCAGCCATCCAGCAACCGGAAGTCGCGCTGGGACTTCCAATGTGTATGCTTGCCTACATTCGCGCATGCGTTAAACTCTACACGTGTGTATATGGTTGCGCATGCGCTAATCTGTATTATTTTATTAAATGTAATTCACGTCGGCCATTATTGTATGGTTTCAACTAAAATACGAAATAAATACTGAATAACGTTGAAACAATGGCTCTCGTTTGATTACAACATTTTGCAAGTGTACATTAGTTAGTAATAAGGAAACGGATTAGCCATAGCAAGTGCCATAACCTAATAGCATTTTTTTACTTTGCATACTCTCTCCCTTTAGATGTGCTATATAGTTGAGAATAGAACATTGTGTCAACACAAGCGTAGATTAGCAAGATATACTGAAGTACTTGCTACAGGCATTTTTAGGGTTGTATTTTATTTTGCATAGAGATTTCACCGTCCCTTCACATACAGCACTTAATATTCCAAAATGGTCACGTCATCTGATACTGGGCAGGCTGAACTTCGCTTAACGTCCATGATCTAACTAGAACCAGTGTGTAAACGGGATTACGCCGTATATGTGAGCGTGATAATGCCGGTTATTTCAAGGAACAGCCATTTTATAACAGGGATGACACTCTGAATTCGTCTATACATCGTTATAACATCCATATGTATAAGTACGTACCAACCTTGTTGTGATTACATACTCAGCGACAGACTATCAACTTCGGTTTTTCAACAGGAACGCAGAGAAAATGAACGTTTAGCTTTAGTCTCTGGGTCTACATTAACCGTAATACTTAATCACAGCAACAAAATAACTTCTCAGTGGAATTGCTGAATGAAGTAATTTAAGACAGGTCAGCAGTTTTAGTTAATTTAAGTCTCAATAAATTCAGAAATAGCTGAGGTGTTCAACGTAAGAGTAATGTATTCAGCTGTGCACAGAAAGAAAAAGAAAAATAAGTTCATGTATGGAATGTTACACATACTAATTACATTCATTGGATTGTATCACTTAATGTTTATGTGAACAAAACTCCGATGCTAGCAGTAATAGTATTATTTAGCAGTAGCAAAGGTTAAGGCTTCAGATTAGGTTTCATTTAAATAATAAACCTAACATTGGCAGAAAGGATTAAACAATATATTTTTAGAAAGCGATTAAGATTGCCCATATATATGTGAACCTTTCACATACACATACCGTTTCACATATCTTCTGTATTATAAAGTTAGTTTGCTGATTTTGTTCATCGTAAATCCTGCCCTTTCTAGAAATCAACAGAAAATATGTTGTCTATTCAAGACAATACATGTGCTGAAAAGAACAATGACCACGGAGTATTTGAAAATAAAAATACACCCCAATGTGTGACGTTAAAATAAGAATAACATCGTCTTTCAATAAGACAGTACTGTCACACATTAACTTCAAAGAAAAGTACATTTGTTTCTAAAAAACTAATCATTCTTAAGAATATTTGTGACGATAAAATATTATCTGTGTTTGACATGTTTTGAAAATTAATTTATTGTCTTAAAATAAGACAACATTCACACATTCACAATAAAGAAAAGGATATATTTTTTTCTAAAAAAACAACTCATTCGGAATTGTTATTGTGACATTAAAACAATTCATTTTTTGTTTTTAAAAAGTAAAATAATTATGTCCACTGAACGTGCTGAAAAATCAAAATAATCTACTTAACATTTCAAAATGAGTATAGTGGAGTTTGTAACACGTTACCCACAATGTTGACTTTACAAACTGCACCCTCCTCAAGACCAAATAATTTCTCCCACGCCACAAATGTATCGAAAGCGCTTTAATACTTGTCTAATCACCATTTAACATAAACGTCAGACTCAGATCTGATTCGTTAAGGAAACATATTGCAAAACGCGCACTAGAAAGAATGCCTAATATATACGCCACTGCGATTCCGGTTAAAGTAACTTTTCTTTTTACTACACTTCATCCATATTCTTCCTTTTCTTTTCTTTTCGTCTTCTCCCTCTCCTTTTCCCATGTTAACGTTTCTCTCCACGCGTTTTATTATTCTTTCTTTTTTCAAATAGTTAAACACGTGCCAATGACGTCTCTCTGTGCCTTCCTCCTTTTTCTACTGCGATACCGGTTGAAGTAATTTTTTTAATGGTTCGGTAGTGCTGTTTTCATTCGGCGTATTCAGCACAAAATAACAGCACTAACGAACTAGTCTTTGGAGCTCAAAGAAATCGAATGGAAAATAGTACATGTAGAAATTCAGACGACCTATGTAGATTATTTATGAATGAAACATTTGAAATCTGAAAAAAATATTACACTGTAGAAGTGAAATAGAAAAAAAACTATTACACTGTAGAAGTGAAATAGAAAACAACTGCTTACACTGGATAACATTTACTTAAAAATAACAATACATAATATATATATATAAACAAATTAACAACTTAATAAATGAACAAATAAATAGAAAAAAACTAAAATAAAAAAGTACCTAAAATAGACATACAAGCACGCACGTGCTACAATAAGGTCACCTATTAATTAGACACACTAAAAGACCCAAAGCTTGGTCACTCCTATACAAAACTGAACAAAAGAATACAAAGTAAAATCAACCGAACTTTTGTTTGTAAAAAGCAATACGTTTGGCTAATGGAAACATTAACTTGTTGAGGGGGGGGGATAACTGAGAATCTGATTGGTTAACCAGCTAGATTAAACACCATGCGTATATATTAAAAACACCCGACAACACAAACTCCATGCATTTAGGCCTGACTATTCCCTACAGGGATGCAACCCGGAACCTCTGTGTAGGGTAATTGCCAGAAATATATTTTCATAACTTACTATATAAATCTCTCTCTCTCTCTCTCACTTTCTTTCTCTCTCTCTCTATATATATATACATATATATATAAATATATATATATATGTATATATATATAAATATATATATGTATATATAAATATATATATATATATATATATATGTATATATATATATATATAGTAAGTTATGAAAATTAATTTATGGCAATTAAGCTACACAGAGGCTCCCGCGTTTCATCCCTGGGGGGAATCTTCAGGCATTTTAGCCTGAAGATTCCTCCAGGGATGAAACGCGGGGGGCTCTGTGTAGCTTAATTGCCATAAATATATTTTCATAGCTTACTTCCTAGCTCTACTTACATATCGAGCACTGTTAAAGTAAATACTGAAAATTGATACATCAAAAATTATATCACCTTATAAAGTGTCATGTGGATACATGAAATACTAATATAAATATATATATATATATATATATATATATATATATATATATATATATATATATATATATATATACACAATGAGAATAGAACCAAAGTAGGAAAACAGAATTTGTACAAACTCACACTACCTTCAAGTAGAGTTTCATAAAAAATACTAAATACTAAATCTGTTCCTTAACAAAGTATGAATAATACGCGTAGAATATATAAATATGAATTTGATGATCGGATGTTCGGTGAGAGTACAGTAAAATGTTAAGATGACTCACAATTATATATATTGCAAATTATACGGTTAAAGTATATTTACCACTGACAAAAATCTAAGTGAATATAATTAAATAATGTTTTTAAAAACAGTATCCACAAAGCAAATGTTTGAATTATTAACATATATTGGATGTTCGATTTGCCGTAAGGCGTGGTAGGCAAGTAGTTAAACGAACCCCATTTTTAGGTGGTCTTTTGTACGCATGTCCAGATTCGGATTTGTCGGTTTCTGGACTTTCTATCTCCGCAGTCGTGTAGATAATTATGAGAAATGTACAATGTTCAAATTATATATGCATTTTTGTACTCTCACCCCATTCTCCGTTAATTCTAGCATAAAACGGATCGTGTTTCAATCGAACTTACCTCTCACCACCTGCAAGCCATGCAACAAGTGATCACTAAACCACCACCCCTGACGACTTCTCTGATTAAATGAATTCAACACAGCGCCATATGCACTGCTCATAAATCCTCGGGGACTTCAGCAACATATTCGATATCGGCAATCAATTAATGAAATTAAAGGTTTACTACAGGGGAACATGTGTACAACTATGCATTACCACAGCACTTTTGCATACAGATACACACGACGTCATCTATCGAGTTTCAGATATTTTTCCACAATGCTGATGCATCACTAACTGTGTTGACATAGGGAGATTGATTGGGTTTAAAGTTCACACGTCCCGCGCTGCTGTATAGCATAATAGATTAGTATTGCCATAACTTGGTTTCAATTCATAAAATCGTTATCGAACATAGTGCTTCACTATGATGTTAATCTTATTGCAAAGAACTTTAATATTTGCCTAGAATAGTTAACTGCTATAAATGTAATAAAATAAATGCGATTCAATAATTTAATATTTCCGACAATGTATCGAAACGTAAGTATGATTTGATATATTCCGTCGTTTCTATACTAACACACGAGATTTTATCAACTAACATATAACATTAAATCCGAAAAAGTTGTAATGATAGCAGCAAAGTTAACGTTTTATTTCTATAACTAAGTTTGATCGGCATTAGGATGAGAAGGCATTAGCGAAGGTTTGTAATTAACTGATAACTAGAGACGTAATAAATTTTGTCTTTATGAAATTGTTATTCTCATCTTCTAATTGTCTATATAATTTCTTTATCTCGTATACCGAGCATCAATTCTTTCATGACAGTTTATCATTTAAAGTTATACATTATATATTTCTATATTTTCCCTTTCTCTACTATATATATATATATATATATATATATATATATATATATATTGCTTTGGCCTAGATAGTATCCTAACTTGACAAAGAAAACTACCACATCCTAAATTTACATAGATGAAAAGTAAAGTAAATAAACTCCGTATGTAAGAATGGATACTACACTTATTAAATCAGTGTTATGGTTAGGACTTTGAGTCTACCAGAGCTTATATATAACACGTTACCAAGATACAACATTATGTCATATTTATCATTAAGTACACAAGTTCCAAAAATACTACATGAAGAAAGCTATAGTGTTCATATATTACTGAGATAAATTTATTAAGTTTATTTATTTATTAGTTTAATTGAAATGCTAATATAGGGTTATGGAAATATAATGGTTTAATTTGCACACAGTTGGAAAAGTGTTCATCTTTTTTTATTTAGTAAGTAACCCGGTTGTCTACTTCATCCAACTATAACGTTTAATTAATCCACGCATAGCTTACATTTATTATCTAATAGCTTGTACGCTCAACTAATTTTAACTCACATTCCTCTAAGGTAGTATGGAATGTGTTTACCCTTTAATCCAATATATTGCTAGACACACGTTGAAATTCATAAAGGGGTTCATTATTAAATGTAATTAAATAGAATATACATTTAAACAGCAATGTCTTTCTTTTTTGTGTAAATTCATAAAGAGATTAATTATTATATAGCTAAAGTTATCAGCTTATTTATTAAATATCGTTGGTTATATGCATATAAAATGATGTATGATAATATTTTGAGGTTTTCAATATTTATTTAAATAACAGTTTTAGTCTGTTGTAAAGAAACTTATGTTTTAATGACAAGCAACCATTCTATGAATAAAAAATGAACCAATTCGAAACAGTTATTAAATTATTATATTATATTTTAAGTCTCTATTAATTTATACACTATTGAGCTATTAACCTGACTTTTGGAAACTTAAGGAAATATATAATATATATATATATATATATATATATATATATATATATATATATATACGTGTGTGTATGTATACGTGTGTGTATATATATATATATATATATATATATATATATATATATATATATATATATATATATATATATATATGTACGCATTAAAAATAAATTAATCGTTTTCAGGTGTGGGATAACGTTTCAAAAATCTGCCGCTTAAATCATGTAGCTCCCGGTTATATCTGTCATCGAATTTCTAAAATTAAATGTAGAAATTCCTTGGTAGTTCAACGTGTATTTTTATAAGACGAAATTTAGTTTAACTCTGATTCTTATAATTCGTTGCGAATTTTTACTTTTGGCTATGATTTGGAAGGAATTTTCTTTGGTTTGACAATCTTCGCTTTGCAATTTTGGTGTATAATGGCGATATTTTAACCCTCAACAAAACGACTTCTTTGTATAATAAATATTTGCAGAATTTGATTACCAAGAAGTTCAGCACTAGATCATATTTCAGATAAACATATATTTAATTATCTGTCTTATGTTCTATCCAATATTGAAAATCTTTCTTATCGGCCGGCTTAGAATTTTGCATCCCCCTCCCTCCGCGTTGATGAAATCAACATATTTAGTCAGATCGAACTATTATATTCTCAACTAAAAATACATTCGCCTATTTCCACTTGATGAATGAACTAGCGTTAAAATCCAGTTGGGTGAATTAGGCCGGACGTTTTCTGCTATAGGTACTACATCAAGCGATTGTATCTGGCATAAAAATCATTTTCAGACTGCAAAATTACTTCAGTCGAACTCTGATATTTATATCACTCGTCCAGACAAAGGATCAGGCGTTGGTATCCTGAACCAAGTTGATTATATCGCAAAAATGTGAAACATTTTGGATGATAAAAATATTTTTTCAAGATAAGTTGTTTAAGCCATGATGAGACTTTTCGTATGGAAATACAAATCCAGAAAGGACTGTTTCAACTTTATAAAAGCAAATTTATTTCTAAAGAAATTTACGAGAGATTATACCTATCAGCTCTCAAAAGCCTAGAATGTACGGCTTACCCAATGTTCATAAACCCAACATTCCTTTACGCCATATTCTATCAATGTTGGGTTCTGCACAACATAAACTTGGAAAATGGTTAGTTGATATTCTTAAGCTCGTACTTATTCGGCCTATTGTATCTCTGATTCCTTTCAATGTGTGTCTTATATACACAAATTATCGCTCTCAAAGCATACCGAGTTATTTGATTCCTTTGACAGTAGTTGTCTGTTTATCAATGTACCATTGGATGAAACCATTGGTATATGTGCAGATAATGTTATCCGTGGCCTCTTAAAATCTCCACAATTTCCTGAATGAATTGTTTTGAACTGATCGAACTAGCTACTAACTTAGTTTCCTTCAGTTTAAACAATATAATATATCGGCAAATTGATGGTATATCCATGGGTTGCCATCTTGGTCCATTGTTAGCCAACATTTTGGTTTGATATTTAGAAAACAAATTATTTTCCAAAATAATCAAGCAGGTTTTTTACACACGTTACGTTGATGACACTTTGATTGATTTCACTCACGGGGTGATGCTTAACAGTTTATTCGTCTTATTTGTGACTTGAATCCATTGTTACAATTCACTATGGAGGTCAAGGATTGTGGTTCCCTCCCATTCCTTAATGCTTTAGTGTCTAAAGCTGGTTTATCGTTTGAAGCCTGTAAAACATCAACGTTCTCAGGTCTTTATCTAAATTGTTTGTTTTTTTCGCCCCAAAATCAAGAAAAATAAATCTTATTGGTACTCTCACTTATCAAGCACTAATGATTTGTTCACCAACCCGACTCGATACGAAACTTGGTGAAATTACTAATATTTTTCCTGCCAAATGATATCCCATCAATATCATAAAAAGCATCATTGCACGCAAAGTTGCTATATGTAATAGTGGTAAATTTGTTGGCCGTCACGATGCCGTATTTATTTTAAAATTCCATGGTTAGGTTCTGACGGCCTTGACATTGTTAAAAGGATTTCTCTTTATACTCAACGTTGTTTTCCAGCAACCATGCTGCGAGTAGTTTACACGACTCAAACCTTTTTCTATTCTTTTTCTAATGATGTTTTGTCAGCCATCAAACGAATTATGTTGTTTATCAATTTCTGTGTCAGTGTGGAGCTGACTACGTTGGCAATACATCCCAAAGAGTAGAAATTAGAATATCCCAACACATACCACGTTATATTCATTTACACAAGGTTTCGAGATTATCCGGGGACGTTCAAGCACATGAATCTGCCATCGGTAATCACCTGGTTGGTACAAATAGTTGTTCTGGCAAGTATTCCGATGGGTGGTTTTCTTTTTTACACAGTGCTAAGTCTAACTAACATCTCAATATTATAGAGGCATTAGATATTAACAATTCTCGACCTTGTCTGTGTAGACAGACGATTTTAGAGGCATCAGTTGGAAATATTTAATGATTCAAACTAAACATAACGTTGAGAGATTTACGTTTTTTATTTGGGGGGGGGGGTCTGAATCGTTTTCTTCAACTATAAAAATGTTCCCCTCGTATCTCATTCGATTTTCTCAGTTTTTAATTTATCATTCTAATATTTTATCTTAGAGGGTCAGACGATAAAGCTTTTTCACCCGCCCGTTTTATTGATTAAAAGAATGTTTCCTCTGAAATGTATCCTATGTATTTTATTGCACGCCAAATCTACTATATATATATATATATATATATATATATATATATATATATATATATATATATATATATATATATATATGCGAAATGTGTTTCTATTTACCCTAACTATGTTAGTATCTTAACAGGTAAAGTTTATTTAATTTAATTATACATTTAATAGTTTCAAATACATTATATACAGCCAACAGCGAACTGCGTAACCACATTCATCCTGATATCTCATTAGCATAATATTTTTATAAACACCTTCTAATAAATTAATATCATGAACAATTCATTTCAATTTTCCTATTACAGTTTTCTAATATATATTCATATATTTTGTTAATATTAATGTTATTATTATTATTAGTAGTAGTAATATTAATTCCAACGATTTTATAAAAAAAACATTTAACGTTCAAAATGATTATTTTGCAATTCGAATAACTTCCGGTCAGATTTAAGTATGCGTATGTTTACATGAACCAACAACTTAGATTACCTGGAATAATTTATTTTAATTTATTTTTAAAAATTACACCTCGCATTAAACGCAATAACTAACAATGCTTTTCGTTAGATATATACGTTATCCTTAAAACTAAATTCGTTGTTGTTCTCAACGATGACAATTGAATATGATTATATTAGCTATAATGGGGGTGGGTATAGTTGAAACAATGTTTTCACTCAGATACTTCCATAATTTTAACAACATACTTTGATTAATTTGTAGATTAACGCCCACAGCTAAGTTTAAAGAATGTGATTCTGCTTTTCAGCGTAATTCTAACTTATTAGCACAGCTAACTAATATATTTTGTAATACTTACCATAAGTCCGACTAGCAAGGTCGTAAAATCACACGTAATTGCCTAAATAAGTGAATCCATGCCCCCCAATAGCGCACTGAATTTATCTCCAATAGCTAAACAATTGTTAACTTCAATAAGGATCATTTTCAGATAAGTTTATATGCGATATTGATGCCCAACTCTAAATTCTTAAATAATGTTCTTTTTTCCGCCAGAATTTTCTCGATATCCACACGTAATCGCATAGAAAAGTATTTTTGGAGGGGGAGCTTAGAGTGTTAATCTACAATGATACAACAACTTTTAATATTTTTTTTATTATACATCAAAAATAAGGCATTTATTTATTTAGATAATTTTAAAGAAATTGTTTATTTAATTGTAACGCGAGAAAATACAATCACTAAACTCAATTGCTTGAAATTAAAATAAAAAGGACGCATAATTAAAAGATTTTAAAAATAATATATGGGTAAATTTGCAGATTAACACACTCCGCTACCCCCAACAAAATAAATATATACTTTATTAGGTGATTACGTGTGGAAAACGTAAAACATGGAAGGAAGAAAAACATAAGTTAGAATACAGAATGATGGATCAGTTTCATACATATTTGACGTAAATTGTGCGTTATTCTGTTCATTATGATTTACGGCGATTATGTGCACGTCGGACTTAGGGTTTATGTTACAAATATATTATTAATTGCTGCCCGCGGGGCGGAGACGGGGTGGGTACGTTTAGCTAGTATATAAATAAAATCGAAAGTATTGTCGTTCATCATACTTGTATTACTTACAAAAGGGTTCTATGTAATTATTGTAAATAATACAGCATTTAACTCAGAAATAATGTATATATACTAGAAATTAAAGCTCTAAAGAGAAGTGTTTGTACGTCTTATTTGCATAATTATTGTTTAAACTGTTTATTATATATTACTGTTGGATTTTATATACTCCTGATTTTAGTTCGCTATTTTCCTTATATATACAATAGTTGTGTCGATATAAACAGTAATTAAATGAAGTGATTAAATAATAAAATGGATAACTTACACATACTTTTTGTAAAATATTTTGAATTATTTTCAAGGTAGGTAATTAGAATATGCAAAACCAGCTGCTATTCCAATTACATCCATTGAAAATAATTCTCAATATTT
>OY744531.1:70103702-70118702 GCA_963556195.1 Sepiola atlantica
TTTATACATGGATTTATTTTTTATTTTTTTATTTAATTAAACATTGTTCGCCCCAAACAAGGCATGCCGCAACTGTAGACGTAAGGGACTACTAAGGAGAAAGGTGACAGTTGTAGGGGGGTCAACATAAATGTAGAGCTGCGCATCGAGATGTTTGTTAACATTAGTTATGCATTTCTGCATTTCAGTGCTGTCAGGATAACAGGGAGCAGGGGGAGTTCCAGCATCCAGTAGCGCGATGAGAAAAGCTCTTGGAGTAGAAAGCTCTTCGGCATCTGGAAACTTCTACAGTGAATGGATGGGATTTGGCAGATTGTGGTATTGGTCTAGTGAATTTTCGTCGTGGGTACACCAGAGCAGCAAGGTCATCAGAGCACAACCCATTGAAGTACTTGTAAAACAGGCACAAGGAAACAACATTGCGGCGATGGGACAGGGGCTGGAGCTTGTTGATAATGAGGGAGCTATTAAATTGGCGACTCTTTTTTGGACCTTGTCTAAGAAGGAAATACTAGTGGATCATGCCCCTAGTCCAGATGTGGCAACAATACTGCATGCATGGGCGGATGATGACTTTGTAGAGATATAGGATTATTTAGGTGTGAGAAGTTTACTGGCACGGTAAAGGGAGCCCACATTCTTTGCATCAGCCCTGGCAATGTCTTCAATGTACTTGTTCCAATTCATGTTATCTCTGAAAGTTAGGCCGAGGAGTTTGAATGATGAACTCTCAGGTATGGTGTTATTTGTAATGGAATCGGTGGTTGAACAGGTTACTTGAAGTTATTGAAGAGAAGTAGCTTTGTCTTTGCGGCATTAAAAGTTACCATCCATTTTTTACCCCAATCCACTACAGACTGGAGGTCATTTCGTAAGGATTCAGCAATTGCTTTAGAGATGTGGGCGTCGGTTTTACCCACATGACAAGAGTAGAGCATGGTGTCGTCAGCATATATTCCTATCTCAGTCTCCAGGACATCAGGAGATAATTTATGGAAAACAGGAACAGTAGAGGTCCAAGGATAGATCCCTTGGGTACACCAGCATTTATGTCATGTTGCTTAATAAACGGCCGTCGAGGACTATCTGGATCTTTCTTTTTGTTAGGAAAGATTTCATTATGTTAAATATTTGTCCAGTAATACCATATGAGTGCAGTTTTAGGAGAAGCCCTTCATGTCAGACCTTGTAAAAGGCATTGGATATATCAAGCACTACCGCCCTAGCTTAACCTGCCTTGTCCAGTGTATGATATATACGTTCAGAAATTACTGTTAGAATAGCTGTGGTTGATCGTGCTTGTCGAAATCCGTATTTATGATCAGAAAGAAATTTAGCATTAAATAGGTGACAGACAATCGCTAGATGTATTAATGATTCAAAGATTTTAGCAAAGATCGGAAGTAGACTAATTGGGCCGAAGTTTAAAGGATCAGTTCAATCTTAAAAATTCTTGAAGACGAGTACCACAGATGCAATTTTCCAACTTTCATGGAAAAAAGATTCACAAAGGCATCTGTTGTATAGTTTGGAGAGGACAGGGGCCAGCTCAGCAGAGCATTTCTAAATTACTATTACTGGTATATGATAAGGCCTACATGCTTTAGAGGTGTCAAGAGTGTTGATCAGGTTCGCAAGTGTGGCTTCAGTCCGTAATGAGAATTAAAGGAGGGGTGGTTTGCTGATTCCAAAGTGGAGTTTAAGGCGAAACGCTAGGCAAGTAGTTCAGTCTTATCAGTTGCCGTGCAAACAACATCCTTGTGATTTGATAGAAAGGGGAAATTGTCAATTGTCCATTGTTCATCACACTATTGTTGATTTTCTAGAAATCACGAGTACCTAGTTTCTGTGACTGGATGCGTTTTTTTGGTTATCTCTGTATACCTTCTATTTGCTTCAGTTATCACTACTTTGCAATCATGTCTTGCCTCTATAAATGTATGTCTATTCGCAGTGGACTTATGGCGGCCGAATTTTCGGAATCCCTTCTGCATCTCAGCAATAGCAGCTGAACATTCTGATGTAAACCATTGAGGAGAGTGGAGTGTGCTAAGGAGTTTAGCATGGTCGATATAAGCATGAATGCTTGCTTTGACCCATTTGGTTAGCTCATTTACACACTGATCAGCCAGAAGTGAGAAGGTGTCACCCCATGGGACGTCACTAATGTGATCCTTGAGAGATTCAAAATCAGCCTTCTCATAGCCTCTCGTCGTTTTTAGCAACGACTCTTCAGCTTTTGGACGAGTTTTTAAGGGTATAAGTATCATTACCACAACGTGATCAGAGTTTCCGAGCTGACTATGGGCATGTGCCACACAAGCCTCTGGTAGTATGTCAGCAACAGGTCGAGAAAGAGGCTTGCTGGTCCGCACGATCAGGGAGGCGGGTCAGAAAAGTGACAGTCCTAGCTGCATCAGTAAAGCTGGAGAATCCCAATCAGTCACGGTAGTGTGCATTAAAATTACCAAATACATGTATTTGGGTAGTCGAGTGAGAGTGCTCTATCTAAGCTTTCAGAGACAGTCACGCAGGAAACAGTCCTGGATTAATGGAGAACGGTATAAGAAATATAAGTAACTAATTCTGTGATTTAAGGTCAATCTAAAGCACATGAAGACTTGGTCATTCTGATTCTTACATATGTTCTCTAGTCAAGGGGGAGGCTGTTGCGAACATAAACTCCGAGCCTGTGCATCTGTTTTTCAGAATCCTTACCGTAGAGTGGCAGGTAACAGTCATGTCAAAGAGGTGAGAGGAGATTGGGAATTGAAGGTTTGTTTCACTTAGTGAAGGAAAGTTTGTCAGGATAAAAGTTTCTACGTCGTTAATGTTGGTTCTAAGTCCCCAAGTATTTGTGAATGCGAGCCATGTTGAATGTCTATTTTTATATATTTTTTATTTTGTAAATTTATGTTTGTTTTGAGATAGATTTGGGAGGGCAAATTGGGTGATTTGTTTGGTTCCAATAAGCTCACACAATCGGTCCATAAATCGTGACTTGACCCATGGGGGTTGTGGCCTCTAAAAATGCCACCTGGAATAACTGTAGGGCCCTTTTCTATACGTGACATGGCACGTACAGTTACCCACGATGTTATGCAACTGTTGATGGAGCAGCCGTTCTTAACGCTACCTAAGAGTTAGGACTTCTAACTACCAGTCGGAAACAGCAGCCTGGCAAGCTGTCTAACCTGTACCATCAACCTGTCGGAACAAGGGCGACCAAACTAGTCATGTAAGACTTAGTGACAAAAACTCTTTCTCCACGTTACCCAGATAGAAAGAAAGAGAGACGGCATTTATTGCATTCTATATTAAATGCATAACGCCGTGAAAACTCTCCGTTGTTTAATCGTGTCGAGGGAGCAGATAATACGTAAACATTTCAATGAGTTTCAAGTCATTTTTAAAATCACTTGTTTTGAATGATAAAAAACTGATCTCTATGTGTAAAACTGTAGCCGCATGGTGGACCTATTGTAAAAATGCTAATACACACATCTGTTTCTTAATTGATTCCATAATTTTAAAACAAACCACACATTTTTCAAAATTTATTTTCTCACTTTATTATTTAGATCTCACTATTTTAAAATTCTGCTGGAATAACTAATACATTTTAGTTTTTGGTGTCGTATAAAAGTAAACTAGATGAAGAAACATATTCTTTAGTAGCAGAAACTTCTTCGTTAAATCAAATTTTCCTTAACTTGGCAGGGACGGTTGTGTCTGAGCTATGCCGTATGGCACTCTTCTCCTTAGGAGGGTTACACGTAGTGAGCAGGTTTGGTATCTAGTGTAATTAGAGCCGCAGCCCGGTTAAGAGGTTATGGTTAACATGCATGAGAGTCAGCATAAAGATCGGTCGCTTTAGGGTCGTATCTGATTCTGCTGGTGGCTAGAAAATATGTTTCAAGCGCGGAACCGAAAATCGATGGAAAAGTGGAAACGTTGCTTCTGCGCCATTCTCTTGTGTATTCGTGGCCAAAATGTCATAAATGACTTTGTCACCTTGACGATGAACAACGCGATCAAAAGGTTGAAAACTACGGATGGAATGGACAAAACTTGATGTCGTAGTCTGCTGGACATCAGTTCCATGGTAATGTGTTTTACAGATGAGAAGTCATTGAAAGGAAATGCAATTAATGGGAGAAGCTCAATTCACAGACGAAGAAAGTAAATGTATTTTCAGTCGTTAGAGAGTATGAAGTTTTGCTGTGAACGTTTTACATGGGGGCCAAAGATTGGAGTACGGTAGAGTACCTATTGAGCAGAGGAAAATGTGATTGAGTTTTATATTTTACCCAAAAGTATTTGAACTGTCATTGTTTTACTGTTAAGTTATTTGAAATAAATATTTACTGGAGGCACGCTAATTGTATGTCACTCGTCGAACTAATGTCGTACAATATTGAACGTAAAAACTTATACAAACACACATCTATTATATTCTACGAAAAAAAACTTTTACAGAGATGGTTAATCATAATCACACAAAAACATATACAGATACACACGGCCGTTGTTTATGAAACTATCACCGAAAACGCACACCATCTTAATGGATCATGCCTGTTTGCTGACTCGATGAACTCTCTCCAACAGCTAAGTATAATATTTACAGGTTTACTGAGGTTGAAAGCATTTTTATCCATATTATATGTTCTTAATACTATAGGTATATATTTACAATATAATAGTTATACATATTATTCTTTGTATTCAACAAGTTTCCACATGAACCCTTTACTATTTAGCTTGTAGCCTAAAGTTCTAATTACTTTCGTAGGTACATTAAATATTTTATGTAGTCACACAAAATTAGCGCGTAAATAACATCCTGTTTTGTCAAACGATAGCAATTGATAAGGGAAAACGAAAAAGCAAATAGCAAGTATGTCGCCCCAAATAAATTCGGAACGAAATTCTCCACTATACAATTAAAAGTTCATGTTGGGTGTTTTTATGTCGTCAGAAATGAATATTTAATAGAAAAAGTGAGTTGAAGAAATGGTTTGATCATTCTACTGCACCAGTAATTACTGAAGAAACTATACAGGTAAATACCCCCTAAGATGGAATACCGCTGTCATATCAGAGGAGGTGTCACTTGGATCACGTTTTCTTGTCTTGACAGAGTACGAAACTTCCTGCCATTTTGTGAAGTAGATCTCTTCTCGCCCTACAGCCTATTACACACGAAAGAAATCGGCGCTCGTTCGTAATTATCCACAACCTGTTTTCCCCAACTTTTTTACTGCCAATTTTATTTTCGCTTTTCTGTGTGCAATTGCCTATCACGTCGCTATAGAATTCCGTGTTGTTCGAAAATTATTTTTTAAATATTTCAGATTTTAAAAGGGGGATACATTTCCTATATACATTTAACGTAAACTGATCCTTCATTTTTTGACCCTCACACATACATATAGACTTAGGAATAAAAAAGTTAGTGTTTATAAAGTGTTTTTTATAAAAATATTACTTACTTTTTACATATTCATATAGTCATGTCAGATGGTCACATTTTCGAATCCATAACCTATAATAATGGGCAGCTATTGTGTACTTTTTTAAATTATTACTAAACACTAAAACTTACCATGTATAATAATAATGTATGATAATTACTTCATGATTACTGAATTGGGTGACCGAAAAGTTTCTTAAGTTAATTGATAGTTTAATATCGTCACTATAAAAAGAATAAATAATAAAAACAATATACACACAAATACATTTTAAAGAGAGAACATTCTGTCGGTGTTTGAACATGGTAAATGCTAGTTAGTATATTTTATGTTGGATATTTCTACAAAAAATAGTACACATTCATGTTAAAGTTGTTAAAGTTTGGTTGATTAGAATATAAACCTGCTCTTAAGGAACCAGCTCTGATCAAAGAGAGAACCAGCGTTGCTGGTAACTGCTAGACGGAAAAAGATGTCATCGCCAGCGATGTTCTGTTGTGGATGCCAAACTAAGGAGTTGGTTTTGTAGGGAAACCACACAGAACCTATACCAAGTAAGGAGCAGCTTACTCACAATTCACTTATGAAAACCTACTAGAAGTGATGAAGGATAGAGCGAGATTGTCTGTGAGAGTCAGACAGATCCGTGATGCTATAAGGACGAGATGCTGCTGCTGCTTATGATGATGATACATTTTCAGTATTTGCTTGAACCATGCTCTACAAATAATTAGAGCTTAATAGTGGTAGTATAAATGTGTATTCGTGGCACGGAGGCGTCAATAGTTCACCCTGCAGTGAATCGTCAAGCGAACATATCCTGATGATTCCCTGCGGGATAAAGAAGTGGCGTCTCTGTGTGTCTTAGTTGCCATAGATGTGTCTTCTTACTGCTATATATATGATATATATATGATCAAATATAAACCAAACGTAAAACTTTTAGTAGATGGAACCTATAGTGAATAGGTTTAGCTCAATATACGAGAGGGAGCAATTGTAGAGATAGAAGAAAAAAGAGTGATAAATATGCGACGATTGTCCAAATTTATTTCAAATTTCAATTATTAAATGCAAGGTGTATTCAGTAATAAACTAGTGTTCATTATTCTTTCCTTAAGCCAAGGCTTTTCAAAGATCGAGATATTATCATCAGAGGAGAAATACAGATAGATAAGTTGGCTTTCGAAAAAACCAAAGTTCAAATATTTGAAAAAATATATGAAAAATATTATTTAAAAAATGCAGTGAAAGAAAAGTTCCGTAAAAAAAATATGTGGTTTGTCCGGGTGGTAAATTTCTGTTGAAAAGTTGTCCAATGAATTGTAGAAAGCGAAAAAAAACTTTTGCGTAGGAGCAGTTTGGAGAAAGTGTTAAAATATAAGTAAATCCAAACGCACTTAAAAGGAATTGAAAAGAGAAAAGTTGGCCATTATTGAAAACTTCCTGGACCATAAAAAAGCAAATGACATCTAGTCCAAAGAAAATCTAAATCCAATTTTCTTTCACAGCATTTTTTTAATAATATTTTAATGGGCATATTAATATGCCACTTTTTGTAGCTATATATGTGCTGTACGAATATGTCCATGTATATATGTGGGTAGGTATTTTTATAGGCTTATGTATATGGTAGATATGTGTATATATGTGTATATCCGTGTATGGATATATATATATATATATATATATATATATATATATATATATATATATATATTAACATGGTTCACCCCAAACAAGGTAGGCCGCCACTGTAGACGTAAGGGGCTACTTAGAAAAAAGAAAAGGGGAGAAGGTTGGGGAGTCAGCCTAAATTGGGATCTGCGCAGCGAGATGTCTATTTACATTAGTTTTAAATTTCTGCATGTCAGTACTGTCGGGGAAACACGGGGAGGGAAGGAATTCTCTTGAACAGCAGCACGAGAGAAAAACTATTTGAGTACACGGCTCTCCAGCATCTGGAGACCTCACAGTGAATGAATGAGATTTAGTTGATTGTCGAGTTAATCTAGTAAATTTACGTCGAGGAGGCACCAGAGCAGCCAATTCATCGGAGCATAATCCATTGAAGTATTTGTAAAACAAACATAAGGATGCTACATCGCGGCGATGGAACAGGGACTGGAGCTTGGTTGACAGTGAAAGACCTATTAGGTTGGCGACTTATTTTTGGACCTTGTAAAGGAGGGAGAGACTAGTAGAGGATGCACCAGCCAAGATGTGGCAACAATACTCCATGCATGGGCGGATGGTGGTTTTGTAGAGATACAGGATAATGTCAGGTGTGAGGAGTTTACTAGCACGGTAGAGGGAGTCAACCTTCCTTGCGGCAGCCTTGGCAATGTCTTCAATGTATTTGTTCCAATTCATGTTAGCTGTGAAGGTTAGGCTGAGGAGTTTGAATGATTGACTCTCAGGTAGGTTGTTATTTTCCATGACAATCGGTGGTTGGAGAGGCTTCTTGTAGTTATTGAAGGAAGGGAGCTTGGTCTTTGCGGCATTAAAAATTATCAACCATTCATGACCCCAATCAACTACAGCCTGGTGGTCATTTTCTAAAGATTCAGCTATTGCCTCAGATATGATCGCGTCTGTTTTGCCAACATGGCGAGAGTAAAGCGTGGTGTCGTCAGTAAATAAACCGATCTCAGACTCTATGTCATCAGGGAGATCGTTTATATAGATCAGGAACAACAAAGGTCCAAAGATAGGTCCCTGGGGTACACCAGCATTTATGTCATGTTGCTTAGATGAACGGCGATCGAGGACAACCTGGATTTTTCTTTTGTTTAGGAAGGTTCTAATTAGATTAAGTAGTTGCCCAGTAATACCGTATGAGCGTATTTTCAGGCGAAGCCCTTTATGCCATACCTTGTCAAATGTCTTGGATATATAAAGTGCTACTGCCCTAGCCTCACCTGCCTTGTTGGGTGTATGATACATGCGTTCAGAGATGACCGTTTGGATGTTTGCAGTAGATCGTGTTTGTCTAAACCTATACTGGCGGTCGGAAAGAAGTTTAGCATTAACTAATTGCCGTACTATCGCTAGATTGATTAAGGATCCAAAGATTTTAGCAAAGATCGGCAGTAGACTGATTGACCGGTAGTACTGAGGATCAGATATATTCTCAGAACTCTTGTAGCGTACATATTTGAGTTTATTTTTTTATATATGTATATATATATGTATATATATATATATGCTTATGTGTGTACTTGTGTATCTATTAATTTGTGCGCACATGTGTACTTTATATAAAGATCAGATATTTATGCTTGTTTATGTATGTAAATGAATTAAAACTTTGAAGTGTTAAATGGGTAACAAAACAGAGAAAAGGGAAACAAATAAAAGGAACGGTAGATAATGAAAATAATAGAAAAGATAGAAACTAATTCAAAGGGTAAACAATAAAAGAATATAACCCGATACTGAGCATGACCGAGGAAAATTATAAACATATCTCATCCCAAAAAAACATTTACTTAAGGGGAAAGTTTTCCAAATTCATCTCATTTCCTTGTCTTCTTTGGTCTGAAGAGGTTTTCCCTCTGCGAAGAGTACAACCGAAACATGCATGCACATATGTAACCAAATATCTATGAATAAAAATGTATACTATAAATATATATATATATATATATATATATATATATATATATATATATATAGCCATCCGTAGACAGCTGGGTAAACGTATAATTCAGGCGACATTTAAGTTTTTAGCAAAGGTGATATTCAACTGGCTAAAAAAGTTCATATTTTATAAAGATTATGACATGCTGAATGTATCTGAGTAAAAATCAAGTCAGTATTACTTCTGGAATATGAAATATGGAATATGAAAAAACACATTTAAATCAATAAATATGCTAATATTATCGGCTTCTTTCCAAAATGGCGATTGATAGACGGTAGTCGCAAAAACAGGAATCTGAACTTGGTCTAAAAAAGAAGTAAACTCTTTTACTTACTGATATAAAATAATTAATTTAAAACGATACAAATATTTATTAAAAAATATTGGTTTCAAAACATAATTCTTATATTTCTGCGACGCAAGTTAAAAGTAAACAATGGAAATATTTTAAAGCATCTGTGGCACCTTCTTGCATTCTTTTTTTTGCCGCCATATAGGAAATAAACACAAGGTGTACTAATTTAAAAAGTGGTATAACTTGTTTCACCCTATTAATGCGTAATACTAAATTGATCTTAACGACAATACGTTCAGCATGTCATGATCTTTTAATATATACAATTTTTTAGCTAGTGTATATCGCCTTCCCGTAAAACTAACTGTAACCTGAACTACACATTTACTAACAGAGTTATCGTCTCTGACTCATCGGTGTGGTTAGACTTAACTAGTGTCTTCATGATTAGAGTACGTTCTTTTTCTGGTCAATTCTTACTTTAAATCATTGTTTATATCATATATATATATATATATATATATATATATATATATATATATATGTGTGTGTGTGTGTGTGTGTGTGTGTGTGTATAGAGAGAGAGAGAAAAAGAGAGAGACAGAGTGAAGAGAGAGAGAGAAAGAGTGAAAGAGAGAAAGAGAAAGTAAGAGACAGACAACTATATATAGAGTGAAAGAGTGAAAGGGAGAGAGAGAAAGTAAGAGACAGAAAGCTATGCAGAAAGAGAGAGAGAGAGGTGCACGCGGATGCATGCGTGTATCTGCAATGCTGTCAAAACCGAAAGCATTATGATCATGTCTTTTAATGCGGCTATACTATTTTTGAATGGGCAGGTGTTTGCAAATTTAATTTTCGTTATTTCACAATACTAGACAAAGAAACATTTACAAGACAACATTCAAGAATATCTATGTTGCAGGTGGGTATTTGTATTTTGTTCTAGCGGGCCAATTTAAGCATGGCAAGGCAGGAAAATTATCTTTACACCATGCTTCTCAAATGTCTATTGTCGTTATAAATATAAGTTAGTTCATTGTGTGTTTCTCTTCTGCTTTTTGTTCTTCTACGAGCAAGTTTATCTGTTTTTCTTACGACCTCTCTCTCTCTCTCTCTCTCTCTCTCTCTCTCTATCTATCTATCTACCTACACATATATATATATATATATATATATATATATATATATATATATATATATATATATATGAATATATATTTTCATGTGTGATAAAACAATTATTTCAGATAGTTCAGATCGATTTGCATGTAAGTCAATTTCAAAAGAAAAATGAAGTCCAATATTTCATATTAACACCTGTAAAGTGTTATCTTGTAAATAGATATATAAGTAAATAAAATTGCAGGGCAGGTGATGTTAACATGATACATTTGATTTACGCTCAGATTTGTTGTTCCAAAACATTTGCTTCCGTATGTACATTAAACCACAGTATAATACACCACTAGTCTTTAATTTTATCTATATATGTGTATATACGTACATACACGTAAATATTAGTATTTCATTCATATGCACTTTTAATATAAAATAAGCTATCATTATACATATATATATATATATATATATATATATATATATATATATATATATATATATATATATATATATATGGGAAAGATTAAAAATAAACACTCACTTAAAAAGCTTCAGTGCAAAGCTTCGATTTTGTCGTTGAGTGCTATCGAATGTTTAGATGTCTACACTCGTCACTTTCAGTGTAAACATCACTTAATTTATCCGTTATTTTGTGACAATCCCTCGTGGCCTAATGGGACTAGGTGAACGCTTACAGATTCAAGATGTATCTGTGAAGTAATAATTTCCCTGCGCTGATGAGAGCCATAAGCTCGAAACGACGTCGTACGTAGGTAAACTATTTAAAAATAATATAATTATACATATATATATATATATATATATATATATATATATATATATATATATATATATATATAATGTTTATTTATCTACTGCTATATACGTGAGTAGATCTTATGAAAATATACGCACGGTAAGTAAGCTTAACCGAAACAATGGTTTTTCATTACAGGATGAAATCTTAAGGCCTGCTCATTTACTCTTCGAATAAAACACAAACGTGTATGTGTACTTCTCTTGCTATAGCATGTATCATACTACTATAATCATATATATTAATATTCAGGCAACATTTTGTCGTTTATGCATATTTTGTTTCATAATCGGGACATTTTTGTCTACCTTATTTTCTAATATGCTAATTGATAGCATGTTCAAGTTTTCGGATCAGATTCTTTGTTTCAAGGTTAATTCATCATGACTAAAATTACAATAATTATCTGTCTGAGCGCAGACAATCCTCCTCTGTAACATCGAAGTTACATAAGTTTCCCGCCAGATTTACCCAAATAAATACTTAAATAGTTGATGATCTTCCAAAACACACAATATCCGAGGATGGTCTGCGATAAAACAGAATGTACGTGGAATTGTAACTATGGTGAATTCATAATCCAATTTCAACCTGAACGGATCGCAAGCAAAGTATGCAAACCAAAATTGCCCATAATATTGACAAAGTATACAATGATATATTAAAAAAAGGAACCATTTAAAGTTTCCTTTCAATCTTGAAATACATATCATAACCTGTTGTATAGCGGGGGAGAGCTGGAGAGGATGCTCTAGGAGAGACGCGGAGAGTAGGAGATAGCCCTAGAAAAGTGGGTCGTGGAGTTAAGAGCACAAGTAAAAACGACATAAATTCCGTTGAAAAGTCCTTTTGCTATTGCTGTTGCTGAATTCAAACGAGGGGGACGAATTGCAGACAGCAGTGGGGTGTGGGTCGAATAGCCCGAAAATTGCCTAAGTAACACTCGCTTACCCCCAACACACGTCATGGATCCTGTCGAAGTATGTGTGTTTCCGAAATAGCCTATTAGCCGTATATACCAGTTGGCCTTTTTTAGATTTACTTATAATATAACGAGCACCTTCTCTGTCTGTCTTGTAAACGGGAAGGGAGAGGCGGTAATTACTATTTAATTAATTTCCAAGTCAGAAACATAACAATTACATTAGAGCACATATTAACGACTAAATAAACAATAAATCATTTCATGATTCGAACTCGCAACCTTAACGTCAAAGAGTAATTAGGACGAATTTGTCGGATACACTACCACTGAACTACGTTCACGAGTAAAAAAAAGAGTTTGATTTAACTACTTACGGTAGAAATATGATTTTTCATTTTTTTTAATCATCTTAAAACGAGGCTACCTATTAAAACTGGTTCTTCGATATAGTTTGGGTCTGCGTTTGCGCTCGATTTTCTTAAGGGGCGGAGGGGGGGATTTCACCCCTCCCCCCATTTTTTGTTGGGGGAGGCGGGAAATATCCATCCCCCAAAACAAAAAAAATATTTTTTTCCTGCTTAAACAAAAAATATCCGGAGATAATTTTTTTTAAAAACTAAAACTGTCCCCCACCCAAGAACGCGGCAGCCTAGCAAAAATAGACGACAGTTAGAGAGTCTATTTTCGCTAGTCCACTTATAATATAAGAAACACCTTCTCTGTCTATCTGTCTTCTGTATGTCTGTATGTCTATCCGTCCTGGAGAATTTTTGTAAACGTAATTTCAAAGTCAGAAACATAACGAATACATTAAGGCACCTATTAACGACTAAATAAACAATAGATAATTTCGTCGCCGAGACTGTGATAGGTACTCGCAACCTTAACGCCAACTGCCCGACATGCTAACGAATGCGCCAATGGGGAAAGTTAAAAATAACATTTAAATTTTAATACTTAAATAAATTTTTAGTTTATTTTCATACAGTTAGCAATAAATGATGGTATAATAACTCGTTCTTCGTTATAGTTTGGGTGCTGCGTTCGACCTCGATTTTTTAAGGGGGTGAGAATTTCACACACTATCCTTCCCAATTTATTTTTGGGGGGCGGGAAAAAATAATTTCCTTTTTAAACAAAAAAGCATTCGGAGACAATTTTAAAAAAAAAACTAAAAAAGGCTCACCACCCAAGAACGCGGCAGCCTAGCAAGAATAGACGACCATTAGTCCACTTATAATATAACGAACACTTTCTCTGTCAGTCTGTCTGTCCGTCCATGAGATTTTTTGTAAACGAGAGAGGGGGGCGAGATAATTACTATTTAATTAATTTCAAAGTTAGAAACATAATAAATACATTGGGTCACATATTAACGACTAAATAAACTATAAATAATTTTCGGCGTCAACGCCGTGATTCAAACTCGCAACCAGACGCTCTACCAAATGAGCTAAAGGGACACAGTTGAAACTGGTTTCTTAATTCTCCTACTTGAACAAATCACTTTTTTTTTCAGATCTGTAATTTAGTAATAAATGATCGTATAATAATTAGTTCTTCTTTATACTTTGGGATCTACGTCCGCGCTCGACATGTTCTTCGAAAATACAATTAGGTCTGCGTTCGCCCTCGATTTTTTCAGAGAGGGGAGGGGTTCGGAGGAGGGGGGGGAGTTAACCCTTCCCCCCCATTTTTTTTTGGCGCGAAAAAAAAAACATTTTGGCGGAAAAAAATAAAATGGTTTCCCTTTTTAACAAAATGGTATTCGGAAACAAATTTTATTTTATTTTATTTTGTCTAACCACCCAAGAACGCGGCAGCCTAGCAAAAATAGACGACCGTTTGGGAGTCTATTTTCGCTAGTCCACTTATAATATAACGAAGAGTTTCTCTGTCTGTCTGTCTGTCCGTCGGCGAGGATTTTTGTAAACGGAAGGGGGGCGAGGCGGGTAATTACTATTTAATTAATTTCCATATAGTCTATCATGTATGTATCGGTGAAACTTTATTACCGCAATTATTATTGCTAGGGCCTCTTTCTCCATTTGAGAATACTGTTTTCCGCTTAGAGTAAGGTCCTAGATGCATGTGCAATGGGTTTATTGGTCCCATCCGGCATCATATGTAGGATACACGCTCCTAAACCATATGAGCTAGCGTCGCTAGCCACGATTACGTCCAATTCTAGGTTGTAATGTGTTAGAAATAACTCTGACGTAAGCCTTTCTATAATTTTATTAAACGCATCTTGACATTCAGGTGTCCACACCCAGGCTTTATCTTTCTTTAATAACTCATGGAATGGCGCGCGCAAATTATGCATTTCTGAGATAAAGGCCTGGTAGTAATTTGCTTTACCCAGGAAACTCAGTAATCTCGTGGCGTTTTCTAGCGCCGGCATGTTTTGTTTTTTTTATCGCGGTAGCCCTTTCTGGGTCCGGCCTTCTGCCGTCTTGTCGATAACATGACCCAGGTATTTTATTTCCCCCATGAACAAAATCACATTTTTCTTCTTTTACTTTGAACCCATAATTTTGGATTCTCGCAAACACTTGATTTACATGTTTCTGGTGTTGTTCGATATATTTGCTGTTAGTCAAAATGTCATCAAGATACGCTATCGCAAAATCCAGTCCGCCCAGCATTGTGCACATTACTTGTTGGAAAATGGCTGGCACAATTTTCACTCCGAAAGCTAACCTTTCGAATTTATATAAA
>OY744531.1:70123702-70203702 GCA_963556195.1 Sepiola atlantica
CCAAATATTTTTACAGAAGTATATATGAATCAATCCTCTATACAAAAAATAGTGTAAGGAATTTTATGTTCGTATGTACGTTATCACCTTTTCCCATTTTGAAATGAAATATTCCAAAATTCAATAATGTATATATATATATATATAGAGAGAGAGATAGATAGATAGATAGATTGCGCCTCAACTAAAACATTACAATTTTGAATAAGTACATATCAAAAGTTTCATTCGTTTTATTAATTTGTGGAATATTTAGCCGAAGATTATTTTTACGACATCACAGAAAATATGTATTGTTTTAAAGAGAATTTAATTATTACAATTTTAAATAAATAAAGAAGCTTATTCGTTTTCGTATTTAAAGACTATTTAGCTGACAATTACAGTCATTTTTCAATACTATCTACTCTGATAGAAATTTATTAGTTTAAAAGAAATGTTATTATTAACAGTAAATTATGTAGATTAATAAGACATCACTATGGAATTTTAACAGGATCTCGCTAGTTTAACTAAATATGAGTTAAGCTACGTTTTTTTTTCCTTAAGGCGTTTTCTATATACATTGATAACATTAAAAATCACTGCTAAAATTTACCTTAAATTAAGGATTAAGTTATTTTTGAAGAAAATATGTTTTGTTATACTTAGCTGTCATTTATTACTTAATAATTTGTGGCTTGTTTACTGAGTAGAACTTTCACTAATTCTCCACTCCCTTTTAGCGCTTTTTAACAATGATAAGGACGGATCCAGGATACCACGTGACTATGAAAAAACACGTGGTATTGTTTTTTTGTTCTCTTCTTTAGTCTGTCACCTAAAAATCATTATTTGATTATGGCTGGTACGTGTCATTAGTGTCTGCTTGCTATATTACGAAATATTCCTTTGGTGAAAATGGTATATTATCGTGGGTTTTTATTTCACGGTTGGCGTCACACAAATAGAATTACAGTTTGAATTACGTTGTTTTATTTCTAATTTGAAACTTATACAGATGACCCCCCCCCTCTTAAGAAAACGACATTGTATGCAATTAAGTTCATAAATCCATAATGTACGGTTATTCTAATTGTGTGGAACGCCATGTGTGTATTTAAAGGGTTTTTTTTTAAGTATAAACTTACATCAATAAATATCATATAACGTATACCAACACACGCGCAATAAATGCTGAGTACATACTCTTCCTCTAACCTAAAAATGAATGTTATAACATACAAATGTTAGAATAATATGTAAGATGTTGCAATGGGCTATGTGCAAAATAACGTATTCATTCTATCGCGAGCAAAAATACATCTGTCTACTGCTATACACACACACACACACACACATATATATATATATATATATATGTGTGTGTGTGTGTGTGTGATTTTTTGAAAGCTTACCAAAACATTTCGTTCATGAGATGATTCATCACAACAAAATACTTTTTTCTTTCAAACTTTATTTATTTATCATATATATCCAAATTAAAGAGTTTTTCCTACACGTGTTTCACTACCAATCACGTTCTTGCTTGGCAGATCATCAGGGGAATTAAGTACCTGGAGTATGAGTTTCAACAACTGACAATACACGATGTGGTGTTGCCTTAATTGAGGTTACTTAACTAAAGACAGAAGAAAAAAAGAAAAATTAATTTTTTTTTTTAAATGTCTTAAAAAAGTAGCTCGTAAGATTCCCGCAGTATTGTTGCTACCAAGCAAAACAACAAAGAATTCGTCCCAAATGCATTCAAAAGTAACAGGAACAATATGTGAGAATACACCTTCTCGTCGGGCGGCACAACGATGAAAAGCATTCCCCAAACGAAAATAAAACAGTAAAAACACAGTTCCAAGCCACTGATAGTGTGGGCATTCCACATCTATTCTATTGGAAGAAAACACAACACAAATGTCCGTTTGGAATGCATGTGGTCGTGCGAATATTTTTTTCTATGACTGACTTGCTCCCATTCGAGATAAACACACAACGAGGCAAAGGCTCAGTGATCCCGCAGAAAACCCCTTAAAGAAAAACTTATTAAATAATAGATATATAATATGTATCCATAATACTGTTTCTAAAATGTAATTCTATTTAAAAAAATATTCTTTATAAAAATTAATTTTTCAACGTCTGGGACGTCTTTTTACATTCCGGGAAAATATGTTCTACTTAATTTACTGCCGAGAGCTACCTTGTTCTTATTTATCGGAATAGACATGGGTCGAGGTGAATAATCCTAATCCCGCAGGAATCATTTTGAAAAAATAATTTATATACTAAAAATAAAGTATTACTACAAAATATTGCTTACAAAAATCTAGTGTCTATTTTAAATAATTTTAAAATATTTCCCTTACGGCTGGATCTGTCTACAACACTCTGGGGAGAATATGATTCTATTCTGTTTAAGGATGGGACTTCCCGACGCCATTTTATGATTGACCCACTTCCAATTCTGAGTGTACGCTCAACGGGGCAGATTACCCGAGTCCAACAGAAAATCAACTAAAAAAAATGCATATAGTAAAAAAGCAAGAAACTCATACAAAACACTGTTTACAGGAACTGATTTCTGTCTTAAAATATTTCTTAATGGCTAGGTTATATTTTTCCTCCAGGGAAAACATCACTCTATTCTTATTTAAAGACGATAGCCTTGTTGTTTCTATTTTTAGAGGTGATTCATACGGTCTCGAATTATACTTAGGTCGGTGCAAATAATCCTAGATGCGGATAACACATCAAGAAGAAATCGTATATATACCATAAATAAAATATTACTACAGAATAGTGTTATCAAAAATTTAGTTTCTATTTAAAAAAAAACATTTTTAATGGTCGGGGCTATTTTTAACATTTTTGGGAAAATAGCGTTCGAACTTGTTAAATGACGGGAGACTTTTTATTATTATGTCCATGGTCGAACCCTTCAATTTCGCAGTAGACATACATGAAGGCAAACAGATCCCAGTTCTGCAGAAAACATTCTGAGAAATCAAATGTATACTAAAAAATACAAAATACTGTCTACACAAAACCTAGTTTCTATTATTAAAAACTAAGTCCATGACCGCATGGATGTTTTTTTTAGTTATTTTCCATTCCTGGCAAACATTATTTTATTTTATTTAATCTAATTAAATTTAATTTAAGTTAACCTAATTTAATAAAACGATGATAGCATCCATGTTGATATTTCTTATTTTTTAATTTTTAGAGTTGATCTATTCCTGTCCGCAGTATACATAGGATTGGGCAAGTGATCCTAGTTCCGCAGAAAACACCTTGAAAGATCCTATATATACAATAAATAAAATATATTAATGCCGTATATTGTTTTCAAAATTCCATTTCTATTTTAAAAATACTTTCCAATTTCTGGGATCGAATTTAACATTCTGGGAAGACACTATTTTATCCCCTCCCCTAATGACGAAAAGATCATGCTATTGTTTTTATGTTGGTACATTTACATCCGGGATAGGCATAGAATTGTGTAAAGGATCTTAATTGTATTGAAATAAATTTCGAAATTTCTATATATACTAAAAACATGAATATTAATACAAATATTGTTTTCATAAGTCTAGTTATTACTTTAAAGATGTTGGCGTTAGTTGCTGGGGCGGTTTTTAACATATTTGGGAAATATTAATTTATTAAATTACGAATGATTCCATTATGATTTCAGGTTCGTTAACGACTTTTATGTGAGGCATGAATCGCTTACATGGTAAGGCAAGTGGCCCTTGTTCCTAGTTAACATTATCTTAATTATTAAGACTTTGCGAGCTTAATTAGTTTCGTGAGGGGGGAAATTTTTATTTTTCTCAACTATGCTCCATACATAGTAGTTCTATAACTCATCGTATAACGTTTTGATTTGATGTCTCTGTAATTAAACAGTTCATATTATTGTTTCTGACACACCTTCAATCTCGTGGATCTTTCAGTATTACAAGCAAAACCGGATGCACTCAGCTGTTCCAAAGCGACCAAAGAATATCATTTACTTTTCGAGTGACCGTTTAGGGGGGGGGTTATGCTTTTGTTTGTTTGCTAGTATCGTCTGTCACTCTAATGTAGACCCGTTTTTTGTTTCCTTAAGTTCTTGCGGTAGTCTGTTATAATACGCTTGTTTGTAAACAGTTTTCATATAAATACGCGATCTAATTATAAACTCTCAAAGTGTGTACACATTTTGGATGGAAAGTCCGGGTAACGTAGTGAAGAACTGGATGAATGTCATCCTAATTAACGCAATACGAAGCGCAACCGTTTACCTACTTTTATCCGTCGAGGTTTGTTTAGGGTAGAGTTTGAATTTCTGATAAAGAAAACGTTCAGTAAGAGTTGAAAAAAGAAGGAAGATAATATTTGTGTTTTATTAGTGTTTATTATATTTTCATCCTCATATATTTCTTTCTCTGTAAGTTATGTTGTAGTTTTTGTGCATCTATGTATGAATACATTTGTAATGAAATTAACCGACGAGGTGAGAGCGGAGACGAAGTACGTGAATGTGGAGATAAAGCATATTCAAGTCTCGCGGGAATCACGTGACAGCGAAGATACACTTAGTAAATTGCTAACGCCCATTAGTTGATTAGGAAGAGATCCCGTGCTTTACACGTTTATTTGAATGCACTGAATCTACCTTGATGCGAATAATATATATATATATATATATATATATATATATATATATATATATATATATATATATCTGTATATATATATATATACATATATATGTATATCACACATTTATAATTATATATACATATATCATATATTTATAAATATATATACAAATTTTGTCGGATTTGATTAAACAATTTTTTATGGCTGTATATGAAAAAGTACATAAGTATACAGAACTATCTAGAAAGTAATATAGCCGGACAATCTATATCAATATATTACTATATAACATATGCTAACTTTTAGATGTATGCGTATACATATATCCCTGTACATATATTTTGTATGTGTATATATCCCTCCACAACAACTGCTTCATGCTTTTCTAATTGCTCCATTTGGATTTGCAAAGTGTAAATATATTTTATATTCTGATGTATTCAATGCTCAAACAATAAAGAAACCGCCACACACACAGAAAAACACAGACACAGGCACACGCACAGGCACACCCCTCACACCCACACACATATACACCTATATATATATATATGATGGACTCTACCGTTGATTACGACGTATTAGGTTCAAACAACTTACATTTGTGCTTAGATCGTTCATGAAACCTGAGTCCGGCAAGAGACCTGCAAGGAAAGCCGCAGACAGTGCAAGAGTGTGAGTAATCGGATGCCATGTGTGGAGCACTCTCTCAAGCTTTTCGCTCACTCTGGCAGTTCTCATATTATCGACACAGGTCTCGTTGAATCTTTCCAGTCCAATGCAACAAGCTGCTCGCCATGTCTTCCTGTCTTTTGTAGAGTCTTCAAAGTTTTTGTGAGGTACTCCAATTGCCGTCAGCGCATATATATATATATATATATATATATATATATATATATATATATATATATATATATGTATGTATGTATATATATATATATATATATATATATATATGTATGTATAAATATATATGTATGTATATGTATATATATATATATGTATGTATATGTATATATATATATATGGATGTATATGTATATATATATGTATGTATATATATATGTATGTATATGTTTATATATATATATGTATGTATATATATATATATATATATATATATATATATATATATATATATATATATATATATATATATATATATGAACCAAGTTGAAAGAAACACAATTTGTAGATTATTGACATCAGTCCCAAGAATTCAACCGAAACGAATATTTGGCGTAAGATTGTTTCTAAAACGATTTTGAATATTATATTTTGTATTATGCTTTAGATGATTCTAAAATGTGTCTTATTAAGCGTCCCTCATAACATAACATATACAAGTTGAGCAAGAACAGCATCACATTGTAGTATTATTTTAAAAAGATATATATATATATATATATATATACAGTTTATTAAGGAAACAGAACTTAATATATCATTTTATTTTTTTTATTTCATGTATTTACGTTATTTACTTCACCAGTCCTCAATAAGTTATTAGTAATATGTATTTGTAGTATGGACATAAATCGATGGTACGACAGCTATACAGAGGCGTCCATGTTTCATTCAAAGAAGTTATGATGCTATATTCATATAGCCTGAGTATTTCCCGTGTGAATTAACCAAGGACGAGTATGTATATATATATATATATATATATATATATATATATATGTATATATATATATATATATATATATATATATATATATATATATATATATATATATTATATATACATATATATATATATAAATATTCATGCGAACATTATTAAAAATAAAAGAACTCGTATGTCGAGGTATACCTTTGTTTATCTTTTCAAGGTTTCTAATGATGTTCTTTCTGTTAAAATCAATAAAGCTGATAAAATGTCCGCATGTGTCACTAACGTTTTTATATTAACTAAATTATTGCTTACCTCCCCATTTTCCCATTTCATATTTATTCGGCTACACCAAAAGAATAAAAAATAAATACATGACCATTTTTTAAAAGGTTTAATTCGTAAAGGTCTTTCTTGGAAAAATAGCAGTTCATTCACCTGCGCATCTATTCAATGCATTTAACAAAGTTTCACCTTTTACTAGCTTTTTGTCATTAACACATGAAGATGATTCAATGTGGGATTGAAAACGTTAGTGACACATACGAAACTTTTATCATTTTTTTTTATTTTAGCACAAACAAAATCATTAGAAAGATTGAAAAGATTGAAACGATTTTAAATAGTATAATAGACAGGCGATTTCTGTTTTATTAATGATGGCTTTATGAATGAAAAAATGCAACCCTGATACACACACAATATATATATATATATATATATATATATTTATATACATATATATATATATATATATATATATATATATATATATATATATATATATATATATAATTGCTATTCCCCTGACGTATCCCCTTGCTTTTATAAGCTGCTTAGACTGACTTTAACCTGATATGGAATAATTACATCTATATGTTGCTAAGTATTCTAAAAAATGGTTGAATCATTCTAACGCTTAAGATGGTGCCTCACTCCTGATGCAACCCTTTACGTGTATAAGAATAAGATATTCCCTAAAATTAAGTACGGGCATTCTTTCTTGCCTTGAATAAATAATCAATGAGATTCTGAAATATTGTATTGTTTATTATCTTTCCTGGAGCTGGACATCTATTTGCACTAACTATTTTTGTAAGAATTCAGTGTGCAACACAATTGGATTTGTTATACTATTTGTGTGACTGGCAAACATTTTCTCGCTTCGGTCGCATATTCTTTCTTAGTATATATGACGAAGGAACATAAACTAAACTATTTCTCAATGGAAGAGGTAATCGTTGCGAGAATAGTATCGTGTAGTACGATCATATATTACACTCATCTCCAAAAAGGGAGGTAATATCTGGAATGATGATGTCGACAAACGTACAGATACTACACTATCCACTAAAGGGGGAAGTAATGTCTGTGATGATAGTCTCATGAGCACAAACGTAGCACTACACTATTCTCTCAAAAAGAGGAAGTAAAGCCTAAACGGATAGTATTATGACAAATAAAAGATACTACACTACAAGAAAAAGGTTGACAATGTGTCTAAGAGAATAGTATCATGACAAAATAATATATACTATATTAATTCTCTTGAAGTGAGAATTTAAATATGATAAAGAAGTCTTAAATATATATTAAACTAAATTGAGAATTAAAATAGTAATAGTGTTGTTTCGTTTTGAAATATGGAAGTAATAGAATACATTCGGCTTTAGATAGACGGATACCAAATATCTACATATATTTAAAATATACTTTAAACAAAACAGCAAATCGAAGTTAAAATGACACTAGCTTAGTATGTTACAAAATAACCGAATGAATTCGGAAATAATATTTAAAGAATGAATTTTATAGTACATTTGGATGGGAAATTCTATGGAAAATTTTATAAATTATTAAAATAATTTGATCTGTATATTCATATCATATATTCTGTAAGATGTTAAGTATTTATATGCGTATATATATGCATACATATATATGTATATATATATATACATATATATATATATATATATATATATATATATATATATATATATATATATATATATGTATATATATACTTTTTATTTTCTTCAACATGGACTAAAAGAAGAGATCCCACATCGGCATAATTCATATTATATTTTTACTAGTGTATATAATGCAAGTATTTGCTAATCAACAGCGGAGTGTGACAATTTCTTGATGACGTACGTCCGGCAAAAGAAGTGTCTGAAAAGATGTCCGAATGATAACAGAACAGCATCTACACTAGCCTCCAAATGAGTAGGTAATTCCTATGAGAATGGTCTTATGACAATAGAACATGTACTAAACTACTCTCCTCAGAAAAGGAGGTAATGCCTGGGATGATGATATACATTACAATAGACCAGATACTCGCGCTCAAAGAGTAGATATATATAAACATCGCAAATATAAACAAATATATATAAACAGATATATATATATACAAATATATAAACTTGATATATAAACAAATATATAATATATATATATATATATATCTATATATACACAATATATTTTTCATTTTATTTTATTTTATTTTTCTTCCCAACATGTCAACCCTACATGTATCTGTGCTTGCATGATATCTTTTCCCTATATCATCATCCTTATGAAGTCTTATAAATAAAGACGAAACGTTGATGTACACATAAAAAACATCCAGTTTTTGGTTTTCCTTTTTCATTTTACCATATATATATATATATATATATATATATATATACAATATATATATATATATATACAAATATATAAACTTGATATATAAACAAATATATAAAATATATAAACGGATATATAAATATATACAAATATAAACAAATATATATAAACAAATATATATCGCGCTCAAAGAGTAGATATGTATATAAAGACCAGATACTCACGCTCAAAGAGTAGATAATGACTTTATTATAATGCACGAACATATACTACACTATCCGCGCCCCAAAGTAGTTGGTACTGCAACTTAAAGTATACCACACTTCCTGATGAATTAAGCACTGAAAATTGTACATTCCTCTGAAATGATATAGTAAACAGAATTGAGCATTCAGAATATAACTACACTAGTACACTATAAGTAAGAGTATAGATTCAAATTCAGACAGACAGGTACCAAATCTCTATTAGTTATTGATGGTGTTACTGTCTCTTTCTGTGTGGTGGTGCAATTAAATAAAGCCCTATAGCAAGACCAAGTATTATGTTTGTGAGTAGGATCCTACGAGGAAGTGATGGTAGTATTGATTGTCTGTTTTTTTTACAATGATATTGCTGGTATTCGTTCACATCGGACATTTAAATATTTTACATATGATGACTTACTTTGAACATGAAAAATTAAATTCATTGAAAGTTACTAAAAAAAACAGAAAAATATTGATTTCAGGGTTGGGAGCAAAAATGCACATGGGTCCTTTCCGAGGAAACACCGATGTACTATCTAACAAATAAATAGAAATATATTAAAGTAAAAGTAAGCGCGTATTCCAAAGCCTAGTATATGGTTTATTTGCGCAGACAAAGTCTGTCAAAGAGATCTCGCTTGATTTTATTTCGCCGTCATTTTCTGGAGATAAATATCTGGCTTTTATTTTCAGTCGTCGTGTCCGTCCGCTGAATTAAATAGCGGAGCGAGAAATAGACAGGTCAGATGAGCAAACGTTATTATCACAGAGATCAACGACATCAGCCCGGCTCACTCGTTTCCAAAAAAGCTACACGAGTCTGGCAGGAGGACGCTTTAAGTATCGCGGTTTATTGTGCCCATATCTGCGTAAATATATTATGCTTTGGTTCATGCGTTTATTTTATCTTGGCCGAATAAGAGAAAAGTGGGAGTGTGTCTGAGTAATCATACGGATGTGAGCACATGCGGCTTGTCAGACGTTCGAGATATGAAATTACGGATAATTGAATAAAGAATTATAGGATTCAATCTGTGAGTATTACTCCGGGCTTATGGGAATTATGCAACGGCAATATCTCTTTTATTTATTCATACACTTCATGAGATGACAAACACGCATCCAAGCGCCACTTACTGAAAACACCACACATCACACACATATGTATATATATATATATATATATATATATATATATATATATATATATTTACATATATATATATATATATATATATATATATATATATATATATATATATATATATATATATTTACATATATATATATATATATATATATATATACATATATATATATATATTTACATATATATATATATCTAATTATATATATATATTTATAATTATATATATATTTACATAGATATATATATTTATAAGTATATATATATACATATATATATATTTACACACATATATATATATATTTATATATATATATATATTAGGTACGTGCAAAAAGTGGATAATAAAACGGTATTATCATAATTATTTTAATTAGTTTCTATTTAAATTTTGATTCTATTTGAATTATAAAAGCCTACAGTTTTTCTCTTAAAAAATGCAAGTTTATTCGTGAAAATAAATTATAAAATAAAGCCTGCTCTCACGTCGGCTAAAAAATCAAAAAAAATCAATTAAATCTAAATGTTAAGAAATTCATTAAAAACTCTCTTTGAAAAGATAAATGTCAATTTTCTGGAACTATTTCAAGATAATTATTAAATGAACGTCTTAAGACACGCAATAAATAAAAGTTGATATACTCTTTACAATTAAACTTGCAAAATTGTTTTAAAAATGTCAGAGTAATGACTATATTGTTAGTGAAAATATTGATTAAACAATGTTTTATTCAATAATAATATTGTTGATTTGAGAAATTATTTTTCCTTCGAGTTATATTGATTTCATTAACACGAAATTAGGTTTTTGTTTGTAATATATAAGAATTTTTTTTTTAATTGATAACATGTACAGTGCTTTATTTTAATTAAAACTTTTTTTAAAATGCATGCGTTCTTGTATTAGTACATAAAAATGTAACTTTAGTAAAAGTGTATTTTTTTTCACCAAATAACACATGTTCATCTAGATTTAAAAATAAATAATGGGTCTATTATATTCCGTGATGGTTGCTTAAAGGATACTGGAAATTATATTAAAATAGTTTTATTTCGTAAACTTTGGTGATTTCTTAAGTGAAGGGTGGAATCAAAATATGTTTACATTTTGGGGATCAGCCATTCATTTTGCACGTACCACACACACACACACACATATATATATATGATGGACTCTCCCGTCGATTTCGACGTATGAGTGCCCCACCTGCGACTGCCCGCGCGTGAATTTGTAATTGCAAGGGTTGCGCAATCAGCAACAACCGCTCTCCTGAGTCGGCATTGCTTGATTCCAATGGCAAGTAGTAATACAAGACGACTGGAAACAATGCCGAGATAAGCAGAGAGCACATACAGCACCTGGTATTCCGAAATGGTCACCCATTTTAGTACCGGCCAGTCTATATATATATATATATATATATATATATATATATATATATATATATATATATATATTAGTTTACTTTGTTTTAAGCTAAGGAGATACAAGAGGGTTCAAGCGCTACAAAAATATTCTTATACCTCGGAATTGTGTTTATTTTTAAACACTAGATATTGGACACAAACTTATAAAGTGTTATAAGCACAATGTATTGTATTTTGTGCTTCACATGTTCATACTTAAAGATATATAAGAGATACATAGGCACTCTATCTATATTGCAAGTGACAAAACGTAATTTATTTCTCACAGCGTAAGTTACTGAACGTTATTGGTTTGATAGGAAATCATATATCGCTATCTGTGGCGAGCGAGCGCGTTTTCGGAGCACACTTCCTAAATGGTTAAGTTTACAATAAATGATGCACCCTCGTAACTCACCGTGTTTACAAAAACAATGGCTGATTTCAGTAACATACATTTATTCATGAAAATATGGTTATTTTTCCAATAGTTTGTAAATAACGTGAAACTGTAGCAGTGCTGACAGCAAGTGTCTGAAACATTTATTTGAAGCGTTAACGATCATTTTGTTCAAAAGTGTTTGCAACAGCTCATTGAAAGATTACACAGCTTTCCTATACCTTCTTCATCTTGAATGCTCTGACCTCCACTACAGAATGTCTGGAACCACGTTCGTACTGTCCGAGCGTTTCTGCATCTATCTCTCTATCCTAAATTGATATTGGTAGACGTTTTGGAAGCATTGTGCCCGAGTTGGACTCATGCAACATAAGAAGAGGAACGTCATGTTTAAGCATGTTCATCAGTGAGAGTTTTTTTATACTTCCAAAATAATTTATATCTGATAAAAGTTACAAATCATTATTGAGAACACATAACTTTTCAAAAGTACGAATTATGTTGTAAAATTACATTTTAAAACCCAGCGTTTACACGGATATTATTTTCATAACGGCCTATATATATATATATATATATATATATATATATATATATATATATATATATATATATATATATATATATATATATATATATATATATTCTTTTATTCTTGAACTGTGTCTGTCTTAATTTTTACTAATTCTAATCATGTTACTAAATTTACTTGTATTATCCTTGTGATTTTTTATTTTCATTTTTAGTTTCAATTTACCTATTCTTCTCCGTATCTTTTATTGTATAAAGAGTTAACAAGTTGTTTTGTCAGCTGTTACCCTACTGGCTGATTATCTCATATTTGTGCTAAATTGTGAGAGGGACACTTATCTTCAATTTCTGTTCCCTCTGTTAAGTTTACTGTGAACTTATTCTATCTAAATTTGCATATATATATATATATATATATATATATATATATATATATATATATATATATATATATATATATATCCTAAACTTGTTACTAGTTTTTATTATAATTTCTTTAGGTTTTAGTCGTATTTAATTAATTCTACGTTAATACTCTGACGACTGTGAAGTCGGCCTAGTACATTAATTAATTTCTTTTTAATCGTTTCTTATCGTATTCATATTTGTTTAATCTCATTCTACCCTCCCAAAAATGTCCCAAACGTCCGTCTTCTTCGTCGTTATTAAATGTTGTACTTCGAAAAATGTATTTATATATATGTGTGCGTGTGTGTTTGTGTGTGTATGCATATGTGGAGGACATATTTTCTGTATTATTATCGGCTGCGGCTCGGAAATATCCGCCACTCTCGGAGTGTTGATCTCGTAGACCTTGTCAGGTCATCCATCTAATAGAAAGAAAACTCTTACAATAAAACCTTGCTACTAACTATTTACGTCTTTGAAGCAAACTTTGTAATTGCTATAGGAGTAGATGGGCTCTGCCTATCTCCCGGCCCTCGCACTCCTTTCTTGTCTATTAGGCGTAGATGTAGAAGCACTAGAACGCCTCTAAAACGACTGGTCTTTGTCCGTGTTTCCTCACTAGGACAAGGAACGCCGTCTCTCTTTCTATCCAGACACTTTGGTTAAAGTTTTTGTCACTGAGTCTTACATGGCTAGTCTTGGTCGAACTTGTTCCGACAGGTTGGGGGTACAGGTTAGAAAGCTTGTCTGGCTGCTGTTTCCGACTGGAAGTTAGGAGCCAAACTCTTAGGTAGCGCTAAGAACAGCTTCTCCTTCAACAGTTGCATAATATCATAGATAACTGTACGTGGCATGTCGCGCATGGTAAGTCTCCCTACAGTTATCCCGGTAGGGTTTCCCCAGGCCACAACCCCATGGTCACGACTAATAGACTGGTGGTGTGAGCTTATTGGCACCTAACAAACACCCCCTACCCTCTATACTCTAACTCAAAACAAACATGACTTTAGAAAATAAAACACCTAAACGAGACACTCAACAAAAAACATATTCGCCTCCGCCCTTGATGCTCGCATTCACAAATATCCGGGGACTTAGAACCAACATTAACGACGTAGAAAGTGTTCTCTTGACCAACTCCCAGGATATTTTAGCTCTAATGAAACGAACATTCAATCCTCAATTCCATCTCACCACTTTGACATCACTGATTACCATCCACTCTACCGTAAAAGCTATGTGTTTATGTTCGGAACACCCTCCCTTTGACCTGAGAAGATAGGTTAGAATCAGATGACCAAGCCTACATGTGCTTTAGATTGACCTTACATCACAGAGTTAGTTACTTATATTTCTTATGTCGATCTCCTTCGACCCAGAACTGTTCACTGTTGATAGCTTAGGTAGAGCACTCTAACTCGACTCGAATACCCAAATACATGTATTTGGGGATTTTAATGCACACCACCGTGACTGGTGGGGATTCTCCAGCGTTACTGATGCAGCTGGGAACTCTACCTTTAATTTCTCCTCAGCTCACGACCTCTAACAGGGTGTCACTTTTCCGGCCCGCCTTCCGGATCGCGCGGACCAGCAAGCCTCACTTCTTGACCTGTTCTTGACCTCACTACCTGAGGCTTGTGTGGCGAATGCCCATAGTGCGCTCGGTAACTCTGATCACGTTGTGGTAATGATACTTATCACCTTAAAAACTCGCCCAAAAGCTGAAGAGCCGTTGATTAAAACGACGAGAAAATATAAGCAGGCTAATTTTGAATCCCTCAGGGATCACCACAGCGACATGGCGTGTAACCTTCTACCTCCCTGCTGATCAGTGTGCAATTGAGCTAACCGAATGGGTCAAAGCAGGCAATGTCCCCACGCGAAAATTCGTCAGCAAACTCCACTTACCTCAATGGTTCACCCCAGAATGTTCAGCTTCTATTGCTGAGATGCAGAAGGCATTCCGAAAATTTGGCCGCTACGTCAACTGTGAACAAAAAAAAATTGTAGAGGCAAAAAATGATTGCAAAGTAGTGATAGATGAAGCAAAGGGGAGGTATAAAGAAAAAAAAACGCATTAAGTCACAGAAACTAGGTACTCGTGATTTCTGGGAAATTTACAATAGTGTGATGAACAATGGACAATTGACAATTCCCACGCTATCAAATCACAACGATGTTGTCTGCACGGCAACTGATAAGGCTTAATAACTTGACCAGCGTTTCGCCTTACACTCCACTTTGAACTCGGCAAACAACCGCCTCCTTAAACTAACATTGCGGACTGAAGCCGGACTTGAGAACCTGGTCATCACACCGTCTCAAGTGAAATACATCATACAAAACCATGACACCCCCAAAGCCTGTGGGCCTGATCTTATGCCAGTAATAGTAATAAAGAAATGCTCTGCTGAGCTGGCTCCTGTCCTCTCTAACCTATACAACAAATGCCTTAGTGAAGCTTGTTTCCCTGATAGTTGTAAAATGTCCTCTGTGGTACCAGTCTTCAAGAATTCTGGAGATAGAAATGATGCTCTAAACTACCGTCCAATCAGTCTACTTCCGATCTTTGCTAAAATCTTTGAATCCTTAATCAATCTAGCGATAGTCAGACACCTAGCGGATGCTAAACTTCTTTCTGATCATCAATACGGATTCAGACAAGCCCGACCTACTGCATATATCCTAACGGTTATTTCTGAACGCATACAGTATACACTGGACAAGGCAGGTGAAGCTAGAGCGGTAGCGCTTGATATATCAAGGCCTTTGAGAAGGTCTGGCATGAAGGACTTCCCATAAACCTGCACTCATATGCTATTGCTGGACAAACATTTAATATAATTAAATCCTTCCTAATAAAACGAAAGATCCTCGTTGTACTCGATGTCCGTTATTCTAAGCAACATGGCATACATGCTGGTGTACCCCAGGGATCTTTCCGTGGACCACTATTGTTCCTGATTTTCATAAATGACCTCCCTAACGCCATTGCGACTGAGACAGGAATTTTTGCTGACGACACCACGCACTACTCTTGTCATGTGGGCAAAACTGACGCGCACATATTTGCGGCCAGTGTTGAATCCTTAAGAAATGACCTCCAGTCTCTAGTGGAATGGGCTCAGAAATGGATGGTACTTTTAATGCCGCAAAGACAAAGCTACTTTCCTTCAATAACTACAAGTAACCTCTTCAACTACTGATTGTCATGACAAATAACAACCTGTCTGAGAGTTCAGCATTAAAACTCCTCGGGCTAACTTTCACAGATAACATGCATTGGAATAAATACATTGAAAATCTTGTCAGGACTGCTGCAAAGAAGGTAGACTCCCTCTACTGTACTAGTAAACTTCTCACACCTGACATTATCTTATATCTCTACAAAGCCACCATCCACCCATGCATGGAGGATTGTTGCTACATCTTGTCTGGTGCATCGTCCGCTAGTCTCTCCCTCTTGGACAATTCCCCAAACAGAGTCGCCAGCTTGATAGGTCCTTCACTATCCACCAAGCTCTAGCCCATGTCCCATCGCCGCAGTGTTTCTTACTTGTGCCTGTTTTACAAGTATTTCAATGGATTGTGCTTTGACGAGCTTGCTGCTCTGGTACTCTCACGACGTAAATTCACTAGACCAACCCGACAGTCTGCCAGGTTCGATCCATACACTGTGGAGGTCCCCAGATGCCGAAGAGCTTTCTACTCCAAAAGCTTATTTCCTCGTGTTGCTAGACTCTGGAACTCCTACCCTGCTCCCTATTTTCCTTGCGTCACTGCCTTGTTGGGGGTGAACTATGTTAAAACACACACACACACACACACACATATATATATATATATATATATATATATATATATATATATATATATATATATATATACTCATACCTAAATTTATATATATATATATTTATTTATTTCGATCTCTCTCTCTCTATATATATATATATACATATATATATATATATATATATATATATATATATATATATATATATATATATATATGTGTGTGTGTGTGTGTGTGTGTGTGTTTAAACAAAGTTCAAATTGAGAAACAACTAGTCGTTATTTGCGAAATAACATCCAAAATCTGTTGTGAATGTTTCTTTCTCTCTCTCTCTCTCTCTCATATATATATATATATATATATATATATATATATATATATATATATATATATATATATATATATACAATATATATATATATATATATAACAGTAAAATATATGTATATATATATATATATATATATACAATATATATATATATATATATAACAGTAAAATATATGTATATATATATATATATATATATATATATATATATATATATATATATATATATATATATATATATTATGTCATTATTTATCTTGACATGAACATTTTATATACACATACACTTATTTAGTTCTAAAATACTCATCAGTATGGCTTCGTACAGCCGACAAGCTGTCTTAGAGTTCGAAATTCAGACATCGGTCAACAGTGATTGTGATAGTCCAAACTCATTTCTACCTCGACCAGTAAGACAAATGCCTTAGTGGAGAAGAAATATATGATATTTATGTAAGATATTAAGTTTAAAAGACGACTTAGTTCAAGGAAAAAGAATTAGCTAGTCAGAGACCGCATCAGGCTGTACTCCAATACTGCTGCGAATATATATTTAATTCATATTTACAGATTTGTACCACATTTATGTCCTATTACCAACATGAAATTCAGCATATAATGATACATAACCTCACGTTTAGAATCCTTTTTCCAATTCTTGTGAAAATACATTACCTTATCTGGAATCCACAAAATGTATAAAGTTTAAGGTATAAGCGAAATGAATCTTAAGAAAGAATTTAAAGAATGTTGTTTAATTTGTTGTTTAATTACTATCTATACAAATTTGAACAAATGTGAAATATTTGAGTTTTTAAATGGAAGATCTTGCTAATAGTATGCCTTTAAATCCACCTAAAATACTGTAGAAAAACTACCATTTTTCAAATTAGCATTAATTGATGGCAGAATAAATATTGTCCAAAACTCACAAAAATCGGAGATATCTAAATGTTTACAAGGCTTGCATCACCTTTTATATATTTTGCATAAACATTGATTAAACCACATATATCCTACATTACATCCCTTATGCACAGCAGCTGTGTTCAAAATTTTATAATAATCGGTCAATTAGTTCGGGAGTCAATATTATGCATACAAATATATAAATATACCTTACTGTCTCTCTCTCTCTCTCTCTCTCTCTCTCTCTCTCTCTATCTATCTATCTATCTATCTATATATATATATATATATATATATATATATATATATATATATATATATATATATATATATACTTATTTATAAATAATATTTTCAAATTAACCCATCTAGACATGTGTGTTATGCGAGCATCTGTTTCGTTGTTTTACGGGCTTGGATCATACATATGCAATTTATTTTCGAACTTCAACGTCATTGGTGAAATAAATAACTACTTCTAATTAAGTTGGATAGTCAATTGTTTTGACGAAAGTTAGACGCCTTATTTTTTACGTTATTAGAACAAACGTAGTCGCGTGAGTGAAATAAACTTTGTAGAGTATACATTTCCGGCGATCAATAGTGCTCTATAGTGTTCTATGTATTACAGCTCATGGCAATCGGCGATCCCACTTACTAGTGGTGAACCCAAGATAATAATATATAATCCGAGTTTTAAAATGGAACATTTATGTCAAAGCATGTAACTCGTTACAAAACGCATAACAACCGCCGATGACTCAATCTTTCAAGTCAAGGGAAATTACTTCTATTGTAAAAACTAGGATTATCGAGAAAATAATGCTATCCACACAGTTTTAGAATATTTGTTCATTGTCTAAATAAGAGATCTACAGTCAGCCTTTTGTGTGAATGTTGTCACTAAAATCCAACGCTTGCGGCATAGATCGATTAAGTAACATTAATCAATACACACATACGAAATAAATATTCATCTTTATCGACTTATTCTCTACCCTCAAGTCTTACAAGAAGGAACACGGAAACTTCAAACGTAGCAACTTTGTACAGGGGAATAAAAACAACCGGTTATAGATATTGATGTGAAACAAAAAAAAAACGAGCTGAAAGCACCCGCGGACAGAGTGTGTAGAGACAGCACACTTAAAAACTACTCAATTCTATTAAATAACAAAAGAAGAGAAATCTTGGCATCATATACAAAATTAGAGTAGGTCATTCTTCTGGAAGGGAAATAAATCTAGGTTAGACATCATCGACTCTAGTGCATTCAAAGATAATATTTCATGATGAACGTGTCCGGCACTTAGACAGAGATTTAGATTTCATCAAAATAGATAGTGACACATTGAAAATCGATCATAATTTGTGAATGTTTCATGATGTATATATATATATATATATATATATATATATATATATATATATATATATATATACATATAAAATAAAATATAGTAACACGAAATTACATAATTATTTTAATTTATGCTTGCTCTGTTTATTAAATTGAGGTCTCATACCCGGATTCCCTCCTGGAATTTATTTCATTATAACACACACACAGACACTATATATATATATATATATATATATATATATATATATATATATATATATATATATATAATTAAATACATATTGGGCTTTATTATAGCGTAGATTATACTCATATTTTTGCCATAAGCGAACACCGTTAAAGTGTGAATAGAGATTAGATATTGGTTAAGTCAAGTATGTTATTCCGGAGAATTTAATAACTGCTAATAAATGATTAATAAATACAGAAAGAAACGAAATAATAAAAATGAATAAAAAAATTAAAAAAAGAATATTTTTCTTACTCCTTAATGACTGGATGCATCGAATCTGTTAGACATTACCGGAAGTAAAATAATTATGCTTCATGTATTTTCTTGTCAAGGAAGAGAACACGCTGGCTCGGCTGGAAAGAAAAAATATGTTTATGGTTCTTTTGTAACGCAATCAGTTAACAATAAAAAAGTAATTTAGTCTCTAGACGTAGTTCCACGGCGAAGAAGGCGATCATTAAATTGTGCTTTATTCTTTTCTTTTCGTATTGGCGTGAGAATCGCAAAAAAAACCATAGACGCTATTCCGGCATTTGTTCGCCATGTGGTAGTGAATTTAATGCACCATAAGGTGGAATGCGAAAAGTATCGCTGTGAACATTACTATAATGAGTCCATAGAGATAAAAGCACATTTTATCTCAAAATAAAGACTGGCATTCCTTAGTAGATAAGTAGATAGATAGTAGTAAGATATATATAGATAGTAAAGAAATAGATAGATAAATATGCACAAACATGTATATATATATATATATATATATATATATATATATATATATATATATATATATATATATATAAATGGATCGCACACATAACGTGATTTAACCAAACACGGTAACATTGATTGTAGGGTTTTTTTGTTTTTATATAGATGGTGTCAAGTATTTTAATTTTTTCTTATTGGTCTAGGAATATATTATTTCAGTGTTGGTGACTTAAGTTTTTCTTAAATCGGATCGAGTGCAGTGAGGTTATTGCAGATGTTTTTGGATTAAACTACAGTTCATCAGATGCATGGTGAGGCGGTGAGATAGGACAGTTGTTGTAACACTAATAAGAACCAATGTCAAAATTGTAAATTATCTTTTCGGAGAATGTACTTTCAATTATTATAATAACTACATTGGTTCTATAACCACTACCCTTTCCCGCCGCCTCGCTGTGCATATCGTGAATCTTAATTCAATCTTCAAGCATCTACAAAAACATAACTGTTCTCCATCCGATTAAAGCAAACTTTAGTCTAAAATAATACATTCCAAGATTAACAACAATTTACAATTAATACAATTGCGTATGAGACTAGTAAAAACATTTTTAAATGCTTAGCCTAGCTAAGTTGATTTTGTTGATGCCAGCCTTGCATCGCTGCATTAAAATAAAAAAAATGACAATATATTAAATTATTTATTGTTTGCCTCTACATTATTCCTCTCTATATTTATTCAGCTACACCGACATTTATTAAGCCATTACTTAAAAAAAAAAATACATAAATTGATCAAAAAATTCAACTTTGTAAACTTATTTCTTGGAAAAAATAATGCGTTCTTTACGTGCCCGTCTCTTCTATGTATTCCAAAAACTATTTTCTTTCGCCAGCTGTTTAGTCCATTTTGTCATCAAAACCTGAAGATGATTCAGAAGGGAATCAGAAAAGTTAGTGACCCATACGGAACTTTGTTTATTGTTGTATTTTAACACAAGAAAACCATCAGAAAGATTGGAAAAATTGAAAAAGGTATGACTAGATAGAGAGTTCTGTTATTTTTAAAAATAATGTTTGCACATATATATATATATATATTTGTATATATATATATATATATATATATATATATATATATATATATATATATATATATATATACGTATACATATATATATACATATATGTATCCATATATATATATATATATATATATATATACAAATATATATATATATATATATACAAATATATATATATATATACAAATATATATATATATATATATATATATATATATATATATATATATATTTATTTATTCTGGTACAGAAAAATTAGTACAACATTCGTACCGTCGGTTTCAAGCACGGAAGGTCTTACCCATCCGGCTCTCTTCAGCTTCTGTTGTCATCTGTTTTGGAAATGTGAGGTCACATGACACTCTTGTTGGGACGCGTTATATGCTCAGTGTGTTGTGTGTGTTTGTTTAAATTTGAATTTAGTGTCATAAGACCGTTGAGATTTAAAACACGGGAGAAGAAAGAGAATTCAAGATTAAAGGGAATAAAAAGGGAATAAAAAAGGGGGGTAAAAAATAAAAAAATATATATGAAAAAATATATATATATATATAAATAAATATAAAAAAACATATATATATATAAAAACATTTTAATACTAAGAATAAAGGAATAAAAAAAGAAAAAGAGAAAAAGAGTATAAAAAGGTAGAAAAAGAAGAAAAAAAGGGGGTTAAAAAATATATATATATATAGAGAATAAAATGTAGAGAATAAAAGAGCGAGAGAGAAAGAAATAATAAAAATAGAAAGAATAAAAATATAAATAATATAAATAAAAATAAAAATAAAAATAAATTAAAAATAAATTTAAAGATTAAAAATAATAATAATAATAAAAAATAAAAAATAAAAAATAAAAAATAAAAAATAAAAAATAAAATTAAAAATTAAACATAAAAATTAAAAATTAAAAATTAAAGATTAAAAACAAAAATAATAAAAATAAAGAAAGGGTTTCTCTGAAATTCCCGTGAGCCAAATTATGAATTTGTATCATTAGCCGTTATATTTTTGAAGGTATGCGTTCTAAAAACCGTTGATGTGTAATAATCTTTTCTCCAGATTGGAGTGATTTTTAATGAAGAAATTCGGAACTAAGGGAGGTAACTAAGATGGAAATATGAAATATTTGAGTTTGTTAAAATGGGTTTGTAGATTAATCTAGTGGTTGATAAAAAATAAAAAATTAAATATTTTTGCATTTTGGTGAAAGTCGAAGTTTTTGCTCTTGGAATTTATGTGGATAAAGTTTGTTTAAATGGATTTGTAGAGTAATCTAGTGATTGATAATTAAATTAAATATTTTTGTATTTTTGTGAAGGTCGGAGTTTTTGCTCTTGAAGTTTAAGTGGATATAGGTTGATGAGGTTTTTGTTCGTTTTTATTGTGTTTATATTAGTAGAGGGGGGGTAGTTAGACATTATGTGAATCGGTCAGACCAGTTTATAAGCAATGCTTGTCTCTTGTGGACACATCCCCTGAATATTTCATCGCGGACATTTAAACAGGCTGTATTCGGATCGATGATGGCTTTTGAAATGTGGTATTTTTCAGCGTCACATAGAGGACATCTGTTTATGGCTGGAGAGAAGGATGGTTTTCTCTCAATTATTTTCCATTTGATGGTGAAGGGTGTGTTTTCTTCTTTAAGCTGCCATATTCGGGTCGCGAGTGCCGTATTAGCCTTGTTTTTGTATCTGAAGGAGTTTCTGTGTGCATATAGCTTTTGTTTGAAATTTCCCTTCGTCATCCCAATATATTTTTCTGCATTACTGGTATTCTGGTCTGTGACGGTTGCTTCATAAATGATTGAATTGATTTTGCAATTTCCCTCCAGGGGGCAGTTGTTTTTGTCTTGGCATGAGCAGCCTGCGTTTGTAATTGTTTTGGGTTCTGCAGAGATAATTTTTCTTATTGAAGGGGCAGTGGAATAGCTGACCTTAACAGAATTTCTGTTAAAAAGTTTGTGTAATTCATTTGTGGGTGGGAAGTGTTTGTCGAGCAACTTGAGGAAAAGTTGGCCTACCTTTGTTTTGGTATTGGTCGAATAGGGTGGGGAAAACCAGATCACCGATCTCCTTCTATTGCGGGTCCCCCGTGGTTGGTCTCGGTTGGGGGTGTATGAGATTTCTTCTCTGAACCCGCTGTCGCGGAGCGCTTTGTTGTAATATGGTGCTGCTTGGTTGAAAATTTCGGGACTGGATGAGAGGTTTGAGATTCTTTGGCTAATATTATTGATTAAATTTTTAAAGATGGTGGGGGGGTGGCAGGATCCCTTGTGTATGTATTGGAGTTTTTCATTGGGTTTGTGGAAAGGTTTGTGTGTATTGTTTTTAAGGTTCAGTGTGGTATCTAGGAAGTTTACTTGGTCTAAATTTGTTTTAATGGTAATTTTGAAGCCGAGATTATGGAAGGTGTTTGTTAATTCTTTTCTAAATCTATCTAATGTGTTTCCGTTGTGGTTGCGTGACAGACAAAGTCCGTCATCTCTATAGAGACCAAAGAAATGGTCTGGAAATTTATTTTGGAGTGTATTTAATATAAGCAAGCCGACTAAGTCACAGATGTCTGCACTGTCGTAGGCCCCCATTGCAACATCAAATGGGTCCTCTGGGTTTGATTTTTTAACCCAAGCCCTTCCCTCGAAGAAGAGAAGGGTTTGTCTTGCTTGCAGTATTGTGTCCCTTTCTAGTTGACTGATGTTTGTGTGTGAAAGTGCAAATGTTAAGGCCTTATCTAGGGTGTCTTTTGTAATGGATGGGTAGAAGTCTACTATATCTAATTGTGTGAATTTGCATCTGTGTTTATCTTGTATGTTATGGAACCAATTTAGGACTGAGTTAGTATTGACTTAGGTTTATTTTTTCCTTAATTTTATTAACTATATTTTTAACAATGGATTTGCTTGCTAGTCCTAGTTCGCTTTTAGCTGGGTTGATAAGTCTGCATGAGGGTTTATTTGTGAAGTTTTCTTTGTGGTCTTTTAAAGTAACAAAGGCCTTCCTCTTATCTAAATAATTAATTCTATATTCGACGCCTAGTCTAGTAGCTATTTCAGTAGTATCATTATTAATAGATTTATATGTATCTGCCTTGGCTAATTGATATTTATCGGTAATGGAGCTAATTGTTAGGTCTGTTTTTTCCTTTTTAGTCATTTTATAAATATTTTTAGTTTTGTCGGAGAATACAAGTGCGTTATTTTCTCTTTTAAGTTTTTTTATGTCGGCGGTAAGTGTCTTCTGAAATGGATTCAAATTTAAACAAACACACACAACACACTGAGCATATAACGCGTCCCAACAAGAGTGTCATGTGACCTCACATTTCCAAAACAGATGACAACAGAAGCTGAAGAGAGCCGGATGGGTAAGACCTTCCGTGCTTGAAACCGACGGTACGAATGTTGTACTAATTTTTCTGTACCAGAATAAATAAATATTATGCTCTTAATTTTTAACTTTGATTCTTAATTAATCGAGCACTCTGCTGGGATTTTTCCTACCATTCTACAAAGAATTTATATATATATATATATATATGGGGGTATGTGTATGTGTGTGTATTTATATTTTTCCACTAAGGTGAAACACTTTTTTGGTGAATATGATACCTTACACTTAGATCACGGCCAAAAAGGCGACCGGCAACTATTAGGGTCCCGTTAAATATCTCGGTAGTTCTAGCTACACTGATGAGTCGTAAGGACAACGAAACACGTGACAAGTCATGAAATAGTCAATACATAGTTAGTATATCGTCCTGGCAAGAACGCCCCTAAGTGAGCACTGTGGATGTAATCTAACAGTACGAGTTTGTATTAAAAACCGTATTGACTGGTCTTAATAGCGCAGCTGATCTGCCGGCCAAGAGGTTAACAACGGTGGGTTACTAAACTTACGGTTGTAAGTTTGAACTTGTCGCTAAGTGGACCAGTTGTAAAATGTATCCTGATTTGTTTATAATAAAAACGTAAGAAGAAGCTTGCTTATAGATGAAAAATAATAATGAATTATTAGAACTGCCTTAATAAAGAGGAGCCATTTTATTGGGAAAAGATGTTTATTACGCCTTAGCAGTAACAGAATAGTTCTCTACATATTTAAATATATAAATTTGTATATATATATATATATATATATATATATATATATATATATATATTCATATATATATATATATATATACATATATATATATATATATATATATAACTCTCTCTCTCTATGTATATATATATATATATATATATATATAATGTATGTCTATATACTTATCCTTATATTTGATATGTTGTCTGTTACTCATAGCTAACATATGTTGACATCTGTCACATCGAACACATTCAACATACAAGCATATATGCATTCACATATGAAATTTATGTAACAAACGATGGCGCTACTTGGCAAGCGAACGTCCACCAAGCATAACATATGAAAATAGAACCGGAAGGTGATAGCGATACGGCAATATGTTTTCTTTCAATCTATCAATCGCTGACTGCAACATCGGGAAGCAATTAATTGCGCGGACATTCACTTAATGGCACAAACAGCGAGACAATATCGAGACAATCACTGTTCCGCTCGCTGCTATCAAATTGCCCGGGGCTTAAACAAGCGACAGGGACGACGAAGCCCTAACCCGACAAAATTTACATAGGTTTCTCAACACGTTGACACGTGACTATCGCCTTACAAGGGGAAATAAATGTGTTGTACTGTGCAGCGTTTGCATTTCAACTTCGTACATGTATGTATTTTATTTAGTATCTCTTGCTGTCTACTTTATATATATATATATATATATATATATATATATATAGCATAATATATGAAATGAAATAATTAAATAAGGTGCGAATCAATAGATGTATATATATATATATATATATATATATATATATATAGAGAGAGAGAGAGAGAGGGAGAGAGTGGAAGAGAGAGGGGAGAAATATCGATAAAACATGTAAGCACGAAGAGGAGGTAGGGAGTTTATTAATACACTTTTTTATTATTGTGCAATACATACAACTGTACTAGATCATTAAGATAAGCCACATTTGTAACTTATAATTTGTATATATTTATTTATATCAAGTTGGGTGTTTGGATAAGTTTTTATATTTGTATGTATAGGATACGTTCCCACACCAATAAACAGATCATTATATAGGTGTATAGCAGTTTCTATGTGTAAGGGTCTTAATGTCGGCTATAACTATATAATTTATGTATATGCAAAGGGGGCAAAAAGCTGTCGTAAGCCCATAGTAAAAATTTAGATACCTTGATTTTTCTGAAATTCAACAAAGTGCATTAGACTTCAATTGATATATATTCTCACAATTTCAGTTTCTTTGGAGTATTTTAAAGGGTTTTTAAGAGCCATAGTATCGGCGCAATTTCCCATATGAAAATTCAAATATTTAATGTTTGCATTTGTTCTCACTCATTAAATATCAGTTAAACAAGGTTCCCTGCATTTCTTCTTCAGCCATTTTAAGCTTAAGCCTTAAATTTTCGCTATTTTTTAGAATGAAAATAATATAATGGATTTGGATCAACATTGCTATAAGAACTCTACACATACAAATGATTAACATTATATCATGATTTTAATGTTCGTAAGGGGACACAAACGTTGTGCCAGACCCTTTACTTTAGAAAATAATTTATCCCGTCTTTACGATGGAATACGTTCGACTGTATATATATATATATATATATATATATATATATATATATATATATATATATATATATATATATATATATATATATATGATTATATAAAGTGAAATAATAAAATAAGGTGCGAATCAAATTTCATGAGAATCCATGTTAAGACAAAGTACTTTAAAGATATTAGTTACCTCTTATATCTTTTGTTGGATTAACTTTATATATATATATATATATATATATATATATATATATATATATGAGAAGAATGTTGTAGTTCGCTTGGAGCATTGTGTATAGAGTAAGAATATTATTTTTTTGAGGCGATAACAATGCGTTGTTAGAGTGACACATACGACACGTGGAATCGTAAAAACAAAACAAAGTGACAATATTGAAAAGTCAATAATTTTCAAAAAAATTTTTTTTTTTATTTACCAGTGTATCGTGACCGTGGTGTTGGGTTGGAGTGTGTCCTTTTCATTTAATTTTCGAGGGTATCCCTCATCCTCAGAATAAAATAAATACTACCACTCGTTGGAGTGTGTTTTTTTTTTGTTTTTTTTTTGCCAAAAGTCGGAGCCGGAAATGTTGGTTTGTTTTTAGTAGTAGGTCCGGGGAAGTTTCTTATTTATTTTTTATAAATTATTATTTGCTATTTTAACCGTTGCTGTTTATTTTGTTAGTAATTATACTGAGTAATTTATTTTTATTTATTTATTTATTATTTTTTTTTATATAACGTTGTTTGTTTTGTTAATAATATACTGAATAATCGTATTTCGGTGGCAGGGGCTGATAACTCGTGGTAGTCAAGCTTTGTTTGTGGGAGTTATGTTCCTATAATATTCCTGCCTTCTGACAAAGGCAAAGAATTCTGCGTTATCTCTCAAGAAACGTACGACGACCTAGCACTCAGACACCTCAACAACGACACACTCTACACACCCACCACAGACGCCTTCCCCACTGAGATAGAAAATCAGATAAACACAGCATGGACACTAATATGTAAGAAAAGAAACCTCCCCAACAGATACAAACGAAACCTCACCACAAGAAATAGCAGACTCCCTACATTCTACCACCTAATAAAAACACACAAAAACAGCCCCATAACACAAATAAGGCCAATAGTCTCAAGCATAGAGGGACCCCTCTACAAGATCTCCTGGCTTCTCTCCCAACTACTAAAGCCCCTACTTCCCACCTACCCAGGACACGTCAGCAGCTCTGATGAGGTAATACACAGACTGCACTCACTGCAACCCCAGGAACTACAACGCAACAGATATGCGTTCAGCCTCGACGTTGTATCCCTCTATACATCCGTACCAGCTCACCCAGCTGTGGACCTAATCACCGACTACATCTCATCCAACGACCTCTACTGCTTCGGTCTCACTGCCACTGACATACACAAGCTACTTTACATAATAGTCGACAACACTTACTTCACATACAAAGGACAGACCTACAAACAAATAACAGGCCTACCTATGGGATCCAGCGTATCAGGACTACTGGCCATCACATACATGAATAGGTTAGAACAACGCGCATTAGACACCTGCCACTCTAGCATCTTTTTCACGAGATATGTGGACGATATTCTCATCCTCACATCATCCCGCGAAGAAGCCAACAAAATCTTCATTAGCTTTAAGAACACAGACCACAAAATACAATTCACAATCGAACACCCTAAGACATCTGGATCCCTCTCACTAAATAAAGAAAAAAATAAAAAAATAAAGAAATAAAGAAATAAAATAAAGAAATTAATAGATAAATAAAATAATATGTATGCATGTATGTATTTTACATATACGTATATATATACACATATATACATACACCAACACACACACGCACACACACACACACATATATATATACCAAAGTCTCTATTAACGACGCCCCACCTCCATACCCAGGATTCCTCACCCACCCAATCACATCTGCTACTACACACACACGGTAAACAAATTTATAGAACGAAATTACTAAAGGGACATAACTCCCACAAACAAAGCTTGACTACCACGAATTATCAGCCCCTGCCACCGAAATACGATTATTCAGTATATTATTAACAAAACAAACAACGTTATATAAAAAAATAAATAAATAAATAAATAAAAATAAATTACTCAGTATAATTACTAACAAAATAAACAGCAACGGTTAAAATAGCAAATAATAATTTATAAAAAATAAATAAGAAACTTCCCCGGACCTACTACTAAAAACAAACCAACATTTCCGGCTCCGACTTTTGGCAAAAAAAACAAAAAAAAAAAACCACACTCCAACGAGTGGTAGTATTTATTTTATTCTGAGGATGAGGGATACCCTCGAAAATTAAATGAAAAGGACACACTCCAACCCAACACCACGGTCACGATACACTGGTAAATAAAAAAAAAATTTTTTTGAAAATTATTGACTTTTCAATATTGTCACTTTGTTTTGTTTTTACGATTCCACGTGTCGTATGTGTCACTCTAACAACGCATTGTTATCGCCTTCAAAAAAATAATATTCTTACTCTATAAACAATGCTCCAAGCGAACTACAACATTCTTCTCACACTTAGTCTGAGCCAGACAGAGTTTGCAACAATTAAAAAGATACTTCAACTCTCGGAGAAACGAGCAAAAGCCGGCTGCCAGATCAACTTCCTAAAACGCTGCATTAAAAACAACATAATCCCTAACACAGTTAAAAACATGCACCTCCCCGCATGCTTCAGCCACCCAAAACGCAAGACATCACGGGAATTTTTACACAAATTTTGTGTCAAGGAATCCATCCGACACTTACACTACCTCCTCCACCTCCATATTGAGGAACTGAATAGCAACCTAGCAGGACTGACCGTAACCCCAGAAATATCTGCAGCGATCAACCAGTGCTACTACAACAGCGTCCGCACATCAAAAGAAAGGTTAAAAAGTAAGTTCAACTGGCTCCTTCATAAAAATACCCCCACCCCTATAATCAGCCCCAACAATAACGACCCAACCGACAACAATAACACGCAACCCACAGCTAGATCCCTCGTCACAGACCTGACTAACTCACTAATGCCAAACGAAACAGAACTCCTCAGCCTAGGCCCCAAGTTTATAACTACACAAAAGTTAGATGACAGGGCCAAACTCAACATCGAGGCACAGTTCTGCAGAACGGCATATCACCTAAAATGGCTGTCTGCCTTCAACCAAGACCTACAGAACACACATAACACCACCAACAGTTCCTCCGCCATTGAAAACGCCGCCACATTCCCTACATACCAGCTAGACCGCCCCCTCCACCCTCCTCCAGACAACCACGATTTAGACCGCAAACTCACAAGACTTTGGCACAACATATCATCCATCATACAAAGAGAACAACCAAACATCACACCCAATCTCACAAGAACGCAACGACTCACCCTCAAAAACTTAAAGGACAAAAACCTAATATTCCTGCCTTCTGACAAAGGCAAAGAATTCTGCGTTATCTCTCAAGAAACGTACGACGACCTAGCACTCAGACACCTCAACAACGACACACTCTACACACCCACCACAGACGCCTCCCCCACTGAGATAGAAAATCAGATAAACACAGCATGGACACTAATATGTAAGAAAAGAAACCTCCCCAACAGATACAAACGAAACCTCACCACAAGAAATAGCAGACTCCCTACATTCTACCACCTAATAAAAACACACAAAAACAGCCCCATAACACAAATAAGGCCAATAGTCTCAAGCATAGAGGGACCCCTCTACAAGATCTCCTGGCTTCTCTCCCAACTACTAAAGCCCCTACTTCCCACCTACCCAGGACACGTCAGCAGCTCTGATGAGGTAATACACAGACTGCACTCACTGCAACCCCAGGAACTACAACGCAACAGATATCCGTTCAGCCTCGACGTTGTATCCCTCTATACATCCGTACCAGCTCACCCAGCTGTGGACCTAATCACCGACTACATCTCATCCAACGACCTCTACTGCTTCGGTCTCACTGCCACTGACATACACAAGCTACTTTACATAATAGTCGACAACACTTACTTCACATACAAAGGACAGACCTACAAACAAATAACAGGCCTACCTATGGGATCCAGCGTATCAGGACTACTGGCCATCACATACATGAATAGGTTAGAACAACGCGCATTAGACACCTGCCACTCTAGCATCTTTTTCACGAGATATGTGGACGATATTCTCATCCTCACATCATCCCGCGAAGAAGCCAACAAAATCTTCATTAGCTTTAAGAACACAGACCACAAAATACAATTCACAATCGAACACCCTAAGACATCTGGATCCCTCTCACTACTAGACTTCACGCTCTGCATCACCGACGAAGGGCTCATTCACACCAAATTCTACAAGAAAGCTGCCTGCAGAGATATCTTCGTAAACTATAAATCGGCCCTCCCTACCAAAGCCAAAATAGGATATGCTGAGAACGAAGTAAACCGCATCCGTAACAAATGTACTACGGAAACCGACAAGACATCCTCTGTTAGACACTTCCAACAGATACTCGAGCGGAATGGATACCTTAAAAACATCAGACACTACAATAAGACATCTAGAAAACACCCAAAACAAACTCCCTCTAACACATGCTTCCTAAAAATACCACACTTTAGCGATAGAATAACCTCGGCCATCCGCAAAGCCATCCACAAAGAACACTTAGACATTCAACTCACACACTCCGGACCTACACTAAGACAACACCTATCTAAACCTAGAACACCTTTCAACACGAACCCTTGCACCCTAGCAAACTGCCCCATCAACAACACGGGTTTATGCAACCGCACATATGCTATATACCAGATACAATGTGCGGTCTGCAATGAATTCTACATCGGCAGTACAGTGAGACCTTTGCATATACGGATTAAAGAACACGTAACCACCAAGGCATCATCCTTCCAAAAACATATAACACATGGCCACAACCCCACCAAAGACATACGAGTCAAGATACTAGCTAGCGAAAGAGACCAGGGCAATCTCAGACTCAAAGAATCTATATTAATTAGAAAGCTATCCCCTAAATTGAACAACAGAGCCGAGCTAAACTCCAACTTCTTAATATAACCACACACGACAAGCACCATCATCACATTTTACTAACAAACATCTATGATACTATGCAGACATACTATTAACAATAACAACACTAAATGAAGTTAGTTAGGCCCATATTATTAGCCCAATTACTGACACTGGTACACACACAACCACTTGCACCTGCTGCTAACTCGGACACGTGGTTGCACTTGTTGCCCGCCTTACTTATTAACTTGAAATCCCGACCATTATATACCACGACTGCACATAAAAAAATCTAATAATATAGATAAATAATAATATAGAATCGAACAAAAAAAAAAAATAAAATAAAAAAATAAATAAATAAATAAATAAAAAATAAAAATAAAGAAAAAAATAAAAAAATAAAGAAATAAAGAAATAAAATAAAGAAATTAATAAATAAATAAAATAATATGTATGCATGTATGTATTTTACATATACGTATATATATACACATATATACATACACCAACACACACACGCACACACACACACACATATATATACCAAAGGCTCTATTAACGACGCCCCACCTCCATACCCAGGATTCCTCACCCACCCAATCACATCTGCTACTACACACACACGGTAAACAAATTTATAGAACGAAATTACTAAAGGGACATAACTCCCACAAACAAAGCTTGACTACCACGAGTTATCAGCCCCTGCCACCGAAATACGATTATTCAGTATATTATTAACAAAACAAACAACGTTATATAAAAAAAAATAATAAATAAATAAATAAAAATAAATTACTCAGTATAATTACTAACAAAATAAACAGCAACGGTTAAAATAGCAAATAATAATTTATAAAAAATAAATAAGAAACTTCCCCGGACCTACTACTAAAAACAAACCAACATTTCCGGCTCCGACTTTTGGCAAAAAAAAAACAAAAAAAAAACACACTCCAACGAGTGGTAGTATTTATTTTATTCTGAGGATGAGGGATACCCTCGAAAATTAAATGAAAAGGACACACTCCAACCCAACACCACGGTCACGATACACTGGTAAATAAAAAAAAAAATTTTTTTGAAAATTATTGACTTTTCAATATTGTCACTTTGTTTTGTTTTTACGATTCCACGTGTCGTATGTGTCACTCTAACAACGCATTGTTATCGCCTTCAAAAAAATAATATTCTTATATATATATATATATATATATATATATATATATATATATATATATATATATATATATATATATATATAAGAGAGAGGGAGAGAGAGAAGAGAGATATGCATATTGGTATCATGTTAATAAATAAGGACTATTTTACTGGCCCCACTACCTTGTGAAACCTATTAAATCATTTATTAAAAAAACAACTGTGTATCAACAGACAATAATTAGTTTAATGTAAGAATGAAACTACAACTGACCGCATTACTATAGTTTTAACTCATCGCCAACATATGCACAAACTTACCGAAGCTCATACTAGAAATATTAGAAATATTCAATCAGATACAAGAAATAATTTAACCTAAAACACATATTTTAATGCTTATTAAATGTATTAACGATACTAATTAGATCCCACACTACTTAATCAACACCATACAATAAGAACACGTGTATGGAGTACTTTTGTCATATTTAAGATGGTGAATCTCTGTCCATTTTTGAGTTGTTTATAAGGTTTAGAAGCGTATCTTAAGTTCCTGCAAGCGATTCCGTAACGACACATAGAGGGATTCATGACGGAGATGGTTACTAACCGCAGTTTCACCATTCACACCAGCAACAGCCAACATAGCAACATCCAACGATTAAACAATAGTGTCCCACAAGGCTACATACTCGCCCCAATGTTGTCTAACATTTACATCTACGACCCCCAGACACGCAGTCAAAGAAATAGGGGATACGCTAACGACCTGGCCATCATTCTGTCCAACAAGAACTGAAAAACGATTGAACCGGAGCTTACGGCTCATATTAACAACCTGTCCAGCTACCTGACAAACTGGCGCCTTAAGCTCTCTATGGGTAAGACCATATCCTCCACTTACTATCTAAAAAGCCGAGAGGCAAGCCATTAGCTCAACATCATAGTTGACAACAACAGACTCAAGTTCCAGGCTGCCCCAACCTACCTCGGGGTCAAGCTTGACCGCACGTTGACATTCTGCCAACGCCTAGAAAACCTGTCTTCCAAGACATCGGCCTGCGTCACTCTAATACGTTGCCTAGCTGGTACCACCTAGGGTGCCTAGACCAAGATACTGCTGATATCTACCCATGCATTGGTCTTCTCTGCCGCCGAGTACTGCTTTCCAGCCTGGTGCAGGAGCTACCACATTAATAAGCTGGACATAACGATCAAGACCGCCTTACGCACAGTCTATGGCTGGCTACGCGTCACACCGATCAACCAACTACCGATACGCGCTGGCATCGCATCACCAACCCTGCGCCGTGAAGTAGCTGCCCACTCGCCTGAAGTCAGAATTGACTGATCTATTGCCTGATTCATTTGTTCTAGCTCGTTTGACTCGTGGGTTTAAGTTGCCTTCAGCAATTTGCTGTTTTTATACCTCGTCATAATACAGCTTCTTATTCCAGTAGCTTTGTGGAACTCTCTTGTTCGTGATTGTTTAACTTCTACCTATAACATTGGTCCTTCAAGACAATAGGCATCTCTCGTCTTTGCGATTACAATCTTTCGTTTCTTTTTAGTTTCTTACATCAAGTGGTTTCATATCTTGTCTGTAGCGATTTCCATAAGAATAACTATACCCGCTGTGAACCAAAATATTTACTTTGTCAAGAAGTAGTGATGGATACCAACTTTACAGTCCCAAATTCACGTATCCAAATGCAACTGCCATGCGATGGTGGGATATGCACACTGGTAATGAGAAGTGCCGACTCTTGCTTGCGAACATGTAAAGCTCTTCTTTACAGAATATATTACTATTGGCAGTAGTAAATGTTCATGTATAAAAATCAAAAAAAGTTAAAATCTGAAATCAGAAATCTAAAAATTAAACAAAATAGAACAAATAAAACAAATAAAGTGAAAAGAGAGACATATAATGAAAAGGGTAGGATGAAGATACATAGATAGATAGATAGATAGATAGATAGATAGATAGATAGAAAGATAGAAAGATAGATAGGTAGATAGATAGATAGAAAAAAGTAATATGTCTGTTGATTTAGACAGAGAATAGAGAGGGGAAGGCGGTTCTAAACCACGTTACTCTCTAAATTTGGAAACTTTAAATTTCTTTTCTTCTTTTGTCTCTCCACTTCATTCTCTCCAAATATGATCTGAGGTTAAGATCGGATTCTAACTCTACCTGATGAGATCTCAGTTTATAATAAATGTTGATCGATAACATCGACATGCCAGTGTCGCAGATTTTTTACATGTCTGTGTAAATAAAAATAATCATATATATATATATATATATATATATATATATATATATATATATATATATATATATATATATATATATCATTTCATGTATCCACAAAAATGTTATAAAGATATATAATATTTTATGCATCGATTTTTAGTATTTACATCAACAGTAATAAATACGTTGGTATAGCTAGGTAGTACGTTATAAAAATATATGTATGGCAATTAAGCAACAAAAAGGCTTCTGTGTTTAATCCGCGTAGGCCTAAATACATGGCATTTGTGTTACTAGGTGTTTATATATATATATATATATATATATATATATATATATATATATATATATATATATATATATATATATATATATATATATAAGCAAGCATTGTTGAACATCACGGAACTTTCGCGTTTGTATATTTTCCTCGTGAGGTTCTCAAACCGTCGAGCCATCGTTCTGGTTTCAGGTGGCAATCCGTATAGTACTTCACCGATAGTTTTTAATTCGGCCATTTTCTCGAGCGCTTTCGACTTTCGGAGTCGTCTTCAGGATTAGGGTTTTGTTTGTTTTTTTAAATTTAAATAAGAAGACTGGGGTTAGTGTTTTATAGTTATCGTTACTAGCGAATGAAAGAGAGAAGAGGGTGTGTGGTTGAGTTCATTTTATTCTATCGTTTGTGTGTTTGGTTTTATTGTTTACTTATTTATTTTATTAGTTCTTATTTTTGCTATTATTTATTTATGTATTATTATTTATTCCTATTACTATTATTACTATTATTTATTTATTTATTTATCAATTTATTTATTTATTTATTTATTTTGTTTTTACTTAATTTCCATTTAATTATGGAATACTTTTAATATGTTGGTACCTGTCTTGAAAGCTATTTTGTTAATGTTAGGCTGTTCAGTTTTAATGAATATTGCTTTTAGCATTTTAAGTCTGTTTGTGCAGTTATTTTTGTGTATTATTTTGGTGCTAGATGTTAATATTTTCCGTATATCGGCCGACTGTAGTCTTTTGTTATGTATAGTAATGTGACGTTGGATGGCGCTGGTATCGGATAAATGGTAAGTTAGGCGTCGAAAGAGAGTTGTTGTAGTGTGGCCAATATAAGTGATGTATTTGTTCTGTTTGGGTTGTAGGGAGACATCCTTTAAAAGGGCAATTGAACATGTATATAACGTTAGTATATATATATATATATATATGTATATATACATATATATATGTATATATATATATATATATATATGTATATATATATATATATATGTATATATATATATATATATATATATATATATATATACACGTGCTGTATAGTACCAACCAATCTGATTCTAGTTATCCACATCCGTGTTAATGTTTTCATCAGCCAATGGCAATGATTCTTTCAAGACAATTTTCGGCTAGCTTTTACTTTCTCATGTTTTACTTTGTTTTGTATATTATTAAGTTTAATAAATTGAATAGCGACAGATGAAATCAAATCTTAATAAACCTTAAAAAAACATTAACTTCACTAAACTTGTAATAGTATTATAACAATTTGGTTGAATTACCAAGTTTATCAGATTTAAAAACAGAAAAGAAAACGTTGTAAGTTCTTTTAGTAACAACTTGAAAATATATGCGTATAAAACGTTAACCATTCAAATAAAATACGTATATGGAGTGCAGGGATAGAATCAGAAGTTTATTTGTTTTTTCAATCTTTGTAACGGGTTAGGTTATTATATAAATATAGATACAAATAGCTATGTAGACATATACAGAAACACACACATGTATAGACATACAAACCTAGATGCATGGATAAATAAATATATACACGCGCATAAACATATAAATAAATATGTAAACACACATATATGTATACATATACGTATGCATATGCATATATAATGACTACATATACATAGCGTATAGCCATTGTTTTATGTGTACCGTAGGTCATCATTCAGTATATATATATATATATATATATATATATATATATATATATATATATATATATGAGCACATGACATTATATTAAAGGCGGGAATCGGGTTTGCTCGTTTAAAATATTAAATGCCAATAACTGAAGCTACTTTTTGTGCGAAGCGAATTTTAATGTGAATGGTTTACATACCTCATTGTTTAAAGAGAAATAGAGTTTATTCTTATATAAAATGTATTGAAACGTTTGATATGATTTGAAAAGGAAATATTTATTTCTGGTATATTTGACAGAATCACTACTCTTCTATCTCTACATTATATATATATATATATGTATATATATATATATATGTATATATATATATGTATATTTTTGAATATATATATATATATGTATATATATAATTTTATATATAATGGCATGTACAAAATTTATAAATGTATTCAAATAAATAGCTCTATTGTTTATTGAGCACTATTATATAAGCCCGGGTTAAATCTTTGGATTTTTATCCTGTTGATGTTTACTATACTTGAATTACTATATATATATATATATATATATATATATATATATATATATATATATATATATATATATATAATAATTTTATTTACACAGACATGTACAAAATCTGCGACACTGGCATGTCGATGTTATCGATCAACAGTTACTATAAACTGAGATCTCATCAGGCAGAGTTAGAATCCGATCTTAACCTCAGATCATATTTGGAGAGGTTTCTCTCCAAATATGATCTGAGGTTAAGATCGGATTCTAACTCTGCCTGATGAGATCTCAGTTTATAGTAACTGTTGATCGATAACATCGACATGCCAGTGTCGCAGATTTTGTACATGTCTGTGTAAATAAAATTATCATATATAAAGCTCTATTTTGATATTGAGCACTTTTTATAAACCCGGTTAAAATTCTCTGGATTACCACCCTGTGGATATTTTTCACCTGGATTATTACCATTATTATATATATATATATATATATATATATATATATATATATATATATATATATATATATATATATATTCAATTATTTATTATCAATTTATGTTTCCGTGCTACCGTGTACAGTCCTTTTGAGAATTTTTTTTATTTTGGACATTTAGATTTCAATATAGTTTATAGTTCCGATGAGTGTGCGGCACCACCGAAACATAAATTGATTTGTGTAGACTACTTTAAATGTTTATGTATAAGATATTTATGAAGCTCTACTTTGCATTAAGCACCTTTTAAAGAATGTTCGTTTTTAAATTCTTTTTTTCCAATACGATTGGACTTGTTCAATTATGTATATGTATATATATATATATATATATATATATATATATATACGAATGACAAATCTATTTCAACTTCCATTGTGCAATGCAAAGTGTACTCGGTAACGACATGCTTATTTTTCTTTCCTTTAGCCAAGGCTTTTTAAAGATTAAAATCTTATCATCAGAGGAATTACATAGATGGATAAGATGGCAGTGGAAAAGCCAAAATTCAAAATTTGAAAAAAATATAAAGTAATGGAGAGTAAGAGTGTGCGTGTAAAAAATATGGAGTGAGTGTCCGTTGATAAAGGGGTCCAGCGAAAGGAGATTTAAAGATGGAAAACATATATATATATATATATATATATATATAGAGAGAGAGAGAGAGAGAGAGAGAGAGAGAGAGAGAAAGAGAGAGTGAGTGGAGAGATATGTGAGTGTGGCTGTGTTATTCCAATAACCTATCAGAAACGTATCCAGCTTTGTACACAATTAGATCTTTTGCAGTGTCCACCATTTTTTGTATTTCAAGGCTTTCTCACTCACTTCCGGTGCTGACGACTGAAATGCGAGTTCTTCATTTTAGCGATATCATCTCTACCAAGTCCGTTCCCTCTTAAACGACTGAATGGCTTCTATGAACAATACACCTTGTGACTAGATACGCCCTCGGTTGAAATCGTGTCCATCTGCGACATGCTAATTTATCGACGTCCTTCGATCTGAATCTGCTTGTGTAACACACGAACAGCTTTCCTGTTGGGAATACATTTTTAATTAATCATGTTTAATGGTTTTATTTCGAACTATATTTATATAAAGTTTCGTCTTTAAACAGAGAGAGAATAACGAATGAATACGGCAAAATAAGTATTTACTGAGGACCAGTGAATACTAACACTGAACTTTACTTGTACAGGAAAATTAATAATACTGACGATATGTGATAGAATTAGCAAATATATGCCCCTTTCGAGAGCTAATATGTAATGTGTTTATACAAAGATAATTCGTAGGAATATAAAGACGGTTACTGTTCGCTTCTTTTTGTATTCGTTTTCTCCATACGTCTTTGGAATCAGTTTCTCACAGGAGGCACGTGAACGTCGCCAACTTATTTAGTAAGAGTACTTGAACACGCCACGTGATGTCGTTAGCTTCACTTTGAGTAACATCTCTGTGTATTACTTTAACGAAAGAATGTCATTAAGTCACGCTTATTAAAGTTATATTAAAGTTATGCACACAGATTTTAATCATTGTCGTTGGAAATACACAAAGAAAATTAGAATTTAGCTTGGTCTCTAGGAAACAGACCCCACCAGTTTTTCGAAATCATACCATTTACATAACTTCCTCTTTTGAGCTCGCTACGAAAAGCGCAGCTACATACTCCTACTTAACACCAAAATCTTCATATTATATTTTGTTTGCGAGTACTTTCGATTTGATTTGTCAAATCATCTTCAGGCGATGTTAATTTTGGTTTCTTAAAAAATATGTATTTACTGTTGCCTTTTTTCATATTATTATAAATGCCAGTAATGTACAATTTAAAATGAGCGTCTACAATATTGAGATGTTACATGAGAACGTCATTACGTTCTAGGAGCGTGCAAAATTCAAAAGTTTGATTGCTTCACCGTTAAGAAGTTGATAACGTTTTGAGCGCGATGCAGATTCTAACGTATAATTGCGAGACACTTTGACACTTTAAAATATTATGACTAGTTTCGTAATTCACATTATTGATTGTGGGATGTTTAGTTTTTATGTAGAAGGTATCAATAATTGTGTCGTGTGGTTAAAGGAAAGTATTAATTGTAATATCTTCTTCCTCCTATTTTATCAAATTGCTCTTTTCTTGTGTGGTAAATAATACTAAAACTCTTGATGTCTGCGTTCGACTTTTAACTTCTGGTATCGATAACCTGCTTTGCTAAAATACTTGGTATGGATAAAGGGTTATTTCGTCTCAGAAACGATCGCGTACAATACTGATGTTGAATTCTCGGAACAGATATAAATAAATATGTCATAAATTTGTTTATTTCGAAAGTATATATATTATATATATTATATATATATATATATACATATATATGTATATATTTATAAATTTATATAAACATAAAATTAGCCTACACAAGTAAATTTGAGTTTCTGTTCCAAGTGCATACTATATCAGACTGGCTGCCTCATTAATAAGTAAATTTTCTAAAACAAATTTATATCATAAAAATTCCAACTAGCAAAATAAACGATATTATTTGCAAGGTTATGACTACTCTGGTGGGGTTAAAGATGGATACTTTTATGAACTGCAGATATTATCATCACCGACCAACAAAACCTACATGTCCTATTCCCTTACTCACACACGAATTGGAGAATTGTAGATATCACTTACACACACACACACACACACACACATATATATATATATATATAAATATATATATATATATATATATATATATATATTACCAAAACATATGTACACCCATATGAGTCATGATACATTCACATATTCAGCCAATTTTTTTACCGATTAAACATGCACACATAACGTATACTCAAACCCATAAGTGTTAACAATAATAACAAGCAAGCCCAACTTCGATACATACATATATATATATATATATATATATATATATATATATATATATATATATATATATATATATATACAACTATTGTCTAAGCATATTTAAAACTAACTCATGCATACACAGCCATAAAATCATATATTAAATATTTACATACACAGTTCACACGGGAAACATATCGCAATAGCACACAAAAATGTTACCTATTTTCTTGCAATAATACTTTTAAACTGACAAAATCTGCATTCATTAATCTGAATGATATAATTACAAAAAGTCAAAATAAATTGATCTTTTACATTTCAAATTGTAAAATTTTTTGAATCCACTATATACTCAATTTGAATTATCTGTCTACGATTGTAAACTGGTATTTAATTAATTAATTAAATGTCAACCAGTAAATTAGACAGTTCATCCGGTAATTACTAAACTTATTAATTTAATAGTTATTATTAAGCCAAGCTAAAAACAACGAGAAATTTATTTTTTAGATCCCAAATTTTAGTTTTCTAAATCATCTATTTACTTAATTATAATTATCTGGTAAACTGACGGAAAATAAATAAATTTATATGAAAACCAGCCAATTAAATAGTTGATACAGTAATTACTAACCCTTAAATTTAAATCATTATCATCAAGCTAAAAACAGATAAATATGTGTCAACATAGTTATGATCAAAAATCAGAGACCCACACAAATCTCTGTAAAAACAAGATTCTGTTAAACTATATTGCAAATACACACAAACAGAAAATAGCTGTCAAAACTCAGTTCGCACAAGAGATAAAATACGCGACAACAGCGTACGTGATCAAAAAACGCGGAAACAGTGTATGTTAAATAAATACGTAAAACGTCTTCTAAAGGTTTAAAAAAAACAATTTAGCAACATACGATGAATGATGCAAAATGAATACCTCATTTTAGGTTTGTGTTTTATTTAGCAATCCGGCCATACATATTCATAAATTTAATTCTTGAACATAGCACAATCAAAATACTTTTCACGACAATAATATGCATACGTATTTATATACACTAAAACACTGTAAATTTTTGAAAAAGAAAACAACATGTCTATTTACTTTTATACAAGCACAATAAAGAAATCATAATCTATTAAGTATGGAGATTATGTATTAGTCCAAACAATATTATAAGTTTTGATCGATCTCTTTTTATATCTACTTATCATCTCCTATATATATCTATTCCAAAAATTTCCTAAACATAATGCGTCTGTCAAATTAACATAATTATTATTGTTTTAAAGCTTCTAATAAATCAATATTCACAAATATACAGTCATGATATCTACTTATCAGCTCTTATATATATCTATTCCAAAACTTCCATAAAGAGCACGCGTCTTTCAAATTTACATAATTATTTTTTAAAGCTTCTAATCCATTAATATTCGCAAATATACATTCATGATTGTTTTTTTTCAGATTTTTGATGTATTAAAATATTGCCTCGATAATAATAATCTTAATAAAAATTATAAATAAAATTAATAAAAGACATTGTTTTTTATCTATATAATTGAGTTACGTAATTAAATTAGATTGTAATGAAATATGATAGAACAGCATGCAGTTACACGCCCTCTGATTATTTAGTATAACGTTCTAATTCGAATGCACATAGAGTTCTATTCCAAGAAATAGAGAGAGAAAGAGAGAGACGAAACGAGACAGTAAAAAAGAGAGAAAAAGAGAGGGAGAGTAAGAGCGATGGGGAAGGAGGAGAGAAACACATAAGAGAGGGGCGCGTTATTTGATTAATAACCTGTAAACAACACATTATATGAGATTTATCGTACGAGTCGCTCAAAAATGGTGTATTTACTTTGATTTTTTAAAAATTAAAATATGTTATGTTTTTTTTTTTAATCTTATGAGAAAGTATGTTTTAAATCACATATAGATTGAATCAAATTGTTTAATTAAAAAAAATAATTGATTCAAGCGATGGGGAAGGAGGAGAGAAAAACATAAGACAGGGGCGCGTTATTTCATTAATAACCTGTAAACAACACATTATATGAGATTTATCGTACGAGTCGCTCTTATGAGAAAGTATGTTTTAAATCACATATAGATTGAATCAAATTGTTTAATTAAAAAAAATAATTGATTCAAGCGATGGGGAAGGAGGAGAGAAAAACATAAGACAGGGGCGCGTTATTTCATTAATAACCTGTAAACAACACATTATATGAGATTTATCGTACGAGTCGCTCTTATGAGAAAGTATGTTTTAAATCACATATAGATTGAATCAAATTGTTTAATTAAAAAAAATAATTGATTCAAACATTACTTTTTTGTGAAAAAACAAACAAACGCAGTTTACTGAGCAATTAAATAAATGAATTGTTGATTTTATTTTAGGTAAACTTTATTTTCGATTTGGAAAACTTCACATATTATTATCTTTTTCAACCTTAAGTGAGGTAGTGTGTTACATTGTACGCCATAAAGGGTAACTTTTGTTTACAAACTATGTTTTTATTATTCCGTGTTTTATATATAAAAATAAACAAGGGGGTGATTTTCTTTCTTTTTTTTTTAAGAAAAAAACCGACACATTTTACTGAGCTATTGAATAAAAAAACTCGCAAAAATATGCGACCGGGGGGGAGCATATACTTTCTTGTCGTCGTCGTCGTCGTCGTCGTCGTCGTAACAACGACAACAACAACAATAATAATAATAATAATAATAATAATAATAATAATAATAATAATAATAACGATGATGATGACGACGACGGTAAAAAAATTATAGTAATAGTAATAATAATACTCAAGATAATCTCTTATATAAAGGGCACTTGTCTATATGTATGTATGTATGTATGTATGTATGTATGTCTGTATGTGAAGCTTCTCCTCAAAAACTACCCGACGACATGTCAAAAAGTTTATATCTTCAGCACCGTACATATCCTGGGATCATAATATCTCAAAATCGCAAATAACGATTCACTCGCTGACAGTCAACCGGACCACTTTCCGACAAAAGGTAGCAGTTTTTTTCGTATTTTACACGAAATTGCAACGTTAATATGTACTAAATTCGAAATAATCTAATGTATTTATGTACTAATCCGATAAAAATGCAGAGTCATTGTAAACATCCCATAATCCCTTGCCGGATGTACCCGGTCTTGCCCTAAATTCTGTCCGGTTCTATCAGATCATCCAATAACTTCTGTCCGGATGCATCAATAACAACATAGGAATCCTACGTTAAGAGTGTGTAGTGAAACAAGGGTTGCTCAATCACATCCGCACCTGTCCCATAATCCCTTGCCGGATGTACCCGGTCTTGACCTAAATTGTGTCCGGTTATATCAGGTCATCATGACGTCAGAGAGTGGCAGTTTTTTTTCCCTCTCACACTTTCTTTCATAATTATTAATAGACGCTAATATTTTCCTCCCCCCTCCCTCCCTGTGGCCGTTCTGTTATCATGATAGGAATTACCTCCTCCTTTCAGGCCAAATTGGGGGGGGGGGGTTACGGTATTCGCTGGTGTGAGCATTACCTCCTCCTTTCTTGAGAAGTGTTGAGGTAGGGTAGTATCGGTTCCGTTGTCATGATGCACTGATCCCATGCATTACCTCCTCCTTTTTTGAGAAATGTTGAGGTAGGGTCGTATCGGTTCCGTTGTCATGATGCCCTCATCCCATGCATTATCTCTTCCTTTTTTGAGAAATGTTGAGGTAGGGTCGTATCGGTTCCGTTGTCATGATGCTCTCATCCCATGCATTATCTCCTCCTTTTTTTAGAAGTGTTGAGGTAGGGTCGTATCGGTTCCGTTGTCATAATTCACTATTCCCATGCATTATCTGCTCCTTTTTTGAGAAGTGTTGAGGTAGGGTCGTATCGGGTCCGTTGTCATGATGCACTATTCCCATGCATTATCTCCTCCTTTTTTGAGAAGTGTTGAGGTAGGGTCGTATCGGTTCCGTTGTCATGATGCACTCATCCCATGCATTATCTCCTCCTTTTTTGAGAAGTGTTGAGGTAGGGTCGTATCGGTTCCGTTGTCATGATGCACTCATCCCATGCATTATCTCCTCCTTTTTTGAGAAGTGTTGAGGTAGGGTCGTATCGGTTCCGTTGTCATGATGCACTATTAGGATACCTAAGTGATTTCAGGAGTGCTTTGGACTATTTCGAAGATCAGAAGGAGAGAGGATACCTAAGGTATTTCATGTGGGTTCATGAAGCCTCCTTGATTTTCTAAGTACTCGGCGTTGTCCGGGAGAAAAGTGCTCAATATCCTAGATAGAGCTACTGTAGTGATAGGTTTGGAAAATATTTTAACGCCATCTTCGTTCCCCTTTGGACTATTTCGCAGATCAGAAGGAGAGAGGATACCTCAGTGATTTCAGTAGTCTCAAGGAGGCCTCCTTGATTATCAAAGTACTCGGCGTTGTCCGGGAGAAAAGTGCTCAATGTCCTAGATAGAGCTACTGTAGTGATAGGTTTTGGAAAATATTTTAACACCATCTTCGTTCCCCTTTGGACTATTTCGCAGATAGAAAGTAGAGAGGATACCTAAGGGATTTCATGGGTGTTCATGAAGCCTCCTCGATTTTCAAAGTACTCGGCGTTGTCCGGGAGAAAAGTGCTCAATATCCTAGATAGAGCTACTGTAGTGATAGGTTTGGAAAATATTTTAACGCCATCTTCGTTCCTCTTTGGATTATTTCGCAGATCAGAATGAGAGAGGATACCTAAGGGATTTCAGTAGTCCCCAGGAGGCCTCCTTGATTATCAAAGTACTCGGCGTTGTCCGGGAAAAAGTGCTCAATATCCTAGATAGAGCTACTGTAGTGATAGGTTTTGGAAAATATTTTAACGCCATCTTCGTTCACCTTTGGACTATTTCGCAGATCAGAAGGAGAGATGGTACCTAAGGGATTTCAGGAGTGCTCATAAAGCCTCCTCGATTTTCAAAGTACTCGGCGTTGTCCGGGAGAAAAGTGCTCAATGTCCTAGATAGAGCTACTGTAGTGATAGGTTTGGATAATATTTTAACAGCATCTACGCTGAAAAGGATGGGGTAATCGATAAGAGTTATTTCAGTAGTGCTCAGGAGGCCTCTTTGATTTTAAAATACTCGGCGTTGTCCTGGAGAAAAGTGCTCAATATCCTAGATAGAGCTACTGTAGTGATAGGTTTGGAAAATATTTTAACGCCATCTTCGTTCCCCTTTGGACTATTTCGCAGATCAGAAAGAGTGAGGATACCTAAGTGATTTCAGGAGTGCTCATGAAGCCTCCTCGATTTTCAAAGCACTCGGCGTTGTCCGGGAGAAAAGTGCTCAATATCCTAGATAGAGCTACTGTAGTGATAGGTTTAGAAAATATTTTGACGCCATCTTCGTTCCCCTTTGGACAATTTTGCAGATAAAAAGGAAGGAGGATACCTAACTGATTTCAGTAGTCCCCAGGAAGCCTCTTTGATTTTCAAAGTTCTCGGCGTTGTCCGGGAAAAAAGTGCTCAATATCATAGATAGAGCTACTGTAGTGATAGGTTTGGATAATATTTTAACAGCATCTACGCTGAAAAGGATGGGGGAATGGATAAGAGTTATTTCAGTAGTCCCCAGGAGGCCTCTTTGATTTTGAAATACTCGGCGTTGTCCGGGAGAAAAGTGCTCAATATCCTAGATAGAGCTACTGTAGTGATAGGATTGGAAAATATTTTAACGCCATCTTCGTTCACCTTTGGACTATTTCGCAGATCAGAAGGAGAGAGGATACCTAAGGGATTTCAGTAGTGCTTATAAAGCCTCCTCGATTTTCAAAGTACTCGGCGTTGTCCGGGAGAAAAGTGCTCAATATCCTAGATAGAGCTACTGTAGTGATAGGTTTAGAAAATATTTTAATGCCATCTTCGTTCCCCTTTGGACAATTTTGCAGCTGAAAAGTAGGGAGGATACCTAACGGATTTCAGTAGTCCCCAGGAGGCCTCTTTGATTTTCAAAGAACTCGGCGTTGTCCGGGAAAAAAGTGCTCAATGTCCTAGATAGAGCTACTGTAGTGATAGGTTTGGATAATATTTTAACAGTATCTACGCTGAAAAGTATGGGGTAATCGATAAGAGTTATTTCATTTGTGCTCAGGAGGCCTCTTTGATTTTGAAATACTCGGCGTTGTCCGGGAGAAAAGTGCCCAATATCCTAGATAGAGCTACTGTAGTGATAGGTTTGGAAAATATTTTAACGCCATCTTCGTTCACCTTTGGACTATTTCGCAGATCAGAAGGAGAGAGGATACCTAAGGGATTTCAAAAGTGCTCATAAAGCCTCCTCGATTTCCAAAGTACTCGGCGTTGTCCGGGAGAAAAGTGCTCAATGCCATAGATAGAGCTACTGTAGTGATAGGTTTGGATAATATTTTAACAGCATCTACTCTGAAAAGGATGGGGGAATGGATAAGAGTTATTTCAGTAGTCCCCAGGAGGCCTCTTTGATTTTGAAATACTCGGCGTTGTCCGTGAGAAAAGTGCTCAATATCCTAGATAGAGCTACTGTAGTGATAGGTTTAGAAAATATTTTGACGCCATCTTCGTTCCCCTTTGGACAATTTTGCAGATAAAAAGGAAGGAGGATACCTAACTGATTTCAGTAGTCCCCAGGAAGCCTCTTTGATTTTCAAAGTTCTCGGCGTTGTCCGGGAAAAAAGTGCTCAATATCATAGATAGAGCTACTGTAGTGATAGGTTTGGATAATATTTTAACAGCATCTACTCTGAAAAGGATGGGGGAATGGATAAGAGTTATTTCAGTAGTCCCCAGGAGGCCTCTTTGATTTTGAAATACTCGGCGTTGTCCGTGAGAAAAGTGCTCAATATCCTAGATAGAGCTACTGTAGTGATAGGATTGGAAAATATTTTAACGCCATCTTCGTTCACCTTTGGACTATTTCGCAGATCAGAAGGAGAGAGGATACCTAAGGGATTTCAGTAGTGCTTATAAAGCCTCCTCGATTTTCAAAGTACTCGGCGTTGTCCGGGAAAAAGTGCTCAATATCCTAGATAGAGCTACTGTAGTGATAGGTTTAGAAAATATTTTAATGCCATCTTCGTTCCCCTTTGGACAATTTTGCAGCTGAAAAGTAGGGAGGATACCTAACGGATTTCAGTAGTCCCCAGGAGGCCTCTTTGATTTTCAAAGAACTCGGCGTTGTCCGGGAAAAAAGTGCTCAATGTCCTAGATAGAGCTACTGTAGTGATAGGTTTGGATAATATTTTAACAGTATCTACGCTGAAAAGTATGGGGTAATCGATAAGAGTTATGTCAGTTGTGCTCAGGAGGCCTCTTTGATTTTGAAATACTCGGCGTTGTCCGGGAGAAAAGTGCCCAATATCCTAGATAGAGCTACTGTAGTGATAGGTTTGGAAAATATTTTAACGCCATCTTCGTTCCCCTTTGGACTATTTCGCAGATCAGAAAGAAGAGAGGATACCTAAGTGATTTCAGTAGTGCCCAGGAGGCCTCCTTGATTATCAAAGTACTCGGCGTTGTCCGGGAGAAAAGTGCTCAATGTCCTAGATAAAGCTACTGTAGTGATAGGTTTGGAAAATATTTGAACGCCATCTTCGTTCCCCTTTGGACTATTTCGCAGATCAGAAGGAGAGAGGATACCTAAGGGATTTCAGGAGTGCTCATGAAGCCTCCTCAATTTTCAAAGTACTCGGCGTTGTCCGGGAGAAAAGTGCTCAATATCCTAGATAGAGCTACTGTAGTGATAGGTTTAGAAAATATTTTAACGCCATCTTCGTTCCCCTCTAGATTATTTCGCAGATCAGAAGGAGAGAGGTCACCTAAGGGATTTCAGAAGTCCCCAGGAGGCCTCCTTGATTATCAAAGTACTCGGCGTTGTCCGGGAGAAAAGTGCTCAATGTCCTAGATAGAGCTACTGTAGTGATAGGTTTGCAAAATATTTTAACGCCATCTTTGTTCCCCTTTAGACTATTTCGCAGATCAGAAGGAGAGAGAATACCTAAGGGATTTCAGGAGTGCTCATAACGCCTCCTCGATTTTCAAAGTACTCGGCGTTGTCCGGGAGAAAAGTGCTCAATGTCCTAGATAGAGCAACTGTAGTGATAGGTTTGGATAATATTTTAACAGCATCTACACTGAAAATTATGGGGTAATCGATAAGAGTTATTTCAGTAGTGCTCAGGAGGCCTCTTTGAGTTTGAACTACTCGGCGTTGTCTGGGAGAAAAGTGCTCAATATCCTAGATAGAGCTACTGTAGTGATAGGTTTGAAAAATATTTTAACGCCATCTTCGTTCCCCTTTGGACTATTTCGCAGATCAGAAGGAGAGAGGATACGTAAGTGATTTCAGTAGTCCCTAGGAGGCCTCCTTGATTATACAAGTACTCAGCGTTGTCCGGGAGAAAAGTGCTCAATGTCCTAGATAGAGCTACTGTAGTGATGGGTTTGGAAAATATTTTAACGCCATCTTCGTTCCCCTTTGGACTATTTCGCAGATCAGATGGAGAGAGGATACCTAAGTGATTTCAGGAGTGCTCATGAAGCCTCAATATTTTTAAAGTACTCGGCGTTGTCCGGGAGAAAAGTTCTCAATATCCTAGATAGAGCTACTGTAGTGATAGGTTTAGAAAATATTGAAACGCCATCTTCGTTCCCCTTTGGACAATTTTGCAAATGAAAAGGAAGGAGGATACCTGATTTCAGTAGTCCCCAGGAGGCCTCTTTGATTTTCAAAGTACTCGGCGTTGTCCGGGAAAAAAGTGTTCAATGTCCTAGATAGAGCTACTGTAATGATAGGTTTGGATAATATTTTAACAGCATCTACGCTGAAACGGATGGGGGAATGGATAAGAGTTATTTCAGTAGTCCCCAGGAGGCCTCTTTGATTTTGAAATACTCGGCGTTGTCCGGGAGACAAGTGCTCAATATCCTAGATAGAGCTACTGTAGTGATAGGTTTGGAAAATATTTTAATGCCATCTTCGTTCCCCTTTGGACTATTTCGCAGATCAGAAGGAGAGAGGATACCTAAGTGATTTCAGGAGTGCTCATGAAGCCTCCTCGATGTTCAAAGTACTCGGCGTTGTCCGGGAGAAAAGTGCTCAATATCCTAGATAGAGCTACTGTAGTGATAGGTTTAGAAAATATTTAAACGCCATCTTCGTTTCCCTTTGGACAATTTTGCAGATGAAAAGGTAGGAGGATACCTGATTTCAGTAGTCCCCAGGAAGCCTCTTTGATTTTCAAAGTACTCGGCGTTGTCCGGAAAAAAAGTGCTCAATGTCCTAGATAGAGCTACTGTAGTGATAGGTTTGGATAATATTTTAACAGCATCTACGCTGAAAAGGATGGGGGAATGGATAAGAGTTATTTCAGTAGTCCCCAGGAGGCCTCTTTGATTTTGAAATACTCGGCGTTGTCCGGGAGAAAAGTGCTCAATATCCTAGATAGAGCTACTGTAGTGATAGGTTTGGAAAATATTTTAACGCCATCTTCGTTCCCCTTTGGACTATTTCGCAGATCAGAAGAGGAGAGGATACCTAAGTGATTTCAGGAGTGCTCATGAAGCCTCCTCGATTTTTAAAGTACTCGGCGTTGTCCGGGAGAAAAGTGCTCAATGTCCTAGATAGAGCTACTGTAGTGATAGGTTTGGATTATATTTTTACAGCATCTACGCTGAAAAGGATGGGGTAATCGATAAGTGTTATTTTAGTAGTGCTCAGGAGGCCTCTTTGATTTTTAAATACTCGGCGTTGTCCGGGAGAAAAGTGCTAAATGTCCTAGATAGAGCTACTGTAGTGATAGGTTTGGATAATATTTTAACGCCATCTTCGTTCCCCTTTGGACTATTTCGCAGATCAGAAAGAGGGAGGATACCTAAGGAAGTTCATGTGGGTTCATGAAGCCTCCTCGATTTTCAAAGTACTCGGCATTGTCCGGGAGAAAAGTGCTCAATGTCCTAGATAGAGCTACTGTAGTGATAGGTTTGGATAATATTTTAACAGCATCTTCGTTCCCCTTTGGACTATTTCGCAGATCAGAAGGAGAGAGGATACCTAAGGGATTTCAGGAGTGCTCATTAAGCCTCCTCGATTTTCAAAGTACTCGGCGTTGTCCGGGAGAAAAGTGCTCAATATCATAGATAGAGCTACTGTAGTGATAGGTTTAGAAAATATTTTAACGCCATCTTCGTTCCCCTTTGGACAATTTTGCAGCTGAAAAGGAGGGAGGATACCTAACTGATTTCAGTAGTCCCCAGGAGGCATCTTTGATTTTCAAAGTACCTGGCGTTGTCCGGGAAAAAAGTGCTCAATGTCCTAGATAGAGCTACTGTAGTGATAGGTTTGGATAATATTTTAACAGCATCTACGCTGAAAAGGATGGGGGAATGGATAAGAGTTATTTCAGTAGTCCCCAGGAGGCCTCTTTGATTTTTAAATACTCGGCGTTGTCCGGGAGAAAAGTTCTCAATATCCTAGATAGAGCTACTGTAGTGATAGGTTTGGAAAATATTTTAACGCAATCTTCGTTCCCCTTTGGACTATTTCGCAGATCAGAAGAAGAGAGGATACCTAAGTGATTTCAGTAGTCCCCAGGAGGCCTCCTTGATTATCAAAGTACTGTGCATTGTCCGGGATAAAAGTGCTCAATGTCCTAGATAGAGCTACTGTAGTGATAAGTTTGGAAAATATTTTAACGCCATCTTCGTTCCCTCTTTGGACTATTTCGCAGATCAGAAGGAGAGAGGATACCTAAGGGTTTTCAGGAGTGCTCATGAAGCCTCCTCGATTTTCAAAGTACTCGGCGTTATCCGGGAGAAAAGTGCTCAATATCCAAGATAGAGCTACTGTAGTGATAGGTTTAGAACATATTTTAACGCCATTTTCGTTCACCTTTGGACAATTTTGCAGATGAAAAGGAGGGAGGATACCTAAGTGATTTCAGTAGTCCCCAGGAGGCCTCTTTGATTTTCAAAGTACTCGGCGTTGTCCGGGAAAAAAGTGCTCAATGTCCTAGATAGAGCTACTGTAGTGATAGGTTTGGATAATATTTTAACGCCATCTTCGTTCCCCTTTGGACTATTTCGCAGATCAGAAAGAGGGAGGATACCTAAGGAAGTTCATGTGGGTTCATGAAGCCTCCTCGATTTTCAAAGTACTCGGCATTGTCCGGGAGAAAAGTGCTCAATGTCCTAGATAGAGCTACTGTAGTGATAGGTTTGGATAATATTTTAACAGCATCTTCGTTCCCCTTTGGACTATTTCGCAGATCAGAAGGAGAGAGGATACCTAAGGGATTTCAGGAGTGCTCATTAAGCCTCCTCGATTTTCAAAGTACTCGGCGTTGTCCGGGAGAAAAGTGCTCAATATCATAGATAGAGCTACTGTAGTGATAGGTTTAGAAAATATTTTAACGCCATCTTCGTTCCCCTTTGGACAATTTTGCAGCTGAAAAGGAGGGAGGATACCTAACTGATTTCAGTAGTCCCCAGGAGGCATCTTTGATTTTCAAAGTACCTGGCGTTGTCCGGGAAAAAAGTGCTCAATGTCCTAGATAGAGCTACTGTAGTGATAGGTTTGGATAATATTTTAACAGCATCTACGCTGAAAAGGATGGGGGAATGGATAAGAGTTATTTCAGTAGTCCCCAGGAGGCCTCTTTGATTTTTAAATACTCGGCGTTGTCCGGGAGAAAAGTTCTCAATATCCTAGATAGAGCTACTGTAGTGATAGGTTTGGAAAATATTTTAACGCAATCTTCGTTCCCCTTTGGACTATTTCGCAGATCAGAAGAAGAGAGGATACCTAAGTGATTTCAGTAGTCCCCAGGAGGCCTCCTTGATTATCAAAGTACTGTGCATTGTCCGGGATAAAAGTGCTCAATGTCCTAGATAGAGCTACTGTAGTGATAAGTTTGGAAAATATTTTAACGCCATCTTCGTTCCCTCTTTGGACTATTTCGCAGATCAGAAGGAGAGAGGATACCTAAGGGTTTTCAGGAGTGCTCATGAAGCCTCCTCGATTTTCAAAGTACTCGGCGTTATCCGGGAGAAAAGTGCTCAATATCCAAGATAGAGCTACTGTAGTGATAGGTTTAGAACATATTTTAACGCCATTTTCGTTCACCTTTGGACAATTTTGCAGATGAAAAGGAGGGAGGATACCTAAGTGATTTCAGTAGTCCCCAGGAGGCCTCTTTGATTTTCAAAGTACTCGGCGTTGTCCGGGAAAAAAGTGCTCAATGTCCTAGATAGAGCTACTGTAGTGATAGGTTTGGATAATATTTTAACAGCATCTACGCTGAAAAGGATGGGGAATCGATAAGAGTTATTTCAGTAGTGCTCAGGAGGCCTCTTTGATTTTGAAATACTCTGCGTTGTCCGGGAGAAAAGTGCTCAATATCCTAGATAGAGCTACTATAGTGATAGGTTTGGATAATATTTTAATGCCATATTCGTTCCTCTTTGGACTATTTCGCAGATCAGTAGGAGAGAGGATACCTAAGTGATTTCAGTAGTCCTCAGGAGGCCTCCTTTATTATTAAAGTACTCAGCGTTGTCCGGGAGAAAAGTGCTCAACATCATAGATAGAGCTATGATAAAGACTATCATGAGAGGATTGAAAATGATGAAGACTATCAAGAGAGGATTGAAAATGATGAAGGCTATCATGAGGGGATTGAAAATGATGAAGACTATAATGAGGGGATTGAAAATGATGTACACTCTCATGAGGGGATTGAAAATGATGAAGACTATCATGAGGGGATTGAAAATGATGAAGAATGTCATGAGAGGATTGAAAATGATGAAGAATGTCATGAGAGGATTTAAAATGATGAAGAATAGACTGACAGGATTGGAAATGATGAAGAATACCATGAGGGGATTTAAAATGATGAATAATATCATGAGGGGATTGAAAATGATGAAGCATATCATGAGAGGATTGAAAATGATGAAGACTATCATGAGAGGTTTGAAAATGATGAAGACTATCATGAGAGGATTAAAAATGATGAAGACTCTCATGAGAGGATTAAAAATGATGAAGACTCTCATGAGAGGATTAAAAATGATGAAGACTATCATGAGGGGATCGAAAATGATGAAATATACCATGAGAGGATTGAAAATGATGAAGAATATCATGAGGGGATTGAAAATGATGAAGAATATCATGAGGGGATTGAAAATAATGAAGAATATCATGAGAGGATTGAAAAAATGAAGAATATCATGAGAGGATTGAAAATTATTAAGAATATCATGAGCGGATTGAAAATGATGAGGAATATTACGAGAGGATTGAAAATGATGAAGAATATTATGAGGGGATTGAAAATGATTAATAGTATGAGGAGATTGAAAATGATGAACAATATTATGAGGGGATTGAAAATGATTAATAGTATGAGGAGATCGAAAATGATGAATACAACGAGGGGAGTTAAAATGATGAAGGATATCATGAGGGGATTCAAAATATATAGTATGAACACCGGGGCGGTTATAAGTACCTATATAGAAGGCGCAGACAGTGGTGGTACTTTTTATAGAAATAAGTCATACTATTGCCCTGTGAAACGTAGGATGAAATGGTGGGGAAGAAACAGCTTTCGCAAAAGGCAAAATTTAAAAGTAGCGACCAGGGTAGAGAAAAGTAGAAAGATAAAGAGACAGCTATAGAGAGAGAAGGAGAGAAATAGAAGTTTTAATATAATGATGTTACACACGCAATTTTTCTTCAATTATGTTTTTATGACCCCGAGCAACGCCGGGTAGCCCCGCTAGTCTCTTATATAAAGGGCAGTTGTCTGTATGTATGTCTGTTTGTATGTGAAGCTTCTCCTCAAAAACTACGCGGCGACATGTCAAAAAGTGTATATCTTTAGCACCGTACATATCCCGGAATCATAATATCTAAAAATCACGACAAACGATTCACTCGCTGACAGTCAACCAGACCACTTTCCGACAAAAGGTAGCAGTTTTTTCGTATTTTCCACGACTTTTTCAACGTTATTATGTACTAAATTCGAAATAATCTAATGTATTTATGTACTAATCCGATAAAAATGCAGAGTCATTGTAAACATCCCATAATCCCTTGCCGGATGTACCCGGTCTTGCCCTAAATTGTGTCCGGTTCTATCAGATCATCCAATAACTTCTGTCCGGATGCATCAATAACAACATAGGAATCCTACGTTAAGAGTGTGTAGTGAAACAAGGGTTGCTCAATCACATCCGCACCTGTCCCATAATCCCTTGCCGGATGTACCCGGTCTTGCCATAAATTGTTTCCGGTTATATCAGGTCATCATGACGTCAGAGAGTGGCAGTTTTCCTTTCTGTCATTTTTCCTTCTCACACTTTCTTTCTTAATTATTAATAGACGCTAATATTCCTCCCCCCTCCCTCCCTGTGGCCGTTCTGTTATCATGATAGGAATTACCTCCTCCTTTCAGGCCAAATTGGGGGGGGGTTACGGTATTCGCCGGTGTGAGCATTACCTCCTCCTTTTTTGAGAAGTGTAGAGGTAGGGTAGTATCGGTTCCGTTGTCATGATGCACTGATCCCATGCATTACCTCCTCCTTTTTTAAGAAGGGTAGATGTAGAATAGTATCGGTTCCGTTGTCATGATGTGCTCATCCCATGAATTACCTCCTCCTTTTTTGAGAAGTGTTGAGGTAGGGTCGTATCGGTTCCGTTGTCATGATGCCCTCATCCCATGCATTATCTCCTCCTTTTTTGAGAAGTGTTGAGGTAGGGTCGTATCGGTTCCGTTGTCATGATGCACTATTCCCATGCATTATCTCCTCCTTTTTTGAGAAGTATTGAGGTAGGGTCGTATCGGTTCCGTTGTCATGATGCCATAATCCCATCCATTATCTACTCCTTTTTTGAGCAGTGTTGAAGTGTGAGCGCCTCAGGCGAAATTCGGGGAGGGGGGATGTCGGCATTCGTCGGTATGAGCGCTTCAGGCGAAATCTGGGGAGGGGGAATGTCGGCATTCGCCGGTATGAGCGCCTCAGGACTATTTGGCAGATCAGAAGGAGAAAGGATACCGAAGTGATTTCAGTAGTCCCCATGAGGCCTCCTCGATTATCAAAGTACTCGGCGTTGTCCGGGAGAAAAGTGCTCAATGTCCTAGATAGAGCTACTGTAGTGATAGGTTTGGAAAATATTTTAACGCCATCTTCGTTCCCCTTTAGACTATTTCGCAGATCAGAAGGAGAGAGGATACCTAAGGGATTTCAGGAGTGCTCATAAAGCCTCCTCGATTTTCAAAGTACTCGGCGTTGTCCGGGAGAAAAGTGCTCAATATCCTAGATAGAGCTACTGTAGTGATAGGTTTAGAACATATTTTAACGCCATCTTCGTTCCCCTTTGGACAATTTTGCAGCTGAAAAGGAGGGAGGATACCAAACTGATTTCAGTAGTCCCCAGGAGGCCTCTTTGATTTTCAAAGTACTCGGCGTTGTCCGGGAAAAAAGTGCTCAATGTCCTAGATAGAGCTACTGTAGTGATAGGTTTGGATAATATTTTAACAGTAGCTACGCTGAAAAGGATTGGGTAATCGATAAGAGTTATTTCAGTAGTGCTCAGGAGGCCTCTTTGATTTTGAAATACACGGCGTTGTCCGGGATAAAAGTGCTCAATATCCTAGATAGAGCTACTGTAGTGATAGGTTTGGAAAATATTTTAACGCCATCTTCGTTCCCCTTTGGATTATTTCGCAGATCAGAAGTAGAGAGGCTACCGAAGTGATTTGCATTAGTCCCCAGGAGGCCTCCTTGATTATCAAAGTACTCGGCGTTGTCCGGGAGAAAAGTGCTCAATGTCCTAGATAGAGCTACTGTAGTGATAGGTTTGGAAAATATTTTAACGCCATCTTCGTTCCCCTTTGGACTATTTCGCAGATCAGAAGGAGAGAGGATACCTAAGGGATTTCAGGAGTGCTCATAAAGCCTCCTCGATTTTCAAAGTACTCGGCGTTGTCCGGGAGAAAAGTGCTCAATGTCCTAGATAGAGCTACTGTAGTGATAGGTTTAGAAAATATTTTAACGCCATCTTCGTTCCCCTTTGGACTATTTCGCAGATCAGAAGGAGAGAGGATACCTAAGGGATTTCAGGAGTGCTCATGAACCCTCTTCGATTTTCAAAGTACTCGGCGTTGTCCGGGAGAAAAGTGCTCAATATATTAGATAGAGCTACTGTAGTGATAGGTTTTGAAAATATTTTAACGCCATCTTCGTTCCCCTTTGGACTATTTCGCAGATCAGAAGGAGAGAGGATACCTAAGGGATTTCAGGAGTGCTCATGAAGCCTCCTCGATTTTCAAAGTACTCGGCGTTGTCTGGGAGAAAAGTGCTCAATATCCTAGATAGAGCTACTGTAGTGATAGGTTTAGAACATATTTTAACGCCATCTTCGTTCCCCTTTGGACAATTTTGCAGATGAAAAGGAGGGAGGATACCTAAGTGATTTCAGTTGTCCCCAGGAGGCCTCTTTGATTTTCAAAGTACTCGGCGTTGTCCGGGAAAAAAGTGCTCAATGTCCTAGATAGAGCTACTGTAGTGATAGGTTTGGATAATATTTTAACAGCATCTACGCTGAAAAGGATGGGGAATCGATAAGAGTTATTTCAGTAGTGCTCAGGAGGCCTCTTTGATTTTGAAATACTCGGCGTTTTCCGGGAGAAAAGTGCTCAATATCCTAGATAGAGCTACTGTAGTGATAGGTTTGGAAAATATTTTAACGCTATCTTCGTTCCCCTTTGGACTATTTCGCAGATCAGAAGGATAGAAGATACCTAAGTGATTTCAGTAGTCCCCAGGAGGCCTCCTTGATAATCAAAGTACTCGGCGTTGTCTGGGAGAAAAGTGCTCAATGTCCTAGATAGAGCTACTGTAGTGATAGGTTTGGAAAATATTTTAACGCCATCTTCGTTCCCCTTTGGACTATTTCGCAGATCAGAAGGAGAGAGGATACCTAAGGGATTTCAGGAGTGCTCATGAAGCCTTTTCGATTTTACAAAGTACTCGGCGTTGTCCGGGAGAAAAGTGCTCAATATCCTAGATAGAGCTACTGTAGTGATAGGTTTGGAAAATATTTTAACGCCATCTTCGTTCCCCTTTGGACTATTTCGCAGATCAGAAGGAGAGAGGATACCTAAGGGATTTCAGGAGTGCTCATAAAGCCTCCTCGATTTTCAAAGTACTCGGCGTTGTCCGGGATAAAAGTGCTCAATGTCCTAGATAGAGCTACTGTAGTGATAGGTTTGGATAATATTTTAACAGCATCTACACTGAAAAGGATGGGGTAATCGATAATAGTTATTTCAGTAGTGCTCAGGAGGCCTCTTTGATTTTGAAATACTCGGCGTTGTCCGGGAGAAAAGTGCTCAATATCCTAGATAGAGCTACTGTAGTGATAGGTTTGGAAAATATTTTAACGCCATCTTCGTTCCCCTTTGGACTATATCGCAGATCAGAAGGAGAGAGGATACCTAAGTGATTTCAGTAGTCCCCAGGAAACCTCCTTGATAATAAAAGTACTCGGCGTTGTCCGGGAGAAAAGTGCTCAATGTCCTAGATAGAGCTACTGTAGTGATAGGTTTGGAAAATATTTTAACGCCATCTTCGTTCCCCTTTGGATTATTTCGCAGATCAGAAGGAGAGAGGATACCTAAGGGATTTCAAAAGTGCTCATGAAGCCTCCTCGATTTTCAAAGTACTCGGCGTTGTCCGGGAGAAAAGTGCTCAATGTCCTAGATAGAGCTACTGTAGTGATAGGTTTGGAAAATATTTTAACGCCATCTTCGTTCCCCTTTGGACTATTTCGCAGATCAGAAGGAGAGAGGATACCTAAGGGATTTCAGGAGTGCTCATGAAGCCTCCTCGATTTTCAAAGTACTCGGCGTTGTCCGGGAGAAAAGTGCTCAATATATTAGATAGAGCTACTGTAGTGATAGGTTTTGAAAATATTTTAACGCCATCTTCGTTCCCCTTTGGACTATTTCGCAGATCAGAAGGAGAGAGGATACCTAAGGGATTTCAGGAGTGCTCATAAAGCCTCCTCGATTTTCAAAGTACTCGGCGTTGTCTGATGGAGAATTGTGCTCAATATCCTAGATAGAGCTACTGTAGTGATAGGTTTAGAACATATTTTAACGCCATCTTCGTTCCCCTTTAGACAATTTTGCAGATGAAAAAGAGGGAGGATACCTAAGTGATTTCAGTTGTCCCCAAGAGAGCTCTTTGATTTTCAAAGTACTCGGCGTTGTCCGGGAAAAAAGTGCTCAATGTCCTTGATAGAGCTACTGTAGTGATAGGTTTGGATAATATTTTAACAGCATCTACGCTGAAAAGGATGGGGAATCGATAAGAGTTATTTCAGTAGTGCTCAGGAGGCCTCTTTGATTTTGAAATACTCGGCGTTTTCCGGGAGAAAAGTGCTCAATATCCTAGATAGAGCTACTGTAGTGATAGGTTTGGAAAATATTTTAACGCTATCTTCGTTCCCCTTTGGACTATTTCGCAGATCAGAAGGATAGAGGATACCTAAGTGATTTCAGTAGTCCCCAGGAGGCCTCCTTGATAATCAAAGTACTCGGCGTTGTCCGGGAGAAAAGTGCTCAATGTCCTAGATAGAGCTACTGTAGTGATAGGTTTGGAAAATATTTTAACGCCATCTTCGTTCCCCTTTGGACTATTTCGGCAGATCAGAAGGAGAGAGGATACCTAAGGGATTTCAGTAGTGCTCATGAGGCCTCCTTGATTTTCTAGGTACTCGGCGTTGTCTGGGAGAAAAGTGCACAATATCCTAGATAGAGCTACTGTAGTGATAGGTTTGGAAAATATTTTAACGCCATCTTTGTTCCCCTTTGGACTATTTCGCAGATCAGAAGGAGAGAGGATACCTAAGGGATTTCAGGAGTTCTCATGAAGCCTCCTCGATTTTTAAAGTACTCGGCGTTGTCCGGGAGAAAAGTGCTCAATATCCTAGATAGAGCTACTGTATTATAGGTTTGGAAAATATTTTAACGCCATCTTTGTTCCCCTTTGGACTATTTCGCAGATCAGAAGGAGAAAGGATACCTAAGGGATTTCAGGAGTTCTCATGAAGAAACCTCGATTTTTAAAGTACTCGGCGTTGTCCGGGAGAAAAGTGCTCAATATCCTAGATAGAGCTACTGTAGTGATAGGTTTGGAAAATATTTTAACGCCATCTTCGTTCCCCTTTGGACTATTTCGCAGATCAGCATGAGAGAGGATACCTAAGGGATTTCGGGAGTGCTCATGAAGCCTCCTCGATTTTCAAAGTACTCGGCGTTGTTCGGGAGAAAAGTGCTCAATGTCCTAGATAGAGCTACTGTAGTGATAGGTTTGGAAAATATTTTAACGCCATCTTCGTTCTCCTTTGGACTATTTCGCAGAACAGAAAGAGGAGAGGATACCTTAGGGATTTCAGGAGTTCTCATGAAGCCTCCTCGATTTTTAAAGTACTCGGCGTTGTCCGGGAGAAAAGTGCTCAATATCCTAGATAGAGCTACTGTAGTGATAGGTTTAGAAAATATTTTAACGCCATCTTCGTTCCCCTTTGGACAATTTTGCAGATGAAAAGGAGGGAGGATACCTAACTGATTTCAGTAGTCCCCAGGAGGCCTCTTTGATTTTCAAAGTACTAGGCGTTGTCCGGGAAAAAAGTGCTCAATGTCCTAGATAGATGTAGTGATAGGTTTGGAAAATATTTTAACGCCATCTTCGTTCCCCTTTGGACTATTTCGTAGATCAGAAGGAGAGAGGATACCTAAGTGATTTCAGTAGTCCCCAGGAGGCCTCCTTGATTATCAAAGTATTCGGCGTTGTCCGGGAGAAAAGTGCTCAATGTCTTAGATAGAGCTACTGTAGTGATAGGTTTTGGAAAATATTTTAACGCCATCTTCGTTCCCCTTTGGACTATTTCGCAGATCAGAAGAAGAGAGGATACCTAAGGCATTTCATGGGTGTTCATGAAGCCTCCTCGATTTTTACAGTACTCGGCGTTGTTCGGGAGAAAAGTACTCAATATCTTAGAAAGAGCTACTGTAGTGATAGGTTTGGAAAATATTTTAACGCCATCTTCGTTCACTTTGGACTATTTCGCAGATCAGAAGGAGAGAGGATACCGAATTTATTTCAGTAGTCCCCACGAGGCCTCCTTGATTATCAAAGTACTCGGCGTTGTCCGGGAGAAAAGTGCTCAATGTCCTAGATAGAGCTACTGTAGTGATAGGTTTGGAAAATATTTTAAAGCCATCTTCGTTCCCCTTTGGACTATTTCGCAGATCAGAAGGAGAGAGGATACCTAAGGGATTTCAGGAGTGCTCATGAAGCCTCCTCGATTTAGAAAGTACTCGGCGTTGTCCGGGAGAAAAGTGCTCAATGTCCTAGATAGAGCTACTGTAGTGATAGGTTTGGAAAATATTTTAACGCCATCTTCGTTCCCCTTTGGACTATTTCGCAGATCAGCAGGAGAGAGGATACCTAAGGGATTTCGGGAGTGCTCATGAAGCCTCCTCGATTTTCAAAGTACTCGGCGTTGTTCGGGAGAAAAGTGCTCAATATCCTAGATAGAGCTAATGTAGTGATAGGTTTGGAAAATATTTTAACGCCATCTTCGTTCCCCTTTGGACTATTTCGCAGATCAGAACGAGAGAGGATACCTAAGTGATTTCAGTAGTCCCCAGGAGGCCTCCTTGATTATCAAAGTACTCGGCGTTGTCCGGGAGAAAAGTGCTCAATGTCCTAGATAGAGCTACTGTAGTGATAGGTTTGGAAAATATTTTAACGCTATCTTCGTTCCCCTTTGGACTATTTCGCAGATCAGAAGGAGAGAGGATACCTAAAAGATTTCAGGAGTGCTCATGAAGCCTCCTCGATTTTCAAAGTACTCGGCGTTGTCCGGGAGAAAAGGGCTCAATATCCTAGATAGAGCTACTGTAGTGATAGGTTTAGAAAATATTTTAACGCCATCTTCGTTCCACTTTGGACAATTTTGCAGCTGAAAAGGAGGGAGGATACCTAAGTGATTTCAGTAGTCCCCAGGAGGGCTCTTTGTTTTTCAAAGTACTCGGCGTTGTCCGGGAAAAAAGTGCTCAATGTCCTAGAAAGAGCTACTGTAGTGATAGGTTTGGATAATATTTTAACAGTATCTACGCTGAAAAGGATTGGGTAATCGATAAGAGTTATTTCAGTAGTGCTCAGGAGGCCTCTTTGATTTTGAAATACTCGGCGTTGTCCGGGAGAAAAGTGCTCAATATCCTAGATAGAGCTACTGTAGTGATAGGTTTGGAAAATATTTTAACGCCATCTTTGTTCCCCTTTGGACTATTTCGCAGATCAGAAGGAGAGAGGATACCTAAGTGATTTCAGTAGTCCCCAGGAGGCCTCGTTGATTATCAAAGTACTCGGCGTTGTCCGGGAGAAAAGTGCTTAATGTCCTAGATAGAGCTACTGTAGTGATAGGTTTTGGAAAATATTTTAACGCCATCTTCGTTCGCCTTTGGACTATTTCGCAGATCAGAATGGGGAGAGAATACCTAAGGGATTTCATGGGTGTTCATGAAGCCTCCTCGATTTTCAAAGTACTCGACGTTGTCCGGGAGAAAAGTGCTCAATATCCTAGATAGAGCTACTGTAGTGATAGGTTTGGAAAATATTTTAACGCCATCTTCGTTCCTCTTTGGATTATTTCGCAGATCAGAAGGAGAGAGGATACCGAGGTGATTTCAGTAGTCCCCAAGAGGCCTCCTTGATTATCAAAGTACTCGGCGTTGTCCGGGAGAAAAGTGCTCAATGTCCTAGATAGAGCTACTGTAGTGATAGGTTTGGAAAATATTTTAACGCCATCTTCGTTCCCCTTTGGACTATTTCGCAGATCAGAAGGAGAGAGGCCCCCTAAAGGATTTCAGGAGTGCTCATGAAGCCTCCTCGATTTTCAAAGTACTCGGCGTTGTCCGGGAGAAAAGTGCTCAATGTCCTAGATAGAGCTACTGTAGTGATAGGTTTGGAAAATATTTTAATAGCATCTACGCTGAAAAGGATGGGGTAATCGATAAGAGTTATTTCAGTAGTGCTCAGGAGGCCTCTTTGATTTTGAAATACTCGGCGTTGTCCGGGAGAAAAGTGCTCAATATCCTAGATAGAGCTACTGTAGTGATAGGTTTGGAAAATATTTTAACGCCATGTTCGTTCCCCTTTGGACTATTTCGCAGATCAGAAGGAGAGAGGATACCTAAGTGATTTCAGTAGTCCCCAGGAAACCTCCTTGATTATCAAAGTACCCGGCGTTGTCCGGGAGAAAAGTGCTCAATGTCCTAGATAGAGCTACTGTAGTGATAGGTTTGGAAAATATTTTAACGCCATCTTCGTTCCCTTTGGACTATTTCGCAGATCAGAAGCAGAGAGGATACCTAAGGGATTTCAGGAGTGCTGATGAAGCCTCCTCGATTTTCAAAGTACTCGGCGTTGTCCGGGAGAAAAGTGCTCAATGTCCTAGATAGAGCTACTGTAGTGATAGGTTTGGAAAATATTTTAACGCCATCTTCGTTCCCCTTTGGACAATTTTACAGATGAAAAGGAGGGAGGATACCTAAGTGATTTCAGTAGTCCCCAGGAGGCCTCTTTGATTTTCAAAGTACTCGGCGTTGTTAGGGAAAAAAAGTGCTCAATGTCCTATATAGAGCTACTGTAGTGATAGGTTTTGGAAAATATTTTAACGCCATATTCGTTCCCCTTTAGACTATTTCGCAGATCAGTACGAGAGAGGATACCTAAGTGATTTCAGTAGTCCCCAGGAGGCCTCCTTTATTATTAAAGTACTCGGCGTTGTCCGGGAGAAAAGTGCTCAATGTCCTAGATAGAGCTACTGTAGTGATAGGTTTGGAAAATATTTTAACGCCATCTTTGTTCCCCTTTGGACTATTTTGCAGATCAGAAGGAGAGAGGATACCTAAGTGATTTCAGTAGTGCTCATGAGGCCTCCTTGATTTTCAAAGTACTTGGCGTTGTCCGGGAGAAAAGTGCTCGATATCCTAGATAGAGCTATGATAAAGACTATCATGAGAGGATTGAAAATGATGAAGACTATCATGAGAGGATGGAAAATGATGAAGACTATCATGAGAGGATTGAAAATGATGAAGACTATCATGAGAGGATTGAAAATGATGAAGACTATCATGAGAGGATTGAAAATGATGAAGACTATCATGAGGGGATTGAAAATTATGAAGACTATAATGAGGGGATTGAAAATGATGTACACTATCATGAGGGGATTGAAAATGATGAAGACTATCATGAGGGGATTGAAAATGATGAAGACTGTCATGAGGGGATTGAAAATGATGAAGAATGTCATGAGAGGATTGAAAATGATGAAGAATGTCATGAGAGGATTGAAAATGATGAAGAATAGACTGACAGGATTGGAAATGATGAAGAATACCATGAGGGGATTTAAAATGATGAATAATATCATGAGGGGATTGAAAATGATGAAGAATATCATGAGAGGATTGAAAATGATGAAGACTATCCTGAGAGGATTAAAAATGATGAAGACTATCCTGAGAGGATTAAAAATGATGAAGACTATCATGAGAGGATTAAAAATGATGAAGACTGACATGAGAGGACTGAAAATGATGAAGACTATCATGAGAGGACTGAAAATCATGAAGACTATCATGAGGGAATTGAAAATGATGAAGAATGTCATGAGAGGATTGAAAATGATGAAGTATGTCATGAGAGCATTGAAAATTATGAAGAATAGACTGACAGGATTGGAAATGATGAAGAATACCATGAGAGGATTGAAAATGATGAATAATATCATGAGGGGATTGAAAATGAGAAGAATATCATGAGGGGATCGAAAATGATGAAATATACCATGAGAGGATTGAAAATGATGAAGAATATCATGAGAGGATTGAAAATGATGAAGAATATCATGAGGGGATTGAAAATAATGAAGAATCTCATGAGAGGATTGAAAAAATGAAGAATATCATGAGAGGATTGAAAATTATTAAGAATATCATGAGCGGATTGAAAATGATGAGGAATATTACGAGAAGATTGAAAATGATGAAGAATATTATGAGGGGATTGAAAATGATAAATAGTATAAGGAGATTGAAAATGATGAAGAATATTATGAGGGGATTGAAAATGATTAATAGTATGAGGAGACCGAAAATGATGAATACAACGAGGGGAGTTAAAATGATGAAGGATATCATGAGGGGATTCAAAATATATAGTATGAACACCGGGGCGGTTATAAGTACCTATATAGAAGGCGCAGACAGTGGTGGTACTTTTTATAGAAATAAGTCATACTATTGCCCTGTGAAACGTAGGATGAAATGGTGGGGAAGAAACAGCTTTCGCAAAAGGCAAAATTTAAAAGTAGCGATCAGGGTAGAGAAAAGTAGAAAGATAAAGAGACAGCTATAGAGAGAGAAGGAGAGAAATAGAAGTTTTAATATAAAGATGTTACACACGCAATTTTTCTTCAATTATGTTTTTATGACCCCGAGCAACGCCGGGTAGCCCCGCTAGTCTCTTATATAAAGGGCAGTTGTCTGTATGTATGTATGTCTGTTTGTATGTGAAGGTTTTCCTCAAAAACTACGCGGCGACATGTCAAAAAGTTGATATCTTCAGCACCGTACATATCCCGGAATCATAATAACTAAAAATCGCGACAAACGATTCACTCGCTGACAGTCAACCGGACCACTTTCCGACAAAAGGTAGCAGTTTTTTTCGTATTTTACACGAAATTTCAACGTTAATATGTAGTAAATTCGAAATAATCTAATGTATTTATGTACTAATCCGATAAACATGCAGAGTCATTGTAAACATCCCATAATCCCTTGCCGGATGTACCCGGTCTTGCCCTAAATTGTGTCCGGTTGTATCAGATCATCCAATAACTTCTGTCCGGTTGCATCAATAACAACATAGGAATCCTACGTTAAGAGTGTGTAGTGAAACAAGGGTTGCTCAATCACATCCGCACCTGTCCCATAATCCCTTGCCGGATGTACCCGGTCTTGCTCTAAATTGTGTCCGGTTATATCAGGTCATCATGACGTCAGAGAGTGGCAGATAATTTGAAAAATAATGCAAAGTGTCGGGAAGAAATTCACTCACACTACAACCTTTTAATAGACGCTAATATTCCTCCCACTCCCTTCCGTTATCATGATAGGCATTACCTCCTCCTTTCATGCCAAATTGGGAGGGGGGACGGCATTCGCCGGTGTGAGCGCCTGAGGCCAAATTTGGGGGAGGGGGATTGTCGGCATTCTCCGACGCTCACACCTTTTTGAGAGGGTGGAGATAGTGTAGTATCTGTTGCGAGGAGAGAGTGTCAGCATTCGCCGGTGTGAACGCCTCAGGCCAAATTTTTTCTTGGGGGGGGGATATTAAGCAAATCTATAATAAAGACCAATGTGCATTTATTTATGTCTATAATAAAGACCAATGTGCATTTATTTGTATCTATAATAAAGGCCAATGTGCATTTATTTGCATCTATAATAAAGACCAATGTGCATTTATTTGTATCTATAATAAAGACCAATGTGCATTTATTTGCATCTATAATAAAGACCAATGTGCATTTATTTGCATCTATAATAAAGACCAATGTGCATTTATTTGTATCTATAATAAAGGCCAATGTGCATTTATTTGTATCTATAATAAAGAGATTAGCGGGTCGGGGAAAATTTTAGGGGTCAGGCCAAATTTTTTAGGGATCCGGCCAAATTTTTTTTTTTTCTTTTTTTGAACTTAAAATATTTCTCAGGGTTGTGGGACACTGACAAAACAAGTTGGGGGTTGCTGGAGAGATAAGGGGGTCGGGGAAAATTTTAGGGGTCAGGCCAAATTTTTAGGGGTCAGGCCAATTTTTTTTTTTTTTTTTTGAACTTAAAATATTTCTCAGGGTTGTGGGACACTGACAAAACAAGTTGGGGGGGTGCTGGAGAGATAAGGGGGTCGGGGAAAATTTTAGGGGTCAGGCCAAATTTTTTAGGGGTCCGGCCGAATATTTTTTTTTTTTTTTTTTTGAAGTCAAAATATCTCAGCGTTGGGGGAGAGTGAAAAATTAGGGGGCTGGAGAGATTTAGGGGTCGGGGAAAATTTTAGGGGTCACGACGAACTTTTTAGGGGTCAGGCCAAATTTTTTTTTTTTTTTTTTTTTTTTGTTTGAAGTCAAAATATTTCTCAGGGTTGGGGGAGAGTGAAAAATTAGGGGTCTGGAGAGATTTAGGGGTCAGGGAAAATTTTAGGGGTCAGGACGAACTTTTTAGGGGTCAGGCCAAATTTTTTTATTTTTTTTTGTTTTGAAGTCAAAATATATCTCATGGTCGTGGGAGAGTGAAAAATTAGGGGGCTGGAGAGATTTAGGGGTCGGGGAAAATTTTAGAGGTCAGGACGAACCTTTTAGGGGTCAGGCCAAATTTTTTTCTTTTTTTTGGTTTTGAAGTCAAAATATTTCTCATGGTTGGGGGAGAGTGAAAAATTAGGGGGCTGGAGAGATTTAGGGGTCGGGGAAAATTTTAAGGGTTAGGACGAACTTTTTAGGGGTCAGGCCAAATTTTTTTCTTTTTTTGTTGTTTTTTTTTGTTTTGAAGTCAAAATATTTCTCAGGGTTGGGGGAGAGTGAAAAATTAGTGGGCGTGAGAGATTTAGGGGTCGGGGAAAATTTTAGGGGTCAGGACGAACTTTTTAGGGGTCAGGTCAAATTTTTTTATTTTTTTTGGTTTTGAACTGAAAATATTGCTCAGGGTTGGGGGAGAGTGAAAAATTAGGGGGCTGGAGAGATTTAAGGGTCGGGGAAAATTTTAGGGGTCAGGACGAACTTTTTAGGGGTCAGGCCAAATTTTTTTTTTTTTTTTTTTTTTTTTTTGAAGTCAAAATATTTCTCAGGGTTGGGGGAGAGTGAAAAATTAGGGGTCTGGAGAGATTTAGGGGTCGGGGAAAATTTTAGGGGTCAGGACGAACTTTTTAGGGGTCAGGCCAAATTTTTTTATTTTTTTTTGTTTTGAAGTCAAAATATATCTCATGGTCGGGGGAGAGTGAAAAATTAGGGGGCTAGAGATATTTAGGGGTCGGGGAAAATTTTAGGGGTCAGGACGAACTTTTTAGGGGTCAGGCCAAATTTTTTTATTTTTTTTGGTTTTGAACTCAAAATATTTCTCAGGGTTGGGGGAGAGTGAAAAATTAGGGGGCTGGAGAGATTGAGGGGTCGGGGAAAATTGTAGGGGTCAGGACGAACTTTTTAGGGGTCAGGCCAAATTTTTTTCTTTTTTTTGGTTATGAACTGAAAATATTTCTCAGGGTTGGGGGAGAGTGAAAAATTAGGGGGCTGGAGAGATTTAGGGGTCGGGGAAAATTTTAGGGGTCAGGACGCACTTTTTAGGGGTCAGGCCAAATTTTTTTGTTTTTTTTTGTTTTGAAGTCAAAATATTTCTCATGGTTCGGGGAGAGTGAAAAATTAAGGGGGCTGGAGAGATTTAGGGGTCGGGGAAAATTTTAGGGGTCAGGACGAACTTTTTAGGGGTCAGGCCAAATTTTTTTCTTTTTTTTTTTTTTGAACTCAAAATATTTCGCAGGGTTGGGGGAGAGTGAACAATTAAGGGGCTGGAGAGATTGAGGGGTCGGGGAAAATTTTAGGGGTCAGGACGAACTTTTTAGGGGTCAGGCCAAATTTTTTTCTTTTTTTCGGTTTTGAACTCAAAATATTTCGCAGGGTTGGGGGAGAGTGAAAAATTAGGGGCTGGAGAGATTTAGGGGTCGGGGAAAATTTTAGGGGTCAGGGAAAATTTTAGGGGTCAGGACGAACTTTTTAGGGTTCAGGCCAAATCTTTTTCTTTTTTTTGGTTTTGAACTCAAAATATTTCTCAGGGTTGGGGGAGAGTGAACAATTGAGGGGCTGGAGAGATTGAGGAGTCGGGGAAAATTTTAGGGGTCAGGACGAACTTTTTAGGGGTCAGGCCAAATTTTTTTGTTTTTTTTTGTTTTGTAGTCAAAATATTTCTCATGGTTGTGGGAGAGTGAAAAATTAGGGGGCTGGAGAGATTTAGGGGTCGGGGAAAATTTTAGGGGTCAGGACGAACTTTTTAGGGGTCAAGCCAAATTTTTTTCTTTTTTTCGGTTTTGAACTCAAAATATTTCGCAGGGTTGGGGGAGAGTGAACAATTAGGGGGCTAGAGAGATTTAGGGGTCGGGGAAAATTTTAGGGGTCAGGCGGAACTTTTTAGGGGTCAGGCTAAATTTTTTTGTTTATTTTTGTTTTGAAGTCAAAATATTTCTCATCGTTAGGGGAGAGTGAAAAATTAGGGGGCTGGAGAGATTCAGGGGTTGGGAAAAATTTTAGGGGTCAGAACGAACTTTTGAGGGGTCAGGCCAAATTTTTTTTTTTTTTTTTTGGTTTTGAACTCAAAATATTTCTCATGGTTGGGGGAGAGTGAAAAATTAGGGGGCTGGAGACATTTAGGGTCGAGAAAATTTTAGGGGTAAGGCGGAACTTTTTAGGGGTCAGGCCAAATTTTTTTGTTGTTTTTGTTTTGAAGTCAAAATATTTCTCATGGTTGGGGGAGAGTGAAAAATTAGGGGCTGGAGAGATTTAGGGGACGGGGAAAATTTTAGGGGTCAGGCCAAATTTTATAGGGTCTGCCCAAATTTAGGGGCAGCGATATGTACGTATTTAGCTTCCACACCGGGGCGGCGATAGGTACTTATTTAGCATTCAGCGGTACTTATATAGTATGTGCACATGGGCGGTAATAAGTACGTATATAGTATGCATACCGGGGCAGTGATAGGTATGTATTTAGCATGCGCACTGAGTCAGTGATCGGTTCATATATAGCACGCGCACCGGGGCGGCGAAAGGTACATATTTAAAATTCACACCGAGCGGCGAAAGGTACATATTTTAAATTCACACCGGGGCGGCGATAAATACGTATTTAGCATTCACACCGGGGCGGCGATAGGTATGTATTTAGCATTCACACCGGGGCAGCGATAGGTATGTATTTAGCATTCGCACCGGAGTGGCGATATGTACGTATTTAGCTTCCGCACCGGGCGGCGATAGGTACGTATTTAGAATTCACACCGGGGCAGCAATAGGTACGTATTTAGAATTCACACCGGGGCGGCGATAGGTATGTATTTAGCATTCGCACCGGGGCGGCGATATGTACGTATTTAGCTTCCACACCAGGGCGGTGATAGGTACGTATTCAGAATTCAGGGGTGGCAATAGCTACGTATATAGCATGTACACATGGGCAGCAATAAGTACGTACATAGCATGCGCTCTGCGGCGGCGATCAGTACATATATTGCACGCGCACCGGGGCGGCGAAAGGTATGTATTTCGCATTCGCAACGTAGTGGTGATAGGTACGTATTTAGCATTCGCACTGGGGCGGCTATAGGTACGTATTTAGCATTCACACCAGGGCGGCTATAGGTACGTATTTAGCATTCACACTGGGCCGGCGATAGGTACGTATTTATCATTCACACCAAAGCGGCAATATGTACATATTAATTATTCGCACTAGGGCAGCGATAGGTACTTATGTAGCATGCACACCGGGGCGCAATTGGTATGTCTTAAGTATTCGCACTAGGGCAGTGATAGCTACTTATGTAGCATGCACACCGGGGCGCAATAGGTATGTATTTAGCATTCACACCGGGGCAACGATAGGTACTATTTAGCATTCGCAACGGGGCGGCGATAGGTACTTAAATAGTATCTGCACCGGGGCGGCGATAGGTACGTATATAGTATGTGCACTGGGGTGGCGATAGGTACGTATATAGTATGCGCACCGGGGTGATGATAGATACGTATATAGTATGAACACCGGGGTGGAGATAAGTACCTATATAGAAGGCGCAGATAGAGGTGTTACTTTTTATAGAAATATGTCATACTATTACCCTGGGCAATAGGAGAAATGGTGGGGAAGAAACAGCTTTTGCAAAAGGCAAAATTAGAAAGTAGCGGCGAAATGGGGCGACCAGGAAAGAGAAAGGTAGCAGATAATGAGACGGCTATAGAGAGAGGGGGCGGACATAGAAGTTTGAATATAAAGATGTTACACACACGATCTTTCTTCAAATATATGTTTTTATGACCCCGAGCAACGCCGGGTAGCCCCGCTAGTCTCTTATATAAAGGGCACTTGTCTATATGTATGTATGTATGTATGTATGTATGTATGTATGTATGTCTGTATGTGAAGCTTCTCCTCAAAAACTACCCGACGACATGTCAAAAAGTTTATATCTTCAGCACCGTACATATCCTGGGATCATAATATCTCAAAATTACAACAAAAAAAAATGTTGCTGGGGGTCAACGGGGCCAGTCTTCGGCAGCGGGTCTGGTTTTTTCAAACTTTTCTAATGTTATTCAGTAGTAATTTGGAAATCAGCCAATGTAATTATGTAATAATAATTTTGTTTTCAACCAACTTATTCTTGTGCACGTGACGTCACAGTAATAGGTATATGACGTCATCGTTATAGGTTTTTAAATTTTTTTCTCTTCAAAACTTATTTTACTTCAACATATTTTTATATACACGTTTACAGTGACCCGTTGAGTCATAACCACTCTATATATGTACAAAAAAAGGAAAAAGAATAATTTAAAAAGTACACGTTTACAATGACCCGTTGAGTCATAACCACTCTATATATGTATAAAAAAAGAAAAAAAGAAGAATTTAATAAGTAAACGTTTACAGTGACCCGTTGAGTCATAACCACTCTATATATGTATAAAAAAGAAAAAAGAAGAATTTAACAAGTACACGTTTACAGTGACCCGTTGAGTCATAACCACTCTATATATGTATAAAAAAAGAAAAAAGAAGAATTTTACAAGTACACGTTTACAATGACCCGTTGAGTCATAACCACTCTATATATGTATAAAAAAAGAAAAAAAGAAGAATTTAACAAGTACACGCTTACAGTGACCCGTTGAGTCATAACCACTCTATATATGTATAAAAAAGAAAAAAGAAGAATTTAAAAAGTAAACGTTTACAGTGACCCGTTGAGTCATAACCACTCTATATATGTATAGAAAAAAAAAAAAAGAGGAATTTAACAAGAACACGTTTACAGTGACCCGTTGAGTCATAACAACTCTATATATGTATAAAAAAAGAAAAAAGAAGAATTTAGCAAGTACACGTTTACAGTGACCCGTTGAGTCATAACCACTCTATATATGTATAAAAAAGAAAGAAGAAGAATTTAACAAGTACACGTTTACAGTGACCCGTTGAGTCATAACCACTCTATATATGTATAAAAAAAGAAAAAAAGAAGAATTTAACACGAACACGTTTACAGTGACCCGTTGAGTCATAACCACTCTATATATGTATAAAAAAAGAAAAAAGAAGAATTTAACAAGTACACGTTTACAGTGACCCGTTGAGTCACAACCACTATATATATGTATAAAAAAAGAAAAAAAGAAGAATTTAAACAGTAAACGTTTACAGTGACCCGTTGAGTCATAACCACTCTATATATGTATAGAAAAAAGAAAAAAAGAGGAATTTAACACGAACACGTTTACAGTGACCCGTTGAGTCATAACCACTCTATATATGTATAAAAAAGAAAAAAGAAGAATTTAACAAGTAAACGTTTACAGTGACCCGTTGAGTCATAACCACTCTATATATGTATAAAAAAAGAAAAAAGAAGAATGTAACAAGTACACGCTTACAGTGATCCGTTGAGTCATAACCACTCTATATATGTATAAAAAAAGAAAAAAAAAGAATTTAACAAGTACACGTTTACAATGACCCGTTGAGTCATAACCACTCTATATATGTATAAAAACAGAAAAAAGAATTTAACAAGTACACGTTTACAATGACCCGTTGAGTCATAACCACTCTATATATGTATAAAAACAGAAAAAAGAATTTAACAAGTACACGTTTACAATGACCCGTTGAGTCATAACCACTCTATATATGTATAAAAACAGAAAAAAGAATTTAACAAGTACACGTTTACAATGACCCGTTGAGTCATAACCACTCTATATATGTATAAAAAAAGAAAAAAAGAAGAATTTAACACGAACACGTTTACAGTGACCCGTTGAGTCATAACCACTCTATATATGTATAAAAAAAGAAAAAAGAAGAATTTAACAAGTACACGTTTACAGTGACCCGTTGAGTCATAACCACTCTATATATGTATAAAAAAAGAAAAAAAGAAGAATTTAAAAAGTAAACGTTTACAGTGACCCGTTGAGTCATAACCACTCTATATATGTACAGAAAAAAGAAAAAAAGAGGAATTTAACACGAACACGTTTACAGTGACCCGTTGAGTCATAACCACTCTATATATGTATAAAAAAGAAAAAAGAAGAATTTAACAAGTAAACGTTTACAGTGACCCGTTGAGTCATAACCACTCTATATATGTATAAAAAAAGAAAAAAGAAGAATGTAACAAGTACACGCTTACAGTGACCCGTTGAGTCATAACCACTCTATATATGTATAAAAAAAGAAAAAAAGAGGAATTTAACAAGTACACGTTTACAATGACCCGTTGAGTCATAACCACTCTATATATGTATAAAAACAGAAAAAAGAATTTAACAAGTACACGTTTACAATGACCCGTTGAGTCATAACCACTCTATATATGTATAAAAACAGAAAAAAGAATTAAACAAGTACACGTTTACAATGACCCGTTGAGTCATAACCACTCTATATATGTATAAAAAAAGAAACAAGTAGAATTTAACAAGTACACGTTTACAGTGACCCGTTGAGTCATAACCATACTATATATGTATAAAAAAGAAAAAAGAAGAATTTAACAAGTACACGTTTACAGTGACCCGTTGAGTCATAACCACTCTATATATGTATAAAAAAAGAAAAAAAGAAGAATTTAACAAGTAAACGTTTACAGTGACCCGTTGAGTCATAACCACTCTATATATGTATAGAAAAAAGAAAAAAGAGGAATTTAACAAAAACACGTTTACAGTGACCCGTTGAGTCATAACCACTCTATATATGTATAAAAAAAGAAAAAAGAAGAATTTAACAAGTACACGTTTACAATGACCCGTTGAGTCATAACCACTCTATATATGTATGAAAAAAGAAAAAAAGAAGAATTTAACAAGTAAACGTTTACAGTGACCCGTTGAGTCATAACCACTCTATATATGTATAGAAAAAAGAAAAAAGGAGGAATTTAACACGAACACGTTTACAGTGACCCGTTGAGTCATAACCACTCTATATATGTATAAAAAAGAAAAAAGAAGAATTTAACAAGTAAACGTTTACAGTGACCCGTTGAGTCATAACCACTCTATATATGTATAAAAAAAGAAAAAAAGAAGAATTTAACAAGTACACGTTTACAGTGACCCGTTGAGTCATAACCACTCTACATATGTATAAGAAAAGAAAAAAGAAGAATTTAACAAGTACACGTTTACAATGACCCGTTGAGTCATAACCACTCTATATATGCATAAAAAAAGAAAAAAGAAGAATTTAACAAGTAAACGTTTACAGTGACCCGTTGAGTCATAACCACTCTATATATGTATAGAAAAAAGAAAAAAAGAGGAATTTAACAAGAACACGTTTACAGTGACCCGTTGAGTCATAACCACTCTATATATGTATAAAAAAGAAAAAAGAAGAATTTAACAAGTACACGTTTACAGTGACCCGTTGAGTCATAACCACTCTATATATGTATAACAAAAGAAAAAATGAAGAATTTAACAAGTACACGTTTAAAGTGACCCGTTGGGTCATAACCACTCTATATATGTATAAAAAGTGTTGAGGTAGGGTAGTATCGGTTCCGTTGTCACGATGCACTGATCACATGCATTACCTCCTCCTTTTTTGAGAAATGTTTAGGTAGGGTCGTATCGGTTCCGTTGTCATGATGCCCTCATCCCATTCATTATCTCTTCCTTTTTTGAGAAATGTTGAGGTAGGGTCGTATCGGTTCCGTTGTCATGATGCTCTCATCCCATGCATTATCTCCTCCTTTTTTTAGAAGTGTTGAGGTAGGGTCGTATCGGTTCCGTTGTCATGATGCACTATTCCCATGCATTATCTCCTCCTTTTTTGAGAAGTGTTGAGGTAGGGTCGTATCGGGTCCGTTGTCATGATGCACTATTCCCATGCATTATCTCCTCCTTTTTTGAGAAGTGTTGAGGTAGGGTCGTATCGGTTCCGTTGTCATGATGCACTCATCCCATACATTATCTCCTCCTTTTTTGAGAAGTGTTGAAGTAGGGTCGTATCGGTTCCGTTGTCATGATGCACTATTCCCATGCATTATCTCCTCCTTTTTTGAGAAGTGTTGAGGTAGGGTCGTATCGGGTCCGTTGTCATGATGCACTCATCCCATGCATTATCTCCTCCTTTTTTGAGAAGTGTTGAGGTAGGGTCGTATCGGGTCCGTTGTCATGATGCACTATTCCCATGCATTATCTCCTCCTTTTTTGAGAAGTGTTGAGGTAGGGTCGTATCGGCGTTGTCCGGGAGAAAAGTGCTCAATATACTAGATTGAGCTACTGTAGTGATATGTTTGGAAAATATTTTAACGCCATCTTCGTTCCCCTTTGGACTATTTCGCAGATCAGAAGGAGAGAGGATTCCGAAGTGATTTCAGTAGTCCCCAGGAGGCCTCCTTGATTATCAAAGTACTCGGCGTTGTCCGGGAGAAAAGTGCTCAATATCCTAGATAGAGCTACTGTAGTGATAGGTTTAGAAAATATTTTAACGCCATCTCCGTTCACCTTTGGACAATTTTGCAGATGAAATAGAAGGAAGATACCTAACTAATTTCAGTAGTCCCCAGGAGGCCTCTTTGATTTTCAAAGTACTCGGCGTTATCCGGGAGAAAAGTGCTCAATATCCTAGATAGAGCTACTGTAGTGATAGGTTTAGAAAATATTTTAACGCCATCTTCGTTCCCCTTTGGACAATTTTTCAGATGAAAAGGAAGAAGGATACCAAACTGATTTCAGTAGTCCCCAGGAGGCCTCTTTGATTTTCAAAGTACTCGGCGTTGTCCGGGAAAAAAGTGCTCAATGTCCTAGATAGAGCTACTGTAGTGATAGGTTTGGATAATATTTTAACAGCATCTACGCTGAAAAGGATGGGGGAATGGATAAGAGTTATTTCAGTAGTGCCTAGGAGGCCTGCTTGATTTTGAAATACTCTGCGTTGTCCGGGAGAAAAGTGCTCAATATCCTAGATAGAGCTACTGTAGTGATAGGTTTGGAAAATATTTTAACGCCATCTCCGTTCCTCTTTGGATTATTTCGCAGATCAGAAGGAGAAAGGATACCTAAGGGATTTCAGTAGTCCCCAGGAGGCCTCCTTGATTATCAAAGTACTCGGCGTTGTCCGGGAGAACAGTGGTCACTGTCTTAGATATAGCTACTGTAGTGATAGGTTTAGAAAATATTTTAACGCCATCTTCGTTCACCTTTGGACTATTTCGAGTTCAGAAGGAGAGAGGATACCTAAGGGATTTCAGGAGTGCTCATAAAGCCTCCTCGATTTTCAAAGTACTCGGCGTTGTCCGGGAAAAAAGTGCTCAATGTCCTAGATAGAGCTACTGTAGTGATAGGTTTGGATAATATTTTAACAGCATCTACGCTGAAAAGGATGGAGAAATCGATAAGAGTTATTTCAGTAGTGCTCAGGAGGCCTCTTTGATTTTGAAATACTCGGCGTTGTCCGGGAGAAAAGTGCTCAATATCCTAGATAGAGCTACTGTAGTGATATGTTTGGAAAATATTTTAACGCCATCTTCGTTCCCCTTTAGACTATTTCGCAGATCAGAAGGAGAGAGGATTCCGAAGTGATTTCAGTAGTCCCCAGGAGGCCTCCTTGATTATCAAAGTACTCGGCGTTATCCGGGAGAAAAGTGCTCAATATCCTAGATAGAGCTACTGTAGTGATAGGTTTAGAAAATATTTTAACGCCATCTTCGTTCCCCTTTTGGACAATTTTTCAGATGAAAAGGAATAAGGATACCAAACTGATTTCAGTAGTCCCCAGGAGGCCTCTTTGATTTTCAAAGTACTCGGCGTTGTCCGGGAAAAAAGTGCTCAATGTCCTAGATAGAGCTACTGTAGTGATAGGTTTGGATAATATTTTTACAGCATCTACGCTGAAAAAGATAGAGGAATGGATAAGAGTTATTTCAGTAGTGCTCAGGAGGCCTCTTTGATTTTGAAATACTCGGCGTTGTCCGGGAGAAAAGTGCTCAATATCCTAGATAGAGCTACTGTAGTGATAGGTTTGGAAAATATTTTAACGCCATATTCGTTCCCCTTTGGACTATTTCGCAGATCAGAAAGAGAGAGGATACCTCAGTGATTTCAGTAGTCCCCAGGAGGCCTCCTTGATTATCAAAGTACTCGGCGTTGTCCGGGAGAAAAGTGCTCAATGTCCTAGATAGAGCTACTGTAGTGATATGTTTGGAAAATATTTTAACGCCATCTTCGTTCCCCTTTGGACTATTTCGCAGATCAGAAGGAGAGAGGATACCTAAGTCATTTCAGTAGTGCTCCTGAAGCCTCCTCGATTATCAAAGTACTCGGCGTTGTCCGGGAGAAAAGTGCTCAATGTCCTAGATAGAGCTACTGTAGTGATAGGTTTGGATAATATTTTAACAGCATCTACGCTGAAAAGGATGGGGTAATCGATAAGTGTTATTTCAGTAGTGCTCAAGAGGCCTCTTTGATTTTCAAAGTACTCGGCGTTGTCCGGGAGTAAAGTGCTCAATGTCCTAGATAGAGCTACTGTAGTGATAGGTTTGGAAAATATTTTAGCGCCATCTTCGTTCCCCTTTGGACTATTTCGCAGATCAGAAGGAGAGAGGATACCTAAGTGATTTCAGTAGTCCCCAGGAGGCCTCCTTGATTATCAAAGTACTCGGCGTTGTCCGGGAGAAAAGTGCTCAATGTCCTAGATAGAGCTACTGTAGTCATAGGTTAGGAAAATATTTTAACGCCATCTTCGTTCCCCTTTGGACTATTTCGCAGATCAGAAGGAGAGAGGATACCTAAGGGATTTCAGGAGTGCTCATAAAGCCTCCTCGATTTTGAAAGTACTCGGCGTTGTCCGGGAGAAAAGTGCTCAATGTCCTAGATAGAGCTACTGTAGTGATAGGTTTGGATAATATTTTAACGCCATCTTCGTTCCCCTTTGGACTATTTCGCAGATCAGAAGGAGAGAGGATACCTAAGGGATTTCAGGAGTGCTCATGAAGCCTCCTTGATTTTCAAAGTACTCGGCGTTGTCCGGGAGAAAAGTGCTCAATATCCTAGATAGAGCTACTGTAGTGATAGGTTTAGAAAATATTTTAACGCCATCTTCTTACCCCTTTGGACAATTTTGGAGCTGAAAAGTAGGGAGGATAACTAACTGATTTCAGTAGTCCCCAGGCGGCCTCCTCGATTTTCAAAGTACTCGGCGTTGTCCGGGAGAAAAGTGCTCAATATGCAAGATAGAGCTACTGTAGTGATAGGTTTAGAACATATTTTAACGCCATTTTCGTTCCCCTTTGGACAATTTTGCAGATGAAAAGGAGGGAGGATACCTAAGTGATTTCAGTAGTTCCCAGGAGGCCTCTTTGATTTTCAAAGTACTCGGCGTTGTCCGGGAAAAAAGTGCTCAATGTCCTAGATAGAGCTACTGTAGTGATAGGTTTGGATAATATTTTAACAGTATCTACGCTGAAAAGGATGGGGAATCGATAAGAGTTATTTCAGTAGTGCTCAGGAGGCCTCTTTGATTTTGAAATACTCGGCGTTGTCCGGGAGAAAAGTGCTCAATATCCTAGATACAGCTACTGTAGTGTTAGGTTTGGATAATATTTTAACGCCATATTCGTTCCTCTTTGGACTATTTCGCAGATCAGTAGGAGAGAGGATACCTAAGTGATTTCAGTAGTCCTCAGGAGGCTTCCTTTATTATTAAAGTACTCAGCGTTGTCCGGGAGAAAAGTGCTCAATGTCTTTGATAGAGCTACTGTAGTGATAGGTTTGGAAAATATTTTAACGCCATCTTTGTTCCTCTTTGGACTATTTCGCAGATCAGAAGGAGAGAGGATACCTAAGTGTTTTCAGTAGTGCTCATGAGGCCTCCTTGATTTTCAAAGTACTTGGCGTTGTCCGGGAGAAAAGTGCTCAATATCCTAGATAGAGCTATGATAAAGACTATCATGAGAGGATTGAAAATGATGAAGACTATCAAG